>OX371003.1:18133828-19333828 GCA_947308005.1 Yponomeuta malinellus
ACGTAGTTGATCTGGTAACGGACTGTGTGGTACATCGCTGGAAGGGAAATTTGACTTGAATTAAGAATGTAACCTTCATCATCATGATGATGATGATGATGAAGAATGTAACCTTCGGTTTGCTGGACATATTTTTCAACTTGTAACATAAATCGTTTTAAGAGTTGGTCCAATTCGTCAAAATTGAGGTAACTTTGTATATTTTTTTACATAAGTTAATGTGTTTTTTGTAATACAATTTAGTCTTGTACCTTTTATACATACATACATAAACTCACCCCTTTATCCCAGAGGGGTAGGCAGAGACCAGGGACTGCCACTTGCCACTTTCGGGTACCTATTATATTTTAATAAAATTATTGGTCAAGGTAATCAATTCAAATTGGTAGTTTGAAGTTTCCACATATTTTACGTCGAGGTGGATTGCAGTTTAAATCATTATGAATTGATTTGGTCCAATCAATTAAGGTCCTATGTCGCTGCATTTTGGCGTTACAGCGGATTGAAGTTGTTTAAAAAAAACGGGGTTCATTCATGCATGTATGCTTCTGGAGTTCATGGTCACAACCATCTTGGAAACGAAGAAAATCGAAGAGGCAGACATTCAGGACTCTGCATTATCATGGGACGGAGTTGTAAAAATGTAAAAAAAAATAAAAATATTCTCTTAAATTATTTGCACGCGGTTTTTAGTGCGCCCATTCGATTCACTATGACTCCGTGGATTCGAAAAAAAATGTGACAGACACTTTGCTCACTGATTTTTAGCTGTACATCATATTTTTTCTGAATGCCATTCTGAATACGCTCTATACATTTAGTTTCACAATACGGAAAAGGTCGGAACCGAATTATACCGTTCTCACTCATATTCCCAAATAAAAGAGAGACACCACGAAGAGAACTATGGGGATATTTCTATACCTGCTTGGTTTGGTCGTGCAACGCGAGCGTCGAGTTGAAAAAAAAAAACCAAATAGTCTGCCTTTGGAATATCTGAGGCTTGAGAGTCTGCCTCATCGATTTTCTTGGTGTTCATAAGGAATTCAAACATCAGTCGAACAAACAGACGTGTCCGCATAATATAGCACACTTTTTTTTTTACATTTTTGAAACACTGTCAAAAGACAACACAGAGGTAACATGTAGGCAGACTATTTTTCCGTGGTTCTTCTCATTGTTATTGATCGAACAGTCCAAATCTGCCAAGTGCGCACTTCATATACAGTTTTTTAAATCATAAAAATAAATTAAAAAATTGATTACTACAAAAGTTATTGGGATGGATGTCTGCTTTTTCAATTCTTTGTGTTTCCAAGGTTACTGTGATCTTCAGCCCCAGAGGCAGACCTGTGCGCATATTATAGCACACCTTTTTTTTTAAACATTTTTGAAACGCTGTAACTTTACAACGCATCGCCACCATGGTGACAAACAAGGTCCTTAATGTTTCTTAGGGCATAAATGTCACTATTAATAACGCTTGCCTAGTGCGCTGATCATATCGAAATTTTGCTCGCCAGCTCCCTAACTATTAAATGAAGCGCTAAGGGGCTCCGTCCGGTTCACTAGCGCCACCAATCAAAAAAATCATATCTTCTTTTACACACCGTTTTTGCAAACAGTGTCAGATCAATCTGTCAATCATGTTAATATTGATTGTTCGGGTCCCAGATACAAAAATACAGTCGTTTTTGGCATAAACGCTATCTAATCCCGGGTTCGCGATACTATGTTCTCGGTGGTGGGTCGTAAAATAGCTATTAGCACGATTGAGAGATTGATCTGACACTTTTTGCAAAAACGGTCTGTAAAAGAAGACGTTTTGTTTTCTCATTGGATCCCCTTAAGTTAATAGTTTTAGTTGTAAGGTACTTACCATCTCTGTCCAGGTCGTTGGCGCGAATCTGCACCACTTCGTCCCCACTAGTGGCGTTCTCGTAGATGTAGACGATCGTGTCGAACTCATCCGTGAGAGGCTCCGGCTGCTTGTTGTTCGTGTCAATGATCTGGATTGTGATCTGCGGACACGAGTTCAGAGTTTAGGGTCGAAGTCTAAATCAAAGGGTTTTTATTCAATAGATTTATTCATCTGCTTGGCGTCGGATTAAGAATAGCGTCACTCCATTTCCTTCCGTGGATGTCGTAGAAGGCGACTAACGAAATCAATTACCAGGAGACGGGCAGCAGCGTCTTCCTGAGATTCCAACCGCATATTGCGATCGCCAACCCGCCTGCCGAGCGTGGCGATTATGGCAAAACCCCTCGTGGTTATAAAAACCACGAAGGAGGCCTATGTTCCGCACTGGGCGTCGAATGGCTGATGATGATGATGATAATGATGATTCATATAAGGGAGGACTAAGAGCTTCTCTAACTATTGCCAGTCAACTGTCCCTATGTAATAGTTGACTGGCCGGGGCCAAGTAAAGCCGAGAGTCACTTTGCCAGGCATCTCCCAACAGATGAAATCAAGTCGGAAGCAAGAGGGATCGCTTATGTAGCACCCGTTATAGCACTGTGTGGTACAGGTTTTATTGTGGCCGGACGTCGGCGTCTATTATGCGCTCGCGATCTGCTGAGTAGCTGTAATGTAAGTATGGGCGATTGGAGACGGCAGGACGTGTGGCCACTGTCCACACACTTGCCTTCACGTCTCTTAGCGCAGAAGCAGTGACTCACATTGCCAGGAGTCTCCCAGTAGGTAAAATTGGGCGGGCAGTCAGAAGGATCACTCGTATAGCACCGATCTGTTGCAGTGAGCAAGTGTAGCAAAGATTGTCACGTTATTTAAATGCTGAAACTTAAAAGTTGAGGGGAGATTCCGCCTCTATATACGTTCACCTTTCTTCGAAGCAGGCAGGCAGTCAGCAGGATCCCTCGCATAGCACCTGTCGCTCGTTATTACGGTTAGTCAATGTTGTCCTACATTTATTGCATGCGCCAGGGAAACATGGCTTTTCCGACACTAGAAGAGGTAACTCACGTCGCCAGGCGTATCCCAGAAGGTGGGATCGGGTGGGCAGCCAGCCTCTTCGTCGACATAGCAGCGGTCGCTGGCGACGACGGTGTAGTAGAGGTTGTACCGCCGCGGGACGTCCGCGTCGATCGCCTGCTCGCGGTCCACGCTGATCTGGCCCGTGTAGAAGTCTATCTGGACCAGGTCGGCCGGCGTGTCTTCTCTGGGGCTGGGGGGAGGAAGAAGGTGGGTTAAAAGTGCTTAAAAACGAACCGGTAAACGCAGGATCCCCACCGGCTCGCTGGACCCACGATCTGAGGCAGATCGCAGGCAGCGGCTGTATGAGGCACGTCTCGGGGGAGGTGTATTTCCAGCTGTATAGTCCCTGCCTTGCCCGTTTACCATATCGCATCCTAGTTTGGGACCGAGACAAGCGAATGTGTTGCGTGGAAGTTATTATTAATTGATTCTTCTATTCAGATACTCACAATATGGTGTACCGCACTTGGTTATAGAGCGGGCCGTCGATGTCGGTGGCGAGCACCGAACCTATGACCACCCCGCCGGCTGACACCTCGCGCACCCGGAATGCCGTGTCCAGCGTACCGTTGGCCCACACCGGCGGGTTGTCGTTCATGTCCACTATTATCACTGTGAACGTCACTGGAACAAACGGAAGGTCTAGGATGGAGGTGGGGTGAATGTAACAGCAAGTCCAGCTAAATAATTGCGACTTCAGGGTGAGGTTATACATGTTGTAACTAAGAGAGGTAAAGGAAACCTGAGTGCCTGAGATGTTCAAAAAGCGCTTTAAATTGCCAATCCGCGGTGGGCATGCGTGGATTTCATTAAGCCATAATTAAGGCCTGTGCCCCACAGTGGGACGTATATAAACTGTTTTTCCTGGATAAAAAGTGTATACCAGACTATTAATAACCAATCTCTGTGCC
The DNA here is from genome assembly GCA_947308005.1 of Yponomeuta malinellus. Lineage (NCBI taxonomy): Eukaryota > Metazoa > Arthropoda > Insecta > Lepidoptera > Yponomeutidae > Yponomeuta > Yponomeuta malinellus. The sequence continues at coordinate 18,137,738 of OX371003.1, forward strand.
AAATTAAATTTAAAACCACACCTTCCAACCAAACTTTCTCATTTATAATATTTATATAACACCTGCTCGTCAATGGCATATTATGTGTCATGCAAACTCAACTTAAAGCAAGTCATTTGTGTCCTATGGTCTAGCCGGGTCATTATAAATGTACTGAATTTCATAATCCCCTAGGGAATTATGAAATTTGAATTTGGAATGCAATCAACATTGAATATACGAGCTCCTTGCAATCCATGACCAAACGTCAAAATTAGAATATAAACTTTTCATAGAGCCCTACACCAAGAAGAATTTATTCAACATTAGAATGAAAACTTTTCATAGAGCCCTAAATCAAGGAGAATTCTTTTTAATTGTATTATGTTTTATTGCCTCGCAGTGTTTATATAAAGTAGAGTATTCATTTTGGGGATAAAGCAGTGTATTTGTCTCGGGCGTTTTTGAACCCCTCGGCCTCGGGATTCTAGCTTTAACTTTAACTCTGTAACTCCCTCGCTTCGCTCGTGAGTTAACCCTAGGATCCCTCGTCCTTGGGGTTCAAAATATCGCCCGAGACATAATACACTGCTTTATCCCCTTAATGCATAATCTACTATAATAAAGTAAGATAAATAATGTGCATGAAAGGAGTGTCCGCTTAAAAAAGGATCGGTGGGATACAGCAAAAAGCAGTGTGTTTAATGTCTCACGTTCATCAAAGTCGTCGCCGATGACGGTGTTGAGGTCCCGGACCCTCACAATGAGGTAGAGGACCTCGAACTCCTCGAAGTCGATGGTGACGTTGTCTCGGATCTCGCGGACGACCACTCGTCCGGTGGCGACGCCGGTGTTGTTTGGACTCGGGTAGATCGTCTCGATTTCCACGCAGCTGTGGGGGAAATCATTAATATGAAGAAAGGTGATAAGACAGCATGCAGTATAGGGGTACTGTTAAGACTGTTCTTACGAGGAGCATGCTGTCTCGCTCGCCCAATTTATCATTTTTAATTACTGTAATAAAATGAGTAAACTTTTGATAAATGTGGCTGTGATCTTACCCGTGATATAGCATAGATTTGACTGTCTCGTTGGTCCAGCCGTTAAGGCACTTATCTACCATAACGGAGGTCGTGGATTTGATTCCCAGAGAGGGCCGCCGTACATTAGTACAACTGGGCTCAGTCTGGGTGTATCTCCATGTTTGTGATGTCCTTGCTTGGTTACCATAGTACAGGGACCAGGACAAGTGATTGCGTTGTGTGGAAGTTAGGTACCTTAGCACCTGTCAGTCAGGCACGTTCGCTGGAGGAATCTCCTACCTTCAACTGAGTAAGAGTTTCCTTCTCCAAAAACAGCCCCGGAATATTGGTGTGACCGTAAGTTTCATCCACTAAATGGAACGACCAAAGGTCCTATTCGCTAATATAAAAAATCGCGGTCCTAAGGTTTATGCATGTGAAAATATGGTTATCGATAGACCACTCTGGTCAATTCTCTACTAGGGGATACTCACTTATGGTACTCCTCAGCGTTAGTCTCCCGGCCCTGCTTGGTGGCGTAGGAAGTCTCCTATTCGATCTTGAAGACTAGCTCAGACCCATCGATCTTGAAGACTAGTTCAGACGTGGTATCAGGGTCAAGGTCTGTGATCTTACCCGTGTGATAAACTGGTGATAGCTAGGTGAAACCGTAAGTTCCATCCACGGAATGGAAGGACCAAAGGTCCTTCGCTAATATTAGGAATCGTGGTACTGATTCAAGTGATGACAAATTTGGTCCTTTTAGATAGGGCTTGAGCGCGTTTTCATATGGTTTCTGATAGTCCACTCTGGTCTCATATTAATTCTCTATTAGGGGATTCGACTCAATTTCGATTCCCAGTGCGGGTATGTACCTATGACTTCGTTTATTTTCAAAGTTACGTCCATCTGTGAATTTGTAGTAGCAATACCACACGCTAACGGTGAAGGAAAACATCGTGAGGTAACCCGCGGCTGCGTTGCCTCCGCACGTATTGACTTGTCTTTCCTGTGGGCTAGGACTACGCTGTCAGGATGATATAGGTGCTGGGCAAGCCACCTCCATCTAAAACACAATAACCCAGGCACTGAGTGATTCCTTCACCCATCTAGTGTGAGTGAAGGTGCCACTGGACGCTGCATGAATCATCTCATTACGTAGATGCAAAAGGCCTAAGTATTAGGTGATACTCACTTGTGATACTCCTCAGTGTTAGTCTCCCGGCCCTGCTTGGTGGCGTACGAAGTCTCCCAGTCGATCTCGAAGACCAGCTCGGCCGTGGTGTCGGGGTCAGTGGCTGTGATCCCGTCCGTGATCTGGTAGCCATCTGGTACGTTCTCTTCCACTAGTGGACTGCCCCTGGGCTAACGACGAAGAAATTAAGGGGCTGTCATGTTTAAGTCGGTACTTGCACAAAAAAAAATTAATCTCATTGAAGCGAGGCTGTTAGCCAACTGTTAACAGAGGTCGTGTGCTCAGTCTGGGTGTATTCTCATGTTTGTGAGAATACATCCAGCCGTAACACAGGGTATCCTAGTTTGGGACCAGGTAAAGTGATTGTATTGTGTGGAAGTTATTATTATTAAAATATTTTATGCCAAAAGATAAATAATAGTGGCATTTTGTTCCAACGACTAATACTTCACTTTTTTGGGCTAAAGCGGAGGCCGTCATAGCGGCCACGATACTCAGCATTGATGGACCAACTGATTGGATTGGAATGCTTTTCAGAATATAACCTGTCGAAAATAAATTCTAGTCACGTGGTACAAAAACGCGCCACACAGATAAAGCTCAAACTGTGACGTCACAACGTGCCCGTTACCCGCGCCTATAACGTATGAAGCATTTGTTTATATTTGATTTACACGTCTTGGATTTTTTTCCGCCATAGCAAATCTTGCTTGAAATTTATAACGCTCATTAACTCACAGGTTTTGTGCTGTAATGAATAAAAATATTTAGTAATTTTTCAGATGATCTCGATCAAAATTTGCCGGAGTGGTCCGAGGTGGCCCACGCCCGAAATCTCTGCCCAGCACACGTGTCTCTGGACACACACCTAGAGGCTGTGATTTATATTTTTGAATCGTGGTGTGGTTGAATCCTTACCAATCTCAGTGACGGCGGCGTGTTGTTGATATCGTAGAGCTGTATGACCAGCTGTGATGTGGCAGTATTGTATGGTTCCCCTAGTGTATCATCCGCTCGGATCTGTAAAGGCCATCATAGTCAGCAGACACACCTGGGCGTTCCGCACTTAGCCCCATAATTGGGCCATTGTAACCTGACTCTCGGGCTTCCTCACGATGTTTAACTTCATAAACTTAACACATTTACAAATATACGTAAGCTCAGTTGGGAGAGAGCTGGCACGGTTAGCCAGAGGTCGCGGGTTTAAGTCCCGGTATGGGTGGATTTTTTAGCCTATAAATGGGTTTCGAAAATTGTCTTCAGCACGGATTAGTGCAACAAAAAGAATATAATAGAAAACAATGTCATGGGTTCAAGTCGAGATTCGAACCAGGCGAGGTCTCGAATGTGAGGTACCTATGTGTACCTGTGCACTCTATACTTCTGCATATGTGCCGTTTCCTATCCGAGTATGGCAACTAATTTGACCATCTTGCTTCGGCTGCCAATACATACAAGGAATTGATAACATGTTACGACCTCGTGGCGCAGCGGTAGTGCATTTGCATACCATGCGAGAGGTCCCGGGTTCGAATCCCGGCTGGGGACAAAAAAAAAAAACCCCAGGTCTTGGATGTTTACATGTTTGTGATGTCGTTGTTTCTGGTTCCCACGACACAGGGTATCCTAGTGTGGGGCCAGAAGCAATGTATGTGCCTGTATGTAAATGTTTATGTTTGTTTGTTTATGTTCTGTCGGGAATCTTGCCTTGCATAAATTGAAGGAGTCTGTTCGCCTCGCGAAGTGATTCCCACGCAAACGTATTTTGGTTTTAATTCACAAACGACATACCGGATCTCAATGACACTTTACCAATATGTTTAGAGGACATAAAGCAAGGTAAGCTTGTGGTTATAACAGAGAATAACAAAGAAATTATAGCCTCATAGGACATTTTATAGAAACTATTCACAAGGCTATAATGTCCTTTTGATAAGTTTATTTCTAATTCTAAGCACGATCAAACCTCGATTTGTGTCCTAATTACGTATCGGTAAAGTTTCATTGTGATTCGGCATGTCGTTTGTAAATAAAAACCAAACTTCGTTTGTATGGGAATCGCCCATACAAACGTGAGGCGCCCTCATAAATAAATGAACGCAAACGTATTGTAAGAGCGGTCGTAGCCTAGTGGGTAGAACATTGGACTTGGAAGCGAGAGACCCAGCTTCGATTCCCAGTGCGGGCATGTCCTATGACTTTGTTTTAGAAGTTATGTACATTTGTGAAGTTATAGCAGCAATACCAATCGCTAACCTGAAGGAAAACATCGTGAGGAAACCTGAGTGTCTGAGCTATTCACACACCTCAGCGCTTGAAATCGCCAATCTGCGGTGGGCTCGCGTGGTGATTAAGCCCATACTCTCTCCCTGAGAGAAGGCCTGTGCCCTACAGTGGGACGTGTATAGGGTGCTTATTTACTTCCTCAGCACAACGCTGAGTCAGCTTATGTGCTTATTTTGTTTCTGTGATGTATCTTGTTGGTATAATAAATGTCTTTTTCTTCTTCTTCTTCAGTTGCCTTTTGTGGCAACGTAGATACACCACAGGCTACATCTATGGTCCTGTTTTATTTATTCGTTTTGTCTGTTGTGTATTTAGTTTTCTTCCCGTTGTTGTGCATATTATGTTACTTATCTGCTTATTTTGTTTCTGTGATGTATCTTGTTGGTATAACAAATGTCTTTCTTCTTCTTTATTTATGTATTGTAAGATTTGTTGTTTGTCACCTGAACAAACAGCTCGCTCTGTCGGTGATAGTCGAAGGAGTCGTTAGCGGTCACGTAGATGTCGCCGGTCGCGTTGTCAATGGTTAAGTACTGGTTCGCGTTACCCATCAGAGTGTGTCTAGGAACATCACAATTAATTTTATTGGGGACTTGTACATTTCGTTTCTTTGGTCCAAGTGTCGTGGGTTCGATTTCCACTGCGGGCCGCCGCACATTTGTACAAATGGCCTCGGTCTGGGTGACTTGTGGTGTCTTTGCCTGGTTATCCTAGCACAGAGTATCCTAGTTTGGGACCAGGGCAAGTGATTGTGATGCGTGGAAGTTATTTATTTATGTTATTTTTTATTTTTATTTAAATACTAGCAGAGTCAAGAAATCATTAGTAGGTATCGGTTGATATTTCTTGAATTAATGGATGACCTAGTCAGTGGCGTAACCACACCCTCTGAGGCTCTTGGCAAATTCATTGGATGGGTAAATATATGTATATGTATGGTCTTTAGTTGTAGTATATATCATCATCATCATCAGCCATTTGACGCCCACTGCAGGACATAATGCCTCCTTCGTGGTTTTCATAACCATGAGGGGTTTTGCCATAAGCGTATAAGGAAATCAATTACCAGGAGACGTGCAGCAGCGTCTTCCTGAGATTCCAACTGCATACTGCGATCGCCGACCCGCCTGCCGAGCGTGGCGATTATGGGAAAACTCCTCATGGCTAGGAACACCATGAGGGAGGCCTATGTCCTGCAGTGAGCGTCAAACGGCTGATGATGATGATGATTTATCAAAGTGACATGAAAGTTAAAGAAAAGAACATCAGCGTTTTTATTAGCAGGGCAGTTTTTAATAAGGTGGCCAAGAGTCTCTTTTTCGAGTTCTTAATAATTTATAATAAGGTATCGAAAAGTTCTCTTACTACACGCTGATGTTCTTTTGTCTTTGGGGCTCCGCACCCATAGGGTAAGGGACCCTATTACAAAGACTCCACAGTGGCTGTATCAGTTCTCATGAAGCGTGACAGCAAGACAGTTGAAATTTTCACGGGTGATGTATGTCTGTTGCCGCTATAACGACAAATACTAAAAACAGAATAAAATAGATGTGGCGAGCACATGTCAAACTCTGCGCGCGCACTATAAACTCCAACATTCCTGCATCGCGCAAGCAAAAATGTTTCACATGACATACCATAAATATAACGTCCGACGAACATCAGTCGGACCGGCCGTCCCCAGGCATACGATCTGCCTGGCGGGAAATTTCCCTTTATAGTGGAAGAGCACGATCACCCGCTCTTCCCTATATAGATATTTAGGTGGGGCTCCCATACAAAAATCGTGATATTTTTACCGTTTTTTTGCTCGATATTAATAACGGCACCAGCTAGACGCTTGAAATATTCACATATTGTATAGGATAATGGTAAGGAACTCTTCGTGCGCGAGTCAGACGCGCACTTCGCCGGTTTTTGTTATCTTCATGAACCATGTCGCTTTGATATTTAGTGGGCCGTTATCATTAAATAACAATAGTATATTTCATTACAAGTGTGGAAAGGCTGTCATTGCAAAGAGTTCCGACAAATGTCTACCCGAGCCGAGGCGCAGCCGAAGGCGAGGGTTGACAGTCGGAACAAGTTGCAATGACGGTTCCGCACGTGTACTGAACGACTATTTTTAATACAGTTGCGAAAAAATGAAAAACTATTTGCTTTTTTCTCTTCTCTCCACGCAATAAATTCGTCGTATGTAGATATGTAGCGACTTTTTGACTTTTCCGGTAAAATGTTCTCCGAAGCATTTTGTGCAATTATACTGAGTTCCGGTGGTGTTAATTCAAAAAAACTAGGGTCGAAATTACTCATTTTGTGCAACAAACAACTAAACTCGCAAAGAAAAGATCTGAAAAATGGCGCCAACCGTAGAATATAAGCAGTTTTTTTTTCTTCTTCACCCATTCTGGTAGGCAAAGGAAACTATGCCCATACAGCCAAGTCTTCAGTAGAAGTTTTTTATTGATATGAAATGAAAATGAAATTTAATGAGATGAAATGAAATGAAACCTAACCAAACTCATTCAATCAAATAATTAAATCTGATATTGAAACAAATTAGTAGCTTCTTTTTAGAAATATACGTATTTGCATGAATCATAAAAACTTCTATGATTTTTTTTAGTAAAAACTTCATGGTTGGTTATTCTTTTTAATAGACATTATTTTGACAGTTGGGAAAGAGAACGCACGAGTGCGGGAAAGGTAAAAAAAAAGCACGAGTGTGTAATAGCCCACATCCCGAACGCTATACGTCCCTGCAATACGCCACTTTTTGAGCAACTGTATTAAAAAGAACATTTTTGTCGTACTTTGAAATCTTATTCCCCTAATTGTTTTGAAAAGTATATGTGTGGTGATGTACACTCACACAACCGTGTCGTTAATGTCCCTATCTTGAGCCATCACAGTCCCGACGAAGAAGCCAGCGCCCTCAGTCTCGTTGAAGGCCACGGTGACCGTCGCTTCGCCGAAGATCGGCTGCTCATCATTCCAGTTGATCAGGTCGATGTGGATGGTGCAGTTGTCGATGTGCGAGGGCGTGTGGAGGTCTTGAGCTATCACCTGGCGGGGCAACGAATTAAGTCTCAAACATACAGCGGCCTAGAGATGTTATTGTTATTTAAAGTTCTTTATTTAACATAATGTCTTTTTGCAATGTTTAAAACCTAGTGTAAATCCTAGGCAAAAATAATCTTAATTATGAAGGTTGATTAGGCTAAGTTTGTAAGCCTATTATAAACATGAAGCATGAGCGGCCTGGAGATGGGATTTCTACTCAGTATTTATTCGCCTGACAGTATTTAATCTCAGGCGGATAGCATCAGACGAACCCTTAAGACTTCGTTATTATGGCCAGTCTGTTTTCCGTTATTGCTGTTCACGCCCTTCAAGGATCCTACACTGCACCGAAAGTCGGCTACCAGCGAACGTCAGACTTTCACCATGGGCACGGGGCACGGGGCACGGGGAACCACTCGATGCGGATTCCAGAGTTTCGGCACATGGTTTTAAGGTACATGGAGCGTGCTGTCTCGCTCGCACAATTTTACATTTTTATTGGTTGTAAAAAATTAGTATAATTTTGATGAATGTGGTCTGATGGTTTGATAGATAATTAAATTGCGGATATTGAAGGCATAATTTACTTTAACCTTTACTAAGTTTTTGATTGAGAAAATTAGATTACAAAATTAATCATTTTGGAAACAACTATTCTTTATTAAAAACTACGTATACGAGAACAAAATATGTTTAAAATGTTCGTAATTTAATTATGTATCAAACCCTCAGACCACATTTATCAAAAGTTTACTCATATTATTACAATATAAAAAATATTAAATTGTGCGAGCGAGACAGCGTGCCCCATGTAAGAACAGTCTTAAAATGATATGCCGAAACTCTGGAATCCAGCATCGAGTGGTTCCTCGTGGTCATGGTGAAAGTCTGACGCTGGTAGCCGGCTCTCGGTGTTGCTACACTGCACCGAAAGTAGGCATGTTTGAAGGGCATTTACGGCAGTAACGTATAACAGACTACCATAATAACGATTTGCTTTAACTCTGTAACCTAGCAATGCAGCATGAAGTGGTTCTTGGTGCCGATAGTAAAGGTTTGACACTGAAAGCCGACGTTCGGCGCAATGTAAAATAGTATCGGCGTTTACGGCCGAAAGAAATAAAAGATTAACCTGATAACGATGTGCTGGAACTCTGGAACCTCGTAATCCACCATGGAATTATTCTTAGTGACCATAGTGAAAGTTTGACACTAATAGTTAACTTTCGCCGCGGCCTTTATGACAGTAACAATACCAATCGCTAAATGTGAAGGAAAATATCGTGAGAAAACCGCCAATCTACGGTGGGCAGGCGTGGTGATGGAGTCCATACCCATACCCTCTCTCTGAAAGCTACTGAATATTGATAGATTCATTATTTATTTGCACACACACGCAATAAAAACTGTAATGCAGTAGAAAGAACACATACAAAGCACAATGAAAGACTACAAATGAGACACACAGCAATGCCTTAACCAGTGTGAGTACTGTGGGTGTGGCAAATGCAAAGGGGCTCTGACTCAGCATAAGCTTGAGATATACTCCAGCGCTGGTCTACGTCAGTACCCGTAGCGCGGCATATTGTAAGGCATATAGGTAATAGGCAGTTTATGTAAGTAATAAACAACAGACTGACCATGATAACGATGTGTTGGAACTCCGGAACCTCGTAATCCAGCATGGAGTGGTTCCTGGTGCCCATGGTGAAGGTCTGGCGCTGGTAGCCGACCTGCGGCGCGATGTAGAAGGCTTCGGCGGCGCCCGGCGGGTACACGTCAGCGAGACGCAACGAGTACTGGGCGTGCTCGCCCTGGAAACGTTGGCTTATTCACGCCGTTGTTACGACTAACGTTTGCACTGATTGTAAGAAAATGAGTATACATTTGATGAATGCGGTCCCGCATTCCCGAATCCCGGCTGGGGATAAAAAAAAATCCCCAGGTCTTGGATGTTTACATGTTTGTGATGTCGTTGTTTCTGGTTCCCATGACACAGGGTATCCTAGTGTGGGAGCAGAAGCAATGTATGTGCCTGTATGTAAATGTTTATTTCCTCACGGCGATAGATTTTTATACTTACACCATGAATTTTGGGTGGTTTAAAAGCCATAGCAAAATGAACGTGTCTTAGCAATAGCTACCGACTGCACCAGTTTTTTTTTAAAAGGCACTTCCCCAAAATAACTTAAACAAACATTCGAATCTGTGAGAAGCATTAGTAGCCAGCCAGAGCGGTGCGTGTCGTTGTTCTGATAGATGGTGAGGCAGAATTTTTTTTTCTATACTTTAAAGTAATAGTTTAAATAAATCGCATTTTTAATAACTAATAACATAATCGCGGCTTTCTAACCAACCAGATATCGGCGCGCATAGACAGTCAGGAGGGAAATACCTTTGCCAAACAGCGTGACATAGAATTGGCTACATACAAAAATGTAAAGATATCTATTCATGCATGCATACATATATACATACATACATAAACTCACGCCTATATCCCAGAGGGGTACGCGACTGCCAGTTGCCACGATCCTGACAAATCACGTTCGCTTCCTTAACATACATTAGTCGTTGCATGCACGCACGCCGGTTTTGGGTACTTTTTATTTTAAAGACAAATAAAACTGAACCAATAACCCATGGGCACCTATACACAGCTTGTAACGTTCATTGAATAAAATAATTTTAAATTAGACATTGCGAAGCATCAGAAACAGTGAACTCACCAAATCCCTGTCATGGAATCCGAACTCGTCTTCAAAGTTCAGCGTGAGCGCAGTCTCCTCCATGATACTAATATGGTACTCGTCCTGAAAAGGCTCGGGTCTTTGATCATTGACATCGTTCACAATGATCACGATGTTGAACTCGTCCGCGAACGACTCGTTGTCGAACTTATAGGCCACTATGGAGAGTTGGAAGACTTCTTGCTGCAGTGTGTCGCGGTCGATCGGCTCCACGTAGAATATGCCGCCGCCTTCTTCCTCGTCCAGGGTCTCTACGGAGAAGAAGGTATCTGAAAAACGTAGAAAACGAGGGGTTAAGAGGATCTCTCAGGGAGCAATTCCCATACAAACGTACATAAAACTATGGCCTTTGCATCAACGTAATGAGATGATTTATACAGCGTCCAGTGGCACTGCCACTCACTCTAGATGGGTGAAAGGACCACTCGGACGCTGCAGTGCGTGGGACATTGTTTTTTAGATGGAGTAGGCTTGCCCAATACCTATACCATCCTGACAGCTTAGTCGGCCTAACAAACAAACATACATACAAACGTAGGTACATAGTTTAGTTTTAATTCACAAACACGGCATGTCGCCGGATTTCAATGACATTTTACCAATATGTTTAGAGGACACGAATCAAAGTTTTGCTCGTGCTTACAACTGAGAATAACAGAATAAAAAGAAATTAGAGCTTCATAAGATTTTTCATAGAAACTATCCTAAAGGATATAATTTCTTTTTGAAACGTTTATTTCCTCGATTTGTGTCCTCTAAACGCAGTGGCAAAATTTCATTGCGATCCGGCTGATTGACGTCTTTTGTAAATAAAAACCACACTACAGAACACTTTATTAGTCAACAGAAAAGGTTGTAAAAGATGTAGAACACTCTGAGATCACTTTTAGTGTCCCCAGCCGCCGTGTGTACACTTAGGTTAAAAAATATCAGTATTATCCCCCTTTTCATGCATAATAGTCTTGAAATTACTCTGTATTCTGTCTAACAAACCGCTTCTATAGTAAGTAATCTTACATCAGCTTCGTCAGAGTAAGGGTATCCGGGGTTTTGGGCTTACATTATGGTTCCATCACATAATTTACATGATTCTTTTGGCTTTCTTTATTTATTTTCTCTCTTTACAACCTAACCTTCCTCCCTCTCGCTCTGTATGCCTCTGTCTCGCTGTCGCTCTGTCTTTTCTTTCCGTCTCCTGTCTCTCTATTTATCTTGTCGTTTGTCACTCTTTTTTTTTTTACCTGTCTTTCTTTTTTTATTTCTTTCTTTCCTTCCTTCGTTGCCCCTCTCTCTCTCTCTCTCTCTCTCTCTCTCTCTCTCTTACTTTCTTTGAATCATGTTATAACACGTCAGCTTGCACGGTAGCAACTAACAGTTGTCGGGCTTGTGGAGCCGGTACAGTATAGCTTTGTTGATTCCCGTGACGCTGTCGCTGGCGCGCAGCGTGAAGTTCTGGTAAGTTTTCTCTCTCTCTCTCTCTCTTTCTACCTCCTTACCTTCCTTCCTCCCTCTACCTATGTCCCTCTATCTTTCTCTATGCCTCGCTGTATCTCTGTATTTTCTTTCTATCTCTATGTTTCACTTTCTCTCTATCTCTCTATTCATTTCTTTCTACCTTTCCTTACTTATCTATCTCTTTTTTAGTAGTTGCAACTCACAGACTTGTCAGGCTTGTTGAACCGGTACATTATAGCCTTGTCGATTCCCGTGTCACCGTCGATGGCGCGGACCGTGAATTTGTGGTAAAATTAACTCCCTCCCTCTCTCTCTACGTCCGAAACTTACCCCCTCCCTCTACCTATCTCCCTCTTTCTCTCCATCTGTCTCCATGTCTCTCTGTCTTTTCTTTCTGTCTCTCTATTTCTCTTTCTGTCCGACTCTCTGTTTCTCTTTCTCCATTTCTTTCTTTCCTTCCTTCCCTCTCTCTCTTTCTCTCTATGATATTGTATGAAGGATGGAAAAATGTGAGTACATCTGTTAACGTAAGATTTGATGTTTATATTTTAAATAGCAACTGTTACTGTTAAATGTGTAACTCATGTCTAAGCTCACAATAAATATTCTTGATTCCCTATTTTTTTGGGTTCCGTACTCAAAGGGTAATGACCCTATTACTAAAACTCCGCTGTCCGTCCGTCCGTCTGTCACCAGGCTGTATCTCATGAACCGTGATAGTTAACACACTTGAAAATTTCACACACGATGTGTTTCTATTGCCGCTATAAGAAGAAATACTACAAACAGAATAAAATAAATAATATAAGGGGGGCTCCCATACAACAAACGTAATTTTTTGCCATTTTTTGCTCGATTTAATAACGGCAACAGGTAGACGCTTGAAATATTCAAATGTTGTATAGATAATGGTACGGAACCCTTCGTGCGCGAGTCCGACTCGCACTTGGCCGGTTTGTTAGTAGTAGCTGTGGTAGTAGCAACTCACAGTTGTCGGGCTTGTTGAGCCGGTACAGTATAGCCTTGTTGATTTGCGTGTCGCCGTCAATCGCGCGCACGGTAAAGTTCTGGCGCGTTTTCTCGTCGAACTGCTGCACCGCCCAGATCTCGGTCCAGCGCGGCGGCCGCGACTCCACGTTCACCACTTGGACCATCGTTGACACCGTGTGGTTGTTTGGGAGGGAGTCCTGGGGAGAATGTGGGCTGTTTAGAGGAGTTTAGAAAGAAAGGAAGGAAGATAGAAAACAAATAAGCACACACATAAAAATTAACATAATTTAACAAAAATGAGAATTTACGTCGTTTCTTTTCTTTTATTATTCTGCTGCAAAAAAAAGGCTCTATTGAAAAATAGTAGATTTCTTTCAATAGTAAATAGATTTCAAATCTTTACCACGATCATCATCATCGGCCCAACAAATTAAGGTACAGCCATGCTCTACCCGTCCAGCTGTTAACGGTAGATTAACAGATCGACTGGCGGTTAATCTACAAAGCAAAGCAACGAGATCAGACATTTTTTTTTGCAAATTGTCAATTAAACCGGCCGGGAACAACACTCACTGACGCAGTAATACTGAAGATGTGCAGCGCACTAGTCTCAAAGTTGAGTAGCTCATCCAGTCCGATGGTCAGGTTCATCCTGTACCAGTCACTGGCGCTATAATCCCCGTAGAGGGAGAATATCTCGTCGTCACGCCGGTTGCTATCGATCCGGAAGCTCATAAAACGGGTGCTGATCTCGCCGTCGGCGTCAGTCACCTCGTAGACGCAGGAGGTGTTGCGGGGGACCTCGCCCAGTTCCTGAGCGAATTAAAAATAGTACACTGTCACCCTAGGAGTGAAAGTAACTTATCTGACCCCGAGACGAGGTTTGGCCAATAGGTCGAGGGACCAAATAAATCTTTCACCCGAGGTAAACACTGTGCTTTTCATTACGAGTATAAGGAATGTAAAAATAAAAACATGAATTAGCTAAAATGTCCATACATCTCTGCTATACGGAAGTACAAACAAAACTCGACAACTCGAAAAAACAAATGAAGGTCGGTTTACGGCTTTCCCGCCTTTTTTTTCTCGTGGCTGCCTAGCTGAAATTTTATGTGAAAAGTTGGAACATGGTTGAACAGAAATTTGAAAATAGAACTAGTTTTTTTTTTAAATAACTTGACAGCTCTCAATTGAACGCGATTCTCCCTAGGGCTTAAAAGTACTACTTTCAACCCCCTTCTCGGGCAACTTCAGAGTTACTTTCCGAATATGAGTAATGAAAAAAATTGTTTATTTCATTACAGTACAATATTTTAAGTGTACAGTACAATGATGCCTTCAGGGTGCTAATGGGGCTGCCTCGCTTCTATAGTGCATTTGGCATGTTCGCAGAGGCCTGGGTAGACTGCTTCTACGCTACTATGCGTTAGCTGTGCGCATCGATGCTTAGCGGGGTGCGGGCCACCTCCAACAGCATCCTGAGCATGATAGCAGGGCACCCAGGTACATGCCAGCCTAATGTGTACTGTTAAATGTAATTTATAATATTATATATTGTATCTTTAGCTATAAGAACTAACATAGCCTACTAACTAAAATCAGTGTTACTTAATGGAAATAAAATAAATATTATTAATATTATTACAAATAAAATACAGGCGCTGGACCCTCCTAGCAGATATAGAAATAACGGTGTCAAGAGCGCCCGCTCTTCCACAAATATAGAATTTCTAATTGAAATAGACGCAATAACAACAATAAGCAATGAATGTGTGTGGCGTGCATGTATATGTCTGTGTGTGTGCATATATGTATCTGTGTGATTGAGAGTTTTACATCTGCACGGTATATAACAAAATTCTAAGAGAATTCTACCTCATCATAGCATACATACATAGATACGTAATAAACTCATCTCTGTATCCCAGATGGGTAGGCAGAGACCAGGGACTGCCACACGATCGTAGCTTCATCTCTTAATCAATTTCTATTCGGTCAAAATCTTTGGAATGTAGTTATAATATATATATATATATAATATAAGTAGTTTCTCCATTCTTCCCATAGCCTGACGCTTCGCTCATCCCAAAACCTCCTCAAAATTCTACCCCACAGTACCAAATTCTATGGCACCTCCTCCACGGTTCAGGCAGTTCGTTTGGAATGACCTGCCCGTGGAGGTTAGAAAAGCAAAGTCCCTGTCTTGTCTTGATAAAATCCCACTACCTCACTGCTTGAACTGTAAACTGTTACTTATATGTATTTATTTTATAGGTATTAATCTGGGGCCACGGTAGTGCCCCCGCCAAGTCGAGCAAAAAAGCGGCACGGCCGCACCATCCTCTTCTCGAAACAGTTCAGGCCATTTTCGACCCCCTATACCTTCGTTCGTTTCGGATAAAACTAGAAGCCTGAATGTTCAATGTGAACCCTACTGGTTCCAATTGAATTAAATTTGATATATACCGTGTTTATACAATGCCAGCTTGATTACTGAACATTTAGGCTTCTAATTTTATCCACAACGAAAGTACAGGGGGTCGAAAATGAACCAGTAGTATAACTATAACTAGTAATTATAACTAGTCAACGTTTTTTAATTTTGTCACTCACTGACTGACTGAGTGACCGATCATCAAAACTCTAAGGCACTTCTAGCAGACATAGAAGCTTCAAATTTAGAATACAATCCATGCCAAGTCAATCTATTAATTTAAATTATAAAAGATTTTTAATATTGATTGAACAACATCTTATAGCGACAAGCTATAAGATGTTGTGCAATCAATATTAAATGATATCATAAGACATAAGGACCTTTAAGTAGGGACTGAATAAATTAACCGACTTGGTACTACATGGATCTCACAACTTTTTACGGTAGAAGAACTGAGTTGCGAGACTTGGTCTTTTTCACAAGTTATGTTTTGATGGCATATATATTATTAAGTATATGTATGTACGTTATGTAATAATGTAATTATAAGTACCTACTTATATTCTATATGCAATCTTTCACTATACATATCTACTTGTTACTTAACATATATTTCCGATTCTCTTCTTAATGTACATCCACCTACCGACTATATTCTTGCTGCAATCCACTCCATTCAAATATTGCCTGGAAGAGATCGCTCTCAGCGATAAGACCGCCAATAATATTTATTTACTTAGATACAAGAAACCATTTGTAATTCTTTATTCTGGTTGCGCAATAAAGTGTTCTCTATCTATAAAAAAACACGATTCCTTAAAACACTCCGTAAACGCCGTATAACTCACAGGTACAGTGCAGGTATCGAAGACGTGTATGATGGGCGCGTTGTCGTCGATATTGACAATTTCCAAGGAGACCCGAGCAACGAGCTGCTCTCCGTCGATGTTTATCTCGAACATGTATCGCTGCATCTCTCGCGTTTCGTAATCTTGCCTGAAAAGTCATTGTCGGTAAAGGATCCTGAATAACGTAAAAGAAAACATCTTCAATTCAGCGCAACGATATTTCGTACTGCTCTGATATGTTTGCTTCTCGAACCTGAAACCATTACTTTTGCCATCATTAAAATGTTAAAAAACCTATTTAGAGGCTAAAAATTCCACCCATGCTGGGACTTGAACCCGCGACCACTGGCTAACCGTGACAGCGCTCTCTCAACTGAGCTAATTTGCAAGTGCAGGCATCGGCGAAATTTCGAGCCTCTTTACAAACTTCTCTGTATTACGTACAGGCAGCGATATCTGGCCGAAGTAATTTACATCACTTGCAGCCCCGAGCACCACTTTGCAGTTAGGTTTTTACATCGGAATGATATCTACTTAGAGGCTTTTTAGCCTTTAAATAGGTTTTTAAAATTGTCCTCAGCACGGATTAATGCAACAAAAAGAATATAATCATTAAAATGTTGTTAATAATCTCAAATTCCTGTAGCATCAGCTTTTCTTTATTGTTTCATCACTATCAACAGCCCACCTCTGCCCAATGCTGGTCATAGGCCTCCAAATGCTCGGTCGGACAATATCGTTGAGTCGGTGGAAAGTCCGCCGATGTGGATGGCAAGGGACCGTGAGAGACAACATTTATATCTTTACGTAGCGTTATACCAAAATAGATTTTTAACATAAATAATGGCCCTCAACATGAGCACCGAATTTTTTACACGTAAATAACTTACGTTATCGCTCGTAGCCCCGGCTGCCTGAGTGATCTTAAACGATCACGAAGGTTAAGCAACACAGGGCGCGTTCAGTGCATGGATGGGTCGCCGTCTATGCCTAACGCTAGTGGCATTTTTCCGAGCGGTTCCGTGCTTCGCAAGGCACGTTAAGCTGTTGGTGCCGGCTGCCGTCGATAGATGGCAGTCGTTAAGCCAAGTCAGAGGCCTTAGGGCGGCTTGACAACTTCTGACAGTAGACGAGCCACTAGTCTACAAGCCTCCACCAATCCGGACTTGGCCCCCGTGGTGGAGTATGGCCTATACCTTCCTCAGGGAAGAGACCCGTGCCCCTCGGTGGGGACATAATGGGTTGATGATGATGAAATAACTTACTTATCAGAAACATATTATTATGCAGGGGCGCATTGCAAAGTAGCGCCCCGGCGTTTTATTTCAGTTAGTTGTCATTCGGCTTAATTAGTAAACGTACGTACACCCAGTCCTAGCCTTTTACCCGCAGAATCCGGACTATAATAAGTAATTAAATTACTGTGTTACCTTTCGGTGATGACGAGGTACCAATCGTTGTCAAGTTCGGCCTCCCTGCGAATGACGGCGTTAAGCAGATTCCTGCGGCCCACCACGAATCGCCCTATGTACGGCTCTGCGGTGCCTGCGAATTGTCAGAGCTGTTGATGTACTGTGCCCGGGAAGAATAATTATACCTGGATGACCGGGGTCACTGAACTCGAACCGGGGTCTTCTGGTTTCGCCCGAAATTTACCTTCGTATTCTAATGATACTGTAACAGTTTTTCATTGCCTGAAAACACGGATAAAACAACGTTTTCTAAAAATGAAACCTACCTAGATGGATTTATCGCCCCCTAAACCGAAAAGTGTGCATATACGTATATATACTGTCACGCAGTTTGGCGAATAATTTATAAAATTTAAAACTGCGATACAAGCGTAAGACAATAAACTAAAAAAAAAAAAAAAAAAAATTAACAGCCTTACCATCATAGTTGAGACGAGCGATCCGTACTTCCCCCTCAATCTCCTCTTCCATATGTATCCTCTGCGTGCCAAAGTTACCGGTGATTGTGTATGTATCCATGCATACGTCTTCACGGAATGGTGCCGGGTGGAGAGGTCTGGCCGCCCATGTTGTTCCTGTGGATAATTAAATTTTTTTTTTTTATGTTTCATATTGTTACGTTCTAGGGGTGGGTTCGTGATCGGAAAAGCACTTTATACACCGATGAATAAGAGTAGGATTTATTTACGCACTATTTCTTAACTTCACAACACTTTAACAACAAACACTTTTAATCACACTGCACTGATCCGATAATACTCGTAGTAGGTACTTCTTCCTTCGCTTGTACTTCGTTTCATCATCAAGCGGTCTTCTCACACTTCCCCTTGGGGAAGTGGAGGGTCGGGGTCAGGGCGGGGCCCTCTTCCCGAGGGATCTACCGCTGTCCGCAGCTACGGACAGGTCTCTGGGTGGCCTTCCAGGCGGTGGTCTTCGCTGGGGGTCGCAGGTGGGTACATCAGTCGGTGTTGGCCGTGGACTCGACCAGGCTTCGGGGGAGGGGCTTGGCGCGGCCGTCGGGCGGTCGCGCGTGCAGAGGTGCCAGCCCACGCAGATGCTGCAGCTGCGACCGGTCCGCACGCGCGAACATGTCGGTCGCCAGCCGCGCCACGAAGGCGTCCAGCTCCTCCCATTTGAGGTCCCTCGCGATCGTCGCATTCCTCACGTAGCGAGGCGCGCCGACGATGGTGCGCAGGGAGAGGTTCTCCTGGGCTCGGAGCCGCTTCTTGTTCGGCTCCGAGACGAGCGCGAACCAAGCCGGCGCAGCGTACGTGAGGCGGGGCCTTGTAGACTTGTAGACCCCGAGCTTCGATCGCAGAGGGAGGCGGGAGGTGAAGACTGGACGCAGCTTCGCGCGTGCCACCTTCACCTGGTTGACAACTGCGCTGACGTGCGCAGCCATCGTGAGTCCACGGTCGATGGTGACCCCCAGGTACTTCACCCGGTTCTGCCACTCGATGACCCGTCCGTGCAGCCGGAGCGGCGGTGGCGGGTGACGGCGGCCCGTCAGTATGGCCTGTGTCTACCCGACATTGACCGACAAACGCCACTTCTTCAGCCAGTCGGGGAGAGCGTCGAGGGCACGCTGCATCTTCGTTGCAGCGTGCGTGGGCGACATGGACGACGCCAGGTAGGCGGCGTCGTCGGCGTACAGTGCCAGTTGGACGCCCTCCGGGACCGGTATGTCGTCGGTGTATCGGGCGTAGCAGGCCGGTGACAGGCAGCTTCCTGGGGGACGCCGGCGAGGATGTGGCGCTCCTCGGACACGGCATCCTCCACCGCCACTCTGAAGCGGCGATCCCTCAGGAATGAGGCCACGACCGCGATGAGACGTCGTGGGGCAGGTGACGTCGACAGTTTGTACAGCAACCCCTCATGCCATACCCTGTCGAACGCCTTCTCCATGTCCAGGAGTACTGCGACGGTGCACTCCTTCTTGTTGAGGCACACCGTCATGCCGTGCAGTACCCTGGCGAGCTGAAGCGTGGTCGAGTGCTCAGGCCGGAACCCGAACTGTTCCAGCCGAGGCTGGATGTGCGGGAGCAGGTGGTGCAGCAGGAGCTTCTTGAACACCTTCGAGAGGGTGCACAGAAGCGTGATGGGCCTGTAGCTTTCGGGCTTCTGTGGGTTCTTGCCCGGCTTGGGCAGGAGGATGACCAGGCCGGTATTCCACGGTTGTGGGAAGCAGCCGGTGCGCAGGATGCCGTTGAACAGGCGCGTCACAGCCGCAACTGTTCGTTGCGGGAGGTGCCGGAGCGCCATGTTCGATATGCAATCCTGGCCCGGTGCTTTTCTCGGCTTGGTGCGCTGGATCATCCGCTGCACTTGGCCGGGCGTGAAAACCACAGGGTCCTCAGCCGGGCCCATCGGTGCTGCGAAGTAGGCTCGAAGGTGTTGCTCGACTGCTGCGACGTGCTCCACGTCGTCGGTGGGGTTCGGGACGAATGCCCCCTCGAGGCACTCGGCGAAAACTTCAGCTCGGTCTTGCGCTTTGAATCTTGGGAGGCCGTCGCTGCCCAGCAGCGGCCGCACAGGATGGGGCTCGGTCGACAGCTGCCGGCATAGGCGATGAACGGAGGGGGTATCATCGCCCACGGATTCGATGTGGCGCTCCCAAGACTCCTCGGCGTTGGCATCCAGCTCCGCCGTCACTTTCGCCGTCAGAGCATTGAGGCGCGTCTTGAGCTGAAGGCAGCGAGAGCGCTGCCATTGCTTCCGGAGGCGACGCTTTTCGCGAATGAGGTCCAGGATCCGAGCGGGCAGTGGAGTAGATTTCCCTCCGCTCGGAACTGTGCGCGAGGATGAATCAAGCGCGCTCCGGATGCAGGCGGTCAGCTCAGACGTCAGGCACTCAACGTCTTCCGGCGCGACGACGGGGCGTGACGGGGTTTCCTCCGCGAGGGTGGAGGCGAAAGAGGCCCAGTTGTAGAGTCGGCGTGGCGCTGGCAGCGCGACCCTGGTCGGTAAGTCGTCAAGGACGAGAAGGACCGGCCGGTGGTCCGAGGGGAGGTCTGCGAGTACCTCCTGGCGAGGCGGCGTCCGGAGTCCCTTGTAGACGACGACGTCGAGTACGTCCCCCAAGCCGTCCCAGTGGTAGTGGGTGGGCTCGTCTGGACCCACGACATCGTAGTGGGACATCACAGAGTCGGCGAAGAGGCGTCGTCCCTGGGCGTTGGTGGCCGATGAGTTCCACGCGGTGTGCTTGGCGTTGAGGTCGCCGGCGACGATGGTCGGTGATGGCGACTCTAGCAGCCCCCGCAGGTCTCTAAGTCGAAGGCAGCGTCAGGGGGCTTGTAGGCGGCGTAGAGTCGCATCACTGTGCCGGCGACTTGTACCTCGATTCCGAGAGCGTACATCGACGCAAGCTCCCGGAACTCGATCGGCTGGTGGACGACCTTCCTCTTCGCCGCACCGCCTCACCGCCAGTCCTCGGAAAGCACGGTGTTCGGACCTCTCGTCCTTGCGGTAGACGACGTAGTTGGGGATGGTGAATTTATCACCCTCCCCAAGCCAGGTCTCGCTGAGTAGCGCCACGTCGACGTCCTGCTCCCGGAGGAAGACCCGGAGCAGCAGCTTCTTCCTGCGCAGCGACTGGGCATTCCAATGCACCACCCTCAGAGGCCTAGCGAAGGCTTCGGGCAATCGCCGGGCTTGGGGTGACGGGGATATGCGTGGGCCCCGTCTGCAGCGCCGCAAGGACCTCCATGAGGGCACTGACAGCACGCGTCAGTGCCTCGTGAGAGGTTGGGAGTCCTGCGGCAGCTGCAGGTGCTGCGGTGGCGTCTGCTGGAGCCGCTGGCGCAGTGTCCGCCGCTCCATCCGGTCCAGCGGGCTTCTTTTTCTTCTTCCCGCCCCTCTTCCTGCGTGGCTTAGTGGCCGCGGGAGTGGAGCGGGATGTGGGCGGGTTGGCCGGCGCCATGAGGTTGCCAGGCGCCGACTCCTGCACTGCTGGCTGCTGCTGGGCCGGGGCGGTCCTCCTCCGGCCTCCCTGGCCTGTGATGGCCACGGTGTCGGCCTTGGTGTTCCGCGCCTCCTTGCGGAACACCGGGCAGGAGGAGTTGTTGGCGGCGTGTGGTCCCCCGCAGTTCGCGCACGTCGCTGGCTCCTCCCTTGGGCGTGGGCAGTTCCGGGCGTGGTGGTCCTCCCCGCAACGCACGCATTTCTGCGGGCGGTGGCAGTGCTGGGAGGAGTGCCAGAACTGCTGGCACCGGTGGCATTGCGCTGGCCCCTGCTTGCCGCGCCACGCCTCGATTTTCACTCCCGGCATGTAAAGGAGCTGATTGAGCTCGTACAGTGCCGGGAGTAAGTTGGGCGTTCGGCGGAGCGATGCGAAGAAGATGCATCCGGGGCGTCCCGCACGCGGCCGGATGCTCGTCATATGCTCCGCCTCGAAGCCGTGCTCGGCGAGGGCGGCGATGATGTCCGCCGGCGCAGTGTCCGCCGGAAGTCCTCGGATCGCCACCTTGGCGCTCCGCTCGGCTGGTAGGGAGTAGGAGAACCACGACACGAGGTCCTCCCTCTCCAGCTTAGTGAGGTACCGCTGAATGGTGCGGTACTCGTCGTCCTCCGTCGGGGTGAAGCGCACGCCGTTCCCGTACGGGCGTGCGTTCGGTGGGCGGCCTAGATCCGCCGCGATGTTCCTGAAGTGGAACGCCCAGTTGGGTAGGCGCTCCACCACCAGGGGCGGATATTTCGGCCGCTTGGGCAGCGCCGTTTTGGGAGCGGCGGTGGCGGCGGCGGGGACGACGGGCACGTGTTCAGCGGCACTGTCGTCGGCGGTGGCAGTCGCGGCGGCGGCGGCGACTGGGCCGGCGGGCAATGCAGGGGCAGGGCGGGCCGTTACCGCGGCCGGGCGAGCCGGTCCGGTAGCAGGGCGGGCGGGCGCCGCGGCAGGGCGGGCGGGCGCCGCCGCAGGGCGGGCGGGCGCCGCGGCAGGGTGGGCGGACGCCGCGGCAGGGCGGGCGGGCGCCGCGGCAGGGCGGGCGGACGCCGCGGCAGGGCGGGCGGGCGCCGCGGCAGGGCGGGCGGGCGCCGCGGCAGGGCGGGCGGGTGCCGCGGTAGGGCGGGCGGGCGCAGCGGCAGAGCGTTTCGCTTCCGCTTCCAAAGTAAAACTGACTCGCGGCACGCGTCGTCCCCGCTTATATACCGTTTGAAATGTTCTCGAAAACTCCATCAAGTCGTGGAAGGTTCTGCCATCTCGCTTGATCGTGATGTCTCTGTCACACCTTTCCGGAATGTTCGGACTATAGCTATCCCTTTCTAACAGTGCTATCTCTTTCACTCCTGTTGAAAATTTTGTCATATACTGAAATGTACTTCAAGGGCCCATAAGGGGTCCTGAAAATGCCTGAAAACGGGTTTTCAGGTTATCGCGTCATCGGATAGAGGGTGGCCTGAAACGGACTGAAAACATGTTTCAGGCGCCTGAAAACCATGGTAACTTGGGTGAAATTTTGATAAACTAGTATGTGACAGAGCACCCTCTGAAACGGCCTGAAACGGTATTTCAGCCTGCTGAAAACGCCTCCAAGGCACGGAAACACGCGTTCAAAGTTTTACCTCCTATCCACCGTCGTAACAATATATATATACGTCCCACTGTAGGGCACAGGCCTTCTCTCGAGAGAGATTATGGGGTACAAAACCACGCGTGCCCACCGCGGATTGGTGCCCATTAGCTCAGTTGGGAGAGCGCTGGCATGGTTAGCCAGAGGTCGCGGGTTCAAGTCCTGGCATGGGTGGGATTTTAGCCTCTAAATAGGTTTTTAAAACTTCACAAATGTTCGTAAACTAGAAAACAAAGTCATTGGTACATGCTGAGACTCGAACTCACGACCTACCGAATGTGAAGCCGGCTTCTATCGCTGCACTACCACCACAATTAAGGTATACTCTCACAGAATAAATCATAAGACAGAACCGCAGCCGGCAGTCCGAGCTTCCAATGTGAGGCTCAAAGCGTTCAAATCGCTCTGTACGTGGCCACAACTTTATGCGGTCCCCGCGATACAGGCTTGCCTAGTGTGGGGATCTCAGTTTCACATGTACGCGCGCTTTTTAAAAGTGTACGGGCGAGTCTGTTTGTTTGACGGTCCGCACAGTATTTTGTCAATTTTTATGTTGTTGGAGTTGACCGAAGAAGAAGAACTAATCCAATGGTACCTATTTTCACTAGATTTATTCCACATTAATGTCACGATGCTGTGGTAGCCTAGTGGGTAGAACATTGGACTCGGAAGCGAGAGACCCAGGTTCGATTCCCAGTGCGGGCATGTACGTAGTACTTTGTTTTCTAAGTTATGTACATTTGTGAAGTTATAGTAGCAAAACCACTAAGGAAAACATCGTGAGGAAACCTGAGTGTCTGAGCTATTCACATACCTCAGCGCTTGAAATCGCCAATCCGCGGTGGGCTCGTGTGGTGATTAAGCCCATACTCGCTCCCTGAGAGAAGGCCTGTGCCCTTGCCCTACGGTGGGACGTATATAGGCTGCTTATGTAAGGTTACACTGTTATGTTGTCAGAAGACAGTAGTCAACTGGCGTATTATGGGTAAAAAGCTTAAATAGCATTTCCGTGAAGGTGCTTACACACGAATACATACTTTCCTCTGTGCTAATACTAATGTACATATTCGTTAATATTAGTTTGTGGTTGTAATTTGTTTGAATAATAAAGCATAGAATAATAATAAAGCACATCATATCATCTAACTGTCTATCTATACAGCCCATAAAAGAAGCCCACTGTTGGGCATAGGCCTCTTCACCGTTACGCCAACCTCGCCGGTCCGCTGCTAATCTTGTCAACACCGGACGCCGGCCTGTTCTCGTATTATATTGTCTTTTGGCTAGGCCTTTCAAGAGCGGGAGATCGCTAGACGTTTCCAGCTGGGATGGGCTGCCTTCAGAAAGCTAGAACATGTCTTCAAAGGTAGAATCCCGCAATGCCCGAAGACTACACATTTAACCAACGCATACTGCCCATCCCCACATATGGTGCCGAAACATGGACACTCACAAAGGCACATATGGAGAAAATCCAAGTTGCACAAAGGGCTATGTAGCGAGCCACGCTAACTCTCTTGTCGACCGTGTGCGTAACGTCGTAATTATAATAATATAATATAATAATTTGTTTATTTTAAACCAAAAAGTACATTAAAAATGACAACAATCGTTCGGTGCTAATCTATTGTACAATAGTCTTGTCATTGCATCCTATCTCCTAAACTAGGCGAAAAAGCCTGTATCTTAGGAGAAGGTGAAATTAAATTAAGCCTTTAAAAGTGCGTACATAAATGGTCGAGAAGCATTGAGCGGACGACTGTCAGTCAACAAAAACATAACTTAATCTATCACATGCAAAGAAAACTAAATTAAAATAAACAGAAAAACAAAAAGGTATGATGATATTAGCCACTCAGACAGAACATCATAGTGAAGGACTTGTGCACACGAATCACGAAGCTTAAGTGGAGATGTGGGAACATCTAGCTAGACAAGAAGACGAACGTTGGACGAAGGCAGTCACAGAGTGGTGGCCGACAACTGGCCGTCGCATCATAATAATAATAAATATTTTTCTAAGTTCTGCGTGCTATGCCCCGTCCACCGCCGGCTTGCATCCAGCGTCTTCCTGCTACTTGGATGCGGTCATCTGTCCATCTTGTGGCTGGTCGTCCTACGCTGCGCTTGCCGATATGTGGTCTCCGTTCGAGAACTTTTCGGCCCCATCGGCCATCAGTTCTGCGTGCTATGTGCCCCGCCCACTGCCACTTCAACTTACTAATCCGCTAGGCTATGTCGACGATTTTTGTTCGTCTACGGATCTCATCAGTCCTGATTCGATCTCGCAGAGAAAATCCGAGCATAGCCCTTTCCATAGCGCAGGAAGACGCTGGATGCAAGCCGCTTCCAACCGGTCTTTTTGGAAATCCATGGAGGAGGCCTATGTCCAGCAGTGGACTTCTTGTGGCTGAATGATGATGATGATGATTTTTCTAAGGATAAAAGTCGATGGCATTTTTCTCGACTGCAATCACCAGCTGTGCACAATGCACACGCTGGCAACCCTTTCAAGCCAGTCAAATGCCACCACAGGGTACATTTTTTAATGTCACTTTAGAAATAACCTGCAATAGAAGGTTCAATTCTGCCCGCCAGGTTTGTGAAGTGAAGATAAAAAGTATAGTCATTGAATTTTAAGAATTCAATGGTATAGTAGAAGGACGACGCGAGTGGCGCGCTCAAAACTGAAAAGTTGCAAATCTGATATTTTAACGCGACAAAACACGCGACTCGCGTGGTCATGCTACCTATACTGGAGGTAGCAGGCGCTCTTTACCAGATAGATCCGGCTCAACAAAGTCATCTGGCCTCGGCCGCTGCGGTATATCCGTAAGGTAATCGCATATCGACTCTGTAAAAACAAAAGAGAATCGTTAATTTAGTGTCGCTCATTTTAATGTCGACATTGTATTGATAGCTTTATAGCTTCACAAGTTACGGCCTTCGATAACTGGGCATAGCAGAACAATGACAACTGCATGAACGCGCCGATTTAATTTCATTGCCGCTTCAAGTCTACGCGCGCACACGTATCAAACCTTCTAAGCATCAATAAATGAAAAAAGAGAGTACAATGACAGTGTGTATCTGTTATGGCGCTAGTTTTGAAAAAAAAAAACCGGACAAGCGCTAGTCGGATTCGCCCACCGAGGGTTCCGTACAAATTTGTTGGTACTTACATATTATAAATAATTCAGGAATAGAGTCTCGCATTTTTTATCACTTAATTGCAAATGTATAGTTTTCAGATTTTGCCCTGTACTTGTACTGATACTACTTGCCAAATTTCATAGGTTTAGGTCAACGGAAAATACCCTATAAATTGTGTCCCTTGAGAGTATCGTTTTTTGCGGCATAAACGGGCGTAACTTTTTTACGTTAACTTAGAAGTTTGATTTTTTCACAGCTTCAAAGAAATGTAGACCTGAGTATATGGTTTTAATTTAAACCCGATACCTCCACGCGTTCTCGAGCTAAAGCGTCTTGACAGACAGACGAACGGACGGACGGAAAACAGTAATCCTGTAAGGGTTCCGTTTTTTCCATTTAAGATACGGAACCCCAAAAATTCCGCGTTAAAAAAATCGTGGTCCGAAACTAGGATGCCTTTGCTATGATAACCAGGTAAGGACATCACAAACATGGAAAAACACCCAGAGGCCTCCAGTGGGAATCGAACTCACAACCTTTTCCTTCTTGATCAGTGTCTAACTTTCAATTCGTCTACGAAGCAAAATGCCTAAAATGAATGTCTACAGAGTAACTTACCTAAGCTCTAAATTGGATAGAGATTAAAACGTCTACCAAGCAAAATGGGTAAAATGCGATATTTCCTTAGTTGGTAGGTACTAAATCGTCTACAGATCAAAACCAAGCTAAATACCTAAAATGCAATAATTGTAAAGCAGAAAACTACGTAAAAAATCCCTTTTTGGAAGCAGGCGTTACTTTGCGGAAATCCATAATAGCATTAAAATGCGACAAAATCTTTGCTAAATTCCGCAGGCTCCGACAGTGAGTCAGTCACTGAGGATGCCTCGTGTTAGAGGCGAAACGCGTCGCAACGCATTTTTTCACACAAGTATTGTTGTCGGTGATGGTGTGTCGTGTCTTGCTTCTGCTTGAAAAAGTGGGAGGGAGGGCGGTGCATTAACTAACCGCATGGTGCTTGTGTGATTTTGGCGGAATTTAGCAAAGTAATTTTTTACGACCTCATGGCGCAGCGGTAGTGCATCTACATACGATGCGAAAGGTCCCGGGTTCGAATCCCGGCTAAGGGACAAAAAAAAAAACCCGAGGGTCTTGGATGTTTACAATACAATACAATACAATACAATACAATACAATGTCTTTATTTGTCAAATATGGGTGTTTACATGCAGATGGTTACAATTATATTTTACGTTCGCCATATTTTGCCTCGCGGCGTACAAATATCGGTGTTCTTAAATCTAGATTCGTGCGTTAATATTAAATGTCAAACAATGGAAAAAATATTACAATGTCATTCATAATTTAAAATTGTCCTAAATAATACAATTTCATCGATATTAACAGGTATTTAGTCGATAAATTAATGTTGCCATATTAATGCAAAAAGTTATTTCGAGAAAAAATCTTCTATCTTATAATAGCATTTATCGCATAACAGTTTATACAAACTTCGTTTGAATTCAGTTAAATTTAGTAATTTTAGACATGTTGGGATACGATTAAAAATTTTTGGCGCCATGCAAAAAATACTTTTTGTCATTAGTGTAGTTTTGGCAGCATGTAATCTTAGCCTAGTTGGGTCGCGCTGACTATGGTGGCTACTGTCTGCCACGCGTTCAAATAGTTCCGGATGAGATTTTACAAAAACTGCTGATTCATAGATGTAGAGAGCTGGTAACGTCAAAAGTCTATACTTAATAAAATATGGTCGACAGGATACATCACTTTTAATTCCAAAAATGGCCCTAATGCATTTCTTTTGACATTTAAAGATTACATCCTTGTCAGTAGAGTTGCCCCAAAAAATTATACCATAGCGCATTAGGGACACAGCCAGCCCATGATATGCCATCAGTAATACCTCTGGGTTCACAATTTTATGCAATTTAAAAAGACCATATGCACATCTCGACAATCTTAGACTAAGTTGATGTATGTGTGGCTTCCAAGTTAAAGATTTATCTATATGAATTCCCAAAAATTTCGTTGTTAGGACTTCTTCTATCGATGTTCCCTGATAACTAATACGTGGAGGAATCCTATATATTTGCTGACTAAAATGCATAATTTTAGTTTTTTCCATATTAATTCTAAGACTATTTTGTTTTAACCAATTAATTATTATTTTAAGTGTATTGTTCATGTCAAGTTCATAATGAGCTGGTTCCTTACATTCTACTACTACTGTACTATCGTCTGCGAATAATGTCATAGGCTTATTTACATTTTTGGGCATGTCATTAATATATATTATAAACAATAATGGTCCTAATATACTTCCTTGTGGAACTCCTTGTGTAATGGTTCTTTTTTTAGATAAATATTTAATGTCAGTTTTAGTTTTCAGGTTTAATTTTGATATCTCCGTGTACTGTTGTCGGTTTTCTAAATATGATTTCATCAATTTTAATAGGTTCCCTCTTACTCCATAAGCATGCATTTTATTCAAAAGATTTTTGTGATCTACAAAGTCGAAAGCCTGGGTCATATCCATATAAATTGCGCACGTAGCTCTTCGGTTGTCCACGTTTTTCATTACGATGTCAAGAAATTCATATATAGCTAGATTTATAGTTTTGTTTTTTCTATATCCTTTTTGTTCATTTACAAATATGTCGTATTTTTCAAAGTAACTGTATAGTTCGTTTGCAAGAAACTTCTCAAAAACTTTTGAAAAAACTGTCAAAAGTGCAACCGGCCTGTAATATTTCATGCTCTCTCTATCCTCTTTTTTGAAAAGTGGCTTGATAATTGCTGTTTTTAACTGTTCTGGGAACACACCTTTTTCTATTGACATGTTTATCATATGACTTAAATGTATAGATATACAGTCTGCCACTGATTTCACCACCTTTGTGCATATGTCATCTATCCCTACGCTTTTTTTACTTTTTAATGCTCTTATGATTTTAAGTACGTCTTGCGGTGTACTTGGAGACATAAACATCGATGCTGACCTGGAGTCTATTTGCTTGTGTTTGCACAATTGAGGTTCAGGTAGTTGTAATACTCTATCAACGAAGAAATTATTGAACGCCTCTGATATTAATTGAGGGTCTGAAATATAAACTTCGTCAATTTTAATTTTGTCTATTGATTGTTTTGGTAGGTCAAATTTTGTGCTATTTATTATGTTCCATGTAGTTTTTTGTTTGTTGTCAGACATCTGAATTGCGCAATTATTTGTTTCTCGTTGAGTCATATATATAATTTTTTTTAGTTTTTTTGTGTAATTTTGTAGATTTTGTTTATTTGCATCATTAGGATGCAGCCTGTAACGCCATAAAAGTTGTCTTTTAGTTTTAGAACATTTTTTTATTCCTTTAGAAATCCATCTCGCCTTTTTTTTAGTTTTTATTTTTATCGACTTTACTGGAAAACATAGGTCATACAACATCTTAAACAATTCCAGAAAACTGTCATATGCAATATTGACATCGTCGGTTTGATAGATTTCGATAAATGACAATCTTTCTAGGCATTGTCGAAATTTTTCCATATTTTCATTACAGAGATCACGCCTTTTGACATACCAGAAATATAGTGTACACGTTTTTTTTATAGGCAATTTTAGCAACTGTGAAGTATGATCAGATAGTGCAAATTCAAATACTTCAGATTGGCATTTTTTTGTGCTGTTATGTATAATATTGTCGATGCAAGATCCACTGACAAGCCTAGTAGGTTGTGATATTGCTGTTTTGAAGCTATAGTTTGCAAGCAATGTTTTAAATTCTTGTGTCACTATATTATCTTTTAAGACATCAATATTGAAGTCTCCACCAATAACAATACTAGGTATACACTTTCTACTACAATATTCTTTTAAAATCTGTTCAAACCTTTCAAAAAAGATATTCAAGTATCCTTTTTTGTTCTCTGTTTTTGGTACTCTATATATACATATTATTATAGCTTTATGTTCAGTTAACTCTATACCACAACATTCAAAAATTCCCTTCATCGAAAGCTTTGAAACTTTTTGTAACTCCTTATACCTAATACAGTTTCTTACAAGTATACTTGCTCCTCCCCTTTTAGTGTCTCTGCAGTAACTGGCCGCAAGGTGATAGTTTGGAATGTCTAAGGTATCCTTATTGTTGATCGTCATATTATGCTCTGTTACACATATAGCATCAGGCGTTATTTTTTTCTCCTCTTCTAGTTCATTTAAACATACAGTTAAATGGTTTGACTTGCTTAGTAAACCTGCTATATTTTGATGTAGAACATATAAGTAATTATGCACGAAAAAGCGTTGGTTTATTTTCTGTATTGACATTATTTGTGTTTTCATTTATGTTCTCAGTGTGTTCATTTTTAATTCTATCCTCGTCTATGTCAGCAAGTGTTTTCTTGATGTCTTCGAATATGACCTTAATTCCGTAGTTATTTATTCTACCTTTGTCTTTAGGAAACATATCATAATCATAAGAAAGATGCAAATTGCTGTCAATCAAGTAAGCATGTTGTGATGTCATATTATCTAGATACAATAACTGATTAAAAGTTTCTACCCTCGCATTGAAGAAGTTTTTGTGGTTACCAAATTCATACGTTGGCAGACATATGACAACGTTTGTGTGACTCATGTTTTGCACTACTTGTTCTTTGATGTGAAGTACTAAATCTATTAGATTTGAAGTTGTTCCGAAGTCTTCTTTTCCGATCATTAATACGCAGTTTCAACAATTTTTCAACACCACAACCTGGTGTCAGATAATGACAGATCTTGTAATAATCTGATAGGCTGTTTTTCGCGATCTCCAAAATTTTATTGTATTTGTTGCTGCTTATGATACACAATTTTGAATTATTCTTTTGCTTTTTATTATCAGAACTGTCACCAATATTGTTGGTATCTTCAAGTATATCTATGTCTTTGATGATGTGTTTTTCTTCTAAATCCTTTATTTTCGTATTTAATGCTTCTATTTCCTTTTTAGCTTCTTGGAGCTGTTTTTGTAGCTTTGATAGCTGACATTCTAACATCAGCGTATCAGCTGAGTCGTTTGCATTAATCTTATGTTTGGCTCTTGGTGGCGTTGAGGTAGAGGTTAGGTCATATATATTTACTATAGAATCTCGTTTTCTGTTTTGTTCACATGACGCATTTTTATTTGTTAAAGGTGTTCGACATATGTTTTTCAATACCTTTATTTCATCGTTTAGTTTCGATACTTGCTGCTTTAGTTGTCCATTTTCTATTATAGTATTTTCCATTTCTTCTTGCGTGCTATAAAGATCCGCAGAAATAGTCTCGATCCGTTCTTTTAGCTCTTGAATTTCTTCTGATTCTTTCTCCAGATCCATGCTTTTTGATATTGTAGTCAAAGATAAGTCAAATTCGTCTGAAGTACTATTTTCATCTGAGAGTAAATCCTTTATCAGTTTTTCTTCAATATTTGGTGTTGATGGGTCTTTCGTACTCTGATTACTTTTTGATGTACTTGGCTGATTTGCTTTAGCAAAAAAATCTTTCGTCGTGTTCTTTATTTTATTTTTATGTATGCACTGAGGACAGCTCCATTTTCGCCTTTTTTCTGCTTCCATTATTCTGTATAATTTTTCTGACAGACCGACACAGTCGAAATCGTATCTACATTTACATGTTGAACATTGTACTGTATCTCTTTGGTCCGCTGCACGTTTACACTTGACACAGTTGACTTTACGTCTTGTTTTGGGCTCCTTATTCTCCATCTTAAAAGCGAATTTTCCCCTTTGAAGCTAGATAAAGAAAAAAAAAAAAAAAAATAAAAAGAAAATTTGTTAGGTCCGGAGATTTGAACCGACGGACGTTAACTACCCTTTCACTGTCGCATCGCCTTAACAACTTCGCCACGAGTGTTGATGACAAGTGATGGGAAAACGTAGTATATGTTCTGTTCGACGCCGTTACAAAACAGGTGTCGGTTATATTTTTAGCGACTCTTGTGGGTAGGATTTACTGCATCCAGAAACGATGTTTATCAAACTGATTTTTATCACTTATACTGCATATTTAAGTTAGTTTAGCTTCTATGCAACTTTCACTTTTATTTCCACAAATTATGTTTCACTTTGATTACTTATGTTTAAATCTAGTCACAGGTAATTTGGTTGTGATTGTTATTGGGCACTTTTACGCGATATTTTTTCGAGATAATAGTTGTCTGGATTCACTTCTACACAAAGTTCATTATAAACTAATTTAATTTATAGGAATATTGCTCTGGTAAATAAACATTAATTTAGTTGTACACGGCACTTTAGACACCTAATAGCGCCATCTAGGCTTCGTTTATACAGCTGTGTTTACATGTTTGTGATGTCGTTGATTCTGGTTCCCACGACACAGGGTATCCTAGTGTGGGGCCAGAAGCAATGTATGTGCCTATATGTAAATGTTTACATTTTAATGCAATCCCTCTTTTTATACAACGCAAAGCCCAACGGAGCCTGATGTCGAATCTGAAAAGAATCCTTAACTGAGTTACGACTATACCGAAACCCTAAGAGCGTGACGGTTAAAATTTAAATACTCCAATGATTATGGTACATATTTAGAACTACCTTTCGTACTGCAGTATTGACCCGCGCAGTCCCCGGCCCGCTTAAAGAATCTTCTGAAGCTTGATGCTAGAAAGCAGCAAGCCTTAACTTCCCGATTAATAAAAGGTCCAGATCGACTACTTAAAACACTGTTAAGTCATATTACAATATAAGCATTTTGCTTTATAGTCAACATAAGGTTCAGTGCAAATGCTGCATAGTCATATTGCAAGTAAGGCTTTTCTCTTCCTAGCTACGAATAAAAAAAACATAGAAGTATTTCTTCCAACAAAATTCACTCTCAAAAACGGCCCCAGTCCTCTCGAGTAGTCTGTACCAATGAAATGAGCGCAAGATGTGCTGTAGAGTAAATGGACAGTAAATGACTCTGTGATTGGTTCATTCTGTGTGCCATGCGTTAATTTCTACGCAGCATGATCAGAAAGCGACCTTTTTAGGTAGTCAAGCGTGTTACCGCTAGATCAACGAATCTGGGAATCGAACCCACGGCCACTCTGTTGGGAGACAGTAACGCGTCCTAACCACTAGACTAAGAAGGCAAGGCACAACTTTACTATACCTTGTGCAACAACGTGGGCTGCGATGAAAAGAATTAGATATACCGCTTCCAGCTGAGCTCCAACCCCCATGTTAGGGTTCCCGTAGCATACCTTGTATCTACAACGTAAATCTGAAACAGTTTGGTGCACTTGAAACAATTATAATTTGTGGTAATTTTGATGTGTATTTTTCCGGGATAAAAAGTAGCCTACGTGCTAATCC
The DNA here is from genome assembly GCA_947308005.1 of Yponomeuta malinellus. Lineage (NCBI taxonomy): Eukaryota > Metazoa > Arthropoda > Insecta > Lepidoptera > Yponomeutidae > Yponomeuta > Yponomeuta malinellus. The sequence continues at coordinate 18,171,335 of OX371003.1, forward strand.
AGACTATAATCTATCTCTGTGCAAAATTTCACACGGATCCGTTCAGCCGTTTTTGCGTGAAAGAGTAACAAACATCCATCCATACATACAAACTTTCGCGTTTATAATATTAGTAAGGATAACAAAGGCATTAGATTAATTATGCCAATCGTTTATTTAATTATCAAGAAAAAGGCGACAAGGATACCGGTCTAATCTAACCTAATCATGAGTTTTGATTAATTACTAGTTTCAAACAACTCATGTTGATTATAAAAAGAAAAAAAAATAGTTATCTAGGGCATGTGCTGCGACACGTTAGTTAGCGATTTCTGTAAGTTTTTATGACGGGCAAGGTTGAGGGGAAGAAGTGTGTTGGGAGAAGAAGGAAGTGATGGCTCAGAAACATCGGGGATTGGACGGATGTAGCCAGCGTTGGAGACCTGTTTCGCTTGGCAAGAAATGGGGAAGAATATGGGGAGCAGCCAACCTCCATTAGTGGAGAGGCACAGAAAGCAGAAGATTTATATGCCTGTCTGACTGGCCTGAGATTTAAAAGGATTTAAATTCCCTTTTTCAAAAACTGTAATAGCCAGTTGGAATTTTCACAGAATATGTGAAAGAATACAAAATTAAAATGAAACCAAGTGCGAGTCGGACTCGTGCACGAAGGGTTCCGTACCATTATCTATACATTAGACAAAGATCGACTTTGAGAACAGCCCATCTAAAGAAACCAATAAGAAGCGTTTAACATTAATATTTAACGACATGACCTAGATGGCCGCTAGATGGCGAGCGCTGTCTTTAGACAACGTTTGTTGATGGGAGCCTCCCATCATCATCTGAAATACATCATCTGTGAAAATTTCAACTGCCTAGCTATCACGGTTCATGAGATACAGCCCGGTGACAGACAGACAGATAGACAGTCGGACAGACAGACAGACAGACGGACGGACAGTGAAGTCTTAGTAATAGGGTCCGATTTGGCACCCTTCGGGTACGGAACCCTAAAAAAGTAAAATAAGAAGGGTTACTTACTTGACTTTTTTAAATGTTTTTTTTTTCTTTTTGCTTTATCCTAAAAACGGTAATTCATACAAGCGTCAAACTTGGTGTGGTGTGATCATTCTTGGGTGTGATGAATAAAACCGGCTGAGCGTGAGTTGGACTACCGCTAAGAGCGCGGGAACCAAATGAAAAGGAAATTTTTGCTACGTATGTCACTCGAACTTGGCTGTTTTTTTATTCGTAGCATATTTAAGACTGTTGTCCTGAATCTCTGCTGGCTGAGATTCGATTTTGAGGTTCGAGTTTCTGTGTACCTAACAATGAATGCAAGGACTCAAATCATAAGTATGTCTCTTATCCGGAATAACAACGACGTAATTATATTTTCGCAAATTTAACAGGAGAACATTTCGTTGATGTTTTTACAGAAATTAGAATGAATGGGTTTATAATGCACAATGCGTCATTTGACTCAAATTAATGGCAATTCAATTATGTCAATCTTCCCCTAGTTTAACTTCCCTTTAGGAGTACTTATTGTTTTATACTTAGGTACCTACGTAGACCATTTTTAGGATTCCGTACCCAAAGGGTAAGGGACCCTATTACTAAGACTCCGCCGTCCGTCCGTTTGTCACCAGGCTGTATCTTTTAACCGTGTTAGTTAGACAGTTGACATTTTCACAGATGATGTATTTCTGTTGTCGCTATAGCAACACATACTAATTGTCATAAGATCAGAATAAAATAAATATTTAAGGGGGGCTCCCATACAACAAACGTGATTTTTTGCCGTTTTTTGCTCGATATTAGCAACAGGTAGACGCCTGAAATATTCAAATGTTGTATCTAAGATAATGGTACGGAACCTTTCATGCGCACGTCCGACTCGCACTTGGCCAGTTTTCAAGTGTATTTCCGTCGGTGTTGTTCCGGATGAGCAATGTGTAAAACATCGAACTTACATTAGACTTTTGGCTATGGTCTGCTTCTGTTACAAAAATTCACACGCACTTCAAAACAGGGGTATCCAAAACGTGTCAACAGTTGGCTAATATTTCACAATTACGAATCAAGTTTGCACACAAATTCATAAGCAATACTGACGCAGTGTCACCAATAATAGTGAATGTCTTTGTGTTGATAAGATGTTATCGGCATTGCCTGATAATATGATAATTATAAGTCCCAAATTGTATCGATTATAAACTGACTGACCAGGCACGGAAATACCGAAATTCTATTGTTTATTTTGACGACGTCATGAATGTTCTCATAAGTAGTTTGGTATAATATATTGCTTTCAGTTTTAAGGTATCCAATCCATTCTAACAGCTCTAAGTCTTGATAAACAAACTATCGATAGGTATACGGCCTTTGTAACTGCATCATCTAAGATAAGAATATCCTGTTCAAGAATTACTGTCGTTAATACTCTTTTTGTTGCACTAACCCGTCCCGGCAGGGTGGAATTTTTGGCCTCTAAATAGGTTTTTAAAATTACGGTCTTGTTTATAAAAAACACGATTCCTCTAAAACCCTCCATAAACACCGTATAAAATAGTCTGTGGTATAGGCTTTACAAGGGAAAGAGCGGCGGCAGTTTGAATAATCTGTGGTCGTCTTTCCACTTACCACAGAGTACAAACTGACAAAATCAATTACACTTTTTTTAAATAAGACCGATACAGTCTAGAATTGTGTTTTTATAAATAACATCGTTAGATATTTACAAGAACAGGATTGCTTAAATCCTCTTTAGATGCAGTTTATCTGAGTTGTTCTTTTCCTATACGTACGACAGAACATTGAATCTGCGTTTGAGGCGTGTTTTAGAGGAATCGTGTTTTATAATCTACAACGTTAACCCTTCACCAGGTCATGTTGTAATAGATCCCACTTCAAATTGAACCTTATCACTTTGAAATAAAGTCCAAAACCAATGAAAAATTTTTATTACCCAATATGCATGCCTGGTTAAGGGTTAAGCTATTAAAAATTTCACAGACGAAACTTTACGAGATGTTAGTACTGTACAAAACAGTTACAAATCTTCTGTCCTTTGCCTTTGAATATTATCAAGATTGATAGTGTTTTAAACCAGTGGATATGTATCGGCTTATCTTTTTTATAAACGGAAACAATAATTACTCAAAGTTAAGGAAATTATCGGTTTCAAACTTACTGTTTTTGCACGAACTCGTTTCTAGGGCCGCGTTTCATAGAACCACAATTCATTGTTAATAATGACAATTCGATGTAGGTATCTACATTGCGTAGCCGAGTCTGTCGTATTGGAAAAAAACAGAACTAAAAGTACCTACTTTATACATCACACATCCATGACATACGTCACACATACGCCTGCATCCCAGAGGGGAGGCAGATACTAGGGGTGCCACTTGCCACGATACTGACAAACCTCTATTGCGTCATCAACTTGATTGGGCGATAGTAAATGATAACTTATGATTGGTTGTATGTATGCAAAAACGTCAAACCAATGGCTTATTGCGAAGTACCTAGATATTTTGACGGGTTATATGATGTAACCCGCCGAAACATCTAGGTACCTCGCAAATGGCGGTCTGATGACGGTGGCAGGTTCATAGATATTTTGACGGGTAACACTGAACTCGCTTCGATTGAATTGACAAGCCCCGCCCGCCTTCGAACAATTGAACTTGGGGTTATTTTTTAGCGCTAGTTAGACATCTATGTTTTTAACTATAAACACGCCAGTTTCAGTTACTTTTTATCTTGCCCTTCGCTAAGGCCGCCATCTGTACTCTTAGGTTAAGAAATATCTGTGCAATTTCCATTCGTCAAACTTTCTTCATTCATCCTCTCCATTTGACCAAACCAACGCAACATTCCTCTTGACCATGAACTCCAATAATACCTAAGTATGTTGGTTTAATTAATACAGCAAGTGCCTATTCCATCACGATATCATCTAAAAGCTTTCAAGCCTAACGACCTGCAGCTACTAATATTGTAAACAGCCCGTTTATCTCGTTAGTTGGGTAAACATGGGTCGCATTATCTGTAGAGCTGCATCTTTCCTCGGCACTTTCGTTGAATCTCGCCGAGGGCTGCCGATCACGGCGTGGACTTTATCGATGGGCTGACACTGGGGTGTTGCCGACGTTACTTCATGACTTAGTCTTCGATTCGTTCCCTCACTCGTGGCGGACAATGGGAACGTTTGTCAATAGTCCAGACATTATATACATTTAGAAATGCATGTGAACGGAGAAGGCTAAATTTTAAATATTACGTGGGGGGGGGCCTAGAAAAGCTTAAGTTCAAAGTGTCGACCAAGATGTCCTATGTGCATTTTCCGCCATCTTGAAAAAAGGGTTAAATAATTTTTTTTATCGGCCTTCAGTTCTGCGTGCTATGTGCCCCGCCCACTGCCACTTCAACTTACTAATCCGCTGGGCTATGTCGACGACTTTCGTTCGTCTACGGATGTCTTCATTTGTGATTCGATCTCGTAGAGAAATTCCGAGCATAGCCCTTTCCATAGCTCTTTGCGTGACCTTTAGCTTTCTTATGAGGCCCATAGTGAGAGACCACGTTTCAGTGCCATACGTCATCACTGGTAACACACACTGGTTGCATAATTTTGTCTTTTACGAAGGATTTGATATTGGACGAAGACTTAATTTTACGTGAATACTCAAAGATTGTTAAACGGCGTTACGAGCATCTTGTGACGTTGAAGAGCCTAATTTCTATGAAGCGTTTTTGTACCACGTGACTAGGAATTATTTTTGACAGGTAATTCAGAGTAATATTAGTGCAGAAAAAAAATACCATGGTTATGTAGATACATATCTTAAAAGATTTTAAGATGGCCTCTTTAATAATATTAAAACACTAGCTGACTCAATGATTGGCTCAGTGATTAAGCCCATACTCTCTCCCTGAGAGAAGGCCTGTGCCTTACAGTGGGACGTACATAGGTTGCTTATGATGACTAACTGACTCGGCAAACGTTGTTTTGCTATATTAACTAGCCTACGACCTATTCTCAGACATACCAAATACTGCCTCAAATCTAGGTTTGAAAGCTTCGGTTATATAATTAGTAATTAAAAATGGCATCTATTTAGACTATTATTTTAGTATAGACCTAAAATAGTTGAGAAATCCTGTATAGCGTTGAGAAATTTTCTTAAAGAAAATGCGTGAACGGTTCAAATGCTGTTAGGATACGACCTTTTGGAATGGAGCAGCATATGACGTCGACTGACGCCTGCCTGTCAGTACCGTTAGCAACGCTGTCGGGAAAACGCGTGACACGTGAGTGACGAATACAACTTCATCGGAAGTATTTCTTTTTAAATTATATTTGGTACGGACGGCGAGAGTGTAGATCTAGATGCTACGTGCAGATATATTACGTGATAGCATGTGATAGGTACTTATTTATGTATGTAGAGACAAGAGAACCTTCCAGGATAATATATGTGCTAGAAAGAGACAGAGATGTTTGTTAGACAGAGATAGAAAAGACATTCTGGAATGTTTGATAGTCTTCTTGAACCCATTTCTAGTATCTTCGATGTGATTCAGAAGATATTCTGGAATGTTCTATAGTTTTCTAGTACCTCCGACATCTTTCTAGGTACTTCTGGAAGTTTCTAGACTGGCCAAGTAGAGTTCTATTATTATTAGGTACGTATTCTATGCGTTTTTAAAAAAACAAACTAGCGTATTCGATAGCTATCGTCAGGCACTTTCATTTTGGTATGTCTTTCAAACCACCCAAAAGAATGGTGTATATGTCGCAGTAAAGTAGTTAAATCAGAGTGTTAATTGAATCTCTAGACAGTTAATTAAAGATCGATATTCAGTCAAGTCGCTAAAGTTCCGTCAGACAAGTGAGTGAACGAAACGTTTAACGAGTTTCCTAACGTTTCTAGGAAAAAAGACGCATTTCAACTTTGGTAGGGTGACCAAGATATTTGATTGGAAAAAAATGGATAGTAAAAAGACATTGCTTGTCTTATTTTTATTCATAAGGCGTAATGCCCTCTTAGGTGGTGTATAAGTTTGTCGATCTGACAAAGGCCACCTTTGCACGGCATGTTCTACCCAACCGAAATTGAAGAACATACCTTGCTAAACTGGCCTTTATCAGATCTATGTAACGTCACGTCCATCTTAGGCGTCGTCATGCCCACTTACTTGGTAAGAATTTAGCTTTTGAAGGGGACCAAGATATTTCATTATTTAGGAAAATGAATAGCCACTAAAAATATATTTTTTTTGTTTTATGTTTCTTTATTAGAAAAAATAAAACCTGCTCTGCTGCAGATATTTGGTACATTTGTTTGGTTCGTTTTACCTTTATTAATGGCATGTTAAGCATTATTGCTCAACCTAAGTATAAACTACATACTAGCTAGAACCTATTCCACAAAAATTGTATGGGCGAGACAAGGCATACAAAAAGGAACTATAAAATATCTTCAACGACAAAATTGAAATCAACAATACAAATAAAAAATATGCTTACTAACACAATTAAAATAATTTCTGTGGGATGCATTTCTTGGCAAATGATGAATAACATATTATTAATCCTTTTAACACATAAGATGACTTGAATGAGATCACAAGTAATATGTTAGATACTATAAAAACACGTTAGATAACTTGAATGATATCAAAAAAATATTTAAACTATAAAAATATAATGACACTTTGGTAAAATAATATTTTATCACGAGCAAATTGTGCAAAAATCGAATAAAAATTCACTGCATAAACTTATTTATTAATGCAAGATAAAATGGAGTGGCACTTGGAGCCGCAAAGCACTTTATTTTTATAACATGCACATTTGTTTGTGAAGCATTGCTTCGGTGCCGGTTTGCAGGTGCACTTTTGGAAGCCCTGTCCGCCAAACATGGACTCATTCCTAAGAGCTTCTCTTAATGAAATTGGGACATCTAATACATCATCATCGTCCCTACTCTATAAACACCATTGCGGAAATCTACAACTATTATTATCCGATGGAGTGATGAATTTTTTTGGTATTGAACATAATAGCACCCGACTGACCAATTAGTTGATTTATTATCTTTCATCCACATTCGCAGCATGTTTTCCACATCCTGGTTACTTCTCTCTACACTCCCTTACGTTTGAGGTCCTCTTGGGCTCCCGTGTATAATTTTGAGTTAAGGCCACATTGCAGTCAGTTCTTCTATGATGTTTGCTGTAAACTCACGTCCATTGTCTAACTGTAAAATGTAGATTGCCCCAAATGTCATAAATATTTTCATGAACTCCATGGCAACTTCTGATGCTCGTTTAGATTTCAGGGGGCGAAGACTTGCAAATTTGGTGGCATTATCCTAATAAACCACTTGAAGTCACCATCAGAGCACGATTGAAAGTCAATCAAATCGACTTATCCTCTTATATTGAAGTCCTGTGACACGATTGGTCGCGTTACTATACTTTTTCTGGGAGCGTGTCTTTTTGCGTCACACGTAGGGCACAGAGCTACGAACAATAGAATTGCTCTTATGAGTATATAAAATTTTGATTTCAGGGAGTATACTATTTTATCTTGCCCTCCGTGTCCACAGCTCTTGTGAGTACTCAGCAGGATGTCATGATGATAATTGGTTCTTCTGCCGCTTTTCTTTTGAAGATTAAATATTCTTCACCACCTGTCGTAATTATGTCATATTTGGCCAACCAGTAGTAGTTCATGGACGTTTTATTTCCCCGTTCAAGCATGGTCACCCTAGCATTCTTCATATAGTTGATTACGTCATTGATTCTTTGCCGCGTCCAAGACTTTCTTGTAGATCCTACAAGAGAAAATACACACAAGCGTTAGTGTAGAAATGCATTGAGCTTATTTTAGTAACGTAACCAATAAAAAAACTAACGAAATAAACTCACAAACCTACCTTGATGTCGCTCATCATCTTCCAAAATCTTTTCGTAAAATGTTTCTTTGAACGAACGTGTCGAGTCTTCTAAAGCCATGTTTGCAACAAGAACTCACTACAAAAACAAGACTCTTCTTCTTAATTTTGCTGAGTAACGATATTTACGATAAAACAAAACACGGAATTTCCAAGCTCTCAGTTCTTCACGCTCACACCGAAATAACAATAACAAATGAAATAATCATGGCGGAGTCGACAACATGTTTACAATTTCACCAAATACCACAATTTGAAATAAAAAACCACTCACACAACAAACCAACGTTGCACAACGTTTGCCAAAAGAAAGACTCTAAAAGTAATCAGCTGTTGTCGTGACCGCCATCTTGTTTTACATTATTAATCAACACGCTGGCTTTCGGTCAGACAGATAGTTAAACGTTTTCGACGCTGCTTTATTTAAATCAAAATGCTAGCGACTTGATTGAATATTCTTAATATCTTTAATTAACTGTCTAGAGATTCAATTAACTCTCTGATTTAACTACTTTACTGCGACATATACACAAAATCGAAAAAATGAAGAAGAAGAAATGCATTTATTCATTGCCACACAGACATTGTACAAGGCATAGGAAACAGACAAGGCAAAACACTATACAAAAAAATAAAAACAACAGGAAAGGGATATGATGTCCATGCGGCGGTAAAACGGCTTCAGGCTCAGTATTTGCTGCAGGTTTATTACCCACAGTACTGATTTTCTGCCATGGCCTGGTCTAGTGACTCACGGAACAAACCATCGAGACAGATAAAGCCAATACAACAATGCAATAAAATACCAAACAGTACAATACAATATACAAAGCGATCTCCAGTGGTGTAGGGGCAGGATAGACAGAGAAGGAATAGCATCCAATGCTGGAAAAATCAATTACTTGTTTAGGTTTTTTTGGGTACATAACAAGTAACTCTTAAGCTTTACCTTAAAGGTAAATCTGCTTGTAAGGTCCTTTAGAGGGGGGAATGTCATTCCAGCATTTGGACGCCGCGAATCTGAAACTGCCTCGGGAGGCTGCCGTTCGGTGCGTTGTGTAGCCGTTTTGGAGGAGATCAATAACAAACTCATTTATTAGATATCTTTGTGAAAGACCTCCATTGCATCCCATGCACAATAAAAGTCTCTATGTATCTAGAGAAATAACGCAGGCTGATGAAGTCGATAAGTAGGAGATGAAGTAGTTGTCACGTAGGATACAAATATGTTTATTGAGAAATGTAATTTGCCACAGTGAAGAATAAGAGATTTCACAGGGAAAGGTATAAATCTGCGCTCTACCATGGTATGAGTATTAACCAGGATTGCCCAAACTTCATAGGTATTTAAAATTTTAATCTCTATGTATGTCTACTTCTATATGTAATTTCTATGGACCCCGTTTCATAAAACTGCTATACGATACAATACATTTACATTAATGTCAGCAACTTTTGCCAAACAGACAAATCGTGAGGCTAGGCCGAAAACGTCTGACATAGGGCTCGTGTCTGCCTTGTCCACGGCCTATCACGTAAGCACAGCCTAAAAAGTTGTATATTTATTGTTACTGACCAAATATTGGATCATGTTGTCTGTAAATAAAGACATAAATAAACAGCATACAATTAACTAGATAAACTTGTCAGTTCGCCCAGACTTTGCCCCATTGTTAGCGCAACCTGTCGGCTTGGCTCGTAAGTACACTCGCAGAACGCGTGCGCACGCGATCGACAACGGTCACTGGTCAGTCTACCCATCTGCTCTGTGTCGAGTTGACCGACGACTGACTGCGCGAAAAAGGAAACAGTGAGTTATTTTGAATTATGGTTTATGTTGTTTAGTTATTTCTCTCTCTGAATGGCCAGTTGTAGCTTGTGCAATAATACGGTCTGTCCCCTGGCTCTCTGGATTCTTTCAGTCTTATTTATAAAAACACGGTTCCTTAAAACACTCTTCAATGCTGTCTAAGTTGGTATTTCGCTACACCGCAGATTAGTCAGTTAAAATATAGGTATTTCTGCAAACTGGCGACCAAAGCGAAACCTCGTGCCCGAAATACAGTCTTATGTTTTGTATCTTCAGGAACACCAAACAATATAAAAATGCAAATAGATTTATTATTACCTGATAAAAATACAGGTCCTTATTATCTAAAGATAGTATGGACAATAACAGATTATTAGTGACCCTCACAGTAGGTCAGGCCTGCCCTCTGAGGGCCGTTTAAAAATATTACCAGTTAGTTTATTCGAGTTGGTTGGCAAAATGTGGACGCTTTTTTATTTAACAATTATTAAATTTAATTATTCAAAACTAAACTATAATTATTTAAAATTAAAGTAAATTATTAAAAAACAATTAAAGATTGAACCATTTAAAATGTTAAATAAAATCATTTGAAGATTGCATTTAACACTTCTATGTGTTATAATTGTAACAAACAACAGAAACAATATACGTTAAGGATTCCATACTTATGTAATAATTACGTTAGTGACGTTACTTTAACAGTTATATTAATTTATTCATGTGTTTATTATTAGGTACTAATTTTATAACATTGTATATGGGATTGGATTATTACTATTTATGGAGTTTATTTACTCATTAATTTTCAAGATGTTTTCAGTTTTCAGATATGAGAGACCAGACGACCAGTTACATATTAAAAAAAATTGCATGAAGTGTAATGATGCATTTGCTATTAACTATCTATGCATTTTATTCAACTTTATCGCCTGGTCCGAGTGTTGAGCTGTTACGGCCAAGTGATCTTGTAATAACTGCTAATTATTTTTGACATTACGCTAGTCCTATCTAGGTACTATCTTAAAGACCATTGACTTGTAATTGCAAGGTTAATTGGATTCCAATTTTAGCTCTATTAATATCAACATAATAAATGACAGATACAATTTACGCGCAGTTAGTTTATTTATTTATTAGATACACAAAACAGTGTTACGGACATAAATTATTAAACATTAAATAACATAAAAACGCTCAAATCAAACCATAACACCAAAACATGTGCAGCATGATAAATTACGTTAGAATTACATATTTACCTTTACCTAAATCAGCGTCGTAAGCTCTGTTATGGCATTAAGCTGAGCGGAAACCTTTTTGGTACTTTTGTATTAATCTTAGTTAACCTACACTATTCCATAACTGGCTAAGTACCAAATAAAGATTTTCTATTAGGTACCTACTTATATCCGAGAGTTGAACTGAAGAAATGGATGGAAAACCAGCTCCTAAATTACGCGAACCAAAATCCTAAACGATTCCAATTGTCTAACTGACAAATTTCATACTAATTGATATCGCAAACGTGTGCTTTGGTGTGCATAGGTTATTAGGCCACTGAGCCTATCTATCTGATACCTTTAAACGTTGAAGTATACACACATAATCTCGGAAAGGGCAACATCGATTTTCATGAAATTTTGTAGAGGGTTTCGGGGGCGATAAATCGATCTAGCTAGCCGTTCTCGAGTTTTAGCGAGACAAACGAACAGCAATTGATTTTTATATATATTATAGAAGATAGAAGACTAGGGGATTTCCACGACTTGCAATAAACTTACATTCGCCATCTCCACGACCTTTGAATGAAGATGACGCCCCGTCTCATAAAACTCCGTCTCAAATAGCGACAACTTTGACAAAACATGTCATATTCCGTGTGGCATGCAGTGACGTACTTTCTACCGTAAATTTGATAAAGTATCAAGGTACTTTCCAAGCAGGTGTAGTATAAAGCACTATGTATCACTCGAGAGAAACTGCGATTCCCGATCTCGGGTGTTTTAAAGCCCTCGCCTACGGCTCGGGCTTCAAACGACACCCTCGACGGTAATCGGTCACTTTCTCCTCTCGGTGAATAATGTACTATATCCCACGGGAACGCATTACCGGCCGGGATATCAAGTATGCTATGTCTCAATTCAGGTCTGTACGCCAAGTTTCATGTAAATCCATCCGTTATGGCATGATTGAGTAACAAACATCCAAACATGTTTACAAACTTTCACATTTATAATATAAGTAGGATATAATAATATAATATAGTAGGATTCTCTATTTTTGAAAGGGAGCCCAGGTACTGACCTACATAATGAGTACTAAAAAGTATCACATTTTAATCCAACAGAACTTCACTTATGCAAGGGCAGTAGGTACGATGACGCTAGTCGCGCGTTTTAAATGGCCAAAGTCGCGACTTTCCCGTATATTACTTGTCAAACACGCCACAAAACGCGTGACTTATGCCATTGCAAGATTTACATTAATCATAATCAAGGCGCAAGGAACTGTTATCGGCTGGCCTGCATTGTGAATATGTAGGTATATTTTATGAATTTAAACGAACCGTTTCAAGCACTTTTTTAAGTATAATATATAGGTTATGTTAAAACTGACCAATTTCTCGTCTCAAAAAAATACATGACATGTTCCTTCATCATCATCAGCCATTCGACGCCCACTGCAGGACATAGGCCTCCTTCGTGGTTTTCATAATCATGAGGGGTTTTGCCATAATCGCCACGCTTGGCAGGCGGGTTGGCGATCGCAGTATGCGGTTGGAATCTCAGGAAGACGCTGCTGCCCGTCTCCTGGATATTGATTTCCTTAGTCGCCTTCTACGACATCCACGGAAGGAAATGGAGTGACGCTATTCTTAATCCGGCGCCACACGGAATATTATTATTAATCGTTTCTTTCGGATCATAAAATCCATATAACTTAACGTAATCTTTAAAAATATAGGTAAAAAATATTATAAATTAACTAATTACTTAAAACATAATCAATCAATCAACTGATTAATTAATTAATCAGTTGACCGACTAATATGCATCTTCTCAAAATGATGCCACATAGGGCAATCTGGCCTGTCAGCCAAAACCTGTAGGATACCGCTGGCGCTGCCGCGGACGCGGTCAATTAAGGATGCCACTCGTTTGCGCATTATGGCGTGAAAGCCGTCCGTACGGGCCTCGGCAAACATGCCTGAGGCACTGCAGTACCGCGGCAGCCCCAGCAGCATCCTGAAGATGTTGTTATATTGTACACGGAGAGCGCAGAGTGCAGAGCCCGCTGGGTACAGCCAGCCCACAGGCTGCAGGCGTAGAAGGACTGGCAATAGGCCTTGGAAAGGGTCACTTTTACCTCACCACTACACCGAGCAAACCTGCGGACCAGCATGTTCCCCCGGACAGTCAGCGCCCTCCGTTCTCTCTCAATATCTAGGTCGTCTGACAGGTCTTCAGTGACCCAGTGGCCGAGGTACTTGAAATGATGTACCCGTTTCAGCTCCACGCCATTTAGACTAATGGGGGCACTGAGGCCACTTTATGTTTGCGGGGCTGAAACACCATCACCTCGCTCTTTTTTGAGTTGTATCTTAGCCCATGCTGCAGCTGGTCTACATATTCCTCACACAATGTGATGAGCTTTCTTAAACCGCTGATTGAAGGGAATATGGCATGTTCCTTATGTTCGCCGAATTAGCAGTGTTTTGATTAACATGGAAAATTTGTGTGACTTCTAAATTTACAGTTCACACTGTGCAAGTTTTTATTACAAAACTATTCAACATCCTCTAAAAACTTGCCAAGTTTCATAATAAAACTGTTCAATATTCTCTAAAAACTTACCAAGCTTGGTCTGTTAATTAATAATACACACATTTTATCCGTGGGCCTCATAAGAAGGCTCAAGGTCACGCACAACGAGCTATGGAAAGGGCTATGCTCGGAATTTCTCTACGAGATCGAATCAGAAATGATGAGATCCGTAGACGAACGAAAGTCGTCGACATAGCGCAGCGGATTAGTAAGTTGAAGTGGCAGTGGGCGGGGCACATAGCACGCAGAACTGATATAACATTTGATAAATGTTAATTGCATCTTATTCATTCTTACTACTTATTGAACCCCCCTAGTAATTGAGAGATTGTACAGACCCTTTTTGCAAATATTTTTTTTTCATTGGCGGCGCTAGTTAGCCCACTGGATCCCCTTAAATGTAATATAATTTGAAACCAAACAATATTATTAAGTAAACCAACAGCCTACATTTTTAGGGTTCCGTACCTCAAAAGGAAAAAACGGAACCCTTATAGGATCACTTTGTTGTCCGTCTGTCCGTCCGTCCGTCCGTCTGTCAAGACCCTTTTTCTCAGGAACGCGTGGAGGTATGAAGCTGAAATTTATATCAATTACTCAGGTCTACTGTCCCTTGAAGCTGTGAAAAAATCAAACTTCTAAGCCAACGCAATCAAAAGATACAGCCGTTTATGCCGCAAATTTTCGACACTTGCAAGGGAATCAAAACCTACAGGGTGCTTCCCGTGAACTCAGAATCTTGAAATTTGGTACGAAGCAACGTCTTATAACATAGATAAAGGAAAAATTACGAAAACCATAAATTTTTAGTTACATCACATAATATATTTTTTTTTTATAATTTTAAACTTACTACCCATTTCCTCATAAACGCGTAGAGGTATTAAATTGAAATTCATACCAAATACTCAGGTCTGTAATACCTTTAAGCTGTAACAAAATCTAACTTCTATGTCAACGCAATCAAAAGAAACAGCAATTTAAGCTGCATATTTTGAAACTCGCAAGTACTCGCAAGGGAATCAAAACCTAAAGGGTACTTCCAGTCGACCTAGAATCTTGAAATTTGGCATGAAGCAACGTTTTATAGCACACAAAGGAAAAATTCCGAAAACCTTAAATTTTTAGTTACATTACAAAATATATATTTTTTAATAAATATAAACTTATTACTTTTTTCCTCATGTTTTGCAATAAAAATACCATAGTTATGACTCGATTGTCGTAATGAACGAACTTTGTAAACCTTGCAAGTTTGTACGGAACCCTCGGTGCGCGAGTCCGACTCGCACTTGGCCGGTTTTTATTTTTTGGTAACTTGCGTTACCTGAACACGGCGGCGTTTTATAGACATCAATGCATGTGAACATTTCTCTATTTTTTTTTCATTGAATGTTTTTTGTGCAATTGAAATTAATTACATAAGGGATCAAAGTTTTTTATGAACAAAAGAATAACAGTAGGTAAATATCACAACTATATCTAAAACAAAAACAAAACAGTGGTACCTACCTTGCGTTACATGAAAACAATAACTTGCGTTGCTTCCGAAATCAATACATTTACATCGATAACTCATAAAAAAATGGATTCGTCAATAAATAAGCTGATTATAAGCGTACACGTTTCCGGAATAGGGGTTATAGATTTTTCTACTTCCATTCAGATAAGGGGCCATTCATAAAGTAGGAGGGAGGGGGTCAACAAAATGTGACATTGTGTGACAAGGGGCGGGAGGTTTCGTGGCGTCACATTTCAAATATATAATTAATCATTTATTTTTTGTATTTTTTTTTAAATATTTGAAATGATGTTGATAATTTTTTTTTAATGTAAATAGAAGTAATTTCGGAACTGCTTATTTAATTTAACAATTTCTAGATGTAAGTTTGCAAAATATATAACGTCACACTATTTGCAAAATACATAACGGGGTCTCACAAAGGTGACCAACTGTGACAAGGACGGCGAAGGGGTCAAAAACTCACGAAATTAGTGTGACGTACTTTATGGATGACCCCTAAGGTTACATCGTCTTGGCCATTCTAAGAGAGTCAGCAGCTCTGATATTGTCTTCGTTTTCATCTTCAAAACTTTTGAAAATAAGACCTTTTCCAAGTCTTAAAAAAATGTACGACACTGCTATCCTAGGCTCAGAGCTCTTAAATTTTTTTTTTCTTAGTGTAGAATTCGTGTTATTTCTTCAGCTGAAACCGTGATTTCGTTCCAAGTCGATTCACTGGCTGCTCCTAAAATTAAAAAACGATGGTTTAAAATGCAGAATATTTAAAATTCATCATCCTTCCTGTTTTTTCTATGAAAGTAGTCGCTCAATTTCTTTTTTTTCTTCTGCCTAGTTTTATGTAAAACCTGATTTATTTTTTCTATATATTCATCATTTTTACCGGCCTGCAACTGCAATTGAAAGGTTCCGTAAAGATAACTGTTGTTACTTCGCAAATTACCGATAAACTTGCGTTACAAATTTCAAATGGGATAATAAAAGAATCCTGATATATAAAAGCAAACTAATTATGCAAGATCACGCACCTTAACGATACATAAGAGAAATATTCTAGTTGTAAAGCTAATGTTAACTAAACAGGACATACTAAAAAATATGAAATGGTAACTTGCGTGTCAAATTACCGAACAGTTTTTTTCCAATACGATTTAATTTGTAGTTTTACACACATTATCAAACCTTATACAAATAATATATGGAGTACTCACTAAATGTTATATTGAAACGTTCGATTAAATTGATACTTTCAATCTCTTTTTCACCTTTTAATTTCACAAAAGAAAGAAGAAATCACTGACTGGAATATAAACAACGTTAAAAAATAGTTTACTATAACCTACGAACTAGCGTTTGATAACAAAAAAATATGGAATCACCCAAATGATTTTTTTAATCTCTGCCGAGGACATACCCAATAGTGAAACCACACGACAGCGACACCATGCACGCACATCTAATGTTTGCTCTTATAGATATTGACAATAAATATTACGCATCATAAATTAACTGTAAACAAGATAAGAGCCGATATTGAGACAAATCCGGGTGTCACTTGGAACAATATATTTTGAATATTTGTGTGACTATTTTAATTAACTGTTATCTTTTTGTATTAATTTTAAAGAACACGTTACACACTTGTTACAATGAGGGCCCACAGGACCAATAGCTTGGTTTAACTGTGGGAACAGTCTCCTTTACAATAAACATAGTTTTACTTAGCACTTTCTATCTACTTAGTGGGTTACTAGTCTGGCGGTGTGGGGGGTTGTTGTTAAGTTTTCCAAAAGTTAAAGCTGTGGTTAAGGTCTGTAAACTTTAAAAACCTGATTACAATCGAAAGAATGACTTTGCCATGAATAGACTTTAGAAGAAAGAATATCATTGCCATTCCAAAGTTTCAGGTCTGCTATGAGACCTTCTATCTACGAGTATGCTCCACCATGTGCACATGGCTTAGTTTAAGCCGGGTTTTCTTAGTGACTAAAATGACTACTCGGATGGCACTCGTATCATGTACGAGCATCGTGTATTATGTACGGTACCGGCGATTGAAGTTCACTAGGATGGATGACCTCCAGTCTCAGTGTACACAGACCATGTTCTACTTATCCGTTAGGCGTGCATTGTCTAAAGCGTGCGCTCTAGATACACCAATAGTTGATGATTACATAACACCCGAATGAACGCAGATCGAAATCGTCCGAATCTCATCGAACACCCTCACGGAACCTATTTCAACCCTGACATCCATAGAGTGGATGATAACGATTAAGTTGACATCATCATTACTAATTTTAGCGGTGAGCTGATTTCATCGGAGGGAACTTATAACACGACTTATTATGATGATTACGTTAACCGTAAATACTATGTATATGCTCAACGGAGATAACCTCTGCATTATACAATAGCCTACCAATCGAGATCCAACTCAGTCACTTGTTAAAAAGATCGGGAGGAGTGAATACCTTTAAACAAGTTTACTAACATTTTTTTTTTTTCGAATATTTTGCGGCTTGACACTTTTCACGTCTACGCTAAGGCGAAGTTTGTTTTTCGTAACTCTTCGCGGGTTTTTCGACTTCTTCTGAAGTCTATGACGTCTATGAGTCTATGTGCCAGGATGACAGTGACCACAAGAATGAGTGATAACGGGGACGTGTCCAAGAGATCTTTCAATGGAACTTGTACCTTGGGACTCAAAAGGCCTAAAAGGGCTGGAAGCTCGATCGCTAAGAAAGCTGAGGCATACATGCGAGCTGTCAACAAGAGTTTGGGCAAAGAGGAGAAGGGTATGCTTAGTGTATTCAAGGCAAGAACGTTTTACCCAATCCTTGATTCAAGGATGCGTTCTCGGTGCCGTAAACTTTAATTTTTTTATTCACTTGCACATGTTTGTCACTTACTTACCATATGCGAAAACTTCTTTTTAGCATAGTATCCGTCCATTTGTAATTTAAGCTGCAAGTTTCCCAAATAAATAATAATAATAGTAATTTTGAGCTAGATTTTTATTTCTTAGGTAACGAACGTGGGCAGCGTTTCATAAAACTACAATTCATAGTTTATTATGTTAATTCGATGTACATTAAACAGACGATTATTACAAGTAGCCTTCTTACTTAATATGTATAAAATATGATCGGCTAGACAATGAACAACAAATTGTCATAGTAAACCATGATTGTAATTTTATCAAATGGGGCCCTGGGGGTAATAAGTCGGGTAGATAATAAATTTCATAATAGTTAATGGGATCCAATTAAAGACACTTTTAAAATAATGGCTCCGACATAAACATGTTACGCCTGCCATAAATAAATCCACTATGAGAAAAATATATCCAACTACAAAATAGTTTCCGTCGCATAAACTAAACTGAAAAATATTCATAATGCTATAAAGCTTCACAGCGTTATTTATAAAAACGCGTTTATGCTAAAACACTCCACAAATGGGTAAAACATATTTTTCTGATAAATCATAAGCGTGACAACAATAAAAATTTTGGAACCACTGACCTGAATCCGGATGAGCCGTGTCATCACAACATTTCATTTTTTAAAGAATTTGGCCGACTTAAGATCCTTGGGTTTTGTGCGCATGCTTATAATTTGTTAAACAAATTTTATTTCTGTTATTTATGTTTTATTTAATTTCACACCGAATTTAAACGCATGTAGGGGATCGAATTGAGCGCGGAATTTTCTTATGGAATTCAAACTAAACGTCATTTCACATTTTAAAACCTCACCTACAATACTTCGCCGCCACACTAGAATTCGACCTTTACAGAACACAAATTCACTTCCGAATGGCTGGACAGCTTCCAACAAAGTTTAATAAAACCTAATCAAATTATCTGTCTGATCCAACAAATCCACAATCATGTTTTTTATCAACAGTGGTAACAGCAAAGAAGCAGCCCCAGCTCCCGCGGCTGGAGGTCGTGTCCCGGGTGGCCGGCATCCCCATCGTCGACGCCGGCATCGACTTCAGCGAGAAGATTTACAACCGGATACGGGTTCGTACGAGTCATATTTAGCAAAAGATCGTGACCAGTGATAGTAAAAAAACATAGATGTCTAACTAGCGCAAAAAAATTACCCTACGTTCAATTTTGCGAAGGCGGGCGGGGCTTGTCAATTGTGTTACCAATCGGAGCGAGTTCAGTATTACCCGGCAAAATATCTATGCACCTGCCACCATCAGACCGCCATCTTGCGGGATACCTAGATATTTTGGCGGGCTATATGTACATCACGAAGTCCATGGTTCGACGTTTTTGTATAAAACCAATCATAAATTACGCTGTCATTTCACACACACAGAATGAACCAATCACAGTGATTTACTCCACAGCACATCTTGCAGTCATTTCATTGGTACGACTAATCGAGAGGACATGGGCCGTTTTTGAGAGTGAATTTTGTAGGAAGAAATTATTCTATGGTTTTCTTATTCGTAGATCCTGACCTACAAACTTTCTTTCCAAAATTTGTGATGGAAGTTTGCCGGCAAACGTACGAGTATAGTATTAAAACTTTATAAATAAGGAAAGTGTTATGTGTGACGCCGAAAATTAACGAGAACAAAATAACGTTACGGTAGGCCGTCACACCGTGTCTTATGTTATGTACGAATAACTCTGTATAGAGTAAGACAAAGAAACATATTATTCTTCAAATCAAATAAGTCGTTGAGCGAGCTGGTTTGCGTACTAAGTACGCTGTTAGTGGTCTCCACTCTAGAACCCTTATACCCCATCCGCTATCGATTCTTTAGCAGAAGTAACCAGCCACTGCCACGTCAAGCATTTACTATCATTGCCCGAATGAGAATGGCCGAGGACAGAAAGAAGTGGCCTGCCTTGCCTTTATTTTATTTGGAGGCTTATTTCCAGGTGGAAATTTCCAACGAATAATGATCCATTGAGATAAGGCCTACACTTTCAGCCTCACGGAAAATCCAACCGCTTCTCTAATTCACAGGAGTCCAACCCCCTGATACGCTGGTACCTCTCCCTGGGGGAGAAGTCCCTCTCAACTGGCGTTCAGCTGGCGCTCCCAGCCGTGCTCCTTTTCGAAGGACCGATCAATCAACTCGACAAGTTTCTTTGCAAGTCACTGGATATCGTGGAGAAGCGCGTCCCTTCGATCTACATGCCGCCCGAACGGGTAAGATTAGAGAAAAGCTTGAAATAGCACGAAGAGCCATGTCGAAGACTCAGTTTTTATAAAATGGAAGAAGTTTCCCAACGCTTGAAGAATTCTTCAGTGCAACTAACTGACTTAGACGCGAAGGAGCTCCAAGCTCCTTCTCAGATGGTGTCCACGCGTGATTGACGCGTGATACTGTCTTTTTTTTCGAGTCCGTTCTCTGCAGACGAAGAAGGTTAAATCCCTAAAGACCCCGTTTTCTATCTCGGTTCATCCCATTTCTTAACCCAACTCCGCAGCTCTACACCGAGACTCGCCACTACGTGATGCGACGCGCTGACTCGGTAAAACAACTGGGCACGGCTGTACTGGACTCGCGTGTTACTGCTGTCACCGCTGGAGCTTTAGATAGGGCTCTGACGACGGCCGATAAGTACGTGGACAAGTACTTGCCGCCTGACAATCAGGAGACTGTTGATGGTGAGTGGCACTGGAGTATTTTTGGGTCATACATAATAGTATGTTTTAATTGGTTTAAAGTGTGTACATACATACATAAACTCACGTCTGTATCCCAGAGGGGTAGGCAGAGACCAGGGACTGCCACTTGCCACGATCCTGACAGATCACTTTCGCTTCCTCAGCGATAGCACGATAGAAGATAACAATATTAATAAGACTAATGAATCTTATTAATATTGTTATCTTATGTATCAAAAGGCTAAATAATACTTAGGGGTGTCGCTTTTCACTTCCATAACATCTTTATTACAGACCATAGAAATCAGCTTACTTTTTCGATACCCAAAACAGAATAATTTCATGTTCTCCCGCATTCTATGAATCACCTATTTGAAACTATATACCTATGGACGAATGTATGGGCGAGGCAATAGTAGTGTGGTCTCTTGATATGTTTATAAAAGATATCATGCGTAGAATCAGGATTCCGGTAGTTACTTGGATGAATAAATCAGTCATTCCGTGGACCAGTCTAGAAGCCGTCGCGCAAAGTTCAGCGAGATTCGGATATCGATTGACCTGTCTGGCGATTGGAAACAAATAAATCGATCATTGAAGGTCCAGTAACAAACTTAAAGGGAATAATTAATTAAATGTGACTGGAAAGAACGATCTAATGCGCATTGCCAGTAAAATGAGGATGGAAAAGATAAAAAAAAAACCAATGGGAGGTTTTTTTTTACTATTAAAAAAAAGGTACTTCCCAAGGACTCTGTAGATGGCGCTGAACAGACTACGTTACCAGCCGAACGTTCCAATTTGCGACCGTGGGCAAACCTGAACGCACTGCAGATCGCTTACATACCTACTCAGATTAATTAATAGAAAACGTTTAAATTATACGACTTCAATGAGGAAGACATTAAAGTCGTAGGTTCTTGCTAATTTCGCATACGAATCTTCAATATGAACAAAAGAGAGGAAGTAATGCTGTCAGTACGTTTCGTTTTATGATCTCAAACTACATCCAAGTGAATTATAACAAAATAATGTGACGTTCCCTTCCTTGCAGTAACGTACCAAGTGCAGCGCCATCTATCCAGCGACTAGGGAAGAAATAAAAAAAAATTAAAATAAAATCCCTCATTGCGTGCCTTAGGCCACTGACTTTTAAAAGTAGGATCTCAGATAAATGAGTCTGTGGATGAGATTAAAATGATCACAAGCTACAAAATGATTTCAACATGAATTTACCTACTCCAAATCGAGGTGGATGGGATGGACTTACCTGCAGATCAGTGAAGAGTCGCCGTATCCTCAATGTTATCTTGTGATCTTTGCCCTAATTACCTATGAGGTACCACAATAAGCACTAATAATATTAACTGCTCTGTAAATATTGAACTATGTAATCCTTGGCCCTACGTGTTTCTTATCATCTCAAGGCGACAAATTGGGAGCGCGGCGTCGGCACATCCGGGACTTTGCTCTTTGACACTAAGGCAGTGTATATTTACTTATCGCATTGCGCTTGCCGACGGAGTTGATTTGTGGGAAAGCTACCGGAACTTTAACTTGTGTTACTTTGGTTTTGTCTACTAGTACTAGTTTAACAATTATCATACGACATCAGCAAAAGTAGGTACTTAAAACTGAAAACTTATAATGGCCACAACAGAAAAGGATAGGTACTTTTGACAACAGAAGACCTTTACAGGTATAGGTACCTTTAATAGATGTAATCGTGATTAAAAAAAGTATGTGATTCATTCAACATTTAATTTACTCGTAGACATTTAGGTGGATTAACATTTACGGCGCTTAAAGTACTTGAAAATTTGGAACTTGCAACCAACTGCTTACGAGGGGACGTCCTTTAATTTGTTTTTTTTTACAAATTTTGATCCTCTGTAAGACGAATGCAACCGATATCGTAGAAGTCAACACTTTTAGTAATATTCATTTCGTGTTAGCTCCATAAAAGAGCACTCAAATACAACTGCCACACATCGCCCTTCCGTCAATAACACGAATGCAGTTATCATCGTCGTGTCGACACCTGATGAGGTGGACAGTGGCGCGGACGCCTCAAGTTCAATGGTTTATTGCTTCGTCTGGTAGACAAATAATAGTTCTCAACATGAGCCCTGTAACCTCTGCGCATTTATTCCATTTATCAACATAATGTCGACGCCATATGGACAGTGGCGCGGATGCCTCTGGGCGTACCAGGGTTGCGCAAGCGATGCAAGTCACACAGCGCGGTCTTTGCTGTTTCTATAATTTGTCAGAGTTAGTTCCAGAAGAGAGCAGTTTAATCTAATTCCCACTCATCGCCCCTCCGTCAATAACACGAATGTATTCATCATCATAGTGTTGACACCTGATGTGGTGGACAGCTATTTATTTATTATAGATTTATTCCACATTAATGTTACGATGCGGTGGTAGCCTAGTGGGTAGAACATTGGACTCGGAAGCGGGAGACCCAGGTTCGATTCCCAGTGCGGGCATGTACCTATGACTTTGTTTTCTAAGTTATGTACATTTGTGAAGTTATAGTAGCAATACCACTCGCTAACGGTGAAGGAAAACATCGTGAGGAAACCTGGGTGTCTGAGCTATTCACATGCCTCAGCGCTTGAAATCGCCAAACCGCGGTGGGCACGCGTGGTGATTAAGCCCATACTCTCTCTCTGAGAGAAGGCCTGTGCCCTACAGTGGGACGTATATAGGCTGCTTATGATGATGATTCATCATCGTAGTGTTGACACCTGATGTGGTGGACAGCGGCGCGGACGCCTCTGGGCGCGTTAGGGCAGCGCAAGCAATGCAAGTCAATACAACGCGGACTTTTACTGTTTCTATAGTAGTGGTGGTGTCATAAAAGAGCGTCCAAACCCAACTGCCACACATCGCCCTTCCGTCAATAACACGAATGCAGTTATCATCGTAGTGTCGACACCTGATGAGGTGGACAGCGGCGCGGACGCCTCGGGGCGCGCCAGGGCTGCGCAAGCGGTGCAGCACGGCGCGCGGCTCAGGAAGAAACTCCAGCGCCGTCTGACCCGGCAGGCGCTGGCCGAAGCCAAGGCCATCAAGGAGCAGATCCACGTGCTGGCCTACGTAGCTGAGCTGGTGAGTGAACTTTCTAACTCCAGAGTTACTTCTTCGTCTCTTCTTTGACTCCTTCTTTTCTTCAACATAAGTAAGTTATATCTCGGAAACCTATTTGGTTTATCTATTAGCGGCGAGCGTTCTATTTTAGTTTTGTAAGTTATGTAGGTACAATATAAAAAAAGGCCTACGAACGGTTTGGCATGCTAGATAATACCTAGCGTTATCGCGAGTTAAGTAGCGATGAACCACCAATCCGTAAGCACGGTCATCAGCATATCAACCCGGGTGAGAATACACGACGACACTGACACTCGACACAAATGTGTGTCGATTGCGTCCACACGGTAAGCAATTTTTTGTGTCGACATTGGTGTATACATCTAGTGTCCCGGTTCAAGCGAATGCAGACAGCTAATGTGAATGTGATAAGATTTGTAATACATTGTCTTTGTCTAAGTATGTCTGTCTTATAAATGTTTTATCTATGTATCTATCAAATGCGACACTGACTGCAACGTGTTGTACATTCCCTCGCCATGAATCGACGTGGTGCTGCCGCGATTTGTGTTTCAATTAAAATGCGTCGTCGTAAAAAGACATCGATATGGGTTAAAGATTGGATTAAAAGAAGAGCACTTAATTCATTATAAAATTGCGTTCGTACATTTTTTCATTTGTAAATTTTCTATTTACTTCTAATTCAATTGTTCTGCCATTACTCGATTTTTATATTCGGGGTTTGATATTTGCCATAGTTCTGGCAGCCCTCCATAATATGGAACCAAAGATTTTATTTTATTTTTTATTGCAATTTGCATTTCAAAAGGAGGACTTACGTAAATGTAATACAGAAGAAGTGAAGACGAAATTCCGGTCCACGAATCTCTTTATCAGTCGATCCCTAGCTAGGCTAGGCAATCGATGAAAAAATAGAATAAAAAGTAATTATTTGCAAATAAAATGACACAGTGACACACACAGTAGACTAACCTTGCCAGCTGCCGGCCGAGTGTGCGTGTCTACAAAAATTTCACGCAGGTTGGAAATTCGCGACATTCAAGCCAGACACTCTATGCCCTTTCCCCGCGGCAGCGACACCAGACACTGAGCGACACCGACAATACGTCTGCAACTCGGTGTCGCGAAGGATGTGTTTAGTGCCGTCGTGTATCCGCACCAGGCGTTCATTTAAATAGGTAGTTATATCAGGCAACGATTCTGCTATCACTCTCGCTCATTATCAACCTATGTACGTCCCACTGTAGGGCACAGGCCTACCTCTCAGAGAGAGAGCATGGGCTTAATCACCTGCACGCGTGCCCACCGCGGGTTGGCGATTTCAAGCGCCGAGGTATGTGACTAGTTCAGACACTCAGGTTTCCTCACGATGTTTTCCTTCACAGTTAGCGAGTGATTGCAAAAGAATTTTAACTTTTTCAGATGTGGTCTGAGGCAGTACCTAGAAAATAAAGTATCTGTACCTCATTATTCATTGGTTGTATCCAGAGCTATCGGTTCATTTAACTCAAATTAATTTACAGGTAGTCACGGTAAGAATCCAGTTTCTTTACAATTATGGCTTCTAAATCTTGGTACAATCTCATCAGGTGGCCACCGACCCAGTCCTGGCCTGGAAGAAGGCCAAGGAGCTCTACGCGTCCCTCAGCCGGCCAGAGCCCGAGAACCAGGCGCGCCCTAACACTGTTGAGGAGCTAGTGGTGCTGCTAGCTCGCGAAGCGGCCAGGAGGGTGGTGCACCTCATTAACTACACACACAATGACTTGCCCAGGTGAGCACAGATTTGTTGAAAAGGCTTTTGAGTACAGTAATCTAACATCCACCCCACCCAATCACTTGTGCAAGAGTCCTGACCTTGAAAATAACAAGTGAAAACCATTGTTATCTTTCAGGTCAGGACTGAGGAGGTTAAGGCAAAAGTTTACAAAACCAGTGGAATGGAAAATCGAGCTTCTGAGTGGTCTGTTCTTGCTCCTCTTTTCCGATTATTTTTCTTTTCTTTTAGGAATGTGAAACAAGGAATGGCGATTGTAACCGGTCATTTGTCTGCGGCGGCGGATGCTCTCATGAAGGTTAAAAAAATATGAGGTAGACTTGAAGTTTTTCAGGTTTGGAAGTTTATTGTAACATCTGTTCTCCTCAGTCCCCACAGGTTGGCGCAGCATTAGCTGAGGTGAAAGGGTTGAGGGGCAGGCTGGAACAGCTTCTGCATCACCTCCAGGCTGTCTCCAAAGTTTATTTGGTAAGAATTTAAAGAATAATAAGTCATTTTTATAATAACAGAAATAATAATATAGGTCACATGAAAAAGAGACAAGCCGTCAAACGTGAAAGAGGTGAAAGCTCAAAGTCACGCAACGAGCTTTGGAAAGAGCTATGCTTGTAATTTCTCTACGAGATCGAATCAGGAATGATGAGATCCGTAGACGAACGAAGTTGAAGTGGCAGTGGGCGGGGCACATAGTACGCAGAACTGATGGCCGATGGGGCCGAAAAGTTCTCGAATGGAGACCACAATATCGGCAAGCGCAGCGTAGGACCAGCCACAAGATGGATAGATGACCTCATCCAAGTGGCAGGAAGACGCCGAATGCAAGCTGCTTCCAACTGGTCTTTTTGGAAATCCATGGAGGAGGCCTATGTTCAGCAGTGGACTTCTTGTGGCTGAATGATGATGATGATGAATCCGCCAAAGAACTAAGGTGATTAACATATCCTGTAGGATTAGCAAGTAGAAGTGGCAGTGGGCAATCTGCCGAAGAACCGACAGCCAATCTCCACTCGAGCACCTTGGGGTACAAAACCTTCGTATCCTAAAGGTTCTCAAGTGAAGACCATGAACCTGCCAACACAGCGCAGCTCGTCCCAGGGACAATGGGTTGGATCGAAGATGTGAGGTAGATTGCTGGTAGCGCCTGGATGACGACGCCTCAGATTCGTTTATTCAGCACCTGCCTATTCTTATATTTCATATTATTGTTAAAAAGTACGATAAAAAGTACCCGAAACCGGCGTGCGTGCATGCAACGACTAATGAATATTGAGGAAGCGAAAGTGATCTGTCAGGATCGTAGCAAGTGGCAGTCCCTGGTCTTTGCCTACCCCTCAGGGATACAGGCGTGAGTTTATGTTATGTTATTGTTACTACATCGCCTGTTACAGAAATCTGTTTTGAAAGCCTGTTGAGGGGTAACAGGAACTGAAGATGATTCCTTGTTTGTCCTCAGGAGCAACTGGCAATTTTTTTGGCGGGAAACGAGGAGCGGGAGAAGATCGCGCCGCGGTCTTCATACGAGCAGAGAGACGACATGACGCTGAATGGTGTCAACTAACTGTTTTCGTATATTTTGTAAACCACGATGTTGCCTACGTATTTAGTTTAGGGCTGTCCCTTTAGTTTTAAGTGAAATAAAACGAGTTTGTGGTTAAGGCCATTGGCTTATGACCACACAGAAGTCAAAACTTACATGATTTTCTAAATTTAGATGACCGGAACAGAGTATTCAGCGGCACCGACCGGCTGGAATCGAGCATATACGATTCAGCGTCGTCGAAACATGCTTATCGGTTCAGTTTCGTTCACTGCACAGGAAAGTTTTCCGTAAAGTTTTTACTTCCATAATAATTCTTTCTTTCTTCTTTCGCTTAATATAATTTAATAATTTGAGCAGACAAGGCTGCCCAAGAGTTATCAAAGGAGTGATTACAATTAGGATTCGAAATCTATTGATGAAATCCGAATCCGCTTCCAAATCCGAATTTTATTCATATATTTCAAATCGGTATTACGATCCCTACGCCCGGGTTACATAATTTAATTTAAAAGTTCGAGTAGCCAACTTTATTTTGGGCTAAACCTAGGGCTTACGTTACAGTAAATATTAATATTAAGTACATTTTATTTAGTACAATAAGCTTTGGTATGGCTTTCAGTTAAAAATAATAAAGGCGTTTAAATCAATAAAGTTTTTATTATTTTAAGTTAACCGTACCTACATTGCTACAAAACTTAAAATATGTTGACCCTATTTAAAAGAAGATACAGATTGTATGAAGAAGTCAGATTCAAAAACAAATGTGAGTTCAAAAAAGAAGAGAAATGTTCCATAAATATTTCAATTAAGAATGTGTCATTGAAATACTTAATGCAAAACATGAAAACACTTTTTCAGCATCGATTAAATTAATGAGGAAACAATTATCAGGTTTTGTTTACTTTAATAGCAAGTTAAACCCTGCTGTAATGCGTACTGTGCATATCAAAGACTATGGCTAAAGGTATCATTAAAACATCAGCGGTAAAAGTCTTGAGCAGCGAGTGGGTAGTGGTCGGCAGAAAAAACTAAATTGAACAAAATAATTAAATTGAGCGGCAGAATATTCCAAATTGAGCAGCGGAAAGCATCAATTTGATCAGTAGAACATTCCAAATTGATCAGCAGAAAACTTCAATTTCATGAGCAGAACGATCCAATTTGATAAGCAGAACATGACATACCATAGTAATCAGCAGAACATTCCAAATTGTTTTAAACTTATTTGATTAACATTAAAGTAATCAATTTGCCACGTGTTGCTTCTTATTTATTTTGATGAACATTCTGACAACAAAGCGCCTGTATGAACGGCAAATGTAAACCTACCTACCCCAATTTTGACATTGTAAATGTCTTTTAATTTGCTCCAGTGTAGGCTCCGATTTCACGAAAAAGTGCGATCCTCTTATACGTATCTCGGACAATTACCAAGATATGATATTAAAAAAAATTATAAATTAAATTATAAATTTTAAAAATATTAAATTAATTATGGTTCTAAACTATGGCTCAAAAGTCGCGTACTCACGAGAGCTGCAAGGTGCAAAAACTATTATTGGGGAAAGACAAAAACGAAAAATGTTATGGCCGAAATAGTGAAAAAAAAAAACATACTTTTTTAATTTTTTATTTTGGCGTTCGATATTTTGGGAACGAAGAATGATATTAAAAATTTGAGAAAAACTCGTCGGGAAATTTAGTCAGCTAGACGATCCTTTTTGAAAAACGTCAAAAAGTCAGAATGCGTAGTATCTCTATATAGTCTGTGGACATTTTTCATATGACATTTATGACTCGATTAATTTTCAATGTGCTCGAGAGTTGTGTGAGACACGAAATATGTGAATTTTTTTAAAGAACTATATATGCAAGCATGCCATCTGTCTTGGGATCCGGCTCAAGTACGTAACACCGCCTGCAGAGGGCCAAAATGTGCCTATTGCCCAAAAAAGGAACCGCGAACGTCCCGCCAAAGCAAGATCCGCCTACGTTATTTTTTGTTTCTGATTTTGTAATTGATTGTTGATCTCATTTAGTTGTAATTAATAAATAATTAGATCAAATAAAGTGCTGTTTCATTTATATAAACTGTTGTATTTTATATAAAAACAGATGATCATTAAAAACAAAATTTTAATAGGTTTGATGAGCGCTAGTCATTATTAGCTCTGAATTAATAAAAAAGCTTTGCATTAAGATAAATAGCAGTGCGCCACGAATATAAATTGTTGCTTATTTAGTTATATTGTAAGTGGAGTATTTCGCTGCGCAATCGTATTTTTTATGGATACAAACAGGATTTTTTTATTTGCGTTTAAATACTACCCATTAAATTATTATTCACGGATTACCTACACTGAGACGCATGCGAATATTTTTTTTTTATTAGAGCACAAGTTAGCATCACAATATGTCATCCTCCTTGGATGTCTCCATAAAATTATAGGCGGTGGAGGCCACCTTAGCTCCTAAGACCTTGGATTTGTATTGTATTCAGCCTATATACGTCCCACTGTAGCGCACAGTGGACGTATATAGGCTTAATCTCGTCTTAGAGAGAGAGAGAGAATGGGCTTAATCACCACGCGTGCCCGTTACGATTTGTATACTTACCTATAAAGATAAGATTTTTATGTCTTTCTGCAAATCATCTCAACGTGCACATTTGAACTTACAAAATTCGAACGCATATAGCTTTTCGCCTATGTGCGTCCATGTATCGTTTTTTAAATTATTATTAACTTTTCATTTGCATAAGGCTTTTCCCCAGTACGTGTTTTCTTATGACACTTTAAAAAATTGTTGGGCTTTTCTTATGACACTTTAAAAAATAGTTGGGCTAGCGCATTTGAACTCACAAGTCACATTTATAAGGCTTTTCACGTGTATGCGTCCGAATATGTTTTTTTAATCTACTATTCCCTGTGCATTTATATTTACAAAAGTCACACTTATAAGGCTTTTCACCTGTATGAGTGCGTATATGTCTTCTTAATTGACTACCGGCTGCGCCCTTATAATCACAAATGTCACATTTATAAGGCTTTTCACCTGTATGAGTCCGTAAATGTATTTTTAATGTAGTACTACGTGCGCAGTTATAATCACAAATGTCACACTTATAAGGCTTTTCGCCTGTATGCGTCAGTGTATGTCTTTTTAAATAATATTCAGATACGCATTTATACTCACAAAAGTTGCATTTGTATGGTTTTTCGCCACTGTGAAGTTTTAAATGGTTTTGCAAATAAAATTGTTTTTGAAATCTATAATCACAGATCTTACAAACGTAGGATCTTCTCTCATCATGTAATAGCGAATGCTTCACTAATAATTTCTTTGAACTAGTTCGGTATTGACAAGTGGAACATATAAGTGAATTTACAACACCTGCATTTGTGCAAACAGTCGTTATATGGCGTAAAAATAATGTGTTTTGTGTATAGTCCTTACTGCAGCAATCACATTCGAAATTCACTGAATTACTTGATAACGGTTCTCTTTCTTCCTCCGTCTTCAGTTTGTTTTTACCGGATGGGTTGTCATCACGCATCTGATTAGCTAAGGTTGTCGAATGACTTTTAGAGGCTGGCGTATCAGTACTTCCGACATGTTCTACATGTTGTTTTGCAATAACCTTATTTAAGTTAGGTCCTTCTAAATGAGCAGCCAATGTTACTGGAATGTAAAATATTTAATCTACATAAAACCATATAAATTTAGATCGTCCAGGTAAAATCATAAATAAAACAGAATCTTGTGAACTTATCATAAGTTAACCGTTAATTGGTAAAACTAACCCTACTGGATTTGATTGTATTCCTTACCTAACAATACCTATCAGTGGTAGGTATTATTACCACGCTGGTAGGTATTATTAGGTAACAAACCCCGGGAATTGCGCATTATATAAATAACCCTGTATATCTCTCCTTTTATGACTAGCAGAATGCCCATACCCTGAAACGATTGGCCAATTAAACTCTTTAGGCCACTTCTCAGCGTCACTTACCCAAATCAGTTCGGTGGTGCGCGGGCGCATTGTAACGACGCACGTCGACGCCGAGCCGCGCAGCGAACTCGCCGCCGTAGTACACCAGGAGCTCCGAGTGTCGCGGGATAAT
This sequence comes from Yponomeuta malinellus, assembly GCA_947308005.1. NCBI lineage: Eukaryota > Metazoa > Arthropoda > Insecta > Lepidoptera > Yponomeutidae > Yponomeuta > Yponomeuta malinellus. The sequence continues at coordinate 18,202,655 of OX371003.1, forward strand.
GCGCAGCGTCCTGGGAATTCGTAAAGGCTAAATCAGACGAATCACTCGGATAACCAATCACTACCTAGTATTGGGATGAACAGTCACTCGTTAATTTTCTCTTTCATTCATCGATCACACATGGTGAAAATTTACTTTAGTTTTTATAACACGGTCAAATATAAAAGAACCGGCCAGGTGCGAGTCGGACTCGCGCACGAACGTACCATTATCTATACAACATAAGAGACTCCCAATACTAGCGTTTTTCTAGCGTCGTCGTGGTGCCAGCGTCCGCACAGCGTCGACGCAACGTCGAAGCCGCGGCGACCGCGACGCGCCGGTGCTGGCCGTCTATCGAACGCGGGTTTACGCAGCGCAGGCGTCGCGTTACCGCGGCGCCAGCGCAAAGTTTTTTGCGAACAAGTACTATCCACAACGCGAGTTCGTCAAATGTTCGTTTTGGCATTCGTAAATAATATGTTGAAGACGGACAGTGAAGTCTTAGTAATAGGGTCCCGTTTGGCACCCTTCGGGTACGGAACCCTAAAAAACCTGACCACCACATTGCGGTACACCACAATCCTTCGAGGTGTACCGCGAATATGTACTGCCCGAGTAAGATATAAGCAAAGATATATGCATAGAATATATCTCAAATGGTCGACATGACTAACTTCGAGTAGATATGAATGGCAACAGTTTCGTTTTGCCCTCTAACTGAATATGGTTGTCTTGAGAATGTAATTGAATATTACATGCTCAAGACAACTCAAGACAACGACAGAATATAAGTTTTTCTTCGTTAAGCAAAAAGGTTTACTTGAAGCAGTGCTGCGCGCAGTTAACGAAGCGCATTCAGTTGGAAGGTCAATGACAGGGTTTTTCAGCGGATTTGTTGAAAAACACAGTGTCCGACATTGGGACTTTCATGGCTGATTGTGGGAAGCTCAGCGGTCAGATCTGTCAGTAAAAGGGTTTTTCAGCAGGTCTGTTCAAAATTAAATACTCTGTGGGACATTTCAACAAAATTAAATCTGCTCATCTGAAAAACCCTGACAATCGGAATGTTCATGGCTGATTGTGTGAGGCTCACCTATAGTAGATCTGACCACAATACTGGTAGGCGACGAGGTTTTGCTCCAGCCAGTGCCGCGCGCAATTGACGAAGCGCATCCAGTTGGAGCGGACAGGGTTGCCGCCATCTACCGGGTACAGGGGACGACGCGCGTTGTCGTAGATCTGTAAAGATGTGGTCTGTGAGAAACTATACTCTCCGTAGAAACTGTTTCCTTTCGATTTAAATCAAATTGCAAAAGATAAAAATACCCGAAACCGGCGTGCGTGCATGCCACGACTAATGAATGTCGATGAAGCGAAAGAGGTGATACTAGCGATCATGGCAAGTGAAAAACCTTGATCTTTGCGCGCCCATCCCGGCGTGAGCTTATGTTGTGTGTTTTGTCAAATGTTGAATCTATCTATTAGATACTAGATACTGAGGTGAGTATTTTACTCTTGAAATTTTTATAATGTACCCGAAGGGTGCCAACGGGGCCGAATTACCTGCCTGCAAAGTCTGTCTGTCTGATATACAAAATCTAAATATACAAAAGAAGAAACTGACTGACTGGCATATCAACGCACAGACCAAACCGCTGGGTCTAGACCTCTAGAGATTCCAAATTTAGCACTTTGGTTCCTTGTGAGGTCTAGAGGGGCACTAAGAAAGGATTTTTCAAAACTCACCCCGAGTGAAACGGGGGTCCAAAGTTTGTATGGAGAAACAAGATTAGTTAGACCATTTTATTAGAAAATTCCCCTAGAAAAGTAAAGTGTCACACACAGCGAATACTCGCGGCGAGTAGGCACTCGCAGAGATTAGTGGCTGTGTGTGACCGAAGCATTAGGGTCCCAAACTGAATGAAAGAAAACTCATTTTTGCTAAATTAGGCAAATGAAAAAATAGGTTTAGTGTTGGAGTTGAAAAATAAGGTTTCTTTTCCTTGAGTTCATAGGCAAGGCTTGACCGGCAGGCAGAACCTACAACTTATATGCTCACCTGCCAGCAGTAATCGGAGTCTACATCTTCGGTGGCCTCCCCCACGTAGGGCCCGAAGCGTACGTCTGCCGGCAGCGTCACAGAGCTGAACACGCCAAGCCCCGCTCCTGTTGAATACAAACAATAAACAATCATCATCAGTTCCTGTTATCCCTCGTCAGGGACTAAGGGCTCTCAAAACAAATTTCTGTAGCGGTCGATTTTACGGCTTCAAAGTAAGTTCGTCCATCCTAAGATGGAAGTTCTCTATCTATCTAATCAATTAATTTAGTTCTAAGTATAAATGTATTTATACATTTATATAAATATAAAATACTCTACTACACTAGCAGGGTCAATAACCGCTGTCAATACCGTACCGTACAGTACCGCTGTCAATAAAAAATAACTTTTCTTTGCAAAGTTTCCGGCAAAATATCAGGGCAAAATTTGTAATTTTTCCGAGGTAGGTACACCATCTAATAACCACTTGTGTAACCACGGTCCACCAGTGTGCCGCGCCACACACTATCCGGAACAATGGTTTAGAGCACTGGACCTTAAAAAGTTGCGTGAGTATGAAGAGGCCTATATCCAGCTGTGGCTGTCAACGGGTTGTAAACCACCAATCTGGTGTAATAGAGTTATTAATAAAAAAGTTGACAAAAAGCCTAATTTGATCAAAAAGTACTAAAATTATAAAAAAGAGCGGGATGTGCCAAACGCACGAAGATTTTGAAAGTGAAACTATTATATTCATCATCATTATCATCATCAGCCATTTAACACCCACTGCAGGACATAGGCCTCCTTCGTGGGCGCTTGGCAGGCGGGTTGCAGTATACTATTATATTGATTGACACTTATTTTTAAGTGCAATTTAAGCTGATGACAAATATACTTACAAAAATAAAATAGTAAACTGTTAAAATATAAATACTTTCTTTAACAGTTTTAGTAGGCTGTTCTGTGTAGCATCTCTCTCACTCGCACATTTAAACATTTTAAATACTTTTAAGAAAACGAGTAGGTTTACAAATGAGGACTGAGGAAAATTAAATTACATTAGACGTACTTTAACTATATTCTTGATAGAGAAACATGGCGAAACATATTTGTCGAAAGTACAAGATAAGATAATAAAGGGTTAAACATTAAGATAAAGTATACCTACTGATTCTAAAAATGGTTGAATGTGCGAGGTTTTCCAATATAAGGGGGCGTTCAAGTATCACGTAAGCAGATTTAATACATTTACCCCCCCTCCTTGTCAGCAAAACTAAGCAAAGCTCTTAACCCGAAAAAGTAAGAAAATATCTTACTTAAATGTCTTTTAGAAAATCCGAAAAAGTAAGAAAATAAATACCTACTGCTGACGTAATTACCATCCAATTCCCCCGGCCCCCCATGTCATACAAGATAAGCAAAGCCAAACCCCCTTTCCCCCACCCCCCTGTAGTGCTTACACAAAACTTGAATAGCCCATAAGGAAAATAAGTTTCAAGTAGATAACTTTATGATTTCAAACCTGGTATGGTAGAGTAGTTAAGGTGCAAGAAGGCTTTGGGGATGGTGAGGGCAGATCGCGGGACATAGGAAGGGTAGTTAGTTACAGCTGGGACCTAAAGCATTAGGAAGGATTGGGTAGGTTAGGAAGGATAGGGTACAGAAAAGAATCAATCACTTTGGAGCAACTTACACTTATTTCCTACATAATGGAACTTAAGGCTGTTTTTACGTGGAGCATGATGTCTCGCTCCTCGCACTATTTAACTTTTTTTAGTATTGTAATAATATGAGTAAAAAGACATTTTAAATATATATTTGTTTGCCTATACATAGTTTTGTATAGAGAAAAGTAGATTCCAAAATTGTTAATTTTGGAATCTCTCAATCAATAACTTAGTACAGGATAAGAAACATGACTGAATGTGCGCAATTTTATTGTCTATCAAACCCACAGACCACATTTATCAAAAGTATACTCAATTTATTACAATCACTAAAATCATTAAATTGTACGAGCATTTGCAGAGCTGCGGTGGTAGCCTAGTGGGTAGAACATTGGAGACCCAGGTTCGATTCCCAGTGCGGGCATGTACCTATGACTTCTTTCTAAGTTATGTACATTTGTGAAGTTATAGTAGCAATACCACTCGCAAAATGTGAAGGAAAACATCGTGAGAAAACCTGGGTGTCTGAGCTATTCACATACCTCAGCGCTTGAAATCGCCAATCCGCGGTGGGCACGCGTGGTGATTAAGCCCATACTCTCTCTCTGAAAGAAGGCCTGTGCCCTGCAGTGGCACGTATATAGGCTGCTACTATTATTATTTGCAGAGCTATCCAAAGACAAATTGTAAGACGGACAACCCTGTCAATCAGATAATTTATCTGTTTATGCCTGGATAAGTGTTTATCTCTTTACTTACTGATCCAGTGTTTTAGCGCAAGTCACCCTTAGATGGATAAAGTTCTGTTAATTAAAGAAAGGAACTGAATAACTATTAGCCTCTCACTTACATAATATAAAAAAGGCAATATTGTAGGGAGAGTTTAGTTATCCAGACCCTTTTTTAATTAACATTGTTTTAACTCATCACAGTGGAGATAAACATGGTTGCTTAATACCTACTACACAACTCACCTTCTCATCGGGTATGACCAGCAGAGGGCCATGTAGGGAACAGTACTCATACACATAGTCAGCGCATTGTGTGCAAACTGCAATCAATGCATTGAAGCTTCAGAAAAGACAATAAAAGAAGGAGAGTTTGACGAATGCTCATTCATCTGAACATTTTTTGAGTCATCGAAATAAATTTTAAATTTTGTGATCAAAATAAATTTTTATCACACCGACAAACAAAAAAAGCACAACTGTTTGCTTCCCACTCACACATTTGTATCCATATCATGTGAGCGAGAGGCAAATAGTTAGACAATATGGAAAGCATAATCCAAATGTATGTAGGTCTACCCTTAGATTATGAATTAGTCACTGATATAAATTCTGTTTTGTTTCCATAGAGGGAATAAGACCAAGTAGAGGGAGTACAGTGGGAGTCTGTGGGAGCGTTTTTTACTCCCTCTATAGACGTTTCACTCTTCTTTTACTCTGGAAAAATTCAATGAGAGTTGCCGAATCCTTCAATCCTACTTTGTTTGATTTCTAGATTGCATTCACTAAACTTTAATTGCGTTTATAAGATTCATCCAATGTGTTAGATATGGAGGAAAAGTGTAGACGAATCTGGCGTAAGTAAATAGTTACCTACTTGTGGTTTACCTACCTATATAATCATAGTAGGTACTCACAGACATACTCATCGAGGTTCGGTTCTTCTGTCTCGCAATAGCTGATGCGTACCCTTTTGCGGCAGTTAAATTGGCTCATAACAGCAAGCTTTTCCTAGAACCTATAATCCTATAATCACAAAGAAAATTAGAACAGAAAGTTCGGTTAGACGCTGAGACGAGAGCACAGTAGGTACATTATTTATTTTATTCTGAGAGACGAGAGCGTCGAGACGTTAAGAGGATAGGAAAAACAAAAAAAAAATGGTTTTGCAGATGTTGCATTCTGTTATAATGAGAGAAAATGCGTTGCTTACGTTACGCTTAGCTACGCTTGCTTTGCGTAGGAAACGAAGTGCGTGCCAATGTAACTTAATCGCGAAAAAAGAAAGAAAACTTAAAAACTACACCCACTCCCTCCCCTTCAGTTTCTTTAATGTTTTTTCCCGCCGATTTCTTTTATGACTTTATTTCCGGCCGGGCCCACAGATTTTTACTATCAAAGAGCTGGCTGCGGTGTGGAAAGGTGGATATGCATAGACAACTATATTTGCTGAAACCTGAAAATAAACGACACGACCGTGAAACGTGAAATTCTGAAAATTACCTATTAAAATAAAACTTTCAACTTTGCTGAACTCACAGATTGCTCACAGACTATATAAAAAATTTTATAAAATAAGGAAGTAAAATCTAATGTTTAAGCGTGGCTAGTGATGGAGCCGGTTCCACGAAAACCGGTACAAAAACAGCTTTTTTTTGTATTTTGTAAAACTAATCGATTACTTTTTTAAATGTAATTTGTAGGTTCCGGACGGGAGACGAGACATTTTTACTTAATTTTTTATTTTTCACGCCTAGACAGGCATTGCATGAAAGTTAAACTTATTCTTTTATGTTTCGGTAACCTCTGCCGACAATAACTGGTATTTTCAGGCTGAGCAGAGTATATTACATCCCTACTATGCAGTTGACCTGTTTTTGCACCAAAATTATGATTTTTAGATTTAATTACAAAACAGATATAAACCAGTGTATTTAATAATTATGCGTTTTCATAAATTATAAAACTTTTTGATTAAAAGAGAAAAATACCAAAAAAAAAAAAATATTATTTGTCCGAAAGTAATTGGAAAATACCGGTGCTAAAAAAATGAAACGTAATAGGTTAATATAATTGCTGCGGACAAAGACTGCACTACACTACGAATTGGATATCTTTTATTCCTCTGTTGTCTCAACAATATTGCAACCATTGCAACATTGCACTTAAGAGCTGCCAGATCTTGGTTGGCCCAAGTCACCAAAATTTTGAAATAAATATTTAAGCTCGCTATTTAGCTGCAAATCTCGAAAATATCGCAAAAAAAAAACAATTTATGTAATATTGTGTGATTTGTTACGTCGTCACCATACCTTTTTACGTTTCAGCTTCAGTTATCGGCATCATCTACCCGCCGACTGAAATCAGGCGTATCTTTTCAAAAGCTTTCTTGGTGTGGTTCAAACGGAACCCTAAAAATCGTAATTCAAAATAATATCACGAATAAATATCGTTATTTTTTGATAATATCGATATTTTGGACACGCCTAGTTAGACTGTCAGATAAGAAAAAATAAAAATTAAAAAAGCCTCGAATATACAATAAAGATTGAAGAAAATACCTACGGAAAGAAAAGGCTTTCAATCAATATGAAGAGAAGAAAAGAAACTAAAATAAGACCAGGCGGTATGGGCTTAAGCACTTAGCCTTTTCCATAAAGGAAAAAAAATACATAGGCGGTATGGGCTTAAGCTCTTAGCCTTTTCCATAAAGGAAAAAATAGAACAAAAAAAAAAAAAAATAAAAAAAAAGTGACGTTTGTTGTAGTGGTTATATTCTCTTTGGTTTGTTGTTTCGTATGCGTCGCTTTTCCATCCTATCACGATTTTTTAATGGTTTCTTTCGTCAATAGAAGTGTAAATACATTCAACAAATACTGACTACAATAAAACTCAACAAACGTTTGTGGTTCGGCAAAAATGCCTTCAATCGACGTCCTGCCGCCTCCGGGGCAGCAAGGAGATGTGCCCTCAGCGGAACCCCAGGCGCCTCCAGCCCCCGTCATCGGCATTATCTACCCACCGCCTGAAGTCAGGAGTATCCTTTGAAAAGCTTTCAGGGAGTGTTGGTGCCTACACGAATGCTTAAAGAAAGGTCATAAAAAGATAACCTCACTTTTTGTTCGTAATTAGGTATATCGTGAAATTACATCCGTCTGGTTACATTTTGAATTGATTGGAGGGAAATCGTTACGTTTTATTTGAGGTGTCAGTTGATGACTAGCTAGGCTAGGAAATGGATATGATGTTGAAGATAATAAAGTAATTATTTACTAATATCCTTTTATTCAGATAGAGAGCTACAGTACATTCCACTTGTTCAACATGTAACATGCATGTATGCTTGCTCCTAATAAGCTTACTCTTCCGAGATACATAATGTCTGAGTTTATGTATAAGTGAAATATAGCCAAAATTAAATTTTTGCCGTCACAAAGTGGCAATTCCCAACCGCATCATAATGATCTGTTAGCGGTACCGCTGACTCGCACTGTATCGCATGGTAACTCACTGCTTGTCCGTGTTTTGCTGTATCTCAATGCACTCCTCGCATCAGCACCTGACTGTGATGTATTTGTTGTATGCAGTGAGTGTTTGAGGTTTTGCGAGAAAAAGAATGGAGATGCATGATAATGTTCTATCTAATTTTATTGTTTTAAATTATTTCCATTTGTTTTAACTGTGCTATCTGTGTAAAGTATGATTATACATATATGTTTAGTCTTATAGCACATTAACTTAGGCCGTAATGACGTAGGATTTACTGTAAAATAAATAAATGGTGATACAGAATTAACAAAAAGACACAATTTAGAGAGTAAAAACCGATAGCTATTATAGCATGAATACGCAAGTTTTCTCTACAGCCAAAAGTGAAGGGTGGGAAGGTGGTATGGGTATTTAATGATAGGGTAAATTAAATATTGATGTGAGTTTCAGTTTCATCTTTTAGAAGTAAATCCTTAACCTCTTGCACTAGACATCGTCGACAAGACCGCAAGCTTTGTTGCCCGGAATGGACCAGAATTTGAGGCTCGGATCCGGCAGAATGAGCTCGGTAACCCCAAGTTCAACTTCTTGAACTCCGGAGACCCATACCATGCATATTACCAGCATAAAGTCAAGGAGATTCGAGAAGGGAAAGGTAAGTTTACTATTATTTATACCAAATTCGGGAAGTAAATTATTGAACATTATGATGTTTATGATAAAGTATTCCCTATCTATCTATGATTAGTAAAGGATCAGTTACTACGACCAAAATATAGACCGGCTTAACTTATGAATTAGGTAAAAGGATTGAAATATCAAATAGAAGTTTGACACAACACCTTTTACGACTGGGATTTCCCTATGTTATGATATACTTTTATGTTTTCTGGATTTTGTGGTGCTGACATAGCCACAGTACATCTGTATGAATTCACACATGGCCGAGCACACTGCACCGAACATCAAGACTTGCATACAGTTGACATTTCTGTTGTCGACTTAAACATTGTGTACACAACTGCTGCCATCTTGAAATCCTCACTCTTGTAAAAACATACAAACGTTTGAGTGTCTTTTGGTGGACCATTTAAAAATGCCTTTTAGGGAATGAACCTATCATTCCCTACATCAGCTCTCAGTGAAGTACTTACTCTGAGACAGTGCTTTTATATCATAGAAGACACCAAAAAAAATCAGGAAAAATAAAAACCAGAATAAACATTTTTTTGGGGTTCTCGGAGTTCCAAAAAATTTAAAGGATCAAATTAGTGTAATAATAAAAAAGTTATTAAATTCCCTTTTTTAATTGAATCATAAACATTTGCTAATAATGGTGTAGAGACCTAATAACATTATTTTATGACATAACTCAAATATTGATAAACGTATTTAAATTATAAGGCGTTACATGCGAGGAGTGACATCTAGTTTGAGCCTGTTTTATGTGGCGCGTTGTTTTACCATGTGAGGTTTAGAGCTTAGAGAGAAAAATTAAACAAGTTAATTTATATTTTAATGATGCCTCTCCGATTACATTAAAACACTTTTTAGTGCAAGTTCTCCATTCTTAATGTTTCTCCACAGACACAGCTCCACCAGTGTCGGCGGTCGCGCCTCCACGTGTCGGTGTAGCCCCCGCGACGGCGGCGCGCCAGCAGGAGCTCCTGAAGGCCGCCGCCGCCATCGAACCACCCCCCCCGCGCGACCCCCCACCAGACTTCGAGTTCATCGCCGACCCGCCCTCCATCTCTGCCCTCGAGCTCGACATAGTCAAGCTCACCGCCCAGTTCGTCGCCAGAAACGGAAGGCAGTTCCTTACAGACCTAATGAAGAAGGAAGAGCGCAATCATCAGTTCGATTTCCTCCGACCGCAGCACTCGCTGTTCCAATACTTCACAAGACTGTTGGAGCAGTACACTAAAGTGCTTCTGCCTCCTAAGGAGTTGACAACGAAGATGGCCGTGGAGATCAGAAATGGGGTGTTGGATCAGGCGAAAAGTCGCGCCGCCTGGCACGCGCACCAGGCACGTAGGAAGGCACAGGATGAGGCCAGGATTGAGAAGGAGCGACTGGCGTATGCTAGCATTGACTGGCATGACTTTGTCGTGGTCGAAACTGTGGATTACCCGGCTGGGGAGCCCGGCGATTTTCCGCCGCCGACGACTCCCTTGGAAGTCGGCGCTAGAGTGCTAGCTCAGGAGAGAGGCGAGGACATCAACCAGCAAGACGACGACGACACTGAAATGCAGCTTGAATCTGAATCCGAGTCTGAATCGGACGACGAGTTGTCGACAATGGAGGACCGCACGCAGCAACAACGCAACGACGCACCCGACACCCGCGTGCAGGATATGGAAGAAGACAGCTCGTCTTCAGACGACGAGGGCCCGCCAGACCGCCGTGAAGTCGCGCCTGGGGAGGAGACAGCGCCGCTGCCTCCCCGCCCCGACCGTGTTGTCGTCAAGAAATATGACCCGAAACGCGCCAGGCCACAACCTACACCCGCCAGCGAAGAATGGCTCGTCTCTCCCATCACTGGAGAGAAGATCCCAGCCAATAAGGTCGCCGACCACGTGAGGATCGGTCTCCTGGACCCGCGCTGGCTGGAACAGCGTGACCGCGCCGCGGCGGAACGCACCGACCGCGATGAGGCCTTGGCCCCTGGAGCCGCCATCGAGGCCTCCCTCAAGCAGCTCGCCGAGCGCCGTACCGATATCTTCGGTGTCGGCGACGAGGAAACGGCCATCGGTAAAAAGATCGGCGAGGAAGAGAAGAAGCGCGACGACCGCGTTACGTGGGACGGGCACACGTCCAGCGTGGAAGCGGCGACGCGGGCCGCCCGCGCCCACATTACTTTGGAAGACCAGATTCAGCAGATTCACAAGATCAAGGGTCTGCTGCCCGACGAGGAGAAGGAGAAGATCGGGCCGAAGCCTGTCGGGGCGCCTCAAGGGCGCTCGCAGGGCCGTCAGCAGCCGCCGGCGCCGCAGCGCGTGATGCCCGCTCCGCCGCCCGCGCCGCCGGTCTTGCTCCAGCCTATCCCGCCGCTGATGGTCATACCGCCGATGCCGCCGCGTGCCCCGCTGATTCCGACGCCCGTGGGGGCGCCGACGTACGCGTACGCTCAAGTGGCGCCCGCCCCGCCGGTGGCGCCGCCGGAGATGGAAGACGAAGGGCCGGCGTCGAAGCGCGCGCGTACCGAGGACACTCTGGAGCCGGAGTCGTCGTGGCTGGCGCGGCACCCCGGCGCGGCCCCGCTGCAAGTGGCTATTCCCGCGCTGCCTGATCGCTCGGAGTGGCGCTGCGACGGCCGGCTCGTGCCGTTCAATGTGCCTCTCTCGCTCTCGGTGGCTGAGCTCAAGAATATGCTGCACAGGGCCACTAACATGCCGCAAGCGAAGCAAAAGCTGCATTATGAGGTGAGGATGGCTGTACAATCTTTTTTGCATTGAAATTTTTGCTATGAGTAGCTAGGCGTTTTCTGGTTCTGTTATGTTACATACATAAATGGAGTCACTAAACCTTACATAACTAAAGCTGTGTGAAAGTCATGGACGAGATTGGCAGGGGACTGAGAGTGTTGGCTTAACAGAGAAGAGGAGGTATAAGTCCAGCAGAGGCCCCTGTTCATGGGCCAGACAGATAGATAGAGTTTCATCCATTTAGTGTAAAACCGTAGTCTGCCAACTCCTCCAATATACAAGCGTGAGTCAGTGACCAGAAAACTATGTATCTCAACTTTGTGACATGATTCATAAGCACCGAGCTGTTAACAAAAAACCGGCTAATTGCGAGTCCGGGTCGCGCACGAAGAGTTCCGTACCATTATCTTTACAACATTTGAATATTTCAAGCGTCTACCTGTTGCCGTTATTAATATCGAGCCGAAAAAAATTACGTTTGTTCTATGGGAGCCCCCTTAAGTATTTATTTTATTCTGTTTTTAGTATTTGTTATAGCGGCAACAGAAATATATCATCTGTGAAAATGACAGCTGTCTAACTATCACGGTTCATGAGATACAGCTGGGTGACAGATGGACGGATGGATGGAAGGACAGCGGAGTCTTAGTAATAGACAAAGGGTACAGAACCCTAAAAATGTCATGAAACTACTATGACAGAAGACAATGCTCTCATTCAAGATTTGTTTCCCCTCGTAGCCACGATTTTTTTCTCCTCGGCGTTTGGCGCAGTCATTGATGGAAATATTCACACAGTACCGTTGTCCCCAGGGTCTGTTCTTCAAAGACACGAACAGTCTGGCGTACTACAACGTGCCGCCGGGCGCGATGCTACAGCTTCAAGTGAAGGAGAGAGGCGGCAGGAAGAAGTAAACTGCTGCGTTTAAACAATCATCTAATGTCTCAGTCGAAGGAGTTTGGAAGATGGCCGGAGTTATTTTGAAACTTGGTGATTCTGATTCTACACTCTCTCTCTGAGAGAATGCCTTTGCTCTGTCCTATTATAGCCAATTTTTATTATGTAGCCTATATACGTCACACTGCGTGGTACAGGTCTTCTCTCAGAGAGAGAGAGATAGATAATTGGAGAACACTATTGCACAACCAGGTGAAAGAATTACAAATAATTTCTTTTTATTACATAACTTAACACCTGATAAACTTACTTGGTGTTAAGTTAATAAATATTTAGTGCTTACGAAAGTTTTAGTTTGAAAATAATTTCTTATATCTAAGTAGTTCTCTCTCTGAGAGAAGGCCTGTGCCCTACTGTGGGACTTATATAGGTTACTTATGAAAAGTAGTGGTAAACAATTGGCGATCTTATCGCTTAGAGTGATCTCTTCCAGACAACATTGGGAGAGAGTATGGGCTTAATTACCACACGTGCCCACCGCCCTACAAATAACTTTAGTATTTCCCGTAGGGGTAATTTGCGTATTTCGGGTCTCATTGGCAGCAGACCTGGGATGTGACCTTAGGATTCTTCGGACTTCAGTTTAGTCAAATTAACACCTAATAAAAAAATTGCCCTTACGTGTGTATCGCAAACTCGCGGACTTTAGTCTTATGTTCCAGTTATTTGCCGGGCATTTTAATATGGCAGGCGAAGGCTCTGCTATGAGGAAAGTGATATCTGTGAGAAGCCTATCATGTTAGGCTGGCTTAGTGTATTGCAAAACTTGAAAACCGTTTATTTAGTATTGATAATTAAACCTGTTTCTATGAGCAAAGTTTAAAAGTCAGACTTTAATTTTATTACTTTTCACAGAACAAAAGTACCGAGAATTACATTTAAAATTATTATAAACTAAATGTATTTTTGAATTTGAAACTGATATTGAAGAAAAGGTTTTCAGGCATTGCATTATAAAATTGTGGGACTTGTGGGACAACAGCCACCAGCATACCAATTCGTAAAGATCGATGAGACACATAACATAAATTCACGCCTCCATCCCAGAGAGTAGGCAGAGACCAGGGACTGCCACTTGCACGATCCTGACAGATCACTTTCGCTTCATGAACATCCATTAATCTAAAATGAACTGTTTTTAATTTTTACGATCCAAAAGGTTATATGCTTAATATGAAACCTAACAGGTATTGTGTTAGGTAAGGCAATTCATTAGTTAAACATTAGCTGTCTTATTTATAAATAACACGATTCCTCTGTAACCCTCCTCAGAAGCAGTTTAGTCTGTGGTTACGTCTTTACCTCTACTACAGACTATTTTAAGTGCTTGTGAGAAGTATTTTAAGGTATCGTGTTTTTTCATAACTAAGACCCGGAGAGGCATATAATTGTTTTGTTGCTTTTACCTGGAAACATACCTACTACTTTCCTAAAAAGGTAGTGGCTTAGATTTTTTGTTTTTCGGAACTTTGTTGCGAATTATTTCTGGGACTGTGTAGTGGTTTATGGCCTTAATTATTAAAGAGAATCCATGTATAAGCAGCTTAAATACATGTCAATGCTGGTCACCGGCCAGTAAGAGAATGTAGTATTGAATTTATTCTGTGCTAAATAAATGACTATAAATTGGAAATATCTAGGTAGTTTGGTTTCATCCGCATCCCCAAGTAAAAACAAATTACTTTTAGTAAATATAATTTATTCGAAAACATGTAAAAAAATATAACAAAGCTCTTAGCGTTTTTCTTTTTTGTAAAAATATTTAGCTAAGTTACTAAAATTTAAAAATGCATTGTTAAAATCACCTATGTAATGGAATGTAGAAAAATATCTACTGTGAGATATAAAATATTGCACAGCATGTAGAGTAATCAATTACAGTTTCAGTTAATTGATGATTAAAAGCACCTAGCTCAATATGATTATGTTACAATAGTAAATATAAAAAAAATAACAACGTAAATAGTGCTACAAGAATCAAATAAAAATATACAAGTAAACGTAAATATAAAATCTCCGTATTAATGTAAACATTTTATAAAAATATCCTGCGACCCAGTGAGATCTTTGCATCAAGCTTGAAACTATTTGGACGCGATACAGGTTTTACCTAGTGCGGGGCCTGTTGAGTGTAGCTCAACGATCTTTTTATCATTAAATTATTTTGTATTTGAGCTATCCTTTATTCCTTAAAGCTGTGTTTACGTCGGGCATGCTGTCTCATGCGAGCGACATCTTAACATTTTTAAAGATTGTAATAAAATTTGTATTCATCATCAACCCATTATGTCCCCACCGAGGGGCACGGGTCTCTTCCCTGAGGAAGGTATAGGCCATACTCCACCATGGGGGCCAAGTCCGGATTGGTGGAGGCTTGTAGACTAATTTGTATATCTACTTTTGATAAATGTGATGAGGGTTTGAGATAATTAAATTACGGACGTTCATGGCATAATATGCCAAAATTACTAATTTTGGAAACAACTTTTCTTTAAGAAAAACAATTTAAAGCCAAACAAAAAATAAATTAAAATGTCCTTAATTTAATTATGCAACAAACCCTCAGACGACATTTATCAAAGGTTTACTAAATTTATTAAAATAACTAAAAATGTTAAATTGTGCGAGCGACACAGCATGCTCGACGTAACAGCAGCCTTAAGTAGTACTGTGAGCGCTAGATGGCGCAGTTCATGGCTTATTTCAAGTTCGATACAAAGTCCTTGTCGAATGTACTGTATTTAAATGCCTAGACATCAAATCACTTCATTATAAATTAAGTACAAAGATTAAAATCAACTAGTACAAGCCTTTAAAAGCGATATAAAGCTTGTATATTTGTTTATCTTGTTAACTAAGTTGAGAAAGAAAAAAAAATATATTTGAACTGCCACAGAAGTCAGAAACACGACTTTGCGTGTTTCACTTCATGCGCGTTGATAAGACAAAAGTGCTATCGAAAGCAAAGTTTTTATGCTATGGAAAGTGCGCTATAGTCTCATTGGAATAAGTCGTCACCCCAATTTCAAGCGACAGTGGTTAGGTTCTACCGCCGGCATGGAAGCCGGCTTTAAGCCAACTAACATTCTATTCGCCTGCTCCCAAACTCTAAAATCCCAACTAGGTTTATACTGTTAACAGCTGTAAGTTGTTTATCTTGTATACACTTTGGCCAACTGACAGTTGCTAACATTAGAATAAAAGATTGTTACTGTACGAGAAAACGGGGATAAGTGCGGATATCTCAGCTCTTTATTTCTTTCCCCTAATTCTCTTACCGTCAACTAAGGGGCGAGTCTCTCATATGGATAGATGTTCAATAGAGTCAATATTAGCATGGAAATGTTTGTTTCATTGACACTATTGGTAGTCGGTAACCAATCGCATTCCAATTGTGATTCGCGATTCGCTCTTCGCGTGAGATGCCTACTTCACTTGCGCGGGTATAACAACGTAGAACCAGAATGACATTGAACTGTTATTGCTTTGTAGACTACCAAACGGAGGCAAATAAGAACTATTGTCGTGTTGATATGATTCTATGAAAAACTATGTGTCTATTAGACTAGGACCTACACTCCTATTAGGTAACTGTCTTTTGACGATTCCCAGCTGTCTAAATTAGTATGTATCTTATCTTATCTTATGTATTTGACAGTGCGCCGTAGGTTAAATTAGACATCAACACCATACAGTGGAGAACTTACCTGGTTGGAACTGCTGTTGGAATGCACGTTTGACAGATCGGACTTTGTAATTAATCCGCTCAGTCGAAAATAAGATAAATAGCCCTCGACAACTATGTAGCAATTTCTCTAGGAATGTTAAAATTAAAAAAGAGTATTATTCCAAGGCAGGAAGGTCCTTCAGCATTTCCCTGTAGCGCGCTAACATTGGTCTGTAAATCTGCTCAGCGTCCGGGTACGGAGTCGCGACTGGAGACACCGTTAGTTCTGAACCTGAAGTAAGCATAACCATTAAGTAACTGTATGCTATGCGGCTTCCCAAGCGTTGAGGAGCATTATTGTTAGTTTTGCTATACTTGAAAATAACTCCAATGCCTTTGCAATAAGAACCGGTCCAGAATGTAAAGGTCGATCAGCTGTACTTTAAATTTGCCTGCATCGAAGGTCTATGTGTCTAAAGTCAACAAAAGCTTTATGTTTTTGTTGCAAAGTCGCTCGTCACGTAACTAAGTAGAGGTCAATGGAGGGTTTAGGAGGATGTTTTCTTATTGATTTTCATTAGGAATCCCATGTTAAAGCCAGTTAACGTCAGTTAAGAGTTGTAATGAGCATAGAAAGTGTAATTTCGCAGCCGGTGTGAGTTCCGAATGGCTTAGTGCGCTGACATGGTATGCTAGACGCGCGGGTTCGAATCCCCGTTCGGTCCGGAAATTTTCCTGCTATATGAAGTTTGTTTTATCAGGCCTAATATCTTTTAGTCTCAGGGACGTTGAAAATCAATTAAAAAGTAATGAGAAAACAAAGTCAAAATAGTGAATGGTACCTGAAAGCTCAACACCGTTTTCTGCACTCCAAACCTCCGCACCCCTGATGGCAGCCCCCAATAACGCCGCGTTAGCATGTTGGTCCTGTAACGTCACAATATTGAGCCTTCTCGGAGTCAAAATAAAGGTTTTGATAAAAAAAATATCGGGAAAACTCTTACAAAACATTATCGTAAAAGAGGACGACAGTCAGTGGGCAGACCAGCAGCCCGATGGTCGGACGATATAGCGAGTCGGCGCCGGCGGAAGGTCCGTGGATGCGGAAAGGGAGGGGCCGTGATTTGGGGACAAAGACCCATGCCCAGCAGTGGGCATTGGGCAGCGCTGAGCTGATGATGATGATCGTGGCGCAAACGTTTACTGACGATCTTTAAAGTCGGTAAAGATGCCGTCAACGTTGCAGTTGCCGTGGTCGCGGGTAGACCGAAGTCCCGTTAAATTAAAATATTATATGTGTCTAACAAAACAAAGTGATTTCCACTATACTCGAGCAATAGACCTCATTTAGGGTATGCTAGGTTTATCTACCATTATTATCGGTTTATCTAACATTATTAGATAGTGATTTGCAAACAGTCCTTATTTCTCGTCCAGATGCCTGTTTTTTATCTCATTGGCCAAGTGACAGTTGGTTTTATATACCATTCTCATCCAGTCAGCTCTGCTAATTTACTTTATTTCATTGGCCAAGTGACAGTTAGTGTATGCTACGTTTTATTTACCATTCTAATCCAGTCAGCTCTGCTAATTTACTTTATTTCATTGGCCAAGTGACAGTTAGTGTATGCTACGTTTTATTTACCATTCTAATCCAGTCAGCTCTGCTAATTTACTTTATTTCATTGGCCAAGTGACAGTTAGTGTATGCTACGTGTTACATACCATTCTAATCCAGTCAGCTCTACTAATTTACTTTATTTCATTGGCCAAGTGACAGTTAGTGTATGCTACGTTTTATATACGACCATTCTAATCCAGTCAGCTCTGCTAGTTTACTTTATTTCATTGGCCAAGTGACAGTTAGTGTATGCTACGTTTTATATACGACCATTCTAATCCAGTCAGCTCTGCTAGTTTACTTTATTTCATTGGCCAAGTGACAGTTAATGTATGCTACGTTTTATATTACCATTATCATCCAGTCAGCTCTGCTAATTTGCTTTAGCTCATTAGGCCCGTCGTCTTTCACTTTAGAACGGCTACTTGGCCAAAGTGCACGAAAAAAAGTGACAAAGTAGATTAAAAGATTGTTAGTGTACGGAAAACCGGGGGTAAGAGTTACTTACCTGCACATACACGGGCGTGTTGAAGACGTCCGCGAATATCTGTAGAAGTTCTTTGTTGACTGAGGCGCCGCCCGTCGCGATGATGCGGGACGATTTGTCTGTAAGGTTAAGACATCGAATGTGTGTAAATTTCTATAAAGCGTAGGCCACATCAAACAACGGGTGGGTCGTTTTGAAAGATCGTCCAGTCAGTCTGAGCTACACGAAAATTAAATACACTTTAGACCGACAGTCTAACTTATAAAAACACTTTTCCATAAAACACTCCTCAGATACAGTTTATAGAGTTGTGGTAAAGGAAAATATGTAACCACAGATTATGTAAACTGCCCCTGAGGAGTCAATCAAAATCAAAAAGTTCACTATCCGTACTAAGAGTTCACTATCCGTATGTCTGTCTGTCTGTCTGTCACCACGCTGTATCTCATGAACCGTGATAGCTAGGCAGTTGAAATTTTGCACAGATGATGTATTTCTGTTGCCGCTATAACAGCAAATACTAAAAACAGGATAAAATAAATATTTAAGGAAGGCTCCCATACAACAAAATGTTGTCTAAAGACCGCGCTCGCAATCTACCGGTCATCTATGTAACCTTCACAGCGCCAATGTCATATCGTTAAATGTCAATGTTAAACGCTTCTTGTTGGTTTCTATAGATGACGCTGTTCTCAAATTCGATCTTTGTCTAATGTTGTATAGATAATGGTACGGAACCCTTCGTGAGCGGGTTCGACTCGCACTTGGCCTTTTTTTTAAAGTTCTGTTTTAACATAGAGGTTCATGTAGGTCCGGCGAAACTTAATGGGGTTTTATTCTACTCATCAATACAAACCACTTTTTCACTTCTCATGCTCCGAAAGCGCTTATTTGTGCAGGATATATTTATAGGCTGCACAAAATCGAATTTTGTGCACAAGTGCATTAACGAATCTACTCATAAATGTATCTGTATTAAGGCAAAGAAAATGAGCCATACAGCTAAACACAATAAGAGATAGATGGGGTTGCCCATTAACGTTCACCGCACCCAAACCGCACCTTCCTGAGACGGCCGTACAACAAAGATAGAAGACATTTAATTAAATTGCCACACAAACACATAGTTAAAAAGCAAACAAACAAAATCCATGCAAGGAAAGAAAAACAAAACAAACAATCGAGAAGAGATCATGTGAGGTACAGAGAATCAAATACAGGTCTACACTCCGTTCCACGAGTCGAACTCCTAGCGAATAAATACTCGCATCTCATTGGTTAATGCGCGCGGCTAGAGATAAGCGAAGACGGTCCGCTTCATAGGGTAGGTTTACTTGCAATGAAGGTCACACGCATGGGCAATGGGCGCACATGGACGATTTTCTTTGGGAGCTCGTTTCGTGGAATGGAGTATATACAACAAGTATATGGCACCCAGACGCCCTCGACTCCAAATGCCTAATGTGTTGCGCGGGAGGCATCTGGATTTTTTCTGGTATGTACAACAAAGAGTTCTACCCCTATATTACGCGCACCAAAACCACAACGATTTCAATCAGCTAACTGTCAAATTCCATACAAATTGCTTTCGCAAACGTCAGGATTGCAACAACTTGCGTCTAACTTAGATTGGAGTGGCATTGCTTTTATACCATAGAAATCATATAAAAACGTAGGAAAAATTTGAAAATAAAACATTAAAAATATTTTTTTCGCGGTTTGCGGGATCACAAAATATGCGAAAAATAAAGTTACTCTAATAACATAAATCTTATCAGATTTAGTTTTGTCGTTCAATTCTGAACGTTTTCTTATAAGGGCATAAAAAATTATTTTACGAGATAACTCAAATATTGATAAACGATTCATACATTTAGGCGTTACGTTAAAGAGTGACGTCACAGTGTAAGGTCGGTTTGTATGGCGCGTTTTAGTACCACGTGACTAACTATATTGACGTTTCGACTGGTTATATTACAAAAAGTATTAGTCGCAGAGAAAAAAAAATACCACGTTTATTTATCTTTTAACGTGTTTCCTATTCTATTAAAACATGTTTAGTGCAAGTTCTACATTAGGCCCCTGATCTAATGGACAAAATCTGTGCGTTTTTAGTTTGCCCGTATGCCTACCCAGTTGGAAGCCCATGTCCTCGGCATGCGCCCGCCTCGCCAGAGCCTGCGTCTCCAGCAGAGCCCTCGCCTCGAACTGAGGCGCGGGTTTCTCCACGGTCCGATCATTGGCGTCCACAACCTTCTGCAGGGCTGGAGCGCGCGGGACTATCTCCGCGGTGTCGTAGTATATACCTGGAAGGAGACTGATCATCATCATAAGCAGCCTATATACGTCCCATTGTAGGGCACAGGCCTTCTCTCAGGGAGAGAGTATGGGCTTAATCACCACGCGTGCCCACCGCGGATTGGCGATTTCAAGTGCTGAAGTATGTGAATAGCTCAGACACTCAGGTTTCCTCACGATGTTTTCCTTTGCCGTTAGCGAGTGGTATTGCTTTGCTACTATAACTTCACAAGGAGGCTGATGTTAGTGATTATTTAAGGCTGCTGTATATGTCGGTCATGCTGTCTCGCTCGCACAATCTAAATTTTTTTATGATTGCACAAAAATGAGATATATGTATATTTTGCTATGTTCACGCATACCTCCGTCAAATCTTAACCGATTTCGACAATTCTTTTTTTGTTCGAATAGATATAACGTCCCATTGGTCTCATTTTAATTTGATGAAGATCTGATGAAGACTTTCAGAGATGGAGAACGGAACTCTTCAATGGACAGCAGTAAATAAGGCCTAATGGGGCCCATCCTTTAGTAATATCCGTATGTTTTATAAAATAGCGTAAAACCAGTCCCAGGCTAATTTGGTGATGTTCTGGTGAAGACTTTCGGAGATGGAAATTGAGAACTTAAAATTTTAAGGCATCGAATTAAGCACGGTAAATTATGGTTATAAAGGAAAAATAGTAATCATGCGTGCAAATTCAGTTTTTATTATAAGGGACTTGTTTATTTTTCCCCCGCTCCCCCACTGAAAATAGAAAAAAAATTAAAATTAAAAACCCACTTTAAAACACTACAGCACTTAAAAGTTAGAAATAGTTTAAAAGAATACCTTTAAATTAGAAGTATGTATACATGTAGGTATTGTAGAGGTTTTTATTTTTTATTTAATTGATAATGGTTTTGTGAGGGTTAGATAGATAAGGAAATTACGGATATTTAAGACTTATTTTTTCTTATCCTGTTTCTTAACTTAGTTTTTGATTAAGAAAATTTGATACTAAAATTTCAAACCACTTTTCTTTATTAAAAAAACAAGTACTATCATCAGCCATTTGACGCCTCCTATAAGTACTGAAAGTAAGGAAAGCAATGTACGTCAAATGTCCGTAATTTTATTATCTATCAAACCCTCAGACTTCATTTATCCTCTTCAGTCCTGACCTTGAAAATAACAATGGTTTTCAAATTGTAATTTTCAAGGTCAGGACTGAGGAGGTTATTAAAAGCTTACTCATTTTATTACAATTACAAAAAATTTAGATTTTAGATTGTGCGAGCGAGACAGCATGCTCCACGGAAGAACAGCCTTAATATCATGGTTACAAAAGGTTGGCTAAGAACTCGTCGACGATCGGTAGGTAGACAACCGGAAGCGGCTAGGAAATATTGCACGAGACTCGCAAAGGACCGGATGGGTTGGCGTGAGATAACAGGCCTATGCCCAACAGTGGGCTGTGTTTATGGGCTGATTACTAAAAAAAAAGTGGGTTTTATCATGTTTATTAGTTTACCAAATAAATTACAATCGCGATTACACTAGGATTACACTCGTTAAATGTATAACTAGGTGTAAGTTAAACGAGCCATGGTGTGCGTTTTTAAGCAGCAGTGGAAGAATATAAACCTTTAAACTAGGTCAACGGAAAGTACCC
Source organism: Yponomeuta malinellus (assembly GCA_947308005.1). Taxonomy (NCBI): domain Eukaryota; kingdom Metazoa; phylum Arthropoda; class Insecta; order Lepidoptera; family Yponomeutidae; genus Yponomeuta; species Yponomeuta malinellus. The sequence continues at coordinate 18,224,675 of OX371003.1, forward strand.
TATAAATTTTGATACCCTTGAGTGTTGAAATATACGGTTTTTGCGGCATAAACGGCCGTATCTTTTTTACGTTAACTTAGAAGATAGCTTCAAGGGACTGTAGACCTGAGTATATGATTTTAATTTCAACTTGATACATTCAAACATTTTTTTATGTTAGCTCAAAAGTTTTATTTTTTCACAGCTTCAAGGGAATGTAGACTTAAGTATATTATGACATGTATGAGTATATTATTTATTCAACTCGATACGCGTTCCCGAGATTAAGGTTCTTGACAGACAGGCGGACGGACGGACGGAAGGACAGACAACAATGTGATCCTATAAGGGTTCCGTTTTTCCTTTTGAGGTACGGAAGCCTAAAATCTAACTCACCCATGTACCCCAAGTTCCCCCTGACGGTAGACCTCAGCAGTTCGTCGAAGGCGTCCCAACTGGGCCCGGCCAGGCGGTCCCGGTGGCGCTGGCGAGTCAGGGACCCGTTGGAGAAACACAGGAGTGCGGTATAGGCGGCTGCGGGCGTCGGCCCCACCAGTATATGCCCCGCCGGCGGGGCGGTGGCCTGCGGAAGCCCCAGGAGCAGAGTGTCGCTGGTGCCGAGGCTTAAGCCCACCCAGCCGGAACGGAGACGGAGGCCTGGGGAAGATACGTAGTTGAACTGACGACTGAGTCTTCTAGGAGGTCCTAGCCAAAATTGAGAAATGAAAAATCTATAATTCATTTCAACGTAAAGAATTTACATTGTGTTTGCAGAATCTCAATGTACTATGTTACTATGTTAGCCGCTGCCTTCGGGCCGTATTTGTAGTGGGGAAAAAGGCAGCGGGAAAAAAAAACACTCCACTCTGACCATCTTTTCTAAAGTCATCTTATACATCACATCAACCTATACATCAAAGCCTATATGATATGATTCCGTGATAGCCACCAATAACTTTAAAAGCCAAAATAACACTTCTTACAAAAGTAGGAAAAACATTAATGCTGCGGGCAGACACACGAACAGCACCCGTTCACGAGAATAACGCAGGGGTCAGCCATGAGCAAAAATTTTTCAAAAGTCGAAGAAGTTGTTGTAAATGCCGAACACTAACCGATATTTTCAGAAAAACACATTTTAGAAATAACCCTGAGTACGTACGCTCCAAGCCATGTAAGAACCCTGAAAGTTACGCTTTTATTGCGTGCCATTATTTTTGATATTCCAATAACCCAAAAAGTGTTTTCACAGCAAAATTATATTGTTAGCGCCAAGCTCTACTCTAGCGCAGAAGGCATAGTTAATACCAATGTCATTATCCCAGCTCCGACGAGCGGGTGCGGGGTGCGGGGTGCGGGCTAGGACGGCGACTCGCTCTCTTGGGCTCCACAGCGTAGGGAAGACGTGTTTTAATCTCAGTCATTGCGAATTGTAGTGACAATTTGACTTTGTAATTTTCCGTTATTCATCATCATCAACCCATTATGTCCCCACCGAGGGGCACGGGTCTCTTCCCTGAGGAAGGTATAGGCCATACTCCACCACGGGGGCCAAGTCCGCATTGGTGGAGGCTTGTAGACTAGTGGCTAGTCTACTGTCAGAAGTTGTCAAGCCGCCCTAAGGCCTCTGACTTGGCTTAACGACTGCCATCTATCGACGGAAGCCGGCACCAACAGCTTAACGTGCCTTGCGAAGCACGGAACCGCTCGGAAAAAAGCCACTAGCGTTAGGCATAGACGGCGACCCATCCATGCACTGAACGCGCCCTGTGTTGCTTAACCTTCGTGATCGTTTTTAAGATCACTCAGGCAGCCGGGGCTACGAGCGATTCATTCGTTATTACGAGTATTAAATTCTGTGAAACTTCTGATTGTTTCATTTGATAGAAATTGATGCTAGTTTTAAATAATATGTGTCCAGTATGTAGCGCAATTTTTGGGTGGGGCGTCAGTTTTACATTCTTCGTTTTTATTTCGAGTTCAATAAATAAATAAAAATAAAAAGAACTTTATTCAAAAGTAACAAATTTGCTTATGTAAAGAGTAATTTAATCAGCCACCGTTGTCGGTAACACTTCTATATTTGATATTCTTTCCAAAGTGTGGTAATCGTTGGTGTGGCAAAAAGGTGTGACCACGAGTCCGACGGGTCTGGGTCAGTGTCTTACCACATTAAACGAAGATAACACTTATCTCTGGCCAAATAGAGGGGACTCTTGAGACAGATTAGTGGATAAAGTCATGCAGTCTTATCAGAGGCTATGTTATCAGATCATGGTCTCATAAACGGTGCGTAATGGCTTTCCCACTTGAGATAAAACTTGAATGTTTTACCTCTACTTGTACTTGAGAACTACTACGATTTGGCCTACTGTTTGAGAGTAGCATATTTAGCTAGACTTTCTACCGATTACTTTGATATTCGCTATAAGCTCTGGCATTCCCTCAGAACATAATCCTATGAGAATGGTGGAAAGAAGATAAGTATCTATTAACTAGGGACGTTTTACTAAGATGGGCTAGGTTTTAGAGAAGACCACTGACGATGCCGGCACTTACCCATTAGCTCAGTTGGGAGAGCGCTGGCACGGGTAGCCAGAGGTCGCGGGTTTAAGTCCTGGCATGGGTGGAATTTTTAGCCTCTAAAAATAAGCTGTAAAATAATCTAGCAAAGGTATAAAATGTGCAAACATTATGTAAAACAACTTTTGCTCGTGACTGTGCACGCGCAAATGAGGATTTCTTTATGCAAACTTTACAACCCCTTTTCATCCCTTAAGGAATGGAATTTTAATAAAAACCCCATTAATGCACCCTTAGGGCACGATTTTCTTTCCGCAAGTAATCATCATTATCATCATCATTCAGCCACAAGAAGTCCACTGCTGGACATAGGCCTCCTCCATGGATTCCCAAAAAGACCGGTTGGAAGCGGCCTGCATCCAGCGTCTTCCTGCCACTTGGATGAGATCATCTGTCCATCTGTCATCTGTCTGTAATGTTTTGTTCCAAATTTCGAGTCTCTGGGCCCGTTAATCAGTCGTCGTTAGTCAATCACGACACTGTTACAGGTTGTAACATAATCCCCATATACGAGTACATTCCAAAAAATAAGGCGCTGCACGGCCAATAAGAAAAACTAAATATTTGCTAGTGAAAACTTTGAAATCGCGAAAAAAATATCGCGTGTTCCATAAATTTGAATGCCGCAAGCGATACCTAACTTTATAGTGTGGAATAGTACATTGTTCACCGAGAGGAGAAAGTGACCGATTACCGTCGAGGGTGTCGTTTGAAGCCCGAGCCGTAGGCGAGGGCTTTAAAACACCCGAGATCGGGAATCGCAGTTTCTCTCGAGTGATACATAGTGCTTTATACTACACTTGCTTGATAGTTTTATTTTACTTTCTACGAAAACTGAATCCTCAAACAACACACAAATTGGAAATGGAGCCAATGGCGTCTGCAATTTTCACATGTTCTTTTTTCAAATTGTTTATCCTGCCGCCGCAGGGTCGCACTGCCAGCCCGACACCATCCAACACAAATACTGTTTATACTACACCTGCTTGGAAAGTACCTTGATACTTTATCAAATTTACGGTAGAAAGTACGACATTGCATATCGAACAAATATGCGGGAGAAAACGCATCTGAGCGGGAGAGAAAAGTGTATGAAAATTCATTTCTTACGTGGTTTTTCTTTTTTAATTTTGGGTAAGACTATGCGCCGGTAACCTAAATATCAAAAGCCAAAAAGTTTTTACAGTGAGTTTTTATCTCCAAGTTCGTAAAATGACACTGGCCACTAGCTGTGTGTTGGATGGTGTCGGGCTGGCAGTGCCACCCTGCGGCGGCAGGATAAACAATTTGAAAAAAGAACATGTGAAAATTGCAGACGCCATTGGCGCCATTTCCAATTTGTGTGTTGTTTGAGGATTCAGTTTTCGTAGAAAGTAAAATAAAACTATCAAGCAGGTGTAGTATAAAGCACTATGTATCACTCGAGAGAAACTGCGATTCCCGATCTCGGGTGTTTCAAAGCCCTCGCCTACGGCTCGGGCTTCAAACGACACCCTCGACGGTAATCGGTCACTTTCTCCTCTCGGTGAACAATGTACTATTTTTTTGCGACTCCGAAGTTTCCACCATGTAAAGGTAACTCCCACTTTGAGATGTATGTGGGGATTTTGTTACAAATTTTGATTGGATTTGTTTGGTATTGATTACGTAGAATGTATTTACAAAAATGCGTCAAATCATTCAAATCAATTTTTTTTATTAAACGTTACAAGTTGGGGTGTAAATCATGCCAAATTATTATCCTCGTTGGCGTCTGGGACAAAATATTCTAATTCGCTCTACTCTGACAGCAACGATTTTCTTGCGGCTGTGTGTATAATCCGTTATGATGCCGCCACATGCAGGCAGATATTATGTATCTGTTACGGACGGCGATCAGATCTATGTAATAGAGAGAGACAGAGCTATCTTTTAGACAGAGATAGAAATATTCTGGAATGTTCGATAGTCTTGTACTTCCCAAGGTTTCTAGATAGGTCAATTAGTTATATTATTACGTATTCGATCATTCGGGAACATTCTAGAAACCTCCGGGAGCATGGAAAGATATCGAACCTTCTCGAAGTGTGTGAGCGAGACAGACTATGTGTTGGAGAACGATAGGCCTGAAAAGAGATGCCTGATATGGGTTTGGTAGAAATAGCGGGGCGCCCGGCCCCGCAGTCAGTTGACAAACAGAAGTGATCGAGTCAGTTGAAAAATAATAACGGCCGAGTAAAGTTGAAAACTTGGAAGTGTAAGCGAATTGAACTGTGGTTGAAGATTAATGAACGGAGAGTTTGGAAAGTTAAACGCAATTTTAAAAAGTCCACTTCAGTATCCCTACCAGCGATAGCCGAACAGTTGTCCCCGGTGAAGGCGACGACGCGGCAGTCCTTATCGAACCCGTAGCGCTGCACGAAGTATGGGGAAACAGCGCCCAGGTCCGTGGCCGAGGGCACTGGAGTGCCCAGCTTACTCGCCAAGGTCTCGTCGCCGCACGCCTGGTGAGTGCATGATAGGGAAAGAAAGAATGAAAATATATGTATTTACGAACACAATACTAAAAACATACATACAAAAAGGAAGAGAACGGATTAACTGTTGTTCAATAGTTAAATCCGTTTATAAATGTAATCATTTACAAACGGACTCAACATGCAGCATGGAACGATGAGTAAAAATCATACAGTCACTATAAATAAAACACTCTTCCCATTCAATTTAAATAGTGTGTGTCAAAGGGAAAGATTATTTAAAGTGCCTCTGAGGAGTGTTTTAGAGGAATTGTGTTTTTATAAATAAGACCGTTTACATAAGAGGTTTCGTTTCTCTGAGGTCAACCAGAGCCCCATTCCATAGAAATACAATTCATGGTTTACTATAACAATTTGATGTACTAAAAAAGACATCGCATTGCCGATTAATCGACATATCAACAAGGAAGACTAATTAACTAATTTAAGTACATCGAATTGTCATAATAAACCATGAATTTTAGTTTTCGTTATTAGTCAAAACTGAAAGGGGAATCATCATCATCATCAGCCACTTGACGCCCACTGCAGGACATAGGCCTCCCTCATGGTTTTCATAACCGGGGAAAACCGGGGGAAAGGGGAATAGTTGTCTTTTTTAGGGTGCCGTTGAAACCAAGAAACCCTTACAGTTTCGCAATGTCCGTCCGTCTGTTTGTCTGTCCGCGGCTTAGCATAGAGACGTTAAGTACTAGAGGTAAATTTGGCATTATGTATTACGCCGTCAAAACGGTAGAATAAAATGTAGAAATAGTACATTGTTCACCGAGAGGAGAAAGTGACCGATTACCGTCGAGGGTGTCGTTTGAAGCCCGAGCCGTAGGCGAGGGCTTTAAAACACCCGAGATCGGGAATCGCAGTTTCTCTCGAGTAATATATAGTGCTTTATACTACACTTGCTTGGAAAGTACCTTCCTTCAACTGCGGCGGAGTTAAAAAATCTTCATCATCACTATCACTACTTATCATTTTGATAGTTTTATTTTACTTTCTACGAAAACTGAATCCTCAAACAACACACAAATTGGAAATGGCGCCAATGGCGTCTGCAATTTTCACATGTTCTTTTTTCAAATTGTTTATCCTGCCGCCGCAGGGTCGCACTGCCAGCCCGACACCATCCAACACACAGCTAGTGGCCAGTGTCATTTTGCGAACTTGGAGATAAAAACTCACTGTAAAAACTTTTTGGCTTTTGATATTTAGGTTACCGGCGCATAGTCTTACCCAAAATTAAAAAAGAAAAACCACGTAAGAAATGGATTTTCATACACTTTTCTCTCCCGCTCAGATGCGTTTTCTCCCCGCATATTGGTTCGATATGCAATGACGTACTTTCTACCGTAAATTTGATAAAGTATCAAGGTACTTTCCAAGCAGGTGTAGTATAAAAGTTTTTTCTTAGTGCACCTCCCCTACACCAAAATTAGGGATGCTTTTTTTTCTCGCCTACACCATAGTGTAGGGTATCGTTGGATTAGTCATTTAATATCGTGGGTGTAGGAAGACCAATTTTCGCTTTAGGGTTCCGTTTACGAAATACATAGCTTTAAAGCGCAAATTTTTGTCAGAGTAGGGCGGCGGCGGCGTCGTCGTCGTCGTTCGTCATCCCACCCCCCCTCTTCCGGCTAAACGGTTGATTGTAGAAACGAAAAAAAATTCAGGGCAGTAGCCCATGTAATGAACTTCAAAGGGAAACTATCACGGCTAATTAGGCATTACAAGTTAACGAGTAATAGGCGACCAACTTATAAAAGAAAAATTTCAAACAAAATCCGGACATCAGCAAGCAGCTGTAAACAGTTTTGGAAATATTACATCTCCCTGTCTCACTCCGCGCTGCAAATGAATAGGATTCGTGTTCTGATCCTGTAGTCGGAGTGACATTGTGGCCTTTTTTTACAAACACTTGAGCACTTCGATGTAGCGATAGTCGATTTGGCACCGCTGGAGAGATTCAAGTACCGCCCGTATCTCGATCGAATCGAAGGCTTTTTCGTAGTCCACAAACGCTACGCATAGTGGTAGAGCTAGAAAGTAGTATATGATGGACATAGTATGTAGTGTGGCTATTTTCATAGTTCTTGATGGAATGTACTCAGAAGTGGAGAGAAGTGCCCTTTCAAAGCAATTATGATATCAGAAGTGGGATTCCTTCATAAGAAGCAACTATGTCTGAAGTGGGATGCTGTCAATGCTACTAGTAATATCAGCGCGCTGCTGGTCAAACAGAAAGAAGCATATTCTGAAAGGGCAGTTCACCTCAAATCCCTTCAGTCTTACTAACCTGGAGCGCCTTGTCCCACCAGCTTCCAGCTTTTTGAGTGTATATCGAGCAGATTTATCCCGGAAGCGTCTGAGCAGTCGAACGGCGCCGCGCGGCCCAGAAACAGCGAGCACGCGAGAGAAGAGACAAGAAATACGATCGGAAGCCTGGGTAGTTCTGATGATACTGATGGCTTGAAGGGATGCGCTCAGAAGTGAAGAGAAGGGCTCTCGCAAAGCAGTTGTGACAGAAGTGGTATTTCTTTATCAGGACCAATGACATCAGAAGTGGGATACCGTCAAAGCTAGTAGTTACATCAGAGCGCTGTTCGTCGTTCAAAAAGAAGTATGCTGGAAAGACTATGTAGCGTGGTTGATCACTTCAATTTCCTTAAGTCTTACTAACCTGGAGCGCCTTGTCCCACCAGCTTTTTGAGTGTATATCGAGCAGATTCATCCCGGAAGCGTCTGCGCAGTCGAGCGGCGCCACGCTGCCCAGAAACAGCGAGCAAGCGAAAGAGGAGACGAGGGAGATACGCTCGGTGGCCTGGCACACGCGCGGTCGTTCGCGGTACATCTTACGGATTTGAACGCCGGTGAAACGCTCATATGCGCGGGAGCCGGTGACGCGCGCTAGCTCCTGAAATGAAGTTTTTATGTTGTAATGTCGTCTGTACATTCTCGTCCGAGACGTTTCGACGTGCTGGGGTCAATGCAAGAGGAGCACCGCGGCAACCCGAGCACATCTATATTAGATTCCAGATACGTTTTCCCTAGATGCAAATTGTTGATGAAAATTGTTAGAAGACGTAACATTTTAATGTCTATATAGCTTTTTGCTACTCCATTGATCTCAATGATTCAAGACTTAACCTAACCTGATTTTGCAGATCCTTGTATGGAAAGGCGTTGGGCGTAGGTACCTACTAATATCAGTTTAAGGTCTGTTTTTTAATTTGATGCAAATAAAGAGGCAGTGTCACCACTATAAAATAGATCGTTAAACTCGGTAGATTTTTGATTTACTGTAAAAAAACAGACTCGTGTGACCTTATTGCATCAAATACTTTAATATTAAAGTTACTCATAAAAGAAAATTATTTAAAACACTAATGCAACTCACACAATTTTTAATTGGAAGTAAAATGGGATTATTACTTTTTTACACATTGGCAATACTCCAAGTGTTGATAACCTTGGGTTTGAGGTTTGACACATTCATGAAGACGTAATTTATTTTTAAATATTCCTTGTTTTTCTTGGTTCCGCGTGTGTTCCCTTGTGATTTCGACAATTTTGGCTAGTTTTTCGAGTCCACATGAGTAGATGCAACATGTGAAAGAAATATCTATTGTATAAATAAAAGATCTATCTAATTTCGTTTTGATAACGTTTTTTATTGGCATAGATTTCATTGGAACCTTAGGCCGATATTCAGAAACACAGCGTTGAGCTACACTTAACGTGCACTAAGCTGAGCATCGTTTGAGCAATCTCAACAAAGACTCAAGAATTTTGTATTCACAGTCAATATCTCGACTCGAACTCAGCTAAGCCACAGCTCAAGCTAAACTTACTCGAGCGTGTTATCTGTGGTACAGTTTTCGACTTTACCGGTCTATATTATCTGTTAACGCTACTTACATGAAAGGCATACTATTGTATGGATTATTATCCACAGGATTGAATGAGATGGCAACAAATATCGAAACTTTTTACGCGCGGTTATACTTTATTTTGACTTCTCATTACTCTAAAAACCAATGAGGAATGAAATACATAATATGTATTTCATAGTAAACATATTATGTTTACTAGGTCTTTGCTAAAAACACAATTTAACTTTTTGAATTAAAATGAGCATGCAAAATGTCAAATTGTGAATAAAAAAATGGTTACCTACTTCACCACAGGTTAGTTAGATTTCTCGAATTGCCTACAGGTGTCGCTACTTTCTTCGTCATTGCCACCTTGAGTCTGAGCTAAGTCGCCGAAATCCACTACTCAGTCTCAGCTTAGCTTGCGCTCAATTTTTGTTATCTCAAACTCAACTGTGAATACAAAATATCCCTGAGACTTTCATTTTGACAGTTGGAAGACCCGGACTCACATTGAGCTCACGCTCAAAATCGTTTCTGAATATCGTCCTTAGATTTATGGCCGTCACAGACAACGGCATTAAAATATTATGCGATATTTTTCCTACACAATATCCAACATGCAAGCCGCGTCCACACATGACTGTCATCGGAGTTCGTATAGAATACAACATCGCGCGATATATTATCATTTATAGCTGTCGTCTGTCACGACCTTTAAAAAATAAACTTGTATTGATGTCCACATAGAGTACGTCAATAAATGGGTTATTATTATTATTTCTTGTTAAAATGGTAACCAGCCGATGTCGACAAATTCTGCCAAAGTCACGTCTTGACACGAAATGGGCAATTTTTTTTAATTATTTAGATTTTGATTTCTTTGTGAAGAATGAGCTAGTGTGTTGGTTTACGACCCCGGCACATGTCAAAGTGACAGCATATATTTTTTTGCATCGAAATAAAAAACAGACTTTACAATAGCTTTAGAGAGAAACTAATGAGTGAGACTTGATAAACTAGTCAGAACTGTTAACAGGCAGAAGAATAACATGTTGTTAGTGGACAAAAAACAGAAGGTTATTCTAGGGAATTTGCTTACCTCACCGCCACCAACAGCCTCTTCCAAAGCCCTACAATGCGCAGTGGTACTAGAGTCCATCCATACAGGCGAGTTGCACACAAACGCGGTGGCCAGCTGAGTGTGCAAGAAATCATCGGGACACAGCTTGGACAGGCGTTCAGAGCTGTTCTTGGACCACCAAACAGAGCCGTGTTGCTGTTGAGGTAAGGGTGGTATTTTATTGACTGAATCTCATGTGTCTGTTGTGTAGGGTATGCGGGTTTACAGTGAGGATTTCGTACAATGAGGATGACCCTTCTATAGTCCACAATACTTGGGCAGCCCCAGACAAAGCCACCATGTTGGAGAAGTCTACCCCGGCCACCACAAGCCGCCCCAGCACCATGACCAGAACCTTGCCCCGCAACAATGGTGACACCCCGCCATTTCGCCCGTGTGAAGCACATGTCATTAGACGGCATGATACGTGCAGACGCTCCTCTCTTTATCAAAATAACTCCTATTGTCAGGTAAGTCTTTCAAAATTAAAAATCCTGGACTGCGTTTCATAAAGCTACATTTCATACTTTATTTTTTAAATTCTATTTACATTGTGTGGCCGAGGTTTCCTACTTATTGATCTGTGGGTTAATCGACTTTGCAATGTACATCAAAGTGTTATAAAATAGGGCCCAGGGGTGGGCATAGACTATTCTAGGGTGATGCCTCACCTGTGCAGCCCCAGACAGAGCCACCACGGCAGAGAAGTCGACCCCAGCCACCACGAGCCGGTCCAGCACCATGTCCAGAGCCTTCACCCACAACAGCGGTGGAGCCACCACCTCCCCGCGCTGCTCGCCACGCAGAACGCCACCAGAGGTCCTACGGATGGAGACTCACTCACTACAGATATTTTGTTATCAACTAAGCGACTCTTGATTTAAATAAACCTGGTCGTGGTCGAGTCGTGGAGGGCTGTATTATTAAGATTTTTTATTCATGAATGACATTATTGACTATCTCGCATTATAATTCAAACTTAGTTAAATTAAAATTAAATTCAATTCAATTAAAATTTAAACTTTTTGTACCTACAAATTGACATAAACGTTATTTATATTTCTATTTTTCTATGTATACATGTATATTTTTTTTAACGGTAAGCCCTACCTGCATGACACGTTTTCTTCATTTGGCGTGGAGGTGCTATTTGAAAACCAGCGCTGTTTCAAATAGAAACAGCAAACGCTGAAATAGTATCATTGTCACACGCATACTCCTTTATTTTTTAATTATTGTATGTAAGCATGTTTGTTTGTGGCAATAAAATCATTCATTCATTCATATTATCCGGTTCAAATGCTGTTTGGATACGACCATTTGGAGTTGCGTTACGCGACAGTGATGATTTGTAGGGTCAGAAAAACAGTCAGATGAATAATATTCATCATCATCAGCCATTTGACGCCCACTGCAGGCCATAAGCCTGCCTCATGGTTTTAATGACCATGAAGGGTTAGGCCATAATCGCCACGCTTGGCAGGCGGGTTGGCGATCGCAGTATGCGGTTGGAGTCTCAGGAAGACGCTGCTGCCCGTCTCCTGGTAATGTATTTCCTTAGTCGCCTTCTACGACATCCACGGAAGGAAATGGAGTGGCGCTATTTGTAATCCGGCACCACACGGAAGTAATCACTGTCGCGTAACGCAACTCCAAATGGTCGTATCCAAACAGCATTTGAACCGGATGATAATTCGTGTTTTGTGTTCAGTTTAATTACTAAGTGAAATTTTGTCAAGGGATACATTTGCGGAATTCTGTTAATGGGGGGTGTGATAAAAAACCAGCAAAGTGCGAGTCAGACTCACACACCAAGGGTTCCATGCCACCTTAATGCAACATTATGCGTTTCAAGAGAAAATGTCCTCTGAGGGTCGGACAGACCGACAGATATTGTAGGCATATTGATAGGGTCCCACTGGCACCCTTCGAGAACTGCAAAACATTTTATGTGAAACTGCAGATATTTTTTTGTTGGTCTCATAACAAAGACTGTATTAATGAGTAGAATAACGCCCATATGTTACAAAAAGCCTTGTTGCAACATCCTGCATGAAATGTAAAAGATTGTCAAGATACTTGAATATTATATGGATGTAATAACATCCATAAAAACAAGACAATCACATGTCCTGGATGGGTTGGGACCTAGGATATTCTGTGAAATGGTAACCAGACCGAGGTAATAATTTGGATCACATATATACAATGTGTAACTGAATAATAAATGATGATGACGAAATGCAGAACCTGAAAATTATTTCTTCAGTATCAGTATCACTACCTCCTAAGCCCTGGTGCCCTATACATAGGATATAATATACAAATTTCTTAACTTACTAACTTTAAGTAGGAGATCTGCAAACACTACTGTTCCAGGTCCAATATTTATTTCGTCATTTTCTTGGATTATATATTTTTTTCGAACCGTAGTTTAGAAGATTCCTAGTAATTTAAATTGCAGGGGTTATGAGGCTTATATCCTCAGGAGGATATTAAAGGAGTAATATAAATTTAAAATGAGATTTTTCCCAGGGCTAGGACAGAAGAGCAGTTTAAATAGCATTATAAGTAGAGCAGCTGTTTATAAATAGAGAAAACTTTATTGTAGGTACATAAAATGGAAAATAATTATAGCATGCTACAAAGGTCTGGTGCTTACAAAATCTGCGGACATACAAAATTTTTATGTACAAAAATTTTATTAGCAAATTTTGATAAATGTTGACACTGATAAAAGCTTATTTACTTAATTCATTTGGAGCAAATAAAGGCTTTTTTAATTTCATTGAGCAGTAGTATAACCCACTTATGTTTCACTGGTCCTTTTTGCATTTTATCTGTAATTAGCAGTGCCCGCAATTACATTTGCGTGGTAAACGGATCAGTCTATATCCACCCTGTGAATAAGTCCCAAAAATCCCTCAATAACAGCTTTGTAATAAAACAAGCAATAGAGGTGAAAATGATCGTGTAATAATATAAAATTGTCAGATACTTATAGTTTCACTAAAACAAATAGTTGCGCGATGTAGATGGTCCATTTTAATTGCCGGTGAAAGATTTTTTAAATCAGATTTGTACTTTTGGCGATTACGCCCTAAAAAATATAACTTAAAATATTTTCCTCTTTATAATATTAGTATTAGATAGTAATGCAGTTAGGAGTACATCACATGATCATAAAATTCAAAGTACCATTTTGCACTTAGGTGTAAGTAAAAAGCTGAAGTACCTGAATTCTGGCAGGTCCACATCAAAATCAACGTCGGCCTCCTGGAGAATTCCATAGTCCTCACCGATCACAATGGCTTTCAGCTGAAACAATTAAACTTATCTTTAACCCGAACCTAACATCGTTTTCATACTCCCATGATTATATCAGTGTGTTATCTTTAACAAGTTCAATGTCAAAACCTCATAGATTAGTGATTCTACTGGTCACAATTACCTACTTACGTATAAGATGTTTTCTAAGGACGGAAATCGTGATGGACCAAAAAGTGCAGCCAAGCGTCTCGACAATGAGAAACACACAATAGAATAGAACAAAATGTTAGTCCAACGAATTATTCATAAGGCATTGAAAAGTAATTCCTGCAAATATGTAGCACATAAAACATGGGAAAAGATTAGGGAACTAATTAAAAAAAACAAATGAATAAATCGTTACTCACCCTTTGTGTGCTAAAATCAAAACCCAAAAAAGTTTTTTTTCTCGTCTCCTCGCTCATGTTTTTTTTTGTTTTTTGACAGCCAGCGGGCCGCGCGTGAGACAGGTCCGTTCCGAAAGTGGGCGCGCTCTAGTGCCGGCCGGCTGCCACGCGCAATTCGTGACTGAGTTTAAAAACCTAATCTCTCGCAATTTCACGTTATCATTGTATTTTATTGCCTTCCGCTGAGAATTTCTCATTCGCTGCAGTCGTTTGATTTCAAGCAAGTAATTAGTTTAGTAAAAAGCGTCAGTAAGTTTTGTTTTAGTACCTACGTTGCGTTGTATAGATCAACGCATAGCGTGCTGCGCTATTCTTTGTTTGACCAAGGTCTACAAAGTAATTTCACCTCGCTCATGTGATTGAAAATTTGAACAATAGGTACCTGACTAATGCCGAAGCACTTGTAAACCTCCAAATTCAATTCTAAAGTAAATGAAATAGTGTACCACCTAATTAATTGTTCTTCTGCTTGAATATTTTAGGTCAGTAATACCTACCTACCTAGAATAAGTTTATTCTCACCAGACTTTCTCAGATCATATTTTTCTGTGACTTTTAGAATACCTATCTCATCCGTATTCACAGGAGGCATTCGCCAGGGGCCTGTTTTATAGAACTACTCATGTTTTACTATGACAATTCGATGTACATTGCAAGTCGATTAACCCACAGATCAACGAATAGGAAGAGACGCCCGGGTATTACACGTACGCAATGTAAGTAGGTACATCGAATTGTCATAATACACTACGAATTTATGGTTTTAAGTTACAAACGACTTTGCTACTAAAATATTATCAAGGTTGATTATGACATGTAGACAAGTCACACTTAATTCAGCCTTTGTCTACATTCTATAAACATACAGTTGGTAGCTAGATATACAGGAAGCAATTATGTTTATCAAGATGACCTAATTCCGCATTCACTCACTTGGTTTTTTGTTGGAAGAGTCCGGCCAGGTTTCGCTCGTCCTTGGTACTTCATACATCACATTAATTCAAGAAATATCAAGCCCCATTATCAAGATCTTAACTTTTACAGAATTTTAAAGACAAAATCTGATAGAAATGAAACACTCACACGTACCCATTATACCTACGTTTACGCAACCACATGGAGTAACCTCATAATATCCAAGTAAAACCTGTATGCTGACAATCCGACTGTTGTCCCGAAATTACAGCGATTCGCATTATTTTGTAAATTAAGTGAATAATGTGTACCGATCCCTGTCTAGTAAAGCGGTCTAACCATAAACCAATAGGTACATAGGCGGCACTGAAAGTATCGGGAATGGAATATTTCCACTGTTCCTGTCATATTAAAATCTTTTTAATTGAAAACTCCTTGGTTTTAAAAATCGAATACCATTTATTTATTTTAAAAAAAGATTCTCGGTCTTGTCACAAGGTCTTGTCAAACTTGTTTCGTCGTTGAGAAAATGGAATTGACTAGAGAAAATTCAAGAGCGATGATTTATTATGACTTTCGAAGTGGTTTAACACAAAAACAGTGTGTTGATTGGATGCTTTCTGCATTTTGTGATAAAGCCCCATCCAAAACCACATTTATCGCTGGTTTGCTGAATCTCAACGT
Source organism: Yponomeuta malinellus (assembly GCA_947308005.1). NCBI lineage: Eukaryota > Metazoa > Arthropoda > Insecta > Lepidoptera > Yponomeutidae > Yponomeuta > Yponomeuta malinellus. The sequence goes on from OX371003.1 coordinate 18,240,054, forward strand.
GGACATGTCAAGCTCTGTGGTGATCCCCATCAAGGTCGTCCAAAAACTGCAGTTACCCAAGAAAACGTTGATGCTGCGCGTAAGCTGATTGAGGAAGATCGACATGTGACATACCGCGAAATTCAAGCAACTTTAGACATTGGCATGAGTCAAATACAAATAATCTTGCATGAACAATTAGGAGTAAAAAAGTTGTTTTCCCGATGGATACCGCATTCGCTCTGTGAAGAGCAAAAAGCGGCTCGCGTTACTTGGTGCGTCAGAACTCTCGAAAGATTCCACGCAGGATCCTCAAATGCTGTATACAACATCGTATCAGGTGACGAATCCTGGATATAGGTGTACGAACCCGAAACAAAAAACCAGTCACGAGTTTGGGTGTTCGAAAATGAGTTAAAGCCAACAAAAATTGTTCGTTCACGGAGTGTTGCAAAAAAAATGGTGGCCACGTTTGTCTCCAAAACCGGCCATATTGCAACTATTCCTCTTGAGGGACAAAGAACGGTTAATGCAGAATGGTAAGCTAGCATTTGTTTGCCACAGGTCGTTTCTGAACTCCGTAAAAGAGAACTGCAACCGCCGCATCATCCTCCATCACGACAATGCGAGTTAGAACAAAAGAGTTTTTGGAGCAAGAAAACATAGAATTATTAGACCATCCGCCGTAGGTACAGCCCCGACCTAGCGCCTAATGATTTCTATAATTTCCCTAAAATAAAGAATAAATTGCATGGTCAGAGATTTTCATCACCTGAAGAAAACCTACAAAACGGCCATTTTGGAGACCCCAACTTCCGAATGGAATGGTTGCTTCAGTGATTGGTTCCATCGTATGGAAAAATGTGTCAAATTTCGCGGAGAATACTTCGAAAAGCAATCAATACATTTTTAAATACTAATGATGGGTCACTTCCTTGATTCCCGAAATTTTCAGTGCCGCGGAGACGCCTGACTTCATAATAATATTTCATAATAGTAAATAGCAGCTCGTTGCTCTGATACTATTAGCAGGCGTCGCCTTACAAGTACCGTGGCATATCGGCACAATAACGACCCACTTCAAACAAACAACGTTACGCATACTATTCATCAAAACCTATAAAAGGTCAAAGGTACGTTTTAAAGGTCCTGTTACTCAAAGTACACCTACAGCGACTATTTAACGGACCACTGTGTAATCACGACAAAATATGCATGCATTACGTCACTTCAATAAGTAATGAGATGTAACACAGTGACAGCATACCTGTACACTTGAACAGGTAGGCACAGGCGAAGGGTCGGGCTATAAATAGGACCGGGGCGAGGGACGCCCCTACCTATAGGTTTTCCGTATGATTACCTCGGTGCTCTCGCCCTTCGCAGGGCACTTATGATGTAGATACTACAGAAGGCTGAGACAGTCACAGTCGGTCAGTGGCTGTCAATCAATAAGTGTTGTATTTTTGTGATGTGCGTGATGCCATGTGATTCGTTCAATATAATATCCATCCATCCATCGGCTGGGAGCCGAGGGGGTTGGCGTGACAGGGACGTGGGCTCTATTCGTGGACTAGAAAGAAAGATGAAAGCATTGAATAAAAATGAAAATGATAAAAGTATCCAATTGGCGAAAGAGTCTTGAGATTGAAGTGGAAATGGGCAGGACACCTGGCGCGGCGGGAAGACGGTAGCAGGACCAGGGCCGAAGTCAGTCGGCAGACCTGCAGCCCGACAGTCGGACGATATCGTTGCGTAGACGGAAGGTCCGTGGATGCGGATGGCAATGGACAGTTTGAAACGACTGAAAAGAGATGGCATTTGGGGGAAGATGAAACCCCCGCCGGTGGGCATCAGTTGCCCGATGAAGATGTCAGAAAGGATGTTTTGAGAAATAGATATGCTGCAAATTAAAAAGCCAAAGTAAAAAGGACCAGCCAAGTAAGAGGCGGACTTGCATTCCGAGGGTTCCTGATACCATAAATGTAATATTGCGTAGGTACTTAGCAAAATATCGATGTTTCGCCAAGAAAAGGCCATCACTTTCTTTGGTCACATCATGCGTTCTTCCAGGCACAGTTTGGAGAGGCTGATGATCACCGGCCAGGTGAATGGCCAACGTGCCAGAGGAAAGGCACCGACTAGATGGTTGGATGCCATGTACGCATGTACCAGGCGGTCCACGTGGCGGAAACCGTTCGCTTTGGAAACGAGCGACCGAGGATCGCGATCATCAGTCATAAGGGAACGATGAAGAAGAAGAAGTTTTAATACTTTCATTTACATAGTTGGGGGCCCTTAGCGGAACTTCGACTTACGCTTGGCCGGCTTTCATGTCTAATTTTTAGGGTTCCGTACCCAAAGGGGTAAGAGACCGTATTATTAAGACTCCACTGTCCGTCTGTCTGTCTGTCTGTCATAAGGCTGTGTCTCATGAACCGTGATAGATACAGTTGAAATTTTCACAGATGATGTATTTCTGTTGCTGCTATAACAACAAAAACTAAAAACAGAATAAAATAAATATTTAAGGGGGGCTCCCATACAACAAACCGTTGTCCTAAAGACAGCGCTCGCCATCTAGCGGCCATCTATGTAACCTTCACAGCGCCGATGCCATGTCGTTGAATTTCAATGTTAAACGCTTGTTGGTTTCTATAGATGGCGCTGTTCTCAATGTAACTAATCTGTCTGTCTCGATCTTTGTCTAATGTTGCATAAAACGGTACGAAACCCTTCGTACGCGAGTTCGACCCCTGCATACCTACCCCTGTTTCTCGTACACTTACAATCTGTTAATCTACTGTTAGCAGCTGTCAGTTGTCAGAGCTGTTAGAGGCCTCTTCAGCAATAAAAAAACAACTGACAGCTGTTAAGGCTGATGTTACGTGGGGCATGCTGTGTGAACATTTATCAAAATTTTACTCATTTTATTACAATAGTTAAAATGTTCAATTGTGCGAGCGAGAGAGCGTGCTCCACGTAAGCCAGTCTTAATCTACTGATTAACATACTGCTACCGTACGAGAAAGCGGGGGTTAAGGCTGGGTCCGAAATTACTCCTAAATCAGGTGTTTTAAAATACATTTTACTATCTAATGGTTAGAATTTAAAATCTGAAAAAAATACATAAACATAAACATTTACATGCAGGCACATACATTGCTTCTGGCCCCACACTAGAATACCATATGTTGTGGGAACCAGAAACAACGACATCACAAACATGTAAACATCCAAGACCTGGGGTTTTTTTTTGTCCCCAGCCGGAATTCGAACCCGGGACCTCTCGCATGGTATGCAGATGCACTACCGCTGCGCCACGAGGTCGTCACATATAAATACTACTTTTCAATGTCCTTTCTAGGGCCTTCGGTTTATACCATAAAAACAAATCGCGAACACGAGTCTAAATTATCACCAGCAACGGTTTTATTTGAGCTGAACCTACTGAGTTTTGGATAATAAAAAATAAAGGTACCAAAATGACTAAGTATCACTGAATGTGTTAGTGACGTCAAAATCCTATTAATAGGATTTGTAATTCTGTAATTTCAAAAATGCCTACCTCTCACCCAAGTATTTGCTCGCCCATACAGATCTGTACGTTGGGAAAACCCAGACTTAAGGACTGTACTATTTGATGCTTGTATGAAGGCAGGTATTACAAGTGTAACGTAATAGCAAAAAAATTACGTTTCTTACCCATAATTTGTCGATTTTGCTACTATGGTTAATGCGATAGTTTGGATGCATGGATGTTTGTTACTTAATCACGTCAAAACTGCTTAACGAATCTGGATGAAATTTAGAGGAATGATTTAATTTAGCTTTGTCTGAAGTTTTAATTAGCTTTATGCTTATCACGGTTAAAGGAATAAAGCCCTTTATGGGTCAAACAGACAGTTCGATGTTGCAGTCATAGTAACAGGATTCCACTCTCACGCTTCAGGTGCAGAACCCTTAAAACCTATCGTGTAATCATCATCATCAGTACGCCGCTGGCCACTGCTGGGTTAGGCCTTTTTCTTTCCCCCAAATGCGATCACGGTCTAACGAGGCGGGAAGACGGGAAGACGTTTTGTATCCATCGTAGGCGACCCTTTCATGAGCTCCGATTTGCCTAGAAATGTCGGGTCTTGGACAGGCTACAATTTCTTCAGTAGATTGAACTCCACTCCACTGTAGCAGTAAACATGAGAACTTAAAAAAATACGGCCTTGTTTCTTTGCAGACTAATAAAAAAAGTGTTGAAATGTGCTTTGTCTTAAAATGAAACACTGGGTTCTTGACAAGCTTGATAGCGCTTTGGTTGTCCACATAAACGGTGGGTATGACCTCTGTTCCTCGAACATCCTTGTAAAGTCGATTGAGCCATACAAAAGACACGAGAAGGTCGACTTCTGGTTACGTATGTCTGGCCGCAGGGGGAGCAGTGTCCTGGTCTTCAAAGACACAGAGATGTGTGACTCTTTCGACCACTGAGGCGGAGTTTGTGGCGGCCAGCCTTGCAGCACAGACGGTTGTATGGCTCAATCGACTTTACAAGGATGTTCGGGGAACAGAGGTCATACCCACCGTTTATGTGGACAACCAAAGCGCTATCAAGCTTGTCAAGAACCCAGTGTTTCATTTTAAGACAAAGCACATAGACACGCGCTATAAGTTTTTGCGAGAGCTGCATCAAGAGAAGAAAGTCAATGTCCTCTACGTACCCTCGAGAGAACAAGTAGCAGATACGTTTACGAAAGCTCTGCCAAAGGAAAGCTTTCTCAAAGCACGAATCTCACTAGGACTGGTGAGCAAGCCTGATCTGATGCAGGGGGAGTGTTGAAACCTTATTTTACTGGCCATCAGATATTGTGTTTTGTTGACATTGATTTGTAAAGTTGATAGACTTCATTACAAATTTGGTTCTACGAGAATATTTGTTTCATTAAAAAGTATACTCATAACATATTTTTATTCCATTTCTCTTCACCAGCTGGCCAGCACCTTGGAGTACTGGCTGGCATGCTCTATAGCTGACAGGTTGCCTCTGAGCTAGGTAGTGTTGCCTGCAACATCTTATAAATTCCGCCGAGTTCGGTGTGATAATCTGTTAAAATATCGCTGCTCTACTTTTTTCCAACAACAAAATCCGCGCACTTGATTTCGGAGTAATCCTGAAGAATAAAATAGAAAAAAGTCTTATCAGCACCATATCAGTTCTTAGTTATATATTAAACGGATCTAATCGCGATTATTTATTAGGTCTCTAATATGTAAAACACTCGTGTCACAGTGTTTGCTATCGAACTCCTCCGAAACAACTTAATCGATTTTTATGAATTTTGTTCTGTGTAATTAGTAGGTCTGAGAATAGGTCAAAATGTTTCTGAATATTTTCGAAATTGCTGATATTTTTTCTAACATAAAATTTTCATAATATTTTTTGACTTCCAACTGTTAAGATGTTAGTTTCTTTAAAAAAATCCCACGAGGCCCTACTACCTAGCTTCTAAATAAATCGGATAGCTCTCTTCTGTAAAATGAAGATCGTTTCAATGACGATGTATACTGTATCTCAAATTCTTTTGACTGCTTATGCTGCAGAGCTAAGCCTGTGTGCTAATTTAACAATATGATGACACTATTGTAATTTTAAATCGATTATGATGCCTATAAATACGGTATCTTCTACAAGTTCTACTTTTTCTTTTCTGTGCCTACTCGTTTAAACTTTATACATTTTGTCTTCTTGGAAATTTAGAAGCAGATTTTTACTGTGAACCAGTCAAACCACTTCTCAATCCTTCATCTTCACCAAATAAAAATGGGACCAATGGGACGGTATACCTATTGGAACAAAAAAGAATTGTCGAAATCGGTTAAGATTTGCGAGAACATAGCAAAAAAAAAGAATATACGCGTCGAATTGATAACCTCCTCCATTTTTGAGTCGGTTAAAAACCAAAGAATAATAATTCTATTGCCTTACAGGAAAGAACAGTACCAAATTGCTGTCTACCTAATCCCAAAATAAATTTAATTCAGTACAATAATTTTATAGGTGCCACGAAGACGTGCAGTTTTTGAAAACTCGGCGAAAGCATGAACTCGTCAAAAAAACTGTCTCTCATATATTTTTCTGGTTTTCCACAACCAGAATCGGCAAGATCTGCCGGGAATCCGTTAAGTTGACAACACCGGAGTTAGGCTCGGTGGCTGGAAGCTGCGCGTCTCGCGACTTTGTAAACAAGAGCTCTCCCGATTGGCTGAGTAAGGCGCATGCGCCGGGACGGGGTGAGCTTGCCTCGGCGTCTGCAAATATTTTGCTGTGACAGTTTTGTTAGGGAAAAACTGCGAGGTTTCCTGTTATGACATTATCGACTTGGTTACCAAACTCTAAATAAAAATATTGAACTCGTTGATAAGTCTCAATAAACGAAACTATTATCCTCCTTGGTAAACTGCTATAATTCTACCTACCATGATGATTATAGGTAGACCATTTTACTAAATGGGGCACCACATAAGTTTATAACAAGCATTTAACCAATATCGGGTACTTATTGAGAAGTAATTAAGTTTATAAATTCCTCGGGGAAGAAAAAGTCTATGATGAACTGCAAAGGTTAAGAATTTCGGCAAATAGTTTTGAGATGAGAAGTCGCCAAGAAAGATTGAAGTAGCGTAGGTGCACTACGACGTAGTAATTTAGGGTCTACGAAGGACTACGGCGTAGGCGACGAAATGCATGAGTGAAGTATAGTTTCGCTCCATAACAAAAGATTTACTCACTGAAATGAAAATCTCTTGAGTAAATACTCGAGTATTATTGTGTCTCTTCGGAATATGACGTTAATTGGCAAGCCGGGCTTAGCTTGAATTGTGATATTTTACTGACAGCATTAGCAAGATGTTACTAAAACCATAATGATGCCTACAGAAATACTTTTCCAAGTCAAACCAAATAGGACTGAGTCTTACACCCTGTTTCTGGTATACAAACAATTTGTTATTTACTGTCAACAGCTGTCAGTTGTTATTTTTTGTAAGCGCTTTGGTTGGCTGACCGCTGAAAACTATGCACCAGAAATAGGTGGTAAAACTAAACGGTTCCCAGGAACGACGCGCTTAACAAACAGCGTCAGTCATCCATCTCTCTTAGCGAATCGATGCGGCCGGGCGACGTCGCGACGAGGTTGTCGGTGCGCGCGCTGGGCGGGGGCGGGGGCGCGGGGCGCGGGGGCGGCGGCGGGGGCGCGGGGTGCGGGGGCGGCGGCGGGCGTGCGCGCGGCGGCGCCCGGCAGACGCGCCGCGATGGAGGGCCGCGACAGCCGCTGTGAGAGCGCGGCGCGCCCCCCGGCGCCGCGACATGAGTAGCGCCGCCGCCCGGCCCGGCCCGCGCGCCCGCCATGGCGCAGGCCGCGCCCGCGCCCCACCGCACCCACACCTTCGCGAAGAAGACCTTCCACAAGCCCACCTACTGCCACCACTGCTCGGACCTGCTGTGGGGCCTCATCGGGCAGGGCTACGGCTGCGAAGGTACGCGCATGCGCCCGGCGCGCGTCGATACCCACACGACCAGCGTTATGCAACCCTCGCGGGGGCGTGGCGAGCGCGCCCAGCCGCCCCGCGCGCTATACTCCGCGGCGGCACTCTGGGCCGCCCACCGCACGCGCCGGCAGGATATGACGCCCAGTGCTATCAGTGCGCCGATAGATGCCATCTTGTTTTGTCGGAGGTCTAGGTGTCCTTGGAGTCCGGGTGATGCCGGACGCGCGTCGTGGACGCGTCGTATCAGGAAAGCACGGCCGAACCCAAGGTGTGATGTGTTGCACCGTCGTGGTAGTTCACAATTTTTCCTTTTTGATGGTAGAGATGGTGTAGACTGCAAGCGTCCGCTTCGGTCTGCGAGGCTTCCTTTAGCGTGGTTTCAGTTAAAGAGGTGTGATCAGTTGTGAAACTTATCGATCGATCAGGTTAGGTTTTTTCCTCGGACGGCGGGCGGGGCGCAGCACGCTACGCACTTTGGTGTTGTGGTCGTGTCGCTTGATGTATGTTTTGTTACAAATGCGGTAAGTACCTGGCTATTACCCGCGGTTACTTTGGCGGGTTGTGACGCTTGTTCAGATATGTTCATTTTTGTCTACATTATGGGGCATGCTATCAAACAAAGTAGGTAATTTCTTGATGTTTTTAAAATAATAAGTACTTATACTTACTTACGTACAGCGCGACCACTTCCACGTGACTCTACAATGATACTTCTTCTTTATGAGCCAGTCTCCAACCGAAGTTTGGGAACCAACTTAGCTATTTTGCTTTTAGAGGTTGCCGATACGTACAAGGCTATACTTACTAGTCATTAAATTATTTCCGTAAAAGGCAGAGGATAAAATATCAGCTAATGTTTCCTGTAGGTAAACCGTGTCCGTGTAAGTACCTCTTGGTTAAAACGCCAATCAAACAAACTAGGTACGTCAATCAGGAGGTCAGAGGAACATAATAATTTTTTTATAAAGCATACAAAGTAAAAATATGTTGAAACTGAAAATCCCTGAATCGCTTTTTAGATTCAGAGACAGACTTAAACTCAAATTAAGTACATAAATGATATTCGCTCTTATGCTAAACGTCACGAGCTCTGTACAAAATCACAAAAGCTACTACGCCGCGGGAATTGGCGCGTACTTGCGTAGACATCTGCTCTTCTCATAGAATGCTCTTAACTTCATACAAAAGTCGATTTAAATGGCGACTTAAGTGACATTTAAGAAGTGGTGCAAGTCGGTTTGTGTATTTTTGTGATTCAGCAAGTAAAATATACATAAAACGCAAAAATAAAAACCGGCCAAGTGCGAGTTTCACTCGTGCACGAAGGGTTCCGTACCATTATCTATACAACATTTGAATATTTCAGGCGTCTACTTGTTGCCGTTATTAATATCGAGCAAAAAATGGCAAAAAAATCAGGTTTGGTGTATGGGAGCGCCCCTTAAGTTTTTGTTTTTATTTAATTATTTATTCTTAAAGTCAATATAGAACTTAATATTTTGTGAATACCATTTCAAACATTTACCTGATGCCGTTATTAATGTAGAGCAAAACGCACGGCTAAAAATCACGTTTAATGTATGGGAGCGCCCCTTAAATATTTATTTTAGTCTGAGTTTAGTATTTTTTGTTATAGCGGAACAGAAATACATCATCTGTGAAAATTTCAACTGTCTAGCTATCACGGTACATGAGATACAGCCTGGTGACAAACAGACATACAGACGGACAGTGGAGTCTTAGAAATAGGGTCCCTTACCCTTTGGGTACGGAACCCTAAAAACGGGATTGGTGTGAAAAACACAATTTATGGTCTAGATAGGATAAAGATAAAGAAACCGGCCAAGTGCAAGTCAGACTATATTTACATAAATATATGTTTTTTTAATATCAGGTGTACTTTTTTTTTATTTATTTTCGTGCTTAACGCGCTCCACCAATTTTACAGCCTCTGGTAAATCAGTGTCCTGTAAAGAAGAAGCATGTCCATTCTATTTAAGATAAGTATGTCGTTTATATATAGCAGTCAGACAGCGTCAATACAAAGCAAGAACATAAAATCATATAAAAAAAATATGAAAAACAATAAAAAATGGAACAATTTGTAAATGTAAGTAGATCAAAAGTTTTTAAAGGCAAACTCTAATTCAGAAATCACCAAATTTGGTTTTTACGATATAGCCAAAACAGAAAATTTAAAATTTTTGCATGCAACATTCATCATCATCATTCAGCCACAAGAAGTCCACTGCTGGACATAGGCCTCCTCCATGGATTTCCAAAAAGACCGGTTGGAAGCGGCCTGCATCCAGCGTCTTCCTGCCACTTGAATGACGTCATCTGTCCATCTTGTGGCTGGTCGTCCCACGCTGCGCTTGCCGATATGTGGTCTCCATTCGAGAACTTTTCGGCCCCATCGGCCATCAGTTCTGCGTGCTATGTGCCCCGCCCACTGCCACTTCAACTTACTAATCCGCTGGGCTATGTCGACGACTTTCGTTCGTCTACGGATCTCATCATTTCTGATTCGTTCTCGTAGAAAAATTCCGAGCATAGCCCTTTCCATAGCTCGTTGCGTGACCTTGAGCCTTCTTATGAGGCCCATAGTGAGAGACCACGTTTCAGTGCCATAAGTCATCACTGGTAACACACACTGGTTCAGCTGTCATGTTAACCTGCATGCAACATTATCACAGACTTATGCCTAATAAAAGACTAGTCTAGATTCACGTGAATCTATCTAGCAGGTCCCCAGAGTTGGGATCATGGTGATAGACACGGACTTTGGGAATAGGGCACTTATCTGCGTCTTATCTGTGTGGGCTAGTTCCGTCGTTTGAGCACATTTTGTATAAAAGCGAATTGAAAGGACGCCACGTCTTTTCCGCGCCCTCGTCCCACGTCCTTGCTATGTGCCCCACGCCTTAACAACACTTACTATGTATGTATTTAAAAGAACAAATGATCTTAACATCAAATGCCTGAGGCATATGGAGCTAGCTAAGGATTTCTGTCGACCCCGTTATCCTCTGGGGGCCCTGCTAGATGCCCGTTCTAGATTGTAGGTGGTTTCAATATGTGCAGTGGGCGGATTTTAATAAACTAACCGGCAAATCGTAGAGTAAATTTTACGTAATCATTAATACGAGTTTTGCGCATGCGTGAGTTCGAGGGATTTGCTCGAGTTCCAAAATATTACGTACGTCCATGATAACAGTACCTATTCTTAGTCTTATTATAAGAACACTATTCCTTAGAACGGACCTCAAATGCAGGTTAAATATGTAGTAAAGTATTTCGTTCGGACGCTCGACATCATTACGATATCATGACATCATTACATCGACAGCCGAATGGTTCTTCATTCGTGAAACATGGGATGAGGTTAACATGACAGCTGAGAGTGGCCTCCAAGAGGTTCTAAACTATCTGAATTTAAATCTACTTTCTTTAAATGTACATTCTGTATTATCATAATGTATTATCAGTGTACAAGGCCCTTTGCGAATCCCTTTTTCGATACTGTAATATTATATGGGGTGGCGTCCCAAAAACCATCTTGTTAACGCTTGAGAGAACTCAGCGTTTACTATTAAATATTATCATATTCAAATCAATTGATTTTCCTACCACAGATCTATACAATATAACTCGAGTATTAACTGTCCGTCAACTGTATCTTGTTAGCATTAGTCTAAAAGAACATAAATTGGTCGACTGGTCCTTATTAAAAAAATCCGAGGGAAGACGCAGAAACTTATTAAATCAATTAGTACCTACTTGTAAGCTCGCATTCACTCATCGCTGAATCGCTCGTAGCCCCGGCTGCCTGAGTGATCTTAAACGATCACGAAGGTTAAGCAACACAGGGCGCGTTCAGTGCATGGATGGGTCGCCGTCTATGCCTAACGCTAGTGGCATTTTTCCGAGCGGTTCCGTGCTTCGCAAGGCACGTTAAGCTGTTGGTGCCGGCTCCCGTCGATAGATGGCAGTCGTTAAGCCAAGTCAGAGGCCTTAGGGCGGCTTGACAACTTCTGACAGTAGACAAGCCACTAGTCTACAAGCCTCCACCAATCCGGACTTGGCCCCCGTGGTGGAGTATGGCCTATACCTTCCTCAGAGAAGAGACCCGTGCCCCTCGGTGGGGACATAATGGACCTTTTAGACGAGGCCAATAGACGAGACAATCGAGTAAGCCAGGCGAATATTGGCTTCGTGTGAATGGAACCAGGCGAATGCATTGGATTGTCCCAAGCTAATAGCTTATGCCAGTCGAGTGAATTAGAACGATTTCGAATTTGCTGGCGCCAGTGCTTCCCCCACTACTTTCCCATTGGATTGGCTTGTGTATTGGCTTCATGTGAAACGTGTTTCCGTCCCGGGCGGGGCGAGTAAGTAAGCCAGTCCAATACATGTCATGTCGTACGTGTTGTTTTATTTTTAGGTTTCTTTTAAAATTTATTTCTTCTTCTAGCATATCCAAAATCTCTTCATGCATTAGCTTAATAACATTTTTGAACGTAGCTCTTAAAGCAATTTTACGTCTGTCCATCGTTAATAGAAATGAATTTTATTTACTTTACTTATTTATATCGGTATCGACTGGCTTGTGTGTGAACGACATGAAGAAAATTTTGCGTTTTTCACTGGATTGGCTTACTAGACTCGCTTATTGGATTGTCTCGCCTATTGGCCTCGTCTAAAAGGTCCATAATGGGTTGATGATGATGATCACTCATCGGCAATTTTATTACTTAGCCCCCCCAAATTTACAACAATCCCAATACTAAACTCAACATTGTCAATTTAACTAAAAATAAAACATCTAAAATTGTAACTGAATACTTACTGACTCTTACTTTTGCCGAAACTGAAAATCTTCTAAGAAGTCTGTACTCACGGTAATGTACTTACGTAGATGTCCAAAATACTTTTCTCGCCACTTAATTTATATTTAATGACACCAGATATGTTTAATGTAATATATATGTATGTAAATACAATATTTATAATAATATAATGTTCATTCATATATTAATTGATGTTATATGTATATTATCCAAAAGTATGTAAAGTAAAAAAGAAGATTCTAGTATTTTTAATGGTTCCATAACTTACAAAATTAAGTAGCGGAACTTAATTTTCCTCTAATCTTGTGGTTTTTGTTTCTCTTTGCTATTATTGTTTATTTCCTTCTAATCCTCGGAACTCCAAATTCTCAACCAAAAGTATTAAGTCCGTTTCACTGGTTTCCTCCACACAGGGTAACCTAGCGAGACCAGGGTTACACTTACACTTACGCACGTTACGGGTCGAACTCAGTAGGCCACTAATTTTTTAAATCAAAGAACATCCTTTTATATCACCTGTTATTTTTAGGCTCAGTCTGTAACTTACTTAGTAAGAAGCAAATAAATGAATAAATTATTATTATTATTTATGGTAAAAGGAAAGACTTTACCACAGATTTGGGGAGTGTATCAAGGAATTGCGGATTTATATTGGTGATTTAGATGAAAACATTACGTCTTCTCCGTCGTATCCCTAGGGACTAAACACAAGCGGATTCGGGTAAGTGACATAGATAGTAGATTGTATCATTAAGGAGCAAAATAATTATTTTTACGGCGAGGGCGCTTTTTTGAATCCAGAGCGAAGTGAGGGATTCTAGAGTAGAATCCCGAGCGTAGCGAGAAATTCTTTAGTAGAATCCTGAACGTAGCGCGGAATTCAAAGTATCGCCCGAGCCAAAAATATATTTTTCGCCCGACACTTCTTTTATTTCTCATAGAGGGTGATGAAAAGTATACACTTCTACTTTTCATCACCCTCTATGAGAAATAAAAGGCGCCTCTTGCATATTTCTCCATTTAATAAAATTACCATAGGCTTTCATATATTTCTCCCGGGATTTTGCAGGTAGTAGTAGATTATCCATCACATTTCTTGCAATGTATGTGCCTGTAAGTAAATGTTTATGTTCTAATACTTTCAGGAGTGTATGTACCTATTCTATATTTCACAGTCATTTGAAGAACTCGTTTTTCAAGACAAAACCATGAATTTCTAACAATCCGTAAAAATTTATGAAAACGTGGGCTGTCGTTCGCGCGTTTTTAGTTTGATTTCTTTTTTTTATTATTCAGCCGGCGGCGCGACTGTGGGCCGTCGTACCAGCCAGTCTTTATTGAAACAATATTTGCGTTCGATTTCTTTGGCGCTGAACACTACGATGTTGCGGCAAAGATAATTGTGGCGCACTTATAAAGAGGATTAAAAACTTATTCCTGCCTGCTAAAAGTTTCTTATAGAAAACACCACCTTTGGGTGCAATTAAAGGCGAACCAAGTCGTACTTTTCGAATAGATGGGATGAAAAGGTTTTTATCTACACTCATGTCGTAAGATTCGATTTATGATCTTAAAAGTTTATACACTTAGAGTTATTTCACAGACAACTGTAAAAATAAAAAAATTTAATTACGGATAAAATTTTGTATGAGAATTTCTGCAAACCTGTATCGTAATTTTTTTTTGTTATTACGATACAGGTTGGGGAAATTCTCCTTGCTGATACACTTTCGGTTAAAATTCTCCATGCATCCATCTGTGAATTTTTGGTCTGATTCACCGACACTGAGCATGGCTGTATACAGGTATGACTCCTTTGCCTATCCCAAATGGAACAAATAAAAAAAAGAAAGCGGACCTGCGCAGCGCAGTTTCGATTTGTTTTGCCGCCATTATTAGTTTACAAATTTTTCTGTGCGGCTAAAAAAATGGAAAATGACTGCCTTTTTTGATTACTTTAGTTTCATTTATAAATGAGTGAAGATAAAGCAGTGAATACAACTGCATATAAAACGATATTAGAATACTCGTGTGATACTATTTTCATGCTCGAACCCACACTCATCATTATCATCATCAGCCATATGACGCCCACTGCAGGACATAGGCCAGAGGGATTTTGCCATAATCGCCACGCTTGGCAGGCGGGTTGGCGATCGCAGTATGTGGTTGAAATCCCAGGAACCCACACTCGTATTCTAAGAATCTCTCTTATATGACAGTTGCATGAACTACTATTTCATTAAAAAAAAAAAACGAATGCAGTAAAACCAAGCACATACCTACAATGATGATTTTGTCATCTGTCAGATCTTAAACATATTATGTAGGTATAAAGTACCGCGACGACGACTGTGACGACGATGTCTGATTTACTGGAAAGAATACAAGTACAAAATTAAAATTTACAATATGCCTACATCAAACAAAGATTGGTCAAACTAAGTTGCAGATAAGTTGCTAGTTGTTCAGTTTTGACTTTAATCTTTTAGAAATAACCGTCAAGTGCGTGTCGGGCCACAGTTTATTCTACCGTTTGGTCGGCTTAATAAATATGTATGTCTATGCTTTTCAGCTCTGTAGTACTTATCGTCTCTGTGCTAAGCCGCGGGCAGACAGACAGCCGGACGGTCTTGGCGAAACTATGATGGTTCCTTGTTGACTAAAAAGGATCCAAAAATCTTACTACGGGCAACAGGTAGAATACCTATGCAGTAAAGTTCGTTCTCTATCCAACTAAACATGGATTGATCCATGAAACGAAAAATACATCCCAATCTTCGATATCCTTATTGCAATTGTGATATTATAAATTATGACAAAAATAGATTTTTACTAATCATGTAAATTTTTCAGAGTAGTGAACAGATTTCTATTGGAAGTGAAGGCTTGCCTTAAAATTTATCTTACCCAGTAAGTGTGGGAAAGGACCCATTTATACATAACGTACAGCAACATGGCGAATCCCGCCATTTTGGCACAAGTAAATAGGTCAAATTCCATCAGAAGTGAGCCTTGGAGATGTGTGTGCCCCCCACGAGACGAGACTAAAATAGCAACAGGTAAAAATAATTGCAGGGCCAAACTATAAACACCATGCTAATTTAAAATTAATAAAACGTATCTAATTACCTATTTGCGCTATAAAGATAACTGGTCGGTGGCTACTTTTTTAATTGGTATTTTATTGAACGTGAAATAACTGTATAAACATCTACCACGCCCAAGATTCGAGGTGAACAGCGAGGAGCTGAAGAGCTAAGTTATTCATTGGGTCTGGATGGGGTCTGGGGGTTGCAGTTACCGTCAGCCTGTTGCAATTATTTCAGTAACGAAAAAAATGTTTAAATGAAATAACGTGTGCGTGGCAAAAACGTAGTTCACCCTTTCTTATGTCGATGAAAAAAAGGGGAAAAAAATAATTGGACTGGAGACAGGCTCGAACCCGATTTTCCACCTGAGCAATTACAACCTTGTACATGGTGGCGAAATTTACCTTCGTATTCTAATGACATTTTAGCAGTTTCTTATTGTCTAAAAACACGGATAAAACGACGTTTTCTAGAAATAAAGCCTAGCTAGATCGATTTATTGTCCCCGACACCCTCTGCATACTAAATTGGAGTCGTTTCTAAGATTCAGATTATATAATATACAAATATTTATATTTTTATATATACATATTTTATTTTATATATATATACATATTCGGCAAGAGCACTACTGTTAGATCTAATAGTAGTCATCATCATCATCATCAGCTACTTGACGCCCACTGCAGGACATAGGCCTCCCTCGTGGTTTTCATAACCAGAATCGGTTTTGCCATAATTGCCGTGTAGTGTAGATAATATAATAGTAATAGTAGTGCTCTTGCCTAATTCATTTAGGTACCTATTTCAAAAGTTGAACCCCCTGTACAGAAAATAATCTTTGAAACCATGTGTTTTCAACGACAACGGCAGACCGAGTGAATGCAAAAATATATATTATAATATAGCTACCGTGTGTGCTCGTTTGCTATACTATAATATATATATCTCTGTATATTAATACATATTATAGCTACGTCTGTGACGGGCTTAATGCTCGATGGTTCGTGTTGCACGAAGGATATCCGTAGAGAATAGCCTGCATTCTACGTTGGGAGTCCTTGTGCCGGGTAGTATGAGCGCAGCGCGAAGCGGATACGTCGAAAGTGCGCAAGAAAAGAGCAAGAGGGACTAGAAACACAAATTAGAATAGAATAGAAAAGAAAAAGTTTTATTCACAAATTAATTTAACACAGTACAATGATACTTAAAGCTAGAATACAATGGTAATCTCGATCATTTTACACAGTTAAAGTAACATGCCGTGCCAATGTACTGCGTTTGTGAAAAGGACCCAGCTCAGCATGTGTTACAGAAAGAGAACTTTCTGTAACGCTGGTATTCTGCTGGTATCTAACAAATAAAAGACATTTACAAATACCTAGAAACTAAAATAAAATAATATGATAGTGATAAAATAAAAATTATATAATATAATATAAACCTGTACCTTTATCCGTAATTAAGATACAATAATGTGAATTTAATAAATGTAAGCAAATAATTCCACAGAATAAATAAATAATCCAATACTAAAAGTGCATGAAACAATTATTGGAAACAAAACAAATTGTAATTTCAATAAGTAAATAAATATGTAAATATACACACATATTTCATAAAATATAATATAATAATCATAGAATAAGATAGATAAATAGTGATAAAAATGCCCGAATATGCGTTTACCGTGACTATAACGCACACCAGGTTCTATAGAGCATAGAAACCAGTAAGATTCAAGGTACACAAGTCGATAAATAGAAGTCGCCTACACAAGTCGATAAAGTCATGCACGAATATAAACTATAGTTCCGTAATTTTAACACTAGGTGGCGCTGACTATATTTTCCATCGCTGTCCTAATGGATAATAAGATAAGAATGGGATACCGCCGTTTAGCCAAAGTATTTTTCGCCAAATTTTACTTCCCAATAAACTTATGGCATCAGTTTCATTTCCCAAATGAAACTTTAGCAAGTTTTCATTTCGCATTTTATTCATTTGGTCAAATTATGAAGAAGAAGAAGAAGAAGAAGAAGACAAACGTTTATTATGCTAACGTTTTATTTTGGCAAGTGTTATATAGCAAATAATTGTTTGATTAAATTTATATTTCGCATTTTGTTTGTTAGGTCAGTACACATAAGCAAAAATAGGTTCGAAGTTCCTCCTGAAACTTCGGGTGTTAGTTCTTTTTTTTTATATTAAAGCGAAAAAAAATGTTTCACTAAAAACTTAGTTTTGTGTCAAACTTAAATAAGGTTGGTGCATGGAAAAGTCATAGGTACCCTACATTATGATATGGCAAAACGTGGGATACCGCCGTTTTTGCCAAACGATACTTTTGACTGAATAATGTAAATGTAATTATTCTATGTATTTAACCATATTGTACAATTGTTTGTTTTCTTTCAATAAATAAAAATAAAAAAAATAAAATAAAATAATGCTTGGTAAAATGAATTTTGACCAAGTATTTATTTGGTAAACAATAACTTGCCATAATAACTTTTGCTAACTGTTTATTTGCTTTAAGTTGTTTTGAGAAATGTTTTTTTGCCAAGTGATAATTTGCGGAAAATAGTTTGGGAAGTAATACTTTGGGAAACGATTTTTGGCAATACATTAGTAAACCGATAAGAATATAAGGAGGCCTTTGCAAATTGAAGACTGATGACTTTCTCATGAATACAACGTGATAAGAAATTATCGCTTGATAGACTCCCAGTTTCTCGTACACTAACACGCTGTTAATCTACTGTTAACAGCTGTCAATTGACCAAAGTCAATAACATCCTTGACCAAAGTGCATACAAAAAAAACCACTGACAGGTGTTAACAGTAGATTAGCAGCTTGTAAGTGTACGAGAAACCGGGGGATACACCAGAAGAATTGACGAACTGAAACTACCTCCTTCTTCCTCCTTGAAGTCGGTTAAAAATTTAAATTCAATGTTCAATGAATTAAGGACCAAGTTTTAAGTGACTGAGTGTTAAGTTTCATTATCACTATCGATTGCCTTGTTGGTCTAGCGATTAATTCGCATGACTAGACGGCCCAACCTAAGGTTAAGGGTTCGATTCCCACTGGGGGCGGCCGTACTTGATTGATACAAATGACCTCAGTCTGGGTTTATTTCCATGCTTGTGATGTCCTTGCCTGGTTACCAAAGCACAGAGTATGCTAGTTTGGAAATAGGACAAGTAATTGTATTATTATTATTATACTTTATTGCATACGAAAAACACTACAGGAGAATATAAGAAATTACATAGGCGAACGAATATGAATATCTCGTACTGTTTGGAAGTTACTATTAAGTATAATTTAAAAAACCTTTTCTTGTCCACAACGCTGTAGATACTTATGTGGGTAATTATACGTAATAGAAAGTTACGTTCAATTTGTGACTTTCATTATGTCACAGTTTCTACGCTACATTAAATAAAATAAAAAAATGCTTTAAGATCTTGCATCGAGTGTCCGCGTAGCACGTAGATCTACAAACCATGCAGATGTTTCGCTTAGGACAGGCCGTAGCTCGTAGGTTTAACATACCACTTTAAGGACCTACTCAGCGCGTAGCACAGGGCTTAGCTCGAAGGCCTTACAACCCACTTTGAGGACCCGCGTAGCGCGTAGCACAGAGCGTAGTTCGTTGGCCTAACATGCCACTTTGAGGACTCACGTAGCACATACACAGTTTAGGTCAGCTTACCACCAAAAGATCACCATAATTTGGCTGTTTGAGTAAGAGTGTACTGTTTTCTCTTTTCAATATTGCCTACTCTACAAGAACTTCAGCTGCCCGCGTTAACCGTTAGGTACATAGCCACCGGTTTCTGCATGGAGAATTCAGCAAGTAAATGGTAAAGTACCCGAAACCGGCGTGCGTGTGTGCAGCGACTAATGAATGTTGATGAAGCGAAATACGTTTGTTATAATCGTGGAAAGTGGCAAACCATGGTTTCTGCCTATCCCTCTGCCCATACAGAGTATGAGTTTATGTATTTATTTATAAGTTAAGAATCTGGTTCGTTCCTTTTTGAGTAATCTAAAGGGGTAGAATAATAATAAATTCCCAATTCATGAACCGTCGCTCAGTATCGCAAACTTTTGATCGACCTCACAGTTTTGGTTAGAGTTTTTGTTTAAATACATTGTGTAAATACATATGTAATCGTTAATCATCAAAATAGTCCTATTCTGTTGCATACCGTATAGGTTAAGCAATTTTAAACCAAGTTGTTACCTTTGACCCTTGTCATTATTTATTAATTAGGAACAAAACAGCGTATATTACATACATCTTCATCCAGTAACGAACTCGACACCTGTGTAGGTCGACACTGTATCGCCGCCTCTCCACTATTGTACCACAAACAACACCTATCAGCGTGGTCTTAATATGCCATTTCACACGACACGCATTCAGCGGCCGTCAGACGCCTTCGCCGAGCATGTCGGAAGCGGGCCGACAATGGAACAGCGTATCTGCCGAGAATAGCCGGGACAAAGCCTATCCGGCGAGCCCGCTGCCACATTGTGGGATAGTTCCTCTGCCGCGGAGCGTGGGTGTTAAGATAGCGCCGTGCGAGCTCTTTGTGCCCGAGTATGGCCAGACTTCTACACGATAATTTTTTTTGGGCCATTTAAGCATCGACCATCCTAGTAGGGGGCGATAGGAATTAGAGTAATTAATTTTCCAGCAACTTTATAGTGTTGATATAATCTGGATTCCGAGTCCATTGTTTTACCCCAGAGGTTCCCAAACTTATTTCGTCTAACGACCACTTTGAAAATCAGTTATTTTGTAGCGCCCCTCATTTTTTTTTTCACCTTAAAAACCTAAATACCGTATTAGGCTCGCCTGGAGTTTCATTAAACCTATGTTCTAAATGAGATTTTTCTTACCAGAGAGAGCAATAATAATACAACTTTACAATATTCAGAGTATTTTTTACCTATTAAAGAAGAAGAAGAAGAAAGACATTTATTATACCAACAAGATACATCACAGAAACAAAATAAGCACATAAGTAACATAATATGCACAACACAGAAGGAAAACTAAATACACAACAGACAAAACGAATAAATAAAACAGGACTATAGATGTAGCCTGTGGTGTATCTACCAATTCAAAATATTCAAAATTAACCAATAATCAACATTGTTTTAAAACTAATCTAATGTGAAGGATGAA
Organism: Yponomeuta malinellus; assembly: GCA_947308005.1. Lineage (NCBI taxonomy): Eukaryota > Metazoa > Arthropoda > Insecta > Lepidoptera > Yponomeutidae > Yponomeuta > Yponomeuta malinellus. The sequence continues at coordinate 18,260,727 of OX371003.1, forward strand.
TCTGATGATCACCCATTGCCCCCTTAAATCACATCAGCGGCCCCATTTTTTTTATTGGTCCCCTTAACGCTCTCCTCTATGCTTCCAGCGCCCACAAGGGAGCGTTATTATTTATTTATTTATTTATTTCTACAATTTTACATCTATCATTACAGGCTTAAACCTAATGCGATAGAAAAAACCACAATTTCAAAGTATTTTCATAAATGTAGCATCACGGATCCGTTTGTGAAATTTTTGTTCGAGTGGAGAGTCCCCCATCTCTCCCGGCTAAACTGCTTGAAAAATTCGGGGCCGTAGCACATTTTGAAAAGTTAAAAGGAAAACGATCCCAGCTAAGCAGGCTTTACAAATTAACAAGTAATAGTCGGCCAAGTAAATGAAGTTCCGTAAAGCAGGTGAAATATAATCTTAATATCAATCAAAATACCCCTCCCTCCTTCTACGAAACCCTACACTGCGCGTTGCCTGATACGCACTTGGCTGCTTTATTATTGAAGTTAGAAAAAGAAAAGTACCTACATTCGGTCCAACGGTTTATTTAACTTTCGACCATAGTTTCGACGGCTCGATTTAGTGACGTTCTATAAAGTTATCGATAGGATTGTTTATGATAATCGATTTTTATGGGGAACTTGCGACAAACTTAGATTGAAGTGGCATTCGGGAAATAGAAAAACTCAGCGTTTTCTAAACGGGGTGTAGAGGTATAACAACACCATTTAACGAGACAACTCGAATATTGATAACGCTTCATACATTAATATTAATACACAAGCACTTAACCTGTTCCCAAAACTAGGATACCCTATTTATACTGTGGTAACCAGGCAAGGAGATCACAAACATGGAAATAGACCCAGACTAAGGTCATTTATATAAACGTACGGCGGCCCCTAGTGGGAATCGAACCCACGACCTCTGTTAGTTTGTCTCAGTTAAGCGCCTTAAAGGTTTGACCAACGAGGCTGTCGAAAAAATATACTACGTTTATTTTTCTTTTAACATGGCCTCTCGGATTATAATAAAACATTTTTTTGTGCAAGTTCTTCATTATGTTGAAGTTTTAATCGATTGATTGCATTGAGATTTTTATAGTTTGTCTGTCTGAGCGTGATAAACTAAAAACTACCGAACCGGTTTTGATACTATTTTGTTACTTATCTGTAGAATTCTAAATGACCCGATCGGGCCTCCATAATACTGGGTTTTAATTGTTCTTTTCAATGTCATAAAGTCATAATGTAACATAACCTAATTATAAATAGTATAGATCTCATAATAAGATAGGTTTATATTTTTTATAGAAAACACAACTTGAATAGTCATTGATACATAATCTTCTCGTTATAATATTGTAGCAAAACACGTCGCATCACTATTGTGAAAAAGAGGTGTTCATGAAGTGTGGCATTTTTCGCCTATGGTTTCCTGTCAAATATAAATAAGAAACTTCATGGTTGCATTTTTTAAAAGTGTAATAATAGTTGGACCATATAAGTCTCGTTATCGAGTCATCGTAAAGTGGAATCTGCAATAGGCACTCGTGACACTCCAAGGTGGGATGTTTGTGAATGCATCGCCTTTGTCTATGCGCATGCGTGGGCCTTAGAGGGCTTTCGCCAATTGATTCATGTCGCCGAAGGCCGTCGCTTGGTAGGGCTTGGGGTGCCATGGGTGCCGCGGTGGAGTCATTAATGAATTGGGCCGGTTTTCAGATATGCGCAAATTGCAGGCCATCAGAAAACCGATCCTACTTCTTTGCGACAACCTCGATTTTAGGGAAGGTTCTGGCAACGAAAGTGCGCATTTTTTTATGATCGTATTCGATTTTCGATGGTATGGTCATAAGAGAGCATTTGTCTTTAGATTTATTAATCGTCTCATAGACGACTCATATAAAGTATAAAAAAAAAATTAAATATAGAACTACAATTTTGAGTATTATATTGTATCCTAATACTGGCTTCAATTCTGGATATAGATACGTACCTATATCCAGAATTTCAAAAAATATATTTAATCTAGCTGTTGCCCGGGACTTCGTTCGCGTGGAAATTTTAAAGTGTATTGTTGCGAGATAAAAAGCATCCTTTGTTCTATTTCAGACTATAATCTATTATTTATTTTATAAGCACCCGATATACGTCCCACTGTAGGGCGCAGGCGTTCTCTCAGAAAGAAAGCAATCTATATCTGTGCCAAACTACATCCAGATCCGCTTAGCCGTTCAGGAGCTCATCAATCTAAACCTTCGAATTCATTCTTGCTAGTGTATTACGTAATAACGAAAATCGGTGCTACTATTTCCGATATCCTAATTTTAAGTAACTTTGCTCAGTAAATGTTTTATTCTGACTTGAAAATTTATTTCTGTATCAAAACTAAATACAATGTTACCTAATGCAGTCTAAATCTGGAAATATAGCCAATTAGCCACATACACAGGAAACTCGCCAATGACGTGCGTCGATGTTACATAGATATTAGGTACCTCATACCTCACCTTCCTTATCAAGAGGAAATACCTCCTTATCAAGAGATGGAAGTCTCAGCACTGAAATAAACACTACGCAGTATATTTTTAACTTCAGTTGATATTTTCGTACTTAATTGGAGCTTGATAGTTTGGAGCCGAAAAATAAATCCAGCCACATTGCGCCTCCGTGTATCGCTTAAATATAATAACACGCGGGCTATTAATAGAGTTCGAGTAACAAATAACGTCTCACCCGTAGCTACGGACGTGCAACAAACCGACAGAGCTTCGTATGTAGGGCAGCCATGACGTCACAGCGGCCTGACCCAGATCCAACGCCATTGAGGTGATCGCGTCAATGGTGCCCCCCGCGCGCCCTCGCTGCATCGGGGGTGTGCCCAAAATCCCGTTAAAATCCTCCCGGGCAGCGTATTTGCCGAGAAAATGGTATTTTGATTGCTGTTTCCAAATTCGAAATGCCCCTGGCCTCGGCTGGTTTCGTGATTGCAGAAATTTTAGAGTAGCAACAAAATACAAGCTATCGAAAGTAGCGGTTTTGTTTGTCGAGCGTTGATACCTGGGCCTCAATGGTAGATATCCAATGGACTGCAATTAATTTAGTTGTAGCTGTTTTTGACGCCACTGGCAGTTGCGAACCAACAGCTTTCCATTGAAATTTCAGATAAAATAGAAATGACAACGAAATAACATTCACCCACAATCACGCATTACCACTCTATAGGTCAATGGAATGAGTTTAAGAAATGCCCTGGCTTAACTTACATACACAGGTATAGAAGTAGGTAAATACAGCACATGATCAGAAGTGGGATCCCTCCCTGTCTCCAAGGGTGAAACACTAAAAATGTTGGCTTCTACTTACATAATTTACTACGTAACAACAAAAGCTAGGTCGCATTCTCGTACATTTTACATGAACTTTTCATTTCCAGCGGCAGTTTAAGGGGTGACCAAGTTGAAACTGCATAGGATTCGACAAAGCGCGTCCGCGCGAGTGCGCCCCGTTAAATATTCACTGGGCCACGGCAAAAGTAGGCGTGTAGGTAGGCAGGCGTGTACCTAGGTTGACAGAGGGTTGTTGAGGGGGACGTTGCAACTACGTCGTTTTTCGACAGCAGTATAAAAACTACCCACTGCGGGGCACAGACCTTCTCTCAAAACGGAGAGTCAACGCGTGTCCACCGCGGATGGACGATTTCAAAGTTGAAGAATTTTATTTCTTCAAAGAATAAAACTAGTTCACTTATAGAGAAACGTGTAGCTTTTTATTTTCTAAGGTTAACACGAGGCTAGACATAATAAAAACTGATATTGCACTCTGAATTAGACTCTGACGTTTACCGAGACCACGGCACTTGCAAAAGTATCGAAACGTCGGAAAATTGTAAAATGAAGAAGTAAACGAGTAAATATTCCTGCAAATTCAGTTTTTATTACGTAGTTTTATTTTCCTTTTTTACAATGTTTTCCTTCGCCATTAGTAAGTGGCATTGCTACAACCAATTCGCAATTGTACGCAACTTCAAATACATATACATGCCAGAATTAGAACCGAGGACCTCACGCTCGCCATATTTAATAGAGTCCTTCCTACCCCCCTTTAAGTAAATGTTCAATCAAATATCTGTGAATTCGATTGACCGCTGAGAATAGCAGAGATAGGTACTGAAGAACACAAAACTTCAGCTCAGAAGATTGCGAAGAAAGCTTCCCAGTAGTCCGTAGGTAGACACTAAGTACACAAAAGACATAAAAGAAGTACAGTGACAATAGAAAAACTTCCACTGGTGCTTGGTTCGTGTTTGATATAACAACGGAACAAAGCCTTCGCTGTCAATGCTTGGACAGCTTTTATGTCTGGGCGCTATTCTTTTATGTAGAATTCCGCTTTGTTCAAAGTGCGCGTGGGTAAATGCTACTGTCGCTCATTATCATGTAGCTGTAAGTTCTGTAAAGTGCAAGAAGACATCCTGAACTCTTTGACAAATTGAATAATAATAATATTGTACTCTAGGGTCGGCGGATTAAGTAACATAAGTAAAATTGTCACTATATTATTGTTCTGTACCACGTATTATATTCCTTTTGACCAGTTGTTCCTGTGCAACAATCGACGAGCTACTGACTTAGAAATATCTTTTTACTGCGATAGCGAATCTGGTTTGCCATCGATACGCTAAGTTATTCAATGGTAGTAGTAGTACACTGGTTGGAGCGGCCCTTTCTGCTGCTGGTTTAAGCCCCCCTCCCCTTCCACTTCAGCCAAAGAGTTTTCTAGTAGGTACATTTGACAGCATTTTAACCTCCACATACATGCACTTTATTCAGTTACATTACGGGCGACTTTGCAATGTACCGTTTTGCTGACAAATAGGTAAATGAAATTTGAATCTAACTAAGATTGTGCGCTGTCGGCTACTGTACCTCGGACTATACTGGCAGGCACACGTTTGTCGAAATCGTGTCCACACTAAGAACTAATTCTCAATCTTGAAAATTCAAATAATCTAATGCCTAATTCGCAATATGGTTAATTGTGAGATCTAAAACTTGGACCGGAGCTACTCGTAAAAGTCGGTCAGAGTGGTATTTTGTCCCTGCCTTTTTTCACTGCAAACTTCTCCTGAAGACATTGTACTTTGACATTCTACAAACAAAATGTAAGTTCTTTACGTTAAAATAGATTTCTGGAAAAGGCTTCCAAAAGAGAATTAAATTCCGACTCTCGGTTTACAGTCCACAGCTGATCAAAGTTCGAAAATTTTTAAATTCATCCTTGACGTCAACAAATACCCAAATAAATACAATTTATCAGTGGACGTGTGCCACCCATAGGTAGATTCAATCCTAGAAGCGACGTCAAACAAATCTATGCCAAATCCCCAAAGCGGCAAATGAAATCCGCCATTAACATCATTAAAGAGCTATTAAGAGTTTAACACTCATGGGTGCTCGATAAAATCCAGCGGTGGCTGCTTGTGGGTCAACCGCACCCACAATAATACTATTTATAACCAGTGGCACGCAGAAATAACGCGAGTGCTAGTGTTTTTGTATAGCATTGTTACTATAAGAAAAGGACTGGCTAACTATTAAGTTTGTCACATTTAAGGGTCTAATCGCGATTGTTTATTAGGCGTACTATTGAATATTTGTTTTGCCATCGACACGCTAAGAAGATATTCTTAGCGTGTCGATGGCAAAACAAATTTTATTAAAATTCTTTACTAAACAGTTGTGGCCCACAACTTTGCGACGCAGACTGCGTCAGTTATCAGTTGTAATCATCAGGTCCTCCTGAATGCAGCTGTTAGGGCGCCCAGGGCACGATGAAAGATGGTCCATCGTCTGAGATTCTTGTTATTATTGTATAACTATTTGCCTCTCTCTCACTCAATGTGGATAAGATTGTTGTAAAAGCGAGAAGCAAATAGTTTTCCAGTCTCTTTCTTTTATTGACGGTGTTATAAGTAGCAGTACGCGAATAACGTCAAATGTCAGGACCGGGTGTATATGTACTTACGTGTATAAAATACCTACCTACCTACCTACCAATACTATAGTCAACCTGTAGTATAGGTCTTGTAATTGATTTAAAATTTAAATACAACCGAGATTGGCAAAATTAATCGGAGCTATTTATTTGATGCCTCTGTTCATATAACGAGATTTGTAGAGTTTTGTTCTCTACCCAGTTTGTAAGTACAATGTTTAAAAGTATCTACTTACCCGACTCTAATAAAAGTAAGTGTAACTGGTATCGGGTTCGACTTCGTCGAGTCGATGCGTTCGCGCGGCCATCGATCTCTTACAGTGGGCTCGCAGGCGCTGCCTTACAACCTTTTTCAAAAATAAAAAAATAAAATGAGATCCTAAAAATCATCATCATCATCATTCAGCCACAAGAAGTCCACTGCTGGCCATAGGCCTCCTCCATGGATTTCCAAAAAGACCTAAAAATATTTAGATAGTTTACGAAATTTTACAGGTTCAAAAAAGGCGATAAATCTAGCTAGGTACTACAATAATAAAGAAACTTGTTACTCGTATTTGGGTTTTCCATAATTACAAACGTTTTCTTATAAGGGAGTAGAGATGACACGTGTACGAGATAAGTCAAATATTGATAAATAGTTTATACAATACAAGATCTCACTACTTCACTTGCAACTTGTGTTGTGACGTCAAAGTTTACGCCCGATTTGATGTACCGTGTGCGTGAATCGCTTTTGGACAGGTTATACTATACACTCGAGAGCAAACGCGTAAACGCAGCGATGGAAGCACGAGGAGGCAATATTAAGTATCGAAATTCAAGAAAATCGTAATTTTGTTCAAAAATTTCATGTTTCCTATTCTTGTTTTAAGGCGAGATCAGCAGTTTTTTTCTCTTATTGTACCTAATTTTTTGTAAATAAAATGTAGTGACGCATAAATTTTATAACTCATAATATTGTCTATTAAACAAAATTTATTTTATTAAGCTAGCATTCTTAGTTTCCGAGATTTATAGGTTTCTTTAACTAACCTGTTAAGTGATTCTTTGCTCTCGAGTGTATTATGAAAAGTATTATAAGTTGTAAAGAAAAATATTAACAAAGACTCTCTCTCTCTGAAAGAAGGTCTATGCCCTGCAGTGGGACGTATATAGGCTACATAAAAAAAAAAACTTCTTTTCGTTTAAAACTTCTGTTGAACATTACAAGAATAGTACCTATGTTGTTACCCTGGGTAACAGTAACTTATTTAGTCCCGAGACGGGATTTGGCGGCAATAGTTCGAGGGACTAAATAAGTCTTTAGCCCGATGTAAACACTGCTTTTAATCTATTACAAAAATACTTAATCAAGGTAAAAATAAAAACGAGTGAAAATTTTGGAAGAAATAGTTGTAGTCAACTAGAAAAATATATTCCTTATAGAAACTTGGAACATGCTTTAACAGAAATGTGAAAATAGAACTAGTTTTTTTTAATAATATTTATAATATAAGCTGTCAGTTGAAAACGATTCTCCGTGGGGCTGATCTATTTTCTATTGTCACATTTTTGTTGATACATTTTACAGCGACTCAATGGAGAACTTGCACTAAAATGTTTTAATAGAATAGGAGAAGACACTTTAAAAGATAAATAAACGTGGTATTTTTTTTTTTTGCGACTAATGCGTTTGCAATATAAAGTCAATTTGGTCACGTGGTACTAAAACGCGCCATACATCTTAGACTATGATGTCACTCCTTAACGTAATGCAGTTTTTATCAATATTTGAGTTATCTCGTAAAATAATGTTTTTGTGCATGCAAACTCTTTTAAGAAAACGTTTAGAATTCAGTGACAAAACGAAATGTAATAAGTTTTATGTAGTTAGAGTGACTTTATTTTTCGCATATTTTGTGACCCCGAAACAAATATTTTTATTGTTTTATTTTTAAATTTTCCCTAGGTTTTTATATGATCTCTATGGTATAAAAGCAATGTCACGCCAATCTAAGTTAGACGCAAGTTCCCCATTTATAAGGGCGATGTAACATTCTCAGGATTCCTCGCTACGCTCAGGATTCCACTCTAGAATCCTTCGCTCCGCTCTGGATTCCAAGAAACACTCTCGCCTTAAAATTAGTTGTTTGTTCCCTTGGTAAACAACCTACTACCACCCGGCAAAAAGATCGAGCGCCATCCGGGACGATTCGGCCCCGCACCAGCTCGAAACCGGGTCGCCAGTAGGTATATCCGTGTCAGCAATGACGTCACGCGGCGCGTCGATAGCGCCACAGGATAACACACACCGCGGGACGCCGCCCGGGATAGGCTGATCGGACCGCACTTAGGGGGTTTTGTCATTTTATTTTGCTGGTTTTTACTGAATTGTACACTATTTGTGAGTAGGCATTATTATTGTAGGGCCCTCTTGAATGTTTTGTGACTATAAAGAAATGCAGAAAATTGTAGGCGAGCCTACGCTATGCCATGCCAAGGTATGATTATGATAAAATAGGTCTTCGCTAATGCCTGGCTGTATTCACGGCCTTACACAATACGCGATGGTAACGCGGTCGGCAGAATACTGCCTCATATTTGAGAGGTCGTAGGTTTGACTTTGTTGTCTAGGCTCGTACATTTGTGAAATTATATCAGCAATACCGCTCGCTAACGTTGATGGAAAACATCGTGAGGAAACTTGAATGTCTGAGGTTTTCACATTTAATCCGCGGTGGCCACACGTGGTGATACACTATTTTATTTACAGTCATAAACAAACTTACGATGTGCAAGCTAGAGGGATGCTTCAAGTAAAAAGCAGTGCACACTGCACGCGTGTAATGGTCGAAAGCGCCTACTCTACCTACTTCCAGTCTGCCTTGGACTCTTTGAACTCGCTTGGTAAAAAAAACAACTCGCTAATGATAGGACGGATCGCAACGAGGGCACGTATTGCGTCCATAGTAACCTTGTCCGCTGTTCCTGTTTGCAGTCGTTAAACGCGCGTGCGATGGGCGTAGCCATCTCCACAGGAGATCCGGCGCGATCGCTGCTGGTGACGTAGCTGTTAAGCTTATAAGGACTATCCGCATTGCAACGGGCCAGCGACAATCTAAAATAAACCTCACAACACTTACAAAATTAGACGCTATAATACGAGAGCAAAAAATTCCGGCCCATGCGGCCGACGCGACGGTCACGTCACGTGATGCTGAAGATTTAGGTAGTGCCGGTAAACTTTGGTTTTGAATATCAATTAATTCAAGCGATGGGGCCTGTCGGATGTCTAGAGACAAGCTCTTATTTTCAGACGAGGGAGAAAACTCTGTTAATTAAGTTGAAACGTGTTTTGAAAAGAATAAATGTGGAGTTTCTTTGTTAGCTTCTTCTCCACATAATCCATTAATTGTGAAACTAACAACTTTGGCGTTCATTAAGTAAACATTCTGTTTCCACAATGAATAAAAATATTTGAATTGAATTGAATTGAATACACTAAAATACAAAGACCGGTCCAAAAAACATTTTAGGCAAAAATTGTGTGACAATGTAAGAAACGCTCACTGTATATAATATTAAAATTCTTATAAATAGTTACGTGTGTATGTGTGTGTATGAATAACAACAGAACATTTTTTTTCATTTTTAACTTTAAAAATACAATGAGAGCACTTATGTTTCTCTACCTATACAGCGTCAAGCTCCTTGACTAACGCATTATTAAATTATTATTTCATGCCATGTAGGCCCTTACTATAAATAATTATGTATTAAGTGAAAACTCCCAAATGGGGATAGCGTAGTCAAAATCAACAATGTAAAATAAAATTGATTTTACAAACCAAGCCAACAAACCTGGTTGGGATTTCCAAAAGAATGATATCGCAGCATATTTCTTTAGTAATTGCTAACATTGAGTTTGAAAAGAGGAGACTGCTGGACTTAGATGCCAAGCGCGACGAGCTAAAGGCCCGACCACCGGCGGCCATACAATATAACTACGTCAATGGTGTCTTGACATGCGCCCAATGTGCTCGCACTTTCCGAGCCAAGATCGGCTACACCAGTCACCTGAGGGCACACCAGCGAAACCCTCAACCATAAAGAAATGAGAGTCCTGTATGCGGTCGCTATGGCCGAACACGGCTAGGAGGATATATATATATACATTGTATAGGTAACTACCTCTTTCGATTTTTCTTCCACGTACGTTCCACTCGCTCGGTTAAGTTCGTTCGGGCGTGTTCGGCCTTTCCATTTGCTCTCTCGGTCTGCTCCCGACCGAACCCGATTCGCCCGCGGCAGTGACGTCAATGCCGACCTCCCACCGAGTCCCACCGCCGCCCAACCCCCCGCTCGACCCGCCAAAGGCCGCCCAGCCGCTCCTGAAAAACACGACCGAATTTTGTTATTTTTCCTTTTTTCGTTCATGCGCTTAGCTGCCAGTATGTGGAGTCACTTTTTGGGTCTCAAAAAGTTTATCTGTAAATCATGGATGTTATGTTACTATACCACTAAAATACAAGTCATGATTTCGGAAACTCACGATTAAATTTACCTCGAATAATTTCTAACACAAAACGGTTCAGTAAGAAAATTAATATGCCAACAGTATGTAATTATGTGTAATTTCTAAAAGGAGGTTTCCACCAACTTCTTGGTTCGACGGTGTTGCATTTTGTTTAGGTGTACATTTTATTGTTTCATTGGATAGTGAGCTTTCACTGTGTTGCACTGGGTGTGAATTAGCGTGGAAGGTGAGCAAGCGGGTCACACGCACAAGCATGCAACAGGTAACTCCGAGTGCTTTGTTACTCCTCGGATTGAACGTGAAGAGATTTATTACCATCGTTTCTTGTTTTGCGTTAATTTTCTAACGCACTTGAACGTGCCGTTTGTATGTTTGGTTGGTTGTCACGCAACCATGTTATGGTTTTAAATTAATGTCGTGGACACAGCTTCGAGTAACGGAACATAATATTCTTCTTAATTAGTTTTAGAGTAGAGTAGGTATACACATTATTACATGTACCAATGACTTTGTTTTCTAAGTTACGTACATTTGTGAAGTTATATAGTAGCAATACAACAGTGAAGGAAAACATCGTGAGAAAACCTGAGTGTCTGAGGTGTTCACATACCTCAGCGCTTAAAATTGCTAATCTCCGGTGGGCAAGCGTGGTGATTTAGCCCATTCTCTCTCTCTCTCTGAGAGAAGGCCTGGGCCCTGCAGTGGGATGAATATAGGCTACAAACAAACAATAACGTGAGAAAGACCAAAGAAAATGAGAGTTAAAGCAAAAAAGCTATATACCTACAGATCTCCTCATGCTGAGCAAGTGATAATTTTGAATATCGATTATTTTGCTAACCAAAATCAATATTGAAGTATTTGCTGACCGTATTTGGTTTATTTGCTGACCACGTGTTGCTGCTCATTTACTACTGAATTATAGTTGAACATACATAAAAGATATATGGACGACCTGAGAAACTTCTCCTTTTTTTGAAGTCTGTTAAAAAGAGTCAACTAGTGCCGCACTGGCTACAAAACCAAACACTAAAAAAACTGCCAGTCGCGACGCGACGCACGCACGCCATAAAAAATCTCGTACGCCTGAAAGGCACGGAAGCCTTGTTTACAATCGTAATACAGCTATATATAGCGCTCTATTTGCGGCGCGCGCGCACACTGAATCACACGCCCCATTTGCCGTATTTAGAACTAAAGCGCCGTTTAGGAATCTTCGGTAGCCTTATATATGGTTTCTGAGTTGAGAATTTACCTATCAAGATCCATATAGTGCCACAAAGGTATCTGACCCGGTAGAGGTGTCAAATATAGTATGGAAACGTCAAGTTTACTATGAGAAAAGTGACGCCTTCACCGGGTCAGATAAGTTTGTCGCACTCTACCTAAGTACCTATCTGTTCAATATCTGTCTGTTTCGGTACTTTTTGACAAGTCTGAACAAAATGAGTTCATTTTTGAACGCTGAAGATATTTTATTCATTTATTCACTGGAAAAAAACATATATTTGGCACGGTTAGCCAGAGGTCGCGGGTCCAAGTCGCGGCATGGGTAGAATTTTTAACCTCTAAATAGGTTTTTAAAACATTTATATTCCAAAAGGTACATTGTACAATTAGTGGCCTTATTTTCAATAGCAATTTATTCCAGACAACTTTACAATGTGAAGTTGGTGCGGTAAAGATAAAGAGATAAAGATTCATTTATTCGCATAAATATGTCAACCGTTTGCGGAAGAAATGTAGTAAAAGCCATTTTATGAATTTTACAGGAGAGCGAAAACGAAAAATAGTAAGATAATAAAGAAATGCTTTATTTCTTTTTTCTTTTAAGTGCCGTATTAATGCAATGATTACAGATATACAAAAACTTTAACGAGTTTCATAGATATTCAACTGTACGTTCAATATCTTTAGTAAGTAGTTTAGAAGTTAGCATGGCTTAGGTATACTACAAAAACACCTGCATCCAATGACTTTTACAGCAAAAAATGTACTAATGGTACTAATAAGTTGAATTTCAACCAAAAAAATAAGTGCAGTATAAGCCATAAGACAATGTACTATAATGTACTACATACCACAAAAATTTATTAGCGTCAGTGTGTTTTACAGCATATTTTAATAAAAAAACTGTGAAGCCTGTTAAAAATTCAAGGTAGTAAGAGCCATTTTTTTGCGAATTTGAGGAACCGAAATATACAGATTAAAAAGCATGAAAACCTAAATAAGTTTGTATTCAAAGTCCATTTTCACCAAAAATGGCTTTTACGACATTTCATCCTCAAGGGGTCGGTGTGTCAATAGTACAGTGGCATACTACGGTCTTAAATATAACATTGTCATGTTAGTTTTGCTTCTACATGTTTTGCCAGAAGGTGGCGTGCAAATAAGAGAGGTTTGCCATCACGTAATAATTATTATTCAGTCACAAAAAAAGGCTATAAAAGTATGTAAAGACAAAAATTACACAGTATTATTATCATCAAATTGGGTCAAAATGTAGACAGCCACATGTCCATAATATAATGGTCAGTAAATTAGAAAAAAGAAATAAATTATATTGTGTAATTTAGGAATTCATTAATATCGTAGTAACATTTGTCAATAAGCATTTTTTGAACCGTGTCTTAAATACATTTGTGTTTAATTGTTTGTAGATTGTCGGAATTTTATTATATACTAGATGACCCCGTGAACTTCGTATCACCGACGTCAACCGTTTTTTTTGGACGGACGTCGTCCCTGGACTTCCACAAATATAAAAAAACAACAATTAGCCAAATCGGCCCAGCCGTTCTCGAGTTTTAGTGAGACTAACGAACAGCAATTCATTTTTATATATAAGAGATTATAGGAGCCATACATACAATGCTTTTGCCCAATAAGGCTGTTTTTGCGCGATGAAGACGTAATTTACTTTCATCACATCTATTTCTCATTACAGTTGCACACAAACGTGGAAACGTGCTACTTAAATACTTAATAAGCAGCCTATATACGTCCCGCGGTAAGGCACAGGCCTTCTCTCAGAGAGAGAGTATGCGCTTAATCACCACGCGTCCAAACTATGGGCTTAATCACATAATCACCACACGTTAATACTTATTGATACTTAAATATTTACTTAGTGAAATTTTCAATTCGGAAACCGGCGGTCAAGTAACATTCTTCGGCATGCTTACAGTTGCGTACTCAGTTGCGCTGCACCATCGTGGCGAGATTTACTCAATCTTAGATTTTTTACTTATTAAATTGTGCATATGCCCAGCAGAGGGACATTGCACATGCTACCTAAAAAATATATTATTTTTTAAATAGAGATTGGGGATTTTTTTCCCGCTTCCGTGTGGCGCCGGATTAAGAATAGCGTCACTCCATTTCCTTCCGTGGATGTCGTAGAAGGCGACTAAGGAAACAAATTACCAGGAGACGGGCAGCAGCGTCTTCCTGAGAATCCAACCGCATACTGCGATCGCCAACCCGCCTGCCAAGCGTGGCGATTATGGCAAAACCCCTCATGGTTATGAAAACCACGAAGGAGGCCTATGTCCTGCAGTGGAGTTCAAATGGCTGATGATGATGGGGATTTTTTTTACACCCTGTAGATCCACTAGTACTTATTAATCTAGGGATCATTCCAAACCGATCAAAATCATCGTTCCCCTCCCAAGGCCCCGCACTGGGCTATTGCCCTCCGTTTATTTCCATCAGCATCGCTGTTTATGTTTACTTTGGCAATGCCCAAACATCCTACGCCGCTTGCTTATGGAAAACTTGATATTTTTTCTATCATTGCTATTTCTAGCCAATGAACTTGAAAGATTCAGTCATACATAACTCATAGTAGAGGAGCTACGTTGCTAACAGGTTATTAATCTGACTTTTGAGCTGAGAAGTAGGAAAGGAAAAAATCATTAGTACCTATGTTTAAAGAGTTAGACTCTAAGCGGTGCCGCATCTTCCTCGTCAAAACGTTATTTCAGCTTTCAGAGATCTGACAAATTTTCTAATACATAACCGTTAATTACTTGCTTACGGAAGACGGGTTTCCTAATTTCCTTCGGAAACTTTGCAAAAAGGTTGTCTGGAAGAAATTTAAATTAACATTAAGGCCGACAGATATATTTCACCATTTATATTAGTCGCTGATGTCTCTGTTTTGTTCTGGTGTAGGTAGGTACACTATTGAATATTCTTCATCTTAATTATGAACAAAAACACAAAACACGACCTTTTCTTACCCAGGATGACTGATTGTTTGGATGACATAAGATGATTATAACACCTTGTATTTCTGAATCGGTTCAAGCATTTACAAGTTATGGTGAATAAAGAAACGGACAAACATACACAAGAACCGTGAAAACGTTACACCCTTTTTTGTTTGGGCAGTCGCGTAAATAAAACAGAACAACGTAGATCGTTCTTTTGTCGAATTTTTAAATTTTTCCAGCCAGTGCGGTTTTGCAATATCATCGACCCCAATTTTAATGTTAGATTGTGCATATAGATTTTAAGAAGGAGGTTAGTTCATCAGACATTTTTTTATTGTTTTCTTTTTATAATAATTGCCCGTGGCGTCGCCATGCTGGCTGCCAGTCCGCCGCGTCCGCGGGCGGGGCGGCCTCGCTAGGTATTTAAATATACCGCGGTCGTGACGTGCGCTCCGCGCTCGTCTCCTTGATCCCCATCCGGTGGTGCCCTTCGTTGGCAACGTAAAGAAGCTCGCAATGACAGCGCGCGAAAATGCTTTGGCGCGAAGGAAAATTCATTAACCTTTTTTTTAGAACTCACGGTGTAGAGTCGATGGTAATTCGATGATCTTTCTCTTCACCGTATTTGAGGGACGTTAATCCCTCCATAAGGCCTGTCAAACTGGTCTTGTTACAGAACTAGTTCTGAATATGTGCCTAACTTTGGTCAGATACTCTAGACCTAATCGAAAAATTTGTTAATGATAATAACTTCCACACAGCACAACCAGCGGAGAGAGAGGAGTGATCTATAAATTTAACACACAACCTCTCCAGTTTATTGTATTAGGTACTTAGTAGAGCTTCTTGAGTACTTTACGTCCTATTCAACCTCTATTACACTACTTCAGTAAAAACTATGATAAACAATAAAAACTACGTAATGAGATGATTTATACAGCCTCCAGTGGCACTTTAACTCACACTAGACGGGACCACCCGGACGCTGCTGTGCCTGGGACATTGTTTTTTAGATACTTCAGTAACTAATTCAGTAACTATTACTTGAACTTTCTTAGTAGAGCTTCTTGAGCACTTTACGTCTCATTCAACCTCCAGTTGCAATCAATTACCTTGTACATCCTGCATGTTACAGGACAGTTTTGTCTCCTATTATATTCTCGAAGGAAAGAGGCTTTGAAAGAACGACAAAAAAATATATTTTTTATGCGTTTTCTAAAAAATGCGTCTCCGTCTCCTGCGATAAGAAATGTTTTTGTGTAAGTACTATAAGTACACCGTATTTCTAATTTTCAATTTTGGAACTTCCCACTTTATTTTAAGGGCATTGTCGGCTGCCAAATTCAGACCGCAGTGTCAATTATACTACAGGAGTGCTTTTACCATAAGAATTTGTGTTCTCATTTCCGTTTCAATTCAACGCGACGTAACATGAAAGACTTGACATTTCAGCTCGAAGGCTTTGTTCTTGCCCGTTGACATTTATCGCTGGAGTATTTATACTTTATCCTCAAATTTTCCGTTAATGCAATATTTGCTACATTCTCTCTTCTCAAACGCCCACAGATTTTTTTCTGGCTGAGCATAAAATGTCAAGAATTGCTTATTATTTCTTATATCTAAGTAATGGTGATTGACGGTCTGGTCAATTAGAGCGATCTCTTTCAGATTCGAAGTTCAGTTAGTCTTAATGTTTCCGAAGTGTGAAAATATGTTTGTATTTGATAGATAGATGCATGGGTAGAGTGACGACCCGAATCACGGCTTCTGTGTTCGGTGCTAACTAGCGAAGCGCCAATTGTAAAATCCTAATCTTCTTTTAAACATGAAACAAAATGAAAATCTGGAAAAATCTATGAGTCCCAGTTAATCTAACGTCCTAACGTCCGTCCTAACGTAACGTTCTCCTGTCTACACGTATAGGATGACAGAGTATACAAATAAAAAAATAATTATTCATCGTAACAGTATTTCCTATACTTTGAATTGAGATTCACAGTTACGAACGAAACATTGTAAATCACGAATATTTGTAAGAATCATTATTATTATTATTATTATTTATATCATTCATTTTATCGTTAATCATAATGAAAATAATATTCCCTTAAAATATTGCATACGATTTAAAAACTCTTTATTTGTATTGTGCTGTATTGTCTTTATTGTATTTGCTTGTGGCTTTCACAGAGCATGCTACGCGGGTGCTACGCCGTAGCCCAATGCTATGGAACTACTACGCGAAGGCTCGAGTTGGGTACCTGGGTTATTGAAAGAATGCCCTTTGAAAGAACAGCTTTGACGTTTATTGAGTAAACATTTTGTTTTTATAGTAAATAAAAAATTTTGACTTTGACTTTGACTTTGCCGGAGACAAGTTTAAAAAAAATACGGAGCGTAAACTTTCCAAAACTTACAATGACATTTTTAAACTATTTCACATTTATCATTACAAATACAAACAACACATTTTACTTTTGTATTTAACTCGCAATTTTTATTGAATTTTGGTAATTGAAATGAAACGGCAATCTTCATCATCATCATCATCAGCCCCCACTGCCACTGCTAAGTATAGCCTTCCCCCAAATGCCATCTAATTACCGGACGAAAAATCGAATTATTCTGTTAATAAAAATCTTATTAAATTTAGTTTTTCCATTGATCTAAGCGTTTTTATTGTTATAATTTTACGAGATAACTCAAATACTGTTATGCTCTCTTACATTGTAGGGTGTCATTAGCAACTTGTGACGTCACTTACATCCAATTTATAGAAAGCATTTTTGCACCTTATGGATTAAGAGATACAGATTATGAAAAGTTTTAGTCGTAGAAAAAATATAAGTATCACGGTTTATTTATCTTTTAACATGGCCTCTTCAATGAGATCAATTTATATTTTTTGCAAATTCGTCATTGGTTAAAATTTAAACTTTTTTGGTGATATTTAAACTTGGTATATGATATTATAATAACAACTGCATAAAGATTTCATTTCGATTCATTTCGTCGATCGTGTATCTGTCATTGTACAGTCGACAGCAGGTCATCCTTTACAAAGGCCCGTAACGTAACTGAGTAGAGTGCACGCGTGTAAAGGTTGATGTCGATTGTATTATAATACTCTGATAGAATCGAGGCCCTATTGCAATAATTGTTTAGTCATGTTACTCAATGAGTAAAAAAATAAAATGTCAATAAAAAATACGTCTTCCGGCGCCATCACGGGGCCTCGAAAAATGTACCTCGCCCACACCAAATTTAGGTCTTGCACCGCCACTGCCTGCATCGTTTAAAAGCATCCACTAATTACAGAATACACTATCTTTTCCTCCTACAGGGCTTTTGAAACCCTCTGTGCGTGCCTTATCGGCGGATCTAGCCCGCTGCAACGCATGCTCCACCGGCTCTTGTGCCTCTAGTCAGCTCCTTTTATCACCGTAAGAGAGGAGCAAACGAGGCTCGTTTGCCCCCGTTCTTTACCTCAGCACACTGCAATTGCTTTGTCAGCCAATGGCATGTTTCACATTGGACGATATATAAAGTCAAAGTCAAAGTCAAAAATTTTTATTCACTATAAAAACAAAGGCTGTTAGTTTCACAATTAATCGATTATGCGGAGAAGGAGCTAACAAAGAAACTCCACATTTATTCTTTTCAAAACAGGTTTGCTTAATTAACAGACTTTTCAACTTAAAGTTACACTACACTAGATACAATCGTTCCTGTTAACATTATTTATGTACCAGACATCCTTGTCTTCCAAAATAGGCTTTTTTGCACAGAGTAGGTATGCTTAATACATGTTTTAAACCGCGTCAGTGGTAACTCTAATATTATTTTTATTTTACTTTATTCCGTAACAAGAAGCTCACAGCACAAATATAATTTGGATGGACAATTTTGATTAGACTATACCTAGGCCAATTACGAGCTTTTTTTATATGGTTACAATCACAAATGGTAAATGTTTTATGAAAAACATTAAATATTAAACATTATCTTGAGGAATCTTATTGTAGAACCGTACACAGTGCCCGATAAAGGATGTATTAACTTTTGCAAGTCTAAAACGTGGAAATGACAATTTTTTTTTATTCCTAGTATCAATATTGTGATGGCTACCAACATTTTCGAAATTGCTGATGTAACTGCACGACATCGTTGGACTAGTATTGATACAACGTTTTCTCAACGGCCGGCATAGTATTTTTGGTTTTCTTTCAAATAACATAACATACTCGTATTACAGGTGAAAAAGTAGGTACATTAAAACTCGCTAAACTGTTACGTTTGATGGCGAGAGATTGCTCGTTTGTTCGTATTAAATGTCCATTCCGGTGATGGTATGCCGTTACATTGCTAGATAAACGAATGTTTTGTGTTACAGCGCGAGTCTTTCTTCGTACCTACCTTTATTGTTAAACGTATAGCCACCCAATACTGAGTGTATGTCTCTTCCAATAGATCCTATTCGCTTCGGTCTTGGGCTTTTCGCAGCCAGTCTTCTCCTATCTTTGGTTTTGGTCAAATGTCCTTTCTCGTTTCCTTTTTCATTTCACATTTAGGGTAGATTCGATAGGTCAGTTATTTTTGCTGAAACCTTTTTGTTATGTACTTTTGGCAGCGTGGCTCCATGGCGTATTAAGATGACATTGATTTGAATTTTAAGACAGAGATGTTTAGTGCGTATTTTATTGTATGGAATCAGGCGTAATAAGAAGAATAGAAGTAAGAAGAATAGTAGAAGTATAGAAGTATCATTAAAATGTGAAAATTACTTTGCTAAATTCCGGCAAAATCCCACAAGCACCATGCGGCTAGTTAATGCACCGCCCTCCCTCCCACTCCCACGTAGCCAAGTAATTTTCACATTTTAATGCTATTATGGAAGTAACGCCTGATTCCATACAATACGAATAGAAGTATTTTATAAAAATTGGTACTTTTTTGTGTTGTGTGGAAGTTATTATTTTGTTTCAAAGTAGCCCGTAGCGCAAATGAGCAGTAAAGGTCGGCGTGCAGTCGACTGAAACTCCCCCTTGAGTGGTTATCGAATTCACTTTTCTAGAACCACAGTGAGCTGTTACTCTTTATTTAGGATACAAAATAGGGCTTCAACAAAACAGAAATTTTTCTCTGTGCCACGGATCTTTGATGGTTTGAAACCGGTTTCTCGTTTCAATCTGATAATCTACTGTTAACAGCTGTTGGCAAAAATGCGTAAAAAAAACAACTGACAGACAGTCGAATAAAAGATTTTTAGTGTACGGGAACCAGGAGGTGAGTCGGTCAGTTGGTTTTCTTCCCACCATGCACTGCAAACGCTTCTCTAAGTTAGATAATTTATATCTAACCCGTGTAACATAGTGCACCTAAACTGGCAACCGTGTTTCGTTGTATAACGTCTTCTAATTGCGCTAGCTAATGATACGAGACGCATCAAATGCTAACTATTCAACTGTCAAATCCTTGCTACTCGAGTTATCAAACGTCAGGGCCGCGTTTCATAAAACTACAATAATTGTAGTTTTATTATAGTTATAGGAGCGCAACGCCAAGAAATTGCACCGCAGTTTGGCGAAATTTGTAAAAAAATGTAAAGGTCTAAAATAAAAAAAAATATCATAGTTTATTCTGACAATTGTGATTTAGATATTCTGTGGGTTAATCACCTTTGAGATGCACACATAAATGTCATAGTGTACCAGGAATTGTTTGTTTGTTTTTATTTTTAAAGTGCTTTATTAACATAAATTATTTAGACCACCACAACCCAGCGTAGCTTAGTTCTAGGAAGAGGTATCTTATCTCAAATTATTACAATTTTTTAAAAACATAAATTAATAATTATAAGTAAAAAAAAAATTAAATAAAATAATAATAATAATACATCCACAATTGTTTCGTCCAAAGTAATAAATCAAGATGACGAATGAATTAACTGTCAAACAAACCGCCCCGAGACATACTCGAGCCAAAGGTTCCCATAACGCCGGCAGCGTTACCCCGCTGCACAGCGAGAGAGATCCTCTGCATCAAGTATGCCCCAGAGCGGTAGTCCATGCCGCGGTTCCTCAGGAATTGTAAGTAGTTCTAGGAAACACGGCCCTAGGATCCGGCAGGATTTGGTATTAACATTCTTGTGTATTTGGT
The DNA here is from genome assembly GCA_947308005.1 of Yponomeuta malinellus. Classification (NCBI taxonomy): domain Eukaryota; kingdom Metazoa; phylum Arthropoda; class Insecta; order Lepidoptera; family Yponomeutidae; genus Yponomeuta; species Yponomeuta malinellus. The sequence goes on from OX371003.1 coordinate 18,281,615, forward strand.
GGCAAAACCGCAACGAATGTGCGAAGTCGCCTCCCTTTAGATCCAAAGTGTACAAAAAGGCATAATCCCGAGCTGTACCCTCATTATGAGCTACAGGCCGCGGCCGGCGAGATAGGCGGGAACTGCGCGGTGCGCGCGACTATCGATCGCGCCGAGCCCGAGAGGGATCTGAGAACTCGCCTCGGACAAACACGCTCCGTGTTACAATTTATCTAAAAACTAATGGAGAACTTGCACAAAGATAGCGATGGATCTCATTGGAGACACCATGTTAAAATACTTTAAAGACCAACGGTGTTATTTATAAATACACGATTCATCTAAAACACTCTTTGAATGCAGTTTAAACTCCTTGTGGTAAAGCATCTCCCACATACCATTCAAACCGGATTTAGAAGCGTTTCAAGGAATCGCACACACACACACACACACACGCACACACACACACACAGACACACACGCGCGCACATATTGCATGTAATTAAATTAAATTTTAAATGAATACTAGGATATGTTTATTTGAATTAGTAATTGTATATTTGTGGAAGAGCGGGCCCTCCTGACACAGGTATTTCTATACTTACTAGGAGGGTCCAGCCCCTCTATTTTATTTATAAAATTATAATTAAATAAACTATTTGAAATTTGAATCGTGTGGTTTATAAATAAGACTGATAAATAAGACATAATAATGCCGCGACTGGAAAAGTAATTCTAGTCACGTGGTACAGAAACGCACCATACAAATTGGGTGTAAACTGTGACGTCACTAGGTACCTCGAACGCCTTATAATTATGAAGTGAATATTAATATTTTCACTTCTCATGCTCTAAAAGTTCGTCTTTATGTCGTGCGTAGGCGACATAAAGTCGCTTTTTATGCTCTAGAGCATAAAGTAAAATCTTCGTCGAAGACCAAGGCAATCGCTGCAACAGCCACACGAACATCTTTAACTTCATACAACAACCTCTTTATTTTATTTCGTTTCGTTCGTATTCTAAGACCAAGGCAAAGATACCAACAGCCAAAGTACACAATAAAACTTCATGATTTACTATATTTACATGTTGCTGTTTCATTTCCTCGCAATCGAAGTGAAAAGTAGAGTGTACAACTCGTCCATAAAACCCATTTTACACTCGACTTTATATCTATCCTCGCTCGCAAGCTCGCTCGGATGGATAAACGTCTCGAGTAAAATGGTGCGTTTTATGCACTTGTTGTACAATCTACTATTGTGTTATCTCGTAAAATAATGGTTTTATGAGTAAAACAACGTTAAATAAAGTAAAAACAGTAAAAGGCCATTTGTACAAATGCATTGCATTTTGCATTGCATTTTGAAATGAATTAGTCGTGGAGGAAATAAAATAGCCACGATTAAGTATTTATCTCTTATCTCCCAATATTAAACGTTTCTTTTGTGCAAGTTCTCCATTGAGAAAGGGATGTTGCGCTAGTTTGGACACATGAACAAGATTATGGAGGAGCGACGAAAGAAATATATCGACCGAATGTGGTAGTAAGAGCCGGTAAGAGACGTCCTAGGCGCACGTAATTATATCGACCAAATGGGGTATTTACTAGTGAATACTGAAATTAAAATGAGACGAATAAAAAAAAAACAGAATCTAAACCTTTTTTCCAGAATCTGGCATTAATTATTGCATTTATTTTAAATGCCACCAAGTAAAACTAGTTGCTTTGGCTATGAGGAAACTTCCTAATTAACATTATCTTTCCTTGTAAAGGCAACGAGTTTTTGCATTCGGGAGCCAGCATGCGGGTTATTCTTGAGCGACGCCAAAAGGTGTCACACGCATATTTATTATACTTATAAGTATTTATTATTAATGGGTAAAACATTAGACTCGGAAGCGAGAGACCCAGGTTCGAATCCCAGTCCGGGCATGTACTTACCTATGACTTTGTTTTCTAAGTTATGTACATTTTTGAAGTTATAGCAATACCACTCGGTAACTGTGAAGGAAAACATCGTGAGGAAACCTGAGTGCTATTCTCATACCTCAGCGCTTGATATCGCCAATCCGTGGTGGGCACGCGTGGTGATTAAGCCCATACTCTCTCCCTGAGAGAAGGCCTTTGTCCTACAGTGGGACGTATGTTAGGCTGCTTGTGTAGTTTAGTTCCACAGTGCTTGCTGCTTTTGTACAGTCTACAGTTAAGTACTTCAACCTTTACTCAGAAACGTTAAGAATGACTTTGCAACCAGGACTATAACGTACTATTGCCAAAATGGAATCGAAAAGAACACGTCTCAATTTTTAGTGACGCTAGTTAGTCTTTATGCCAATGTTAACAGAATTACCTGTACTTAACCAATTTAATTTAATGTACAAATAATTGTGACAACATTCCAGGGACTCTAAAATTCATATTGACTTCCAAGACTCTTGGATTTATAGCTGGCAAAAGTTAAATATTGTTATTACAATTAAATGAAAAATTTCAGCCGCTAAAATAGAAATCAAGCAGGAAGCCCAAGGCCCTATTCATAGAATTACAATTCGTTGTTTACTATGACAACTCTACGTACATTGCAGAGTCGATTAACCCACAGATTAACCAGTTGGAGGACTCTGCTACGCAATGTACATCGAATTGTAGTAAACTAGGAATTGTAGTTTTATGAAACCCGACCATGCACGGGTAGTACGTGGCGCTAGTGGCGCGTTTTAAATGTCACAAGTCGCGACTTTCCAGTACATTAATTGTCAAATTCTGACATTTTAGCGCTACAAAACGCGTGACTCGTGCAATCCTACCACTGCAGGATACAGGTGTGTGTTTGTCATTTTATTTATCATCATTTTACCCTACGCATGATTTTACGGTTTTTCTTTCCGGAATTTACGCCAGCAAATCTGGCAACCCCAAACCTAACCCTAAGTAGAACTTGACACGAGCCATGGCTCCCCTGTGACTGGCATGCTGAACTTGAATGTACTTGCAGCTCGCGTGCCCAAGCCACTTTAATATTTTACCGAGGGCATACTGCAGACTGAACGACTCAAAAAAAGGTATTTCTACTCGTAAGCGCTAAACATACCATGACGCATACCATACCTTTTTGAGGGTGTTTCAATCAGTCAGGCCTCCTCCGAGGCACGCCACTTCTTTCTGTCCTCGGCCATCCCCATCCAGCCGCTGCCAGCAGTCAGCCTGGTCGTCGGTCCAACGAACTGGTACCATTTAGTGGTCTCTACTCGACCTTCTTCGATTATCGGTTCTTCGGCAGATGTGACCAGCTCACTGCCACTTCAACTTACTAACATCGGCTATATCAGTCACCTTAGTTCAGTGGTGAATTGTCTCATTTCTGATTAGATCCATGAAAAAACTCCGAGCATAGCCCGTTCCATAGCACGCTGGGAGACTTGAGAGTTTTTATACGTCAATAAAAAATTAAATCATTTTTAAAAGCCTATTTAGAGGCTAAAAATTCCACCCATGCCGGGACTTGAACCCGCGACCTCTGGCTTAAATCATGTTTAATCAATTTTAAACTATTAATATTATTTATTTATTTCAGATGAAACATCCATAAATAGTTAGTAAATGACTTCGACCTTTATATGCACCTTTTATATGATGCTTCCAAAAAGGGCTTGCTATTACTATTGCTTATTGCAGCTTACTTATGTAGTTTAATTGAATATACTGAAGAAACCATTTTCATCTTTTGCGTCATTTCAATGCAAAGGAATTTTTGTACTTAGGTAATTGTCGTGGCGTTTGATTCGCGATAACGGCTTCAAAAGCCTCCGACAGGGAACCCGAACCGACTGCATGATTATAATTATATCGTTTACGAAAGTAAGGTGGATTTAATCAAATAATGGTTCTGTTATTACTTAGTTAGTTTGATGATGGCTTGGTTATGTACTAGGGGGGCTTACTGTGTACTGAGTGGTAGGTAGTAATAAAATCGTGGAACTGAAAAGGTGGTCGAATAGAAGGCTTTTGATTTACAAGTTGTACTAGCAACTGCATAATTTAATAATTAATCCGTTATCACTATAATCATTAAGAGTATATTATGGCTCTTGACGTTAGGTACACAAGGAATCTTTTAATGTTTAAAAAATTTTACAAACTTGCTTCACCCTTGACAGGGTTATTTCTAAAATTCCTGTGTGTTTGGCAACAACTTTTGTTCTATAAGTATATTCTCAGAATTTGTATTTTTTGAAATACCTATTATTAGGGTCTGTATAAATTTACTAAATTCGCGTTTTACGGGCTCTAACGATGAGACAGCCTTCAGTAAATCGGTGTCCTACAAAAAAGAAGAAAAACATTCTATTTAAAACCTATAGTTTTAAGCTCTATGTGTCAAAGCAGAAAAACCTTTAAGAAAATAGTTTTTGAGAAATAGAATATTGAACGAAACAATTTCAAAAGACGTAGAATAAAAGTAGTTGCTAATGGCAAACTCTAACAGCCATGACTCAGGAATTGCGAATTTCAGAAATAACCCTATCGAAAAGGAAAGGATCTCTACATTTCCACACTACTTAAGATCCTGTTTCACAATCTATTGACAAGTGCCTGTTTGGCCGGGAACTGAGCAAGCTAACGAATTAACGATTGAAACTGGACGCTTCGATGTAGATGTCACAGGCAATTAGTCAATTGGCGTAGTTAGTTCATAAACGCTCGCTCAGTTCCAAATTACCGAAGGCAAATTGTAAACGCACTCAATTCCATAACGTGCAAGTTTAGAAGTGCAATTTTCAGCGGTGATAGCAAGCAAGCGTTATTGCTTCATAGCTGACAAGAACTCAATCTGCAGGTTTGATAAAGCCATTCGAGTGGTGGCGTGGTGGCCGGGTCACCTATCTCCCTCTAAAATGGTTGAGACTGGTGATGGCTGACCCCTGCGTTATGCTCGTGAACGGGTGCTGTTCGTGTGTCTGGCCGCAGCATTAATGTTTTTCCTACTTTTGTAAGAAGTGTTATTTTGGCTTTTAAAGTTATTGGTGGCTATCACGGAATCTTATCATATAGGCTTTGATGTATAAGTTTAAGATGATTTGAGAAAAGATGGTCAGAGTGGAGTTTTTTTTTCCGCTGCCTTTTTCTCCACTACAAATACGGCCCGACTGGCAGCGGCTAACATAGTAACATAGTACATTGACATTTAGCAAACAGAATGTAAATTCTTTATGTTGAAGTAAATTATTGATTTCTGATTTCTACGTAGTCTAACTATATCTTACTCTATTATCTTACTCTAACTATATATACTCTAACATATAGTCTAACTATGTGTCTTTTGTTTCAGTATGCAACTTCATAGTCCACGAGCGGTGCGTGGGGCTAGTGGTGACGCCATGCTGTGGGGTGGCGCCGAGCCTTATCAAAGTGAGTTTCCTTCCAGGAGGGTTATTCTACTAAGTGCATTACAGTTCGTACGGATCCCTGACTGAATGACTAGGTTTTGACGCTAACGGTATTTCCTCATAACAAATTTTGTATAACGGAGCAACGGGCGACATCATAGGTGGCGAAGCACCACATTAGCGACATCATAGTAGTCTTTAAAAACAACGACTGTTCCTTGGTAACTGTCTAGCTGTCAAATCCATGTGCTACTCCTTGTTTACCGTTTTATTGAGCCCTGTAACTACATGCCACCTGCCATGTTGGTCTCACTGAACAATATTAGCTAATGGAGGTATGACTGCCAGTGTTTAGACCAGTTTCCAAAAGCAAATGGGGGTTACCATTCCATTTTATTAGACCAGTTGCCAGGCCAGCTAGTCCCCAAATCCACTATCCCCGTCAATAACCTGTCCACTGTGTTGGGTTAACCATCTTTACGTTTTTGAAGTGCCAAAATATGTGTTAATATTTGACAGCTAGTGACAAAAAAAAACGTCACTCCACCGAGGAGACTTACATAATAATAGACGTGCAAGGCTTCGATTTTGTTAGTGCATTAAATTACAATGACAGATTCACGGTCGTTCATGTCACGTAGCATGTTTTTTCATTCCATTGATACCTAGAAAAAGAAAAAAATGCTTTATTTACCATGAGTTTTGTCAGAAATACAGAACAGTGAGCCCTGCGCTAGGACACCCTGTATTGCAGGTACTCTGAGGGAGTAAACAAATAATAACTGAAGTAAAACTATGTATAAACTAATATCAGAACAAAGGACTTAAAAAACTAAACAAAACTACTATCAACAACAAGGACTTGACGCGGCAATGAAATGAAATCGACGCAGCAACTTACCGTATAGATGCGTTATGTTTGTATTTTTGTCACGCAATCGCGCGTGGCTGAATTAATTTGAATCATCCTGGAATGAGTCTGCACACCCCTAAACAATCTAATTTAATATAATATGTTTACTTGTGAGATAAATTGTGTTTTCATGCGATGGCAAGTCAAACTATTTATTTAAAGCATAAAAGATTTTTTAATCTCGATATGGTCACTATGAGATGTTGTTAGGTTAACTAATTAATTACGTATTAACTTAAGACAGAAGGACCCTTAAGTAGGGGCTGAATAAATTAATCGACTTTTTATTACATGGATCTCACAACTTTTTACGGTAGAAGCACTGAGTTGCGAGACTTGATTTTTTTTACAAGTTATGTTACAAGTTATGTTTTTGATGGCTTAGTTATATATTCTTCTTCTTCCTGTGTCTCTCCACTAATAAAGGTTGAACGTCAGTCCTCCATATATTTCCCCATTTCTTGCCAAGCGAAACTGTTCGTCCATTCCCCGCTTCTATATTACACGCACCAAATACTGAACGATTCCAATCATCTGTCAATTTCCATACCAATTGCTATCGCAAACGCGAGGGTTCCGACAGAACTTGGTGCGCATAATTAGTCCTGGTGTTTACAGTTACACCAACGTATTATTACATTTGTGTTGTTGTTCTCCAGAACCCAGTGGCTCACTGCTGGTCGGAGCCCACACACCACAAGCGGAAGTTCTGCACGGTGTGTCGGAAGAGGCTCGATGAGCTCCCGTCGCTGCACTGCATGAGTGAGTACCGTCTTCTCATCGCTCAGTCGCTCAGAGCAATGAGGCGCTGTCCTTCGAAAAGGAGAAAGAGCGACCTAAAGACTTTTTCCAAACAAAGTTTATTTCCAAACTAAGACTTTCGTAAGCAATACACATTATTAGTGGATCCGGACTCAAGTTATGCCGTTTATTGATTCAGAACGTTTCGTAACAAATAGACATGATCAGTGAAGGCACAGAAAAGCAGCCTACAGACGTTTTTAAAGAGAGGGAGAAAGAGAGACAGGGAAAGAGACAAATAAAAGAGAGAGATATATCTAGAGAGCGAAAGAGACAGAGAGAGAAATAAAATGGCTTTTACCACGCGTGTCAACCGCAAACAACACTAAGGCTTTTTGGGGCATGTATTCCTTCACAGTATTAATAATTAACAAATGTCACAAAAACCAAGTCGTTGATCTGCTCGCTAGTAAAATGGTAAAACTCAATATCTCTTAGACTTCAATCTAAAATAGTTCTTAAATACTAACGAAGTTAGGGATAAACAATACAAGTGATAACCGATGGGGTAGACGAGTTCTCGAGTGGAGACCGCGGATCGGTAAACGTAGTGTGGGACGTCCTCAGACTCGGTGGAGCGATGATCTTCGCAGGGCGGCTGGCAAGAGTTGAATGAGAGTAGCCAAGGATCGTGCTCAGTGGCGTGCTATAGGAGAGGCCTATGTCCAGCAGTGGACAAGCATAGGCTGATGATGATGATGATGATGATGATGAATACAAGTACAGAAGAAAGGCCGTTCCCGTATAATGCTCGTCGGCCGCCCGTCGTCGGCCGTAGGCGGCCGGGCCTTTTTTTGCGCAAAAATTTTAGTCTGTCACCTAAAGAGTATTTTAAGGTTTATTTGTACCTAACCTTGCGTCCGCCCGACCGCCCGTCACCGGCTTGCCTCTGTCCTATTACGTGCACGAAATCCTGTCGCAATCCTAATGTCTACCTGTCAAGTTCCATACAAATTATTAACGGAAACGTCAGGATTTGGTGCGCATTTAATAACTAGGCCCATGTAACACGGCCCCACCTTCCAGTATGCGAGTACTACGTCCACGGCGAGTGCGTAGACTTCGCGGCGGCGGACTGCAAAGAGAACGCGACATACTGCGCGGACAGCGCGCCGCGGCACGTGCACCACTGGCGCGAAGGCAACCTGCCGGCCAACAGCAAGTGCGCCGCGTGCCGCCGCGCCTGCTGGTCGGCCGAGTGCCTCACCGGCTACCGCTGCGAGTGGTGCGGCAGCACGGTGAGCGGATCATCCATAATAATAATTTTATCATGACATTAATTTTCTGTTGTGGCATAAGCTAGATAAGATAATGATAATGCTCAAAACAATGCAAAGTAAAAAAAAGCTTTGACGTTTGCATCTACGTAATAAGACGATTTATACAGTGACCAGTGGCACCTTCACTCACACGAGATGAGTGAAGGTGCCACTGGATGGGTGAAGGGACCACTCGGACGCTTCAGTGCCTGGGACTTTGTTTTTTAGATGGAGGCTTACCCAGGAACGCAAAATTAAACCTTATCAAAACCTTATTAATTATTACAGAAATGTGAATACGCAAATGTTAGCAGTTTACAAAAATGGTAGGACTTAAGTAGGTGTCTGGAATCAGCATGAGCAACGGATAAAAAACCATAACGCTCTTTTTTCAGCCAGACCCTGCTGTGTCAAAGTCACAAGTATCAAAGCAGGACAAAATAGTCTTAACAACAAATTCAAACATAAATGTCCACATTTGAAATTAAACTTACGATACAAAAAATTGGCAGTTTTCCAGTCTGGTCTTTCACTGTCTTATGTATGTTAAAAATTGTTAAAATTTGAATAAATTTATCAGTCAAGTACAGCATGACAGACATGAAAATGTGACACAGCGACGCGGCCACTTCCACACCATGGCACTGACCGACAACAGCCCACTATGCCGAGAATGCCTAGAGGAAGAGGAAACATCCGACTACTCCATTGAGCCCGTCTCTTTCCAAAAAGCCAGCAATACTCTAGTATCACTATAGGCCTCTTGAAGGGATCTCAGTAATTCGTTCCTTTTCCTCGCCCTCACAGTGAATGGTCACGGGCGAGGAAAAGGGCCTTAAGCTTACAGGGCCTTTTTGAAGACAAAAGTCTCTTAGTTTAATTTCTTGTTTGGACTACCAGTCACTAGCACGCGTATGAAAATGTACTGATGCTCGCGCACTTTTTTTATTGCACGATTTTTTATGTCAATCCACTCGCATATCCGTGTAATCGTTACCGCGCATATAGCATATTCAATTCCTAAGACACCTCCTCCTGTGCTCCACAGTGCCACGCAGGATGCCGCGCGCTCATCCCCGAGGAGTGCAACTTCGGCATGCTGCAGCCGATCTTCCTGCCGCCGTCGGCCGTGTCCATCCCGCGCACCGAGGTGCCGATGGAGGCCATCATCGGCGTGCACGTGCGCCCGCCGCCCTCGCAGCGCGACTTCGGATGCCGTGAGTCCTCACCCGCTTCACAGCGCAGCCGGCGGCTTTTCGCCCGTTACATGTGCCTCGCCATTCGCGACCAGTCGCCCAGCTTCTAGGTTGCTTCTTTCACTTTTACTATCCTACTATCCTTCTCAGACCTAGTGCACTCGTATCCATCACATGTATCATTACATCTCGACTACTTAATATATAAGGTAGAATCAGCTGGCATATTTTAGCCTCCTCGCCGATCTCTTCCCTTGTCTGGGACCTGGAGCTCCTTTGCGCGTGCCGTTTGGTGGCGAAACGCTCGTGGTTTCCGCGGGACACTGTCGAATCGCGCGGCACATGTTGAGCTAAAAGCGGCGGGTGTCGGCGGAGTGGTGAGCGCTGTTGTTGCGGCAGCCGGCGAGCGCCGCGGCGGGCACGGCTGGGGCTCGGCGCGGCTGGCGCTGTTGGCGCGGCGGCTGCTGCCCTCGGCGTGCAGCCCGCACGGCGGCGCCTCGCCGCCCTACTCCAGAGGTACCCGCCCCGCCCCCTGACGCATGCCCGCCTCCCTGTGACGACTTTCGCGAACATCGGCACATTGTGCATCACGAAAAGACTCTAGCTTTCGGGGGTGATGAAGGGGGAGGGGGGGTGAACTTGCATAAAAAAAAATCTTTGCTGCCATTGGTCGTGTTAAAAGTTAAAATAATGGTGAATAAGATTTTTCTCTACGACTACTGTTGATGCTCTTCATAATATAACCTCTCGAAAAGTAACTAGTCATGTGATACAAAAACGCGCCATACAAATGACATGACGTCATAGGGCAAACTACCTATGACGTCACACAGTGCTCGTAATGCCTTAAAATGTGTATGAAGCATTTATCAATATTTCAGTTAAGTATTAAATTGTTCTTCGACAATATTTTTTCTGTCTTTATAGAAACCGATTAAAATTCAAAGGCAAAATTAAATCTAATCAGTTTTTTTATTTTAACTTCAATAGGGCCAGAGCCTAACGGCCTTATTTATTGAAACACGATTCCTCTAAAACTAATCTAAAACTCTACTTATTTAATCTGTGGCTATATCTTTTTCTTGCAAAATCTCCACCACAGATTGTTTTAATCGGTGTTTTTGAAGTGTTTTAAGGAATCGAGTTTTTATAAATAAGACCGTTAGTTTTTGTGTGTTTTTCTATGGCCTCTATGGTATAAACACAATGTCACTCCAATCTAATTTTGATGCAAGTTCCCTGTCAGCAATGAAAGACGCCTCATTTGACTCGGAATCTATCCGTGTACTGATGAATCATGTGTGTAGTTTGTGATCAACGGTCCTCACTCTATGGTGCTTGTAGATGTATCCACTTTTGAGTAGAGTTGGTGCGTCATTCGCAAAGGTCGATCACGTATCAAAGCTTTTGCTATGTGCTTTTTTAACATGCAATCAAGTATCACTAACAACGTTATACCTACTTATCGAGTCCCAAGCGTACACTATTCACCCGTCACAATCCTTTCTTCAAAATTTTGGATAAGAAATTATCCAGAAAATATTAATAGTAAATCACTACAATCGGCCAAATCACAGTGGGATTCATGTATTTCTCCTTGATAAATCATATATTTACTTTATCAAATTCATAAAGAAGTACCCACTGAATTATTCTAAACAGCTGTACCTCACAAAGCGTGCGTTGTACAGAAGAACGCATGCATATTAATTTCGTTTTGTCCTAAAACAAATGAACGAGAACAACTTTGCACAAACCTTCGAGTCTTTCGACACTGCTCACGATATCTTGAAACGAATGACCTCCAAGCCCTTTTGTACGATATTTCTTTAATTTTAATACCTTTGAGATTCGTAAGAGAAGCATGGCAGTCCCATGGCCGGCAAGGGTACTCGTGTAGTATCCCAACGGCAAGGTAATCTTCACATACCTACAAGTGAACTAATCTAAGTGCCTACCATATACATGAAGATGTACAGTGTTATATGCAAGCAACGCTCTCCGGCTATAGATGTGTGTTTTATTTAGATGCCACGGTGTAGTCTTGCTTAAAACGGTCCTAAGAGAAAACAATGCAACTTTTTCTACAGAGCTAACGCTAGAAGGACCAGTGATAGAAGAAGATGCATTCGAGACCATTGATAAGCAAGGCCTTATAGTTTTAGCTATGTTTACATTATGATAGCATACCGCGTACCCCAGTGCGATCGATGCCATTGATTACTTCCGGCCAATATCATTGAAGACAAAAGAAAACCATAATTATTTCTTGCAAGAGATACCTCGTCTAGTGTAAGCATAGCTATTGTTGGATAAAGTCCAAACGACTAGACACCTTCGTTTTAGTCGTTGATGTCTTTTCGTCCGGACTTCGTAATTATGTTAAAACAATCACTAATAAATGATAGAAGTTAAACATGAACTAAAAAGCAGCTTTTTGATCCAAATACTTACCTACTTAGTTAATTAGATTAATCTAAACGACTGATTGTTAAACCTTTGCAAATTATTTGTTGTTGAATCCTGAAACTAAAATTAACTCGAATCGTTGATCGAAAAGGAAAGCGGCAAAGTGTTATTTGTGAAAGTGGTGACTATGTTTTTACTGGCCAGTAGAAATAGGGTTATTTTTATTGCAAGTCATAATTTCATAATCTTTTCAAATCACGCCTGTAAACCGCGCAGTACCTAGATTTGGAACATTTCTGGGATAGTTCGACTGACTTTGAACTGTACATAGGTAAATACTATTTGTCTCGGGAATATTTAAAAATAATCGGTTTGCAAAAACGATGCGCAGTTAACTCACTTTCACAAATGAAGCTTTGATAACGTTTCCTTAAAGCTCACGATCCTAATTTCACATTTGACATTGAACACGGTTTGTCACTAAACTCGGTCCAAAGCTATAGGGAGCGGCGTTCTCCGCATTTGGTTGTTTGCTTTCCTATTCTTTAACGAGATTGACTATGGTGGTTAGTGGTTGACGCAATCCGTCCATAGGTACAAGTGACCGCCGTGTTGTGCAAAACGAGTGCTATTACTGTTGGTAGGCCTACGTACGGCTAGTAACCACCTGCCAGACAAAGACATGCCTCCATAAGGGATTCGTCGTGTTCCGGTGTGATTTATGGTGACGTCACACCTAACATAAAATCACGTTTCCTCTTAGGCCTATTCTTCATTTACCACCAAATGAGACAGAGGCCAATTATGAGGCTGCCCTACGTAAAACAATTGTAAATTATATAGGTATCTACGATCAGACTCTTAAAACCAACTTACGACCAACCAGTGCACACCAAGTTCTTCGAACTGGGCCTCAACTTCGATAGAAATAGACTAAACTCGGTTTAGTGGCAAACTGCTTTCCCTTTGTTGAAATTAGCGCTGATAAGGTCTGAGCTACCCTGGGTTTGCGTAGATTGTACGGTACAGAGTTTGGGGGAAATCTTTTGCTGTGTCCGGTCCCAGAGGCCGGGGCGACTGACTATACGCTCCAGATCCCACCAGTCGGTCACTGGGGGCGTATGTGAGCGATGTGGGGTGTTGCAGCACGCAGCGTGAGCGAGGAGTTCAGCTCGGGCTGCGAGGGCCGCTCGGGCTCCGCCGGCGGCTCAACGGGGGCCCCGGCTGACCAGGACCACCGCCCTGACCACGGGAAGCAGCACCGTGACCGCACGCCGGATGACAGGGACGAAGGTATGGCAGACTTTATCTAGCGCTTCCCACAATTTCTTTTTATAAAGCGTGACTTCCAATGAACTTAAAAAATAGTCTGATTGACACTTACAAAATCTTACCGCTTTATATAATTCTGTAACCCTATTTTCTAAGGACGTTGGCTATACCTGTACGGTTAAACTAAAGAAGTACAAGCGGAGTTAGTCTTTCGGACCTCCAACCAAAATGGAAATGGAAGCTTATCCATAACTAACCACAGATCAATCAACACTGACGTATCTAGGCAAATTTTCCAGGAGCCTGGCCCCGGAAAAGCGATCTTCTGTTACACCCAATCCAAATGCATGTATACAGTAACTGAACATCCTGGTATGGACATTTTGGGGTGGGAACGGCTCAATTACTTCAGCGAGTAGGGTGTCCCTTCAACCTTTTCCTCTCCTCAATCCCATACCGTTGACCCCACAGAGGTGGTGAAAGTGTACGACGGCGAGGCAGCGTGGTCGCGGCGGCTGTACCGGCCTGTAGTGGTGGGGCGGAACTGGAGCGACCGCGAGCTGGTCGCGGCCGCGCTGCGGGCCTTCCACGTGGCGCGCGACCCCGACCAGTTCGAGCTCACGGACGCGCTCGCGGGTGACGAGCCCCCTCTGAGGGATCCTTCGCCCCTCGCGCGCGTCACGCGGCTGCCCAACAAGCGGCCCGCGCTCTTCTTACGCTTCAAGTGAGTCGATCAAGAAATAAGATCATTACGATCACTTGTTCCTATCACAAACTAGGATACCCTGTGCTATGGCACATACATTCGGGATCGAACACAGGCACGCACGACCTCTGGCATGGTAATCAAATGAGTTACCGCTAGACCAACGAGGCAGCCGTTAAAAGTTTAGTAAGATATTTTTTCCTTCTAGTTTCGCTCTCCACGTCGGCAAGCTTCGCATAGTTCGGGAGACTCGAAGACCCTGTGGCAATCTCTACAGCGAAAGCGTTGACACCATTTTCCCCGACAGGGAACCCGAAACGGGATGCGGAGAGGTGCGCGTGTATCCTGGCCGCATCGCTGGCGGCGGCGAGACCTACGTGACGGTGGCTTGCAGCGGCGAGCACGCCGTCGCCGACCTCATGGCGGCGGCGCTGGAGCGGTTCGGCCTCGACCCCGGCACCGCCGTGCAGGACTACCGCTGCTCCGAGATCCTGCTCGACCGCGGGGGTGAGTCCGCTAACTGGCCGGTTTCCAATACAGGTGCTGGCATACATTTAGAATAATGCGCAGTGGTCTATTTTTGGGACTGCTCGGTGGACTGAAGTTGCGCGGGTAGGAGAAGATCGTTGCGGCCACGTATTTAGTTGATAAGTTAGTCTTGTCAACTTGTCACTTGTCATGTATATTTCCGTCCTCATAAATAGAGCCTCGGTCATCGGCCACAACTACGTATCGCGGGACTTGACTGATGTCACAGTCTCACAAGAAATCAGATCGGAACACTGAATCTGACTAACTTCGAGTCTGTTAAGCGAGCGCTCTAATCAAATTCTCACTACCACACTCAAACAAGTCTACCTCGTTAATTAAATTCCCTCTTTCAACCCCGCGATCCCTCAGCGGTGTCAGAGCGGGTGTTAGAAGAGGACGAGCGTCCGTGGCGCATAGTGGTGCGGCTGGCGCGCGAGTCGGTCCGGCGCATGGAGCTGGCGCGGTTCTACCTGCAGCCGCGCCGCGACCCGCACGGGCCCACGCTCGCCCTCTTCGTGGCCTCGCTGCCGCCCAACCTCTCGGAGCGAAACTACGAGAATATACTGGTCGACTTCTTGGGTGCCGGTGAGTGACTAACCGTTTTTTAGGATCATCAGGGCCGTATTATCCAATAAGCAGTGTAAGCAACTGCCTTAGGGCCTCAATCGGCTAAGGCTAAAATAGCCCGAGCCGTGCATTGCCTAGGGGCCTCGACGTGGTCGGGTTAATGGGAAGAGCGGAATAAAGCGAGGGTGCAAAGTAGAAATTTTTTACCTCATCCAAGGGATGAATTCGGCTCAGATTTTAGATAGTTTAGTAGGAAACAGCGCATTTGGAGTTATTATTTTGTTAATAATTTGGAGAACAGCGCGTAGTAGAAGTGACTGCACGTATGAAGAGGCCCTTGTTCAGCAGTGGATACTGATGGGTTCAAGATGATAGTGATGTTTAATTTGTAAGGATAATAATTGGACCATAATTTGGAACTCTATATAGCGTGATCTGTACTAGCACCAAGGTTCTTCTAGTGATACTGCAGTCCAATATATTTTGTTCAGAACCAAAAACCTAAATTGGTAGATTTTCCTTTAGATATATCTAAAGCGTGAATGCCGTGGAAGCGCAGCGGTAGAACGCCGGCCTCACAGTCGTGCGTTCGAATCCCGGCATGTACCAATTACTTTGGTAAATGTGGCGCACATTTGTGAAGTTGTATAGTAGCAATACCACTCGCTAACTGTGGAGGAAAACATCGTGAGGAAACCTTACTGAGGTGTTCACTTACCCCTCAACGCTTGAAATTGCCAATCCCCGGTGGGCACACTTGGTAATTGTGCCCATACTCTCTCTCTGAGAGAAGGCCTGTGCCCTGTAGTGGGACGTATATAAGCCTACATATAAATATCAAAAGATCTTGTAGGAGATCTAAAGCCAAGTTTCCCACCTACAGATAACAAGTTCAATACAATCGGGCCGATCTACTATGAGTACGGCTCAATGGTGATCACGTACGAGGACGCGAGTAAGGCCGTGCGTGCCCTCTACGCGCTCCGAGAGGCCAAATATGAAGATAAGCCTTTATTGGGTGAGAATCTCTTTACACATGACTTATAGAAACTTTGAAAAGATTTTCATCATCATTATACAGGTATTCACTGCTGTGTATACACGTTTTCCCATAAGCTTCTTAAGTGGGTGAAAGCGATGGTAGCGTAGCGGTAGAACGCCGGCTTCTCATTCGGGAGGTCGTGGGTTTAAATCCTGCATGTACCAATGACTTTGTTTTGTAAGTTACGTACATTTGTGAAGTTATAGTAGCAAAACCACCTGCTAACTGTGAAGGAAAACATCGTAAGGAAACCCTAGTGTCTGAGGTATTTACATACATGCAATGGCCCAACCTCAACTATGAGGCTATGTGCGGTAATCTCAGGTCTAACTAGAACTAACTAAGGTTCTTAAATTAACATGTCATTTATCCATGTGTACGAGTACACCCACAGACGGATTTATCGATTTGTTTTAGCTATTAAGTACCTCTATAAAATGTATACGGGGGCCTAATTATGCGCACCGAATCCTGAGCGATTCCAATCGGCTAACTGTCAAATTTTGACAGTTGGACGTGGTTAGACTATTGAAATCGTTCAGGATTTGGTGATCGTAATACAGGGGCAGATCAGAATTAAGTAGCGTAGTCACCTCAAAGCGATTTACAGACCCACTCTCCCGAAAATGAGTACTGTACTGCACATTCTTGTAAATGAGACGTGGACCTCAATTGTTGCATAAAAATTAAAAGAAGAAAGACAGAATACTTGTGTCTATTATAAGTAAGTAGATATAAAAGTCGTCAATAAATTTAAAAAAACAGCCAAGTGCGGGTTGGACTTGCGCACGAAGGGTTCCGTACCATTATCTATACAACATTTGAATATTTCAAGCGTTGCCGTTATTAATATCGAGCAAAAAACAACAAAAAAATCACGTGTTTTGTATGGGAACCCCCTTAAATATTTATTTTATTTGGTTTTTAGTATTTGTTGTTATAGCGGCAACAGAAATACATTATCTGTGAAAATTACAACTGTCTAACTATCACGGTCCATGAGATACAGCCTGGTGACAGACGAACGGACGGATGGACGGACGGACAGCGGAGTCTAGTACTAGGATTCCTTACCATTTGCGTACACTAAAACAGATCACAATGGACTGAAAAGATCCCTAACCTTGTTAAAAACAAGGTTTTTCGTAGCTGGAATTTCCCTTCCTAACTTGATGCTCGTCGCACAGTGATGCTGCTCCCCAACATCGAGCCATCGCAGGTGCCGGCCGGCGTGAAGCCGCTGCTGGTATTCGTCAACGTCAAGTCGGGCGGCTGCCAGGGGCTGGAGCTCATCTCCTCCTTCCGGAAGCTCCTCAACCCCTACCAGGTCTTCGACTTGGAGAACGGCGGCCCTCTGCCTGGGTGAGCGTTCTTTAATATTGTTTCAGTCCTCTTAATCAAATTGTGAGCAAAAGGTAAAGCACGCATTGCTATAACAAGCAGCGCACAGACCAAAACGAGCGGTGGACACTTTGGGATACTTCTCTTGGTGGATACAACTCGCAGTTTCAGGGAGCATAAATCAAAGTTCAGTTGAACGTTTACTTTTCACAAAAAATTGCTACTTGTAATGCATTTTCACTTTTTCCATCCGCTTCACTACGCTGAAATCACACTTTTCCCACAAGATTAAAAACTAACCTTTGAGCTTCAAATCCGCCCTAGTAACCTACAGCTATTTCGAAGTAACATATTCGTATGCAAATGTCTAAACCGCAGAACCTTCACTTTAACGAACGGTGTAGTCTGACGGACTCTCCCATTTGTTGCAGACTATACGTGTTTCGTCACATTCCTAACTACAAGATACTGGTGTGCGGCGGTGATGGCACCATTGGATGGGTGCTCCAGTGTCTCGATAACGTGGGGCAAGATTCTCAATGCTCCAATCCGCCCTGCGCCATTGTTCCTCTCGGCACGGGTAAGTAAGAGGCACATTTCACTGAGATTAACTTGAAAAATGCAAGGCAATGAGGCTGGTAGAACTCACTGGCTTCTGACAGTGCTGCTTAGTTCAACTCTAACAAAATGGCCCAATTGATGCGATATCTTTTTAGTAACCAAACTAAGCATTCTTCTTTCCTGACCTCTAAAGAGACTCTTCTTTATTTTTTTCTGCACCAATCACTATGTCAGCCCGGTATTCCTCTAATACTTCTGAAATTCTTTAAAGCCCTCAGACATATTTGCCTTTACAAGATTCTATTTTCTCCAAGGGTTTTGGTAGTGTTCAATCCAGTCCATAAACATAACCCACTTTGGCATAGACATTTTCTCTTTAACACCAACGCGTGTCACAATCATGGGTCATTCAGTCTCTTGTGAGTCTCGTGCACCGTTATTATTTCTCCTTTACAATGCCATTGGCCCATAGATCCCTGCCCATAGGGATAGGGCTACAAGATTTACTCCGGAGTAACCCAACCTGTCCACCAGGTAACGATCTCGCTCGCGTGTTGCGCTGGGGCTCAGGCTACACGGGGACCGAGGATCCGTTGTCCCTCCTCCGTGACGTCATCGACGCCGAGGACATCCGTCTGGACCGCTGGACCGTGGTCTTCCACCCGGAAGACAAGCAGGACGAACCAAAGGAACAGCTCTCGAAGCAACTGCCCGGTATGCTATTCATTGCGTTCTCGTGCTTTGGGTTTGTTTCGCTCTACCTTTTGGTTTGACTCGATCTTGCAATACTTCAGACGAATAACGGCATTTGCGGTCGCGTCATTTACCGTAGCTCCGAGCGACTTGACTGAAATGGATGCACGTCAAATATGTATCTCAGACACTCAGACACCATCACTTCAGCTTTCGTTTCGTGTTTGGCCGGGTCAAAGACGTGATCAATTACATACGTCTCAGCGTGGAATAACCGCAAATGAGTGTGGGATATTTGCGTCTCGCCAAAGGATTTCACACCTACGATATATTTTTGGCTGTATATATCGCGTTGTATCACGCCATTTTGCGCGATGGCGCAACAGTGAATGCCAGCCAGCCATTCAGCGCTGGGTTGAAGGAAGCGTACCTACTGATGTTTTTCGAGCCCAGTACCTACCTAGAGTAATTTTATGCTTCCCAAGTAGCGATTTCAATTATTAAAATTTTTTTAATTTCTTTCTAAATGAATTTTGACCTAAGCTCTTGACCTAAGTATTTATTTCTGTTTTTTGCTGTTGTTTTTCATCTCGCTGTCGTTTCTGTCACTTTTCATCTCCCGCCCTAATACATTCCAGAAGTTATATAAGTCACAAAAATTGATCTGTTCCTTTTTGACGAGTGGTCTACTGGGAAGTTGGCTTCATATTATATCCTACCCATAATAAACTACTGACCTGGCCACTTTAGTAATTGCTCGGCGGTTTTTTAGTACTTTCCCCGCCTTCTATTACCTATGGTTCCTTTCGCTCGACACTCTGTTTCCCTCTTTCCTGTTAGAATGTCAACCTACCTGTTACCGTCGGTCTACGTCGGGCTTTGGTTATTAAGTTCCGAAAATATGTTGCAATCCTTGCGCTTTCCATCCATCCCTGGCTTCCCTTTATATAGTGGACCGAACCCATAATTTTGTATTTATTTATTCATTTGCAAATTTTATAATTAAATTACAGTTAAACTATTGCGTAAATAATTACGTAAATATTGCTAAAATTGCTCTAAAACTAATACCAATAATTGCTTAGTAGAAAAAACATAGCTCAATCCAAAACTTATGAGCTCATTAATATAATTTCCTGCCGCCAACATCAGTCATGATTCATTATATTCCTGAAGGGATTGATACGTGGCTTTGGAGTGTCGCAGAGTCGCAGAGCAAATAGAAAAGAAAGAAAGAAAGAAAGAGGATATTTATTTAAATTGTCACAGAAACACAAATACAACTCTCTTCACTTTCCTTCACCTTTCATCTCTCGCCGTAGGTATTATATCCCAGCAACATTTATCTGATTGTAGTTGATGAGCAAGTTGTGGAGATACAACTGGAAGTTGGCTCCATACTCTATGCTACTTATAATAAATAACTCGACCACTTTAATATTTGCATGACAACTTTTCGGTGCTTTGTCCCCGTATCCTTTCCTCTTTCCCTCTTCCCTGCCGCCCGCATCATTCATCATATGCCTGACGGGATTGATACGTGACTTTGCAGTGTCTGTAACGGCAGGGTCGCAGAGCGAGGACAACTCGCAGATCCTGGTGATGAACAACTACTTCGGCATCGGCATCGACGCGGACCTCTGCCTCGACTTCCACAACGCGCGGGAGGAGAACCCCAATAAGTTTAATAGCAGGTGAGTACTTAATTGTGATCCCACAATATAGGCCATACCTGAGCACAATCACCTGGGACAATTAGTCATTTTAGCACAACCCAGTAGGTCGGCAAGATGAAAATTACTGACAAGTTATTAGCATTGTGGCTCTAGGAAGCATCCCATCATTCGAAACAAGTAAAAGTGAAGTTTCGATAAAGTTTTGAACTCATGGGCTCAATGTAGACTTTTACAAACTCTACACCATTAATTTTAGAGACTTTAGATTGAGAGTTTCAAGTTTTTCTGTCCGTGAAACTTGACATTGTTTTTCCTTTCCTTCCTTTTAATGTCCACTTTATCTTGGCAGGTTGCGCAACAAGGGTGTGTACGTAAAAATGGGTCTCCGCAAAATGGTCGGCCGCAAGATGTGCAAGGATCTACACAAGGCGGTGCGGCTGGAAGTCGACGGGAAGCATGTAGAGCTGCCCGCCGTAGAGGGCATCATCATATTGAATATACTCAGGTGAGTGAGCGACTAACTAAATTACACAGCTCATTTTGCGCTAACCGGCTCTCATCCGCAACGTGAGCGCAGGACGAGGTGATTCTTTATCCATTTCCCTGTGGGCGGGATAGAGGTTCCTGTTACCGGGACAGCTAGGGGAGCACAACGTCACGATATAAAAGTTTTATCCGCCTTACTTTATTTAGTGGGATAAAACTTTTAAATTAACCTTGTGCTCCCCTAGCAGGACTCACTCAGCAGATAGGAAATGAGATTAGTTATTGAGGTTTTCCTATTGATACCATCTTTCATGGCCTCTCAACTTGACTAAGTGGTCCAATCATCGATCAATAAGTATGAAGCACCAACTCTTATAATAAATTTATAATAAATGTTTTTTCTTCTTTCTTCTTCTTTTTCTTCTTCTTCGGAACTAGCCTCAGATGTTCAAGATATTACGAGTCATAACGAAACCCTATAATTATACCTTTGATGTCCTGACTGACCTACATATGGCTTTTGAGGGTTCAGTACCCGAAGAGTGCAAATGAAAATTAAGCCGACAATGGGCTACTAATGACAGAGTCCGTCGACTCAACGTATGACGATCAAAGTTACAAGTAAACATCTGAATCAAAAGTCTGCGGCCAATGTTTGGCGCCAAAGCATTTAAAAACCCTTACCTTAATCACCTACCACATATGTCTGGGGGCTGCGAATAACCATTCATTGTAACTCTACATACTTTTGACTTTACTTAATTGCTGACGTCTCCACAGCTGGGGTTCGGGCGCGAACCCATGGGGTCCGGAGAAAGACGACCAGTTTAGCAAGCCCAACCACTGGGACGGAATGCTGGAGGTGGTTGGGGTCACCGGAGTGGTGCACCTCGGTCAAATACAGTCTGGGCTGCGTGGCGCTATGCGGATAGCACAGGTAAATTGATCAGTCAATCATCAACTATTGAGACGTCTAGACGTGGTGGGGGTCACCGACGAGGTGCAATTTGATCAATACAGTCCGGGCTGCGTGGTGCCATTTGGATAGCGCAGGTAACTCAATCAATCATTCAATCATTAAGCACTAGGATGCCTTGCTAGAAGTGGTTGGGGTCTCCGACGCAGAGCAACTCCGCCAAATTCAGCCTAGGCTGAAGGGCGTCATGTGGATAGTGCAAATAATTCAATCAACCAACCAATAGGAAAGTGATTAGGGTCATCGGCGTGGTCGGCACAACTCAGCCAAATCAGTCTGAGCTGTGTGGCGCGATGCTTATAGCGCAGGTAAATCAATCATCGAGTCATAAACCACCGGACCGGCATGGATGTAGTTTTCATAAACTGGCAAAGGCAGCGTAGGACGCCCACCAGCTCGCTAGACCGACGATCTGAGGCAGATTGCTGGTAGCGGCTAATGAGGAAAGAAGTGGCGTGGGGGAGGCAGTGGACAATTGGACATTCCTGTGAACTTTTATAGATGATTCATTTCGTAATGCAACATTTGCTTACTCATTCAGCGCTGAACTAGTTGTGTCTTTCGTCCTTCTCGAGCGGATATGGTGAAGAATTATAAACTATCTCAACGTTTTTTTTTAACGGCATCTCGAATCGGTCCTGTCTTGGACGACTACTTCTGCCCAAGGATGTTTTCTGCCAAACATAGATTTATTTTTTAAGATGTCAGTGGACATTGAGCACGAAAAAAAGGTACAATTTTTTTGAATGACATCAAGATTGTGTTTACGGATATAGATAATTGACACATTAAATGGGAATTTAAAGGGTCCAACACTATCATCACACCTGTTCCTCTGCAGGGCGGGCACATCAAGATAAACCTGAAGAGCGAGATCCCAGTCCAGGTGGACGGGGAACCCTGGGTGGCGGTGCCAAGTGAAGTGGTGGTCCTCAAGTCGGCCTTGAAGGTACGCGCTCGTCGCTAGGTCTGGAGACCAGCGAGCTTAAAGACACGTTCTGTGTTACACCGCTTGTCTGTTCACGACCACTGGGTTGCTTCTAAAATTCGCAATTCTTGAAACATGTGAATTTAAAGTTGTTTAAGTTTACAAATATTGTTTCTCTCAGTCTCGGAACTCTTGAATCGATATTTTTCGAAATATTTTTTTTTATAGAGTCTCACTTTACGCGCCGATACCGCAGTCACCGATAAATAGAGAAAACATCCTCATTTTATTTAAAATATGGTTTTAAGCGTTATACCTATCTATCAAACAACGCCACTAGTTAGAAAAACTGTAAATTTATTTAATTTGACAACTTTCACGAATAGCTCATTTTAGAATTTTGTAACCCTGTGCATTAACTAGTTGCTGATTTGGATATGATTGGATCCATGGTCTATTAATGTGCTTAATTTCATTTCAATCCGTAAAATAATTAAATTTAAATGCGCACATTCGCAAGTCCACATTTATAATATTCATGGGTGGGCTTTTGGATCTAGAGGATTTAATATTTTTGTTGCATCAGTTAATCACATGAATGGTCAAACTTCACTCTATAGCATGCTTTGTAAGTTAAGACCTACTTTCGCTCGCAATTTCTAACATTTCTAAAGTATGGGTATGCTTATTTTTGACAAATTTAATCAAGACTTGAAAATAAAATAAGGAACATTTTAGACGTATTTTTGTTGTGCCTATTTTTCGACAAAGTGAATCGTAAAGAAAAATACGGATTTCTCTATCACGAACTATGAAGTAACTTAATTATGAAAATTAAAATATGTCTTAAATGTGGCTAATAATGTATGGTGTGCAATAAAGAGTATTAATCTAATCTAATCTAATCTTAGACTAGATGAGATTTGATTAAATACTAATTATGGGAAAAGAAAGATTTATTTAAAACTCTCCGCTCCTTTAGGAAGCTTCAGACCATTCCATAATACATTTTAAAATCTTCACAAAACTTGTAAATGCAATGCTTACCAATGCTTGTCCAAAGTATGAAAGTTTTATGAAAAAAATACAATGATATCCAGCACAAGACGTGGCTTTCGACATGAATAACATATTAATAATCTGTTAATATCCCGTAAAACATTTTTGCCATGTGACATGCTTACTTCGCGGCAACGTACTCGTATCATCTTTCGTACCTATCTATACCTACTTATCATCGGGTACACAAACTCGAGAGTTTATTGGTGTACATACCTACTTGTCTAGCTTGGGACCAGCCCTCCTATACGTAACTGTTCACTGTGTTGAGTTATCCATTTTTTCGTTTCCGAAGTGTCAAAATACATTATGTATTAGACAGTTCGGACGGGTTAAATCGGACGACTTCATAAAGCGGAAAAGTTACATGGAAGCGCTTCGGATGCCGCTTACCACAATACCAGCAAGCCGTCTCGGAGCTGTGTACCCGACGTCCGCTAACCGTGTTTGCATGTGCTCGTTTCGTCTGTCTGTGCCCTAAACCTCGCCCACCGTCCCGAATCGCCCTACGTTCCGCCACGCGTCCCCTTACCGGCCGTCCCCTTGTCACGTAACGCCCGAGCACTCGAACTCCACGCACAGCAGCCAGGGGGGGTGCGGGCGTCACGTCGGGGGGGGCCGCCGCCGCAGTGCGTCATGTGTTGTGTGTTCAGGCGACCATGCTGAAGAAAACCAAGCGCGGCGCCGCGGGGGCGGCCCCGTGACGCGCTCACCCCCCCGTGCCCCGCAGGCCACCATGCTGAACAAGCTGCACGGGAAGGTGCGCCGGCGCGACACGGAGCCGGCGCTGCCGCCCGCGCCCGCGCCCCCCGGCCCGCCCCCGCCGCCCCCGCCGCCCGCGCCGCCCGACACTTGAATCTGGCTCAGCGAGCGCCTCATCTAGCGCCCGCGCCTGCCTCGGGCTCAGGGCAAGCGCGTGCGCCGCGCTCGCGACCACCGCTCCGGCGACCGGCCGGTACAGGCCACCGGCCACCGGCCACCTCACCGCTACAACTTACTCACAACCACTATATAACAAAATCAATTCAAAGTATGTAAATAAATTATTAAAGAGGAAAAGCAGAAAGTAAATAATATATAAACCTTATAATAAAGATAAAGTTTAATTTTAATTAGTAACTATAGTTGTTGTTTTAATTTTATGTTCTAGTATTATCTACTACTTTCATTTGAAAAGAAAATGTATAAAAAAAATTAAACGTATAAAAATATAATGGAAAAATGTGCGTTTTCTCTTATTGTTCACATTCCAACAACTGTATGAACCATTTCAGCAACTGTATGAACCATTTCAGGAAAGTGAATTTCTTCCTATCTATTTCTTAGTAGTGAATATACTTGAAGTGTTTTTACAGCAGGGCCCTGTTATATAAAACTACTATTTGTGGTAAGATTATAATTGTCAGTAATTTTCGCTAAGCCTAGCCACAGGATTCATCGGTTGAACGAAACTGACATAGTAAAGTTTATTTATTACAAATTTTACCGTTACAATCTCTCAACACTACGAGTAACTACAACAAAAAGCGGTGGTAGCCCACTGGGTAGAACAATGGACTCGGAATCGAGAGACCCAGGTTCGATTCCTAATGCGGGCAGGTACCTATGACTTTGTTTATTTTCTAAATTACGTACATCTGCAAATTTGTAGCAGCAATAGCACACGCTAGCTGAAGAAAACCATCGTGAGGAAAACCGCGGCTTAGTTGGCCCCGCACGTATTGAATTGTTTTTCCTGTGGGCTAGGCCGAAAGCTGTCAGGATAGGTGCTGGGCAAGCCTGCTTCATCTAAAAAATACAATGTCCCAGCCACTGCAGCGTTCGACTGGTCCCTTCACCCATCTAGTGTGAGTAAAGGTGCCACTGGTATCATCTCATTACGGACATGCAAAGGCCTAAGTTTACTCACAGAGTATAAATCCCCAGAAGCCATATATATAGGTTATATATATATATATATACGCGTCGAATTTATAACCTCCTCATTTTTTGAAGTCGGTTAAAAATAGATGGATTTCGCTACAAATTAGTTCTGAAGTTCAGACATGAAAGCCATATCGCCACAACCTAAAAGGACTCAAGTCTTCAACTACGTTCTTAAACATAGGTACCTAGTCAACTCTATGGTCAGCATCAGAGCGACGATATTGGCGTGGAACAGGAAAATCATTATCAGCGACGCAGTGGCATTGTAACCCATGCCAGAAGAAACCCACTGACTGCTCCAAGAACGTGGAGGAATATTAATAATAATAACTTCCACACAACACAATCACTTGACCATGTCCCAAACTAGGATACCCTGTGCTATGGTAACTAGGCCAGGACATCACAAACATGGAAATACACCCAGACTGAGGCCGTTTGTACAAATGTACGGCAGCCCCCTGTGGGAATCGAACCCAGGAAGATCACGGTGGAGCGTTTGCTCACGCACTTGATGATGAAAGAGTTACAGGGATTAACTAACGCCGTGGCGGGGGAAAAGCCGAACAGGGCTATGTAGTAAGAAGGTAGGTAGGTGTTCCATATTGTCGACGCAGGTTGGTGGAGCCTGGAAATAAAACAAGAGATTAGACTGGAGCATCTTGAACAATGCGAAGCGCAGTATACTAGAATCACCGAAAGAATGCCAAGACACATCGTAGACCGTATTTTTGTTATTTTCTGATTGTCAGTCACGATCAATCACTATGCCTAGCGCATGAGGAATTGAGTAAAAGTGAGTGCGTGCTTGTGTCTATGTATATAAAAGTCTTTATTGTCACGATCAGTGACGTAACTACCTAACTATATGATGGCAGGGCGGGCAAAAGGCCACGGGCGGTAAATTAAAAATTTTAACAAAAATGTTTATATGTGAGTAGGTACTTCAAATCAATTAAAGTTAGGCCATATGTACTACTACTAAGGACCATATACATATTTTTAATGGGAGGACCCCATTCAATGAATTTTTCACGGGCCTCAGATGGTATAGTTACGCCTCTGGTCACGATCGAAATACCCTCTAAGTTGTCGTCAAAGTTTTAGCCAAGTATTGACTCGGCTTTCCTCACCACAACCACAACAACAGCTACGTCCATGATGGGATCCTGCAGGTGCAGCATCTGACAAAAGCTGATGTTTCGCGCTCCTGTCGCCGCGGCAAGGAAGAGCGGGTTCACAATGGTCGGAGTCCATATCAGGAAGGTCGGGGACCTGTCGAGGGGGGTAGCCTGAGACGAGCATAGCTGGGCATTAACTCGTTAATCCGTTAATCGCTTATCTGTGCCCAAGTTTGTATAGACCAACTATACAGTTGAGGGATTAATTAATATTTTGACTAACGGATTAACTTTTAAGTTCAACTTAGAAAATGTGAACGGACTCGTTAACTTCCGTTAACTTTCCACAAGTCCGTTAATCGTTAATCCAGTACCTACTATTTATTGAAAAGATAAAAACATTCTGATAAGTAACGTTCGGGCCGCTAGTCAATCGAAACTAGGCAGGTATGCCTTGCCGGCGCGTGTGAGTCAGAAAAATTCATTAATATTATTCGTTTGAGCGCTGGCGCAAAGAGTGACGAGTGTTTTGTTTTTCTTTTTTTTTGTTAAGTATACCATATTGGCTAAAGGATAGAAAAAGAGCCTCGCTTTCAGACGAGGACTTCAATCATCTTCATGAAGGTGAATATCCACATTATGCCAGATGACTAACCTTTTTTTTTGTTTCTAACCTGCTAACCCAGAACCCAGACCAACAGTATTTCTAAATAAATCAGTAACGCAACGATACGAAAATGGAATTTTTATGGCATATTAACGGCGTACGAATGAAAAATTTAATTTTTTTTCAAAATCCTGGTCATCCCTAAGGACAGAGCTAGCACGCAACAATTTTTCTTTAGTAATTAGGAGTAGACCGTGTTATCGGTAGACCAAGGAGGGAATCATTTTCTTTACTTACCGACCTTTTTTACATTTGTAATAAACGTCGATATCATTTTGCCCCTTCGCTATTGATATGATAATCTCTTTGATTCACAACTTTATTGACAAGTGTAATAAATATAATAATAATAACTTCCACGCAATACAATCACCGTTCCGTGTGGCTCCGGATTAAGAATAGCGTCACTCCATTTCCTTCCGTGGATGTCGTAGAAGGCGACTAACGAAATCAATTACCAGGAGACGGGCAACAGCGTCTTCCTGAGATTCCAACCGCATACTGCGATCGCCAACCCGCCTGCCAAGCGTGGCGATTATGGGAAAACCTCATGGTTAGGAAAATCGTGAGGGAGGCCTATGTCCTGCAGTGGGCGTCAAAGGGCTGATGATGAAGGAGTTAGATAGTACCTAACTCCTTATTACTAAATAAAGCCGTTTATAAATAAATAAATAATAAGACTTGCACCCACGCTATCTGACAGCACTATCTGATTATCCATGAGTAAAACCTACTCATCACATTTTTCAAGAATTCGGCAGAAAGTGAGGGTGTGTCCCCACTAGCTTTCAACGATTGTCCAGCAGCCTTATTTATAAAAACACGATTCCTTAAAATACTGCGATACTGTAGTGCATCGGGAATGTTCGCCGAAGCTCGTGTTGACGAATTTGTCGGCATCATACGGAAACGGGTGTCTTCCATGCTGAGTAGAGCTTGCGGCAGTCCAAATAGCATCCAGCCTGCGGGCTGATAGCCCCTTTTGGAAGCATGCATAAAAGGTGAAGGTGCATGTAAAATAGTCCGTAATTGTTCTCTTAATTTCACTAACATAGTCTAAATAGTCTACTAACTATTTATGGATGTTTCATCTGAAATAAATAAATAACATACTCCTCGAATGCAGTCTGTGGTAAATAAAACGTGAAACTTTAAGATGGTGTTGGGGCACACCATAGCTTAAGGTGACCACTTCACATTATGTTTATTTTCACTTTCACTTTCCTATAAGATTTGGTGGGCAACACCATACGATTACCACGATTGCCATTTATTCGTATTGATTTTGCTGTATCCTAATTGAAACGGGCCCTTTTCGAGATATTAAAATATAAAAAATACCTACCTACTTCACGAATACTTCATAAATTAAAGAATAAAAGAAAAGTAAAACTTCTTTAGTTATAACATCTGAAATGTACCATATTTGACGCAAATAAATATCTTGTATCTTGTAATAAAATAAATTACAATTAATTAAATAGAGGTAAAAAATCCAATCTAAGGAACTTAAATAAGTATTTTGGTAATTAAATCACAGCAGCTAGCCTTTCGTAGGCTCGATTCTGCCACGCCTTTGTTCTGAGGGCAGCAGTAGGGCGACCACGGCTCCAGCTGCAGGACAAAAACAAAAACATCATCACACAGTTCATCTTTGATCAGAGCAGAACAACCATATTATTATGAACCTGTCGATTTAATTTTATTGCCGCGCATAACTGTCAAATACGTACATATTTTGACACTTCAGAATCGTCAAAGTGGTTAAGCCAATATAGTGGACAGTTACGTAATAGGAGGGCAGTTGGTACACGATGAAAGGAAGAAACTAGAGATTGCAGATGTCAAACACTGGTATTAAACTTTGGCCTTTGCATCTACGTAATGAGATGATTTATGCAGCGTCCAGTGGCACCATCACTCACACTAGATGGGTGAAGGGACCACTCGGACGCTGCAGTGCCTGGGACATTATTTTTTACATGGCTTGCCCAGCACCTATAGGTGCTATACCATAGGTGGTATACCATCCTGACAGCTTAGTCGGCCTAGCCCAGAGGAAAGACAAGTCAATACGTGCGGAGCCAATCAAGCCGCGCGTTTCCTCGTGATGTTTTTCCTTCACCGTAAGCGT
The DNA here is from genome assembly GCA_947308005.1 of Yponomeuta malinellus. Taxonomy (NCBI): domain Eukaryota; kingdom Metazoa; phylum Arthropoda; class Insecta; order Lepidoptera; family Yponomeutidae; genus Yponomeuta; species Yponomeuta malinellus. Next base: position 18,311,246 of record OX371003.1, read on the forward strand.
GTGGTATTAACGGGTAAAATAAATGAAAATAACTCTTAAATCAACGAATATTATTTCGGATTTTTTTATTTGTGCCGAAAATATTGATTGTACAGATTTCCCTTTAATTATCACATTGTTTGCCTATGATAACAAACGTTACCAAACGTTTCCATTTTTTTTCACAAATTTTGCCCTGGTGAAAACATACGACGCGACTCTTTTACATTGGGTATGGGACCCTTCCATGTATCGTCACAATCCGTTTGACTATCTACGTTTGAAAGTCACGTAGAGTCCAACCATGTCAAATGACATCGAAAAAAATCGGCTCGAAGCGGAATTGGCAGTGGGACGCACGATAAGGCGTATTTCGCGGATAGAGCGGAATCCGACAGGCTTAGTTGGTTAGAGAGCAGTTGCATGGTACGAGATGCCCAAATCCAAATCCCGCTACGGCCTCAAATGTGTCTTTCAATTTCAATCTCGTTTATCAAGCCCAAAATAGGTTCCATAAATCAATCAAAAATACAGGGTGTCGCAGAAAAGTCCGGTAGATTTTTAGGGTATTAGTAAGTAGAGAGACCAGCCCCAAAGTCACCTGGGCCAGTTGCACCGGACGTTTCTCCAACACCTCGTATATTGATTATATGTATTCTTTTTGTTGCACTAACCCGGTGCTGAGGACAATTTTTAAAAACCTATTTAGAGGCTAAAAATTCCACTCAAGCCGGGTCGCGGGTTCAAGTCCCGGCATAGGTGGAAATTTTAGCCTTTAAATAGGTTTTAAAAACCTCGTATATTGATTCAGAACAGATAAATAGATAGATACACTCTATCTCTATCTCTGGATAGATATCATCTGGGTGTATTTTCATGTTCGTGATGTCCTTGTCGTTGCCATAGCACAGGGTATCCTAGTTTGGGACCAGGACAAGTGATTGTGTTGCATGGAAGTTATTATTGTATCTATACTCACAGAGTACGAGCCCGCCGAACCCGTAAAACGTGGCGTCACAGTGCCGCTCCAGAAGAACGCCAACGTAACTTATACTGAGAGTGGACAAGCCGCGGCCGATCATTATCGTCAGGCACATTGCCATCGCTCTGTGGACAACGGAATAGATAGATAGATAACACTTGATAGAGGAAATAATCAGTTTTTAAGGGGCCATCCATAAATTACGTTCCACTAATCTCATGCTTTTTGGATCCCGCGCCCCCATCCTTGTCACAGGTGGTCATATTATGTGTGACCCCTCCTCCCCTGATCAATCTGATATCAAAAATCATAAAAATCGACGAAGCCTTTTCGAAGGAGTCCGATAACAAACAGTGTGGCGCGAGAATTTTATATATTACATTATTAAATTAAAATAATTATGTTTAAAGCACCACACAAAATACATGCTATACAAAATTTAAACCTTATAGAATCGAAGTTTTGAAATTTTTATATATGTAACTTCACAAAACCAATGACTCTTCCCCTCATTATGAAATGTGACAACATAACGTGTAACGTAATTTATGGATGGCCCATAATATCCTACTGCCGAGGTCAGGCCTTCTCTCAGGTCTCGCTCTAGCGAGAGTCGGAGTGAAGAAGGATTTCCTGAAGTTCTACACTGTTAAGACATTGTTGACATAACATTTCAGAATGTAACAGAAATCAAAACGCGAATGGGTAATATTTTCTCGATAAACTGACCAGCTCGCTGAGCGGACGATCTAAGCGAGATTGCTGGAATAGCCGCATAGGGCTAGCTGAGGACAGGAGAGAATGACGTCCAAAGGCACGTCCCACTGGCACCAGGTCTATGCCCAGCACTGGACGAGAACGGGCCGCTCGGTTAATTGAAGCGTACAAGTGTTCAATCACGTTCCTAGAATTTCCTACAGCGGCGACTACTAACCTCAAATAAGTGGGGTACACCTCGACCGTGAACCCTGTGGTCAGCCCCATAGCGACGATATTGGCTTGGAACAGGAAAAACATTATCAGGGACGCAGTCGCATTGTAGACCCATGGCAGAAGAAACGCGTTGGCTGCTCCAAGAACGTGGAGGAAGATCACGATGGAGCGTTTGCCCACGAACTTGATGATGAAAGAGTTGCTGAAGTTAACGATGGCCGTGGCGGAGGAAAAGCAGAGCAGGGTTATGTAGGTCAAGTCCTCCACTTTGTCGACGCAGACTGGTGGAGCCTGGAAATAAAACAAGGGATTAGTTAGACTGACAGGGATAATTGATGTTTGGAATCAGGGAATATCCATGCCCGATATGAGCGTGCCTGATGTGGGCAGCAATCCTTACTAATATTATAAACGCGAAAGTTTGTATGTATAGATGGATGACTCTTACCCTTTCACGCAAAAACAGCTGAACGGATCCGGCTGAAATTTTGCACAGAGATAGATTATAGTCTGGATTAGCACATAGGTTATTTTATATCCCGGAAAAATACACATCAAAATTACCACGCGAACGAAATCGCGGGCAATAGCTAGTTTAATAATATAGAGGATGTTGGTCTGGCCAGTTGAAGTCGTCACATGGGTGATAGTTTTCACGCTACGAATAAATATTAAGTAAGAACTTATATTTATTTCACGATACTGAGAAAAAAATATTCAAAGTTATCTTTAAAATGCGCAATACCAGTGTACTGTGACCAGGGCCCAGATTAGATTATGTTAGTTTGCCTAAAGAGGTCCTTATTTCAAAAGTTTGCACTGATCGGGTGATATTTTTTTTGTGATTTCCCTTGACAGTCGGTCCCATACCAAAACTTGTCTGTATCGATAAACAGAAAATCCCACTTAATTTCTACCGGACCTTTTTGCGACACCCTGTATAAGAAATGGCCATAAGACCTCTTAAAAATAAAGCTCGTTCTCACCACAACAGTGCTGTTATAGACCACGTCCACGGTGGAATCCTGCAGGTGCAGCATCTGGCAAAAGCTGATGTTTCGCGCTCCGGTCGCCGCGGCACGGGAGAACCCGTTCATGATGGTCGGAGTCCACATCAGGAAGGCGGGGGACCTGTCGAGGGGGCTAGCCTAAGACGAGGCGAGATAGGTGACAAAATTGTCATTGGAATGTCGAATATTTTCTCAACATTTTAAAACTTTAGGTCATCTAGTTTGGTCTGGATGGACAGTGCTTTGTCAGTTAGTCGGTCGGTTGCGGTACTGTTTTTTTATAGATAATGATAGATATATTATTTATTTACATTGCACGCACGCACGCACAGGAAGACGCTGCTGCCCGTGTCCTGGTAATTGATTTCCTTAGTCGCCTTCTACGACATCCACGGAAGGAAATGGATTGACGCTATTCTTAATCCGGCACCACACGCTAATCGTGAAGGAAAACATCGTGAGGAAACCCGCGGCTAGGTTGGCTCCGCACCTAATGACTTGTCTTTCCTGTGGGCTAGGCCGACTAAGCTGTCTGGATGGTTTAGGTGCTGGAAAAGCCTACTTCATCTAAAAAACAATGTCCCAGGAACTGCAGCATCCGAGTGGTCCCTTCACTCATGTAGTGTGAGTGATGGTATCACTGGACGCTATATAAATCATCTCATTACGTAAATGCAAAGGCTAAATAATAGTAGTAGCTCTTGTAAGTCAAGAAGTTTTTTTTGTAACTGTTTTTAAAGCAATTTCTTGATTGTATTTGCCTTATCGATTATTAACAAAACCTTATATTACGGGCTATGCTCGGAATCTCTTTGATGGACCAAATCAGAAATGAGACAATCCGCCAAAGAACTAAGGTGACTGACATTGCCTTTAAGATTAGCAAGCTGAAGTGGCAGTGGGCTGGTCACATATGCCGTAGAACCGATGGTCGATGGGGTGCAAAGGTTCCCGAGTAGACCACGCAGCGTAGGACGCTCACTAGCTCGCTGGACCGATGATCTGAGGCAGATTGCTGGCAGCGGCTGGATGAGGATGACCGAGGACAGAAAGAAGTGTCGTGCCAAGTAAGGGCTGATTCTTTGACTGATTACCTACTAGGCCACGTTCGATCCGTATTAGAGAAGAATGCACATTCTCTGCCACAATTGGCTATATCAGTCACCTGAGACCACATGAACGTAACTCTCGATAGTCGGATCCCAGTCGCTGTGTCCGAATACGGTCGGAATCGATTGATCGAGAGAAGAAGGTGCAAAGAAACTCCACTCTGGCAGTATTTTCGTATGCTACGTCTAAAGTAATAACTTACGTAGCATAAACGATAATGACAATGTATGTGATGACCAGGGTCTTGCAGAGTAGTGGTCTTCTGAACAGCGGCATAGTTTGCTCCCACATTGAGCGCAGCACGTTGGTCTGTTTGGACGAAGCTTGCTCGTGGAATGACAGAGATTTTACCTGATGACGTACAAAATCACTTTTAAAGTTACTTTTTTCAAACAGAGGTCGTAGGTTCGATTGCTACTGGGGGCCGTCGTACTTGATTTGTACAAATGGCCTCAGTCTGTGTATATTTCCATGTTTGTGATCTCCTTGCCTGGTTACCGTAACACAGTTTATCTTAGTTTGGGACCAGGACAAGTGATTGTATTGCGTGGAAGTTATTATTATTACATTTATTACACTTGTCAATAAAGTTGTGAACCAAAGAGATTATTATATCAATAGCGAAGGGGCAAAATGACAAAGGTCGGTAAGTTAAGCAAATTATTCCCTCCACGGTTGATGCCAGAGGTAGTGGGTTCGGTTATATAAGGGGACGCCGTGCCCTAATTTGCACCAATAGCCTCATTCTGGCCGTTTTTCCATATTCCTTAGCGTGAGATTAGACAGTACAGAGAAAAATAATTACTGGAAACTCCTCCTTCTTCCGTCTAGTGTTGATCGCAAATATTTCCGCCATCACTCTCAAGCTGTCCTGCTCTCGCCCCTGGCTGGCGTAGAACTTGGGGCTCTCTTTCGCACAGAACAGGAGCAACAGTGCGCCGGCAAGGGACCACATAGAGAAGACCTGCTGCAGCAATCGCCACGGTCGGTAGCGAAGGTTCTCTGTTATCTGGTAGTTGAAGTCCAGCCGCAGGATCGGATAAGCGTTTACTGCGGAGATGTAGATAGAGACAGAGTGCATTTGAGGACGTCATACTTTTCATCATAAAGCCCACACACACACACACATACACACCCCCCCCCACACACACACACACACACACACGCGCGCACGCGAACACACACAAACACGTACTTAAAGGTAACCGGGCATTTTTGACCCGGTACATCAAAGTTCACGACCATTATTCAAATGTGGTTCGTTTTGAAGGGTTAGGGTTACCATTTCACAGAATGTTTTTATTTTAACCCAAATGTATGGAGAAAAAAAGTTATGTTGTTCAACACAAAATGTATATTTTTCCCAATTATTTATTTTCAATCATTACTACTAACTGTGTTAGGCTTTCTGGCGCTCGTAAGGCGCAATACACACTACAGTACAGAGGTTAGCAGCCCTCTCTTTCACACAATAAGCCCAATACCGGTTTCACTGTGCGCTGACTCGCCAACTTAGCATTTTTATAGCTAGATCAAGCTATTATTTGGTGTCAGACAGCTGTGGTAAAAATGCTGCTTTAACTGTTTTTGCCTAAAAATGTATTTTAAATATTTATAAATATGGATATATGAAAATTCAATTTTTTTATATAAATTATTATTTTGCAAAATTTTTTTTTCCTATAGTTTTGAGGAATGTGACAGATCTCAGTGGGTAGTATTTATGGTCTTTAGCATACTCTGAGTAGTTTCGTTAGTGGTCGCTGGTGGGTCACAGGTCCGATTAAAATGTTATTTTTATGTGTAACTTCTCGAAAATAGTTTATACTGGCTATAGAAGAGCGGAGTGTCCTAACACAGGCATCTTTTTGCTTAAATGGAAGCTCCAAATACTGTTAAGACAAATTTACCTTAAGTAGATGAAATAAACATTTTATTATTATTATTACTTAAGCTAGAACTACTATAACTAATCAAATCAAGGGAGTTGTTTCTCTCCAATTACGAACAAAATAGAGACTCGTGCATCGACGCTGTAATCGTATCGGACGCACTACACGAGTAAAATCTAAAACCACAAAATTAAATGTCGTACGCGTCAGACAGTGACAGCGGTAGCGATAATGTATCCCCTCCATTTTCACACGCCGATCTGGTGAAGCAGCTCGGACGTTGCATGAAGATGCGTGCTTACACTAAATGTGTTTCTGAGCATACCAATTCAAGCGACCCGGGGGACGAGTCGTTAATATATATACTTGTTCAATAGAGTCATATTACTACGGTAACGGTTGATTCATCGACATCGTCATGCTGGTAGTCTAGTAACCAATCGCATGCCAATGGTATAACCCGCAATTTACCTCGGCGCCTCGCGCGATACGATCTTCTTCGCGAGAGATAGGTAATTTGCGCGCGCTATACCATTGGAATGTAACTGTACTGCGATTGCTTTGTAGACTACCAACTAGAGGCAAATAACAACTATTATCGATCTTTCTGTTCTGTGGTTCTTATGATGAATGATGTCTATAACCAATGCGTGTTGACTTATGGATGTGAGACCTGGTCGCTGACTTTGGACCTCATAAGAAGGCTCAAGGTCGCCCAACGAGCAATGGTGAGAGCTGTCCGAGCTGTTAGGAGATCCGCAGAAGAACTCGAGTTAAGCTAGAAGCTAGAAGAATTGCTCAGTTGAAGTGGCAGTGGGCGGGGCACATAGCTCGGAGAATTGATGGCCGTTGGCCGACGCAGCGTGGGCAGGCCGCCCACCAGATGGTCTGTCGACCTGGTTACGGTGGCGGGGAGTCGCTGGATGCGGGCAGCACAAGACCGGGAAGCTTGGAAAACCATGAGTGAGACCTATGTCCTGCAGTGGGCGTCAAATGGCTGGTGATGATGATGATGTTCGTTCTTATATCATTCTATTGAAAAACTATGTATGTATTAGACTCAAGGGCCAGATCTCACGTCGCGTCTCATATAGCATTCGTTGGATACGTTGGATCAGTGTAGTCCCTATAAAAAACTGTAGAAGTATTTCTTCCTACAAAATTCACACTCAAAAACGGCCCCAGTCCTCTCAATTAGTCTTTACCTGTGAAATGAGCGCAAGATGTGCTGTAGAGTAAATCATTCTGTGCGCCACGCGCGACGTGAACGTTGATTGGGCCATAGTAAGTGAAAGCGTGCGTGATGGTTGGTTTTATACAAGAACGTCAAACTAATGACTTCATTGATGTATAACCCGTCAAAATACCGAGCTGCCTCGCAAGATGGGGCGGTCTGACGTTGGCAGGTGCATAGATATTTTGCCGGGTACTGAACTCGCTCCTATTGGTAACACCATTGACAAGCCCCACCCGCCCTCCTACAATTGAACGTGGGATCATTTTTAACGCTAGTTAGACATTTATGCTTTTAACTATCAATGTGTAATTCTATCTTAAGGCTGTTACTACATGGAGCATGCGGTCTCGCTCGCACAATTTAACATTCTTAATTATTGTAATAAAATGAATAAACGTTTAATAAATGTAGTCTGAAGGTTTGATGCATAATTAAATTACGGACATTTCACATATACTTTTGTTTTAGTTTACGTAGTTTTCAATAAAGAAAAGTTGTTTCTAAAATTAATAATTTTGAAATCAAATTTTCTGAATCAAAAACTACGTACCTACGATATGAGGAAAAAATGCCTTGAATGTCCGCAATTAAATTATCTATCAAATCTTCAGACCACATTTATCAAAAGTATACTCATCATCATCATCATCATTCAGCCACAAGAAGTCCACTGCTGGACATAGGCCTCCTCCATGGATTTCCAAAAAGACCGGTTGGAAGCGGCCTGCCACTTGGATGAGGTCTTCTGTCCATCTTGTGGCTGGTCGTCCTACGCTGCGCTTGCCGATATGTGGTCTCCATTCGAGAACTCAACAGTATATTCAATTTATAACAATCACCAAAAATGGTAAACTGTCCAAGCGAGATAGCATGACCGACGTAAGAGCAGCGTTAATAGGTACAATGACTCACGAGTCATGGCCCCTTGCGCGAACATGAGGCCTGTGGACGTGAGCATGACGAGGCGGTCGCGGCGCGCGCGCGGCGTGCATTCACCCAGCAGGGCGTACGTTACTGCGTTCGACGCTGACGCACTGTGGACAAATATTGTAGTTAAGCCATGGACGAATTCACATAAGCAGCCTATACACGTCCCACTGTAGGGCACAGGCCTTCTCTCAGGGAGAGAGTATGGACTTAATCACCACGCGTGCCCACCGCGGATTGGCGATTTCAAGCGCTGAAGTGACTCAGACACTCAGGTTTCTTCACGATGTTTTCCTTCACGGTTAGCGAGTGGTATTGCTACTATAACTTCAAAAATGTACATAGCTTATAATAGAAAACAACGTCATAGGTACATGCCCGCACTCGGAATCTAACCAGAGTCTCTCGCTTCCGAGTCCAAGTTCTACCCACTAGGCTACTACCGCTCTATTTCGAATTCACAAGAAGGTGGAACATGTCCGCACCATGAAGCAACGACAAGTAGCCTACTTAGGTCATGAAATACACAGCAAAGGATACCAGTTGCTGCAGACCATTATGATGGGCAAGGTGGAGAGGAATGCAGTGACTAATGAACGTTGTTGAATCGAAAGTGAGGATCGTGGCAAATGGCAAACTCTGGTATCCGCCTACCCTGAGGCATGTATTGACGCTTCAGGCACTTGACGCCCACTGCAGGGCACAGGCCTCCCTCGTTGTTTTCATAACTATGAGGGGTTTTGCCATAATCGCCACGCTTGGGAGGCGGGTTGGCGATCGCAGTATGCAGTTGGAATCTCAGGAAGACGCTGCTGCTCGTATCCTGGTTATTTATTTCCTTAAAAATGCTATTACAATTTAAATGACTATTTTAATGATTCTTTTTAGATTCTTCTGCTTAAATTATTAATTAATTATTTGTTATTGACATACAATTATTCTTAGACTAATTTTATTTGTTATTTTTTAAATCTATATTGTTTGACATGTATAATATAATAATTATTGACGATATATATAGATAGAGAAATTTAAAATTATGTTTAAATATTTGTACGCCTCAGTGGCAAAACATGCTGGAACAAATTATATTTTTGAACATCCTATGTATACGTATGTTTTACAAATAAATGAATCTTATCTTATCTTATCTTAATCGCCTTTTACGACATTCACGGAAAGAAATGGAGTGACGCTATTCTTAACCCGACGCCACACGGCACAATGACATAAATTATGTCACTTGGAGACAATACATTTATGATTCACAGTAAATCTGCAGATGCCGCGTGAGACGCTCGCCAGTTCACTCGGCCGGCTGAGATAAGTTGCTAACCAGAAAGATATGCGCACCTTGGAGGCGGCTTATTTCCAACAGATATCGATTGTAGGTTGGTTGACGGATGAACAAAAGCGCAAAGCAAGCCTACTCACAAGAAAGCGGCGCTAAACTTGAGGGCCGTGAGCATCGCCCAGTGGGTGGAGCAGCTGGCCAGGATGCCGCAGACGCAGCTGCCGCCCATAGACAGCAGCAGCACGGCGCGGCGACCGCGCGTGTCCGCCACCCAACCCCACAGGTGGGACGACAGCACTATGCCTGCGACCACAGGGAGAAACGTAGGTACACTGATGCTGTTGGCTCGAGTGACCAATGTAAATGTTCATTAAAATAGTAGCTACATCTACTATTTTAATGAACATTTATCAATCGTGGCAAGTAGAAAACCCTTTTCGAAGTCCACAGACAGTGCAGACCCGCACTGCAATTCGTCACACTGCTTCAGAACCATTTTTTAGTAAGCGAATCTGATCGGTACATGAACTGCCTGGTCTGAACCCAGCTTGTTCCTCTTTAAGGTCTGCATAAACTGCGTAAGACTTCTTTTTGTGTTCTGAGGTTGTAGCAATATTTTGCATGTTGTTAGCAAGTTTATTCTTCCCATTTTCCGCAGTGCGATTAGATCACCCTTTGTTGGCAACTTCATTATTACCTATCCGTTCTTACCAACTTAATGGCACTTGTACTTGTCCCTCATAGGTGGGCCATTGTACGTAGCAAGTGCTGAGGTATGTAAGTATCTCAGGAACTAGGGTTTCCTCACGATGTTTCCCTTCACAGTTAGCGAGTGGTATTGTTACTTTAACCTCACAAATGTACGTAACTTATAAAACAAAGTCATTGGTACATGCCCGGAATCGAACCCTCGACCTCCAGAATGAGAAGCCGGCGTTCTACCGATCCGCTACCACCACTCCGTCCCCATATCTTAGTAACAAGGAAAAATAACACGTCCGCCGATGCAGTTGCGTTCGCCTAGAAAATTTCCACTGGAAGTCCGTCATTTCCGGTGCTTTCCCGCTCTTTAAAGACAGTAAGCAATCGCTCTTCCTTAATTGATGTTGTTAGCACCGAACAACAGGCAAATCGTCTGTCGCATCGCAAACAACACCACGGGAGAGACAAAAGTTTTTTTAATTTCGTAAACAGTCTCTGCGGTGTTCCCTCATGTTCCATGTAAAACATATTTAAGCGGTGTTACAATTTTTAATAGCGGCCGCCGATTAGTCTGAATACTTGAATCTTAAATGTTGATCGATTCCCGCTTAAAAACTGCATCCAATGGCGTTAAAATGTCAAAACCGTCAAAATTTGAATTGAGGCGTGTTGTTTGCAAGGCGACGAAATACTTGTTTAAATGTTTTTTTATACGTGTTATAAAAATGAGCGTTGTCCATGTCGTATGAACGAGAAATGGAAGAGAAATTGAACGACCAATCGAGTAAACGTTCATCTGAGTGAATCGTCCGTATTTGCTACGTACCCAGCATAGGCATGGCGGAGATCAGCCCCTCGGTCTCGGTGGTGAGCTCCAGATCGCAGACAGCCGCCGCCACCACGTAGCTCGTCCCGAAGGTCTCCAGAGCCATGGCCAGGAGCAACACCGTGCACACAATGTAAAGGCAGTAGTTGTAGCGCCCAAAACCTGATGGATATAATAACATTGAGACCTTTATTGAGACAATTCTACTACAACTAATTCATTTAAATTAAATTACTTGACGTCAATAAATAATGTACAATTTCAATTACTATTTTCACAATTTATGTAATTACCATAACTGACATTCCGCTAACATTTATTCAGCAGTCAGCAGTCTACTTCGTTAACCAGAAGTTTGACTCGCGCGATGCTTATTACTAATAATATTGGGGTTAAAGTATGAAATTGCCGTTTTATTGCAATAGGTTCTTTGAATTGACATAGAATCTTCATGGTTTGAGGTTTTCGAATGAAACTTTTTTCAAATGGTTTCTATGATGTTCTTTTTGTAAAAAATGTGAAACATTTGAATATCGACTTTCAATTGTTTTTGTTTTTCAATTTAGACAAGAAAGATGGATACTGCGAAAATTCGAGTGATTTTTGAATACGAGTTCCGTCGCGGAACTAACGCGGCAGAAACAGCCCGCAATATCAATGCTGCGTTTGGAGAGGGGTCTACTAACACACAGTACTCACACTGGATAAGACATTGCCGTGGGTCCCATTTGTTAATGTTTTTTTTGAAATAATGTTTCATTGTGCTTTGTATGTGCTCTTACTACTGTATTTTTGTTTTTATTGCGTATGTATGTAAATGCAAATAAATAATTCGTCTATCTATCTACAATTCGCCAAAGAACTAAGGTGACTGACATAGCCTATAAGATTAGCAAGTTGAAATAGCAGTGGGCTTGTCACAAGACTCACAAGTGCCGAAGAACCGGTGGTTGATGGGGTGCAATTGCAAAGGTTATCTCACATAAACAACGTACAACACACGAATAACTATGCTCGTTGCATCGGAATCAGACTTTGCTTGAGTATCTGCCTACTGCAAAATCGTCCTTAATCCCCTTGAGATATGGAATATGCTTTGTGTTCGCAGGGTTCCAGACAAGTCAGTGTGACTATTATACTTGCTAATCCCCTAACTGGATGGAGCAGGTACATAACTCAAGCCGTTATCCTGTGTCTTATAGTCCACGTATAATGTGGAGCTGACACTTGCCTGGGATTTGTCTAAGTATCTGTCCCTGGGTTTCAGACAGGTGTTGCGACAATATTGCGATAAGATACCTATGTTTTCTGTGAGCTTTACCTACACTAATACCGTTCAGCCCCTCTATTACGCGCATCAAATCCTGAACGTTGCCAATCGTGACAGGTGTTGCGACAATATTGCGATAAGATACCTATGTTTTCTGTGAGCTTTACCTACACTAATAGCGTTCAGCCCCTCTATTACGCGCATCAAATCCTGAACGTTGCCAATCGTCTAACTTTCAAAGTCTCTCTATCTGAGAGAAGGCCTGTGCCTTACCGCGAACTGGCAACACGGCGTAGAACGCCAGCTAGCTCGCTAGACCGACCATCGGAGGCAGATTGCAGGCAGTGGCTGGATGAGGATGGCCGAGGACAGAAGGAATTGGCGTGCCTTGGGGAGGCTTATGTCCAGCAGAAGACAAGTCAGTGCTGATTGATTGAACTAACTAACCAGCTAACCAGCTGGGTTCCCACGATGTTTCCCTTGAAAGCTTAGCGTGTGGTGTGTGTTGTTAGAAATCCTTAGCGGCATGTCGCGTCTTCTCTGAATCTCTCTCCCTTACAAGTTAACGAATGTACATAGCTTAGAAAATCTGTATGCGAGGCGAAGAGAAATAAATAGATAGAGATTTTGGCTGCCTCGTTGGTTAAGCCGTATCACGTCTGATTACCATAACGTAATACGGGACCGCCGTACCTTTGTACACAAGAAGTATATCGTTAGTGTATTTCCATGATTGTGATATCCTTGCCCGGTTACCGTAGCACATATCATATTTGGGACCAGGACAAGTGATTATGTCGTTTGGAAGTTATTTACTTATAAACGTTTATTCATAACTTGTCACGGTTACTTTATCTTTATACATGGAATTGGACGATCAAACAAACGAGCAAGACTGAAGAATTTTGTAGTCGTGGTTGGGTAATTAATATGTTAAAGTAACATTTGAAATGCATATTAATATAACTATCATTGAAAGAAAACCTTTCTCTCTCTCTCTCTCTCCTTTGGGCTACCCATAATCCTCGAAAACTAACAACCAGCTAAACAACAAATGTAATAGGTCTCTGTCTTGCTCTTTTGACAGGAAGCGCAGCATTATGAGCTACAAGATAAGGTTCAAAATTGTCATACCTGTCATCTCCAAGGCTTCCTCAAATCCCACGGCGGCATTATCAGTCTTGCCGACTTTATCGTTGACAGTAAACACTTTCTGGCTCTTCGTATTGTCTTCAGCCATTGTTAGGTGAAAGATAATGTTACTATTTACCTACTGGTAACTAGTCATGTCTGAGCTGTAAATTAATTTTATTAGTATCGTGTTTTTAAATGCGTCCTTAAATTAATTTAGATACATGAGGTACACTAACAGTTTTGCACTTCTAGTTCTAGTTTCGAATGTTAGGTACGTATATTTTTTAAAAGACTTGCAACCTTTTTTTTTTTTTTAATTAATGGCAACTCAAATCGGTCCTGTCTTGGACGACTACTTCTGCCAATAACGAGACAGTCATGGGAGACTTGCAACCTTCTTAGTAATAAAAAAAATTGGCGGGAAATCATTTGTACATTTTTTTTTGTTCACACATCAAAGTTCTACGTACGCAACGAAAATGGAATTAAATCGAAAAGATTTTAGAGCGGTGATTTTTTATGATTTAAAAAGTTCTCTCTCTCCGCGAGACTATGCCGCTCGTCTTCAAAATGCTTTTGGGAGAGAAACACCTTGTTTGAGCACCGTGAAGCGATGGTTTGCTGAATTTGAGAGAGGTCGGGTTTCTTTACATGACGAATTTCAGCCTTCAACAGCCGTCAACGAAAATAATGTGGCTACTGTTAAGCGGCTAATTGAAGAATTACCTATGAGACAATTCGAGGACTAGGGATTGGTATGAGCCAAATTCAGAAAATTTTACACGAAGAATTAAAAGTTCGGAAACTTTGTTGTCGTTGGATCCCTCGTGAACTGACAGCGGAGCAGAAGAGGGCTCGCGTGGAATGGTGCTCACAGATGCTACTGACCACGGACATTCTAATGCTGTTTATGACATTGTCATAAGAGACGAAACGTGAATTTATTGTTTTGAACCCGAAAAAAAAACAGCAATCTTGTGAATGGGTGTTTGAAAATGAGAACATGCAAACAAAAGTGAGGCAGGCGAGAAATGTTGGTAAAAAAATGATTGCGTTTTTTTCTCAGCTACGGGTCCCATCTGCACAATTCCACTTGAAGATCAAAAGAGGGTTAATGCCGAGTGGTATTCTACCATTTGTTTATCCAGGGTGTTAGAAAAAGTTCGCGAAAGACGACCAAAAAGCCGCGTTCTCCTACATCATGACAACGCTTTTTCACACACGGCCAACAAAACAAAGTCATTTTTAGTACAATTCGTCACCCATCCTGCACACAGCCCCGACCTAGCACCTTCTGATTTCTGTATTTTCCCCAAAATCAAAGATTTGATGAGAGGTTTCACTTTTATCAACTCCGAAGAGGCAGTGATAGCGTTCAATCAGCACGTAGAAAACATGCCTTCATGGGTCTAATTACGCGCACCAAATCCTGAGCGATTCCAATCGCTTAACTGTCAAATTCCATACTAATTTGACAGTTAGACGATTGGAATCACTCAGGATTTGGTGCGCGTAATATAGGGGTAGATCTGTGGTCCTCTTGTTTTTAAAAATAGTTCGATCGCATGAAAAAATGTTTAAAATGTAAAGGAGAGTATTTTGAAGAGCAATGAACATAATATTTTGGTTATAACATGTTGTTTTTTTAAGTTACGCAAAACTTTTAGTGTGACCTACGTATCACATTATTTATTGCCCATACATTACTGATGGAATTACGAACAATGGAGAACTTGCACTAAAAATGGTTTCATAGAATAGGAGAGGACACGTTAAAAGACAAAATAAATAAACGTGGTATTTTATTTTCTCTGTGACTAATACTTTTGATAATATAACCAGTAGAAAAGTCAATATAGTCACGTGGTACTAAAACGCGCCATATAAATCTACCTTAGACTGTGACGTCCACGTGACGTCACTCCCTAACGTAACGCCTATAATGTATGAAGCGTTTATCAATATTTGATTTATCTCGGAAAATAATGCTTTTATGCATGTAGGTACGCCCTTATAAGAATACGTCAGAATTCAATAACAAAACGAAGTCTAATAAGTTTTATGTTATTAGAGTAACTTTATTTTTCGCATAGGTATTTGTTGCAGATTTAAGTTTAGGTGCGCAATGGGAGATGAAAAATACACCAGGCAGTCAATTACTCCGTCTATATTATTCATTAATATGAAGAGATAATTGATATTTAAATCAAGTAACAGACGATCACAATAGATATTATAATAGAGCAATTACAATGGCAATGGCACCGGATCGGACGAGAGAAGGGAAGAGACAAAAACGGAAGTACAGATTAAAGACAATCGATACATCATAGAGACACCTGTCACAGATCAATATGAAGCATATCTGGTCGAGCATGAGACAATTTTAACACTTCCCCTTATGCTTTATATTGTAATTTATAAACATATAAACGCAATATTCCAAAGTGACTCTACATTTATGATGTCAAAGAATAGACTCTACATGTTAATTATAACAAAAAGAAAAACATGTAACTCTACATTCATATAACAAAGACTCACAAAAAGATTACATCTTAAACAATTCCACATGCCATATTATCAAAGCTATCATTAATAATCAAAATATGGCCATATGTGTTAGAGCATACAAGACTTCAAAGTTTTACAAAATAAATGTCATGCCTATTATAAACACTTATAAACACAGGCAAAACAATATGATTTTACGTTTTTAAACTTTCCATGCTGATTCATGCCTATTGTAACAATCCTAAATTAAGATTTAGGTATAAACTACATGCTACAGGCATAATAATTAATTTGTTCATCAATGTCATACAATAAAATTCAATTGACAAAATTATCATGTCTTATTATTGCTATGCAGAGAATAATCAATTTTTACCAATAATATTAATTAATACGACTTTACATTTAAGTCATTAATAAAATTGTAATGCTTAACTCTACATAGAGGCTTAGTAAGTATATCCGCTATCATGTTGTCAGTGGGCATGTATTCAATACAAACAAACTTTTTATGTATTAATTCTTTTATAAAATGATACCTAATGTCGATGTGTTTCGTTCTTTTATGACAATGTTCTTTTAATTGCATTAATTTTTGAGCGCTTTGATTATCATTATACACAGTAATATTTAATTTTCGATTTACCATTTCTGTCAAAAAGTTCTGCAAAAACAATAGATCTTTACAAACATCACTTATTGCAATATATTCAGCTTCCGTGCTCGATAATGCAACACATCTTTGCTTTTTGGATTCCCAGTTAATAACATTGTTGCCCAACTTAATAACAAATCCTGTATAAGATTTTCTATCATTAGGATCATTTGCCCAGTCTGCATCGGTGTAGGCAGTTATATCTAGATTATTACTTTTATTAAAGTGTAAACCATAGTTTGAGGTTCCAGCCAAATATCTTAATATTCGTTTAGCTGCCAACCAATGAGTTTTATCATAATTATTATTGAATTGAGATAGCTGACTACAGGCAAAAGCGATATCAGGCCTAGTACACACTGACAAGTACATCAAACAACCCATCAATTGTCTGTATTTAAATTCACCTTCATCATTTTGTTCAGAATTGTCAGGCCAGAATAATTTACAATTAAGCATCATAGGGGTGGAAATGGTTTTGCATTGAGACATGCCAAAGCGTGACAATAGTTTGGCAACATACACAGATTGTTCCAAAATAAGAGAACCTTGGTTACGGATCACATTGATACCTAAGCAGCTTTTCAACGAACCAAGATGCTTTACATTAAAAGCTTCCTCCAATAAATTCAACAATTTATCAGTAGGACAGTTTGAAAATATGTAAAAATCATCTACATATAGAGCTACTGTGGTGAGATCCTTGCCATTCTTTCTTATGTATACACATGGCTCACTGTTACTCTGTACATACTCATTTTTAGAAAGCAGTTCATGCACCTTGATGTTCCACTGCCTACTTGCTTGCTTAAGGCCATACATACTTTTATGCAGCAGACATACTTTCCTTGCGTTCTTTACAAAGCCTTCAGGCTGCTCCATATATATTTTCTCATTTAAATCACCGTTCAGAAAGGCGGTCGCAACATCAACATGTTCAATGGACATGTCCATTTCGACTGCGAGAGAAAATAAAATTCTCATGGTTGAGTGTCTTACCACAGGAGAGAATGTATCATTGTAGTCGATGCCCTCACGTTGAGTGAAGCCGCGAGCAACCAAGCGCGCCTTGTAGCGTATGAAATTACCTGACGCGTCATGTTTGGTACGGTAGACCCATTTACATTTTATAATATTGGCATCTTTAGGTCTATCCACCAACTCCCACACATTATTATCTAGAAAAGACTTGTACTCACAGTCCATAGCTGATTGCCATTCTTGATTATGAGAGGAATATATAGCCTCTTTATAAGATTGAGGTTCCTCAATGTCTGACGCACTGGTAAGTAAAGACAGGTCATAATTCTCATACCTTGATGGAATTCTACCTCGAGTAACCCTTACAGGCCTGCCACTGTCGGTCACAGAAACTTCTGGACTAGAAGCTGGCTTGCCATTAGGCAACGGGCTAGGCGACTGCTGTCCACCAGCATAGTCGCCACCTCGTGACTCCTCGAGTGAAGACTCTTCTTCACTGCCGGTGTGAAACTCGTCATTGACATCAGATTCTGAAACATTTTCAGAACTAAAATTATTATCCATTTCATTATTATTATTATTCGAAATTGTAGACAATTCATTATTGGATTTCATAATAGAATTATAATTTTGTAAAATTATGTCATAAGAATTCTTCTCATTATTGCATGTGTCAACAGAAATAAAATTATTATAAAATTCATTTTCTAAAAATTGCACATTCCTTGCTATTAAAACTTTAGTTGGATCGGACGGTTCTATTAGTCGATAGCCTTTAGAGGTTTCACAATAACCCACAAAAATGCATAACTTAGATTTTCCATCTAGTTTGCTCCGCTTACAGGTAGGTAATAGACAGTATGCAAGACATCCAAATACTCTGAGGTGTCCAAGACCAATCTTGTGTCCGGACCAAACCTCTTCAGGCAAACGGCCAGCCAGAGCAGACGTAGGGCTTCTATTTTTAAGATAAAAGGCTGTCATCACAGCCTCACCCCAAAATCGCTGACTAAGACCACTTTCTTGTAACATACATCTAACCTTATCCATTAAAGTGCGGTTTAAACGCTCAGACACACCATTTTGCTGAGGCGTATAGGGTATTGTTGTCTGGTGGACTATACCTTGTTTCCCAAGATAAGCAGAAAACTGAGCATTGCAGTATTCACCACCATTATCCGATCTCAGGCATTTAATTTTAAGACCAGTTTGTTTTTCTACTAAACTTTGAAATTTAATAAAATGTGACATTACCTCGGACTTGTTCTTCATGAGATATCCAAAGGATTTTCTAGAGTAGTCATCAGTGAATGTTAGTAGGTATCGTGCACCATTCCAGCTGCACGTCTTTATGGGCCCACAGACGTCAGAGTGTACAACTTCCAGCTTAGCCACTGCTCTCTTGGCTTCACCCTTAGGAAAAGGCTTCGCCACCTGCTTCCCCTGAAGACATGGGATGCAGTTCTTGATATCTTCTTCCTGCGAATCAAGATTAGGCATAGCATGCTTACGAAGATTGTACATACCAGATAGACTGAGATGCCCCATTCTTTTGTGCCACAATAATGCAGACACGCCTTGTGCAGCAACATGTGCGTTCTGTCCTGCCTTCTGCACTGATTGCAGGAGTGCTGAAGAACGCTGCTCCTTTTGTGCTACATACCCACGCAATCTGTATAAGCCTTTTTGAAAAACTGCATGGCATACAGGTTCACCCTTGACCTCACAAATTTCATAAATAGAACAACCATTCCGATCAAACGTAATTGTCATTCCCTTCTCAGCCATTTTACTTACAGACAGAAGATTACCAGTTAATTGTGGAACATGCATCACATCCAAAATCTTTCTTTCATCACTGTTGTCAAAGCTTATACTTACATTTCCAACACCGCAGCTCTGTATGGTAGAATTGTTTGCTATTGTTATTACATTTTTGGAAGATTTAAATACATCAAACAAATTCCTATCTTTACACATGTGTGAAGAACAGCCACTGTCAACAATCCATTCTGAAGATGAAGCATCATTCGCTATGAAACTTGAAGCCATAAGTGTTTGCTGCTTGTCCTGGTCATCAGATTTCTTCTTGTATCTTTTCAACTTGAAGCATTTTGCTTTGATATGGCCTTTCTTCTTACAAAAGCTGCAAACAACTGGTTTCCTAGTAGTCGAATTGAATGCTGTATTCATTGGTGTCGACTCGGAAAGCATTTTTCTATGTTCTTCTTGTATAAGCCGCGTTCTCACTAGTTCGCTTGACAACTTGTTTGTAATGCATGCTGTTTCTAAACTCGTTACTAACGTGTCATATTCCGCCGGGAGGCCACTAAGTAATAGCTCGCCAATCTCCTCGTCGTCCACACGTCGACCCATCTCAGCTAGTTGCTGGGTCAGAGCTATAATCTGGTTGACATAATCAGACATACATGTGAAATTTGCAAACTCACATCGATGTAGCTGACGAAGTAACGCCACGCGTCTGTAAAGACTCTTGTCTTCAAAGACTGTCTGCAGTTGTGTCCAAGCCTCTTTGGCAGTCTTTGCCTTCAGAACATGCTGGAAACATGATGGCCGCAGGGATAAACAAATCCGTCCAAGTGCCCTTTGATTTTTCTGCGAGTCGGCATTATCCTGCTCGACGCAGTCCCAAAGACCTTCCATGGTCAGCGCCATTTTGATGGAAAATTTCCATGTGAGATAATTGCTGACACCTTCCAATTTATCTATGTTTAGGCCACCCAGAATCATTGGTGTTTTACCTTCTGGAGCCTCGACGTCATTCCTGGATTCTTCTCGAGACATTGCGACGATGGTGGCTTTCGTTGGTGTGCTGGGTCAATAACCTTTGTTGCAGATTTAAGTTTAGGTGCGCAATGGGAGATGAAAAATACACCAGGCAGTCAATTACTCCGTCTATATTATTCATTAATATGAAGAGATAATTGATATTTAAATCAAGTAACAGACGATCACAATAGATATTATAATAGAGCAATTACAATGGCAATGGCACCGGATCGGACGAGAGAAGGGAAGAGACAAAAACGGAAGTACAGATTAAAGACAATCGATACATCATAGAGACACCTGTCACAGATCAATATGAAGCATATCTGGTCGAGCATGAGACAATTTTAACAGTATTTTGTGACCCCAAAAACCCCGAAAAAATATTTTTATTGTTGTATTTTTTAATTTTTCCAAGGTTTATGATTTCTATGGTATAAAAGCAATGTCACTCCAATCTAAGTTAGACGCAAGTTCCCGATTATGAATAAGATGTTTTTAAGGTTCCGTAGCTGGAAGATGCTAACGGCACCCTTTTACTATGCCAATGTATGTTCCTTTTAGGTCTACGTCTAGCATGCTAGCTCGCTCGCAAAATCTTACATTTTTCAATTGCATAAAAATTAGAACACTTGGTAAATTGTAGTCTGACATTTAAGACATAAGTAATTATGTTTGTTATCTTATATCCAGTTTTGGAGAAATTTGCATGATAAAATTAATAAATTTGGTAAAATTACTGTATCAAAATCTATGTTTAGGAAATCAAAATGTTTTTAAAATTTCCTTTATTACGTAGCAAAATTTTTAGATTGAGCAGCTTCCTCTTAATAGGTAGCCAGTTGAAATTTTCACTCAATATGTACATTAATTTTGCTAAATACGTAATATTATCTTTGTAACGGAAGAGACCAGCGTCGAACTGGGCCTCGGGGGCCCGGTTGGCCAGGGGCTCGCTGCCCGCTTAAGGTCAGTGCAGGTGTATACCATCAGGTGAACCAACAAAATAAACAAAGAAGAATAGGTAGCTAACGATTTTAAGATTTTTACAAACAACATACAACCTAAACCGCTGTTTGAAGCATTGTATTTTGCATAGAAGTTTCTTTTGTAACGTAGATGAAGACTAAGAAATGGAATAAAAAATGAAATCGATTTCATCACAATTATTATCTTTGTACCCCTGTAAAGTTTGTGTGAACGGAGTTGACATTTTGAATACTCAGATGGTTTCGGTGACATCGGATCACGCGATCAGATTCTACTTTTCATTCTTTTTTTAGGTGAAACTGATATCGTGATCGGAACACACTTTGAGTGCGCTATCAGTTTCCACCCACAACGGATCGTGTGATCAGATTCTACGAATCCGACAAATCTAATGAATATTCTCCAAACGTATCGAAAAACGATTTTGTTCTGAAAACCCTCGAATGTAAATATGTGCTATTTAGGCTTCTAAGCAATAGGGATCAAAAGGGGGGCCCCTTTTGATCCCTACCGCTTAGAAGGTTAGATACATACGCACTTTACGACGCCATTTACGATGTAAATATTTAAAGAGGCATAAACTATCTTAACATCATATTCGCGAAGCACATGGGGTCAGTTAAGCATTTCTAACGACCTCATAGTCTTAACTTTGAGGGCCCCACTTGACTGCGCTCGTTAGAACCACGAGGCAAAACTACGATTGCATTTCAATATCAACTAAAACATACTCTACATTCTGCAGTCATCGGAACTATAATTTAATTGATTAATTATTGGTTTCAGATAGCTCCGTTGAAAACTAGGTTGGCTGGGAAATAAATTAGTAACATTAAATTTCAATTTAGTTCAAAATTGCATAAAATTGTTCGACGATCCAGCACACGCTGCGCCCCGGGCGGCAAATGCCACCCTGACTTTATGGCCAGTCCGACCCTGGTAGAGACTATTCGGTGCGTGGGACCGACTTGCGCTTGGCCAATTCCATAATTTTGAATAACTTCAGATACGGAGTATTAACTATAGGCCAATAGTTAAGGTCAATTTATAACTCTCCACACGCATTAGCCATGATTACATAATATACGATACCAAAACACAAGATTCGTACGCCTTTATTGCGTAGCATGTCACTTCACCCCACTATATCGTGAGATTGGTAAAACCATTGTATTTAAGGAAATTCAATGGTAATGGTATTACGCGCACCAAATCCCGACCGATTCCCATCATCTGTCAAATTCCATACTAATTGCTATTACAAACGACATACCCCCGGTTTCTCGTACACTAACAAGTTGTTAATCTACTGTTAACAGCTGTCAGTGGTTTTTTTTTTGTATGCACTTTGGTCAATTGACAGCTGTTAAAAGTAGATTAGCAGCGTGTTAGTGTACGAGAAACTGAGGGTTAATTTAGTAAAATTAGGTAACTGCTAATGTCGCATTTTGAAGCTCACTGAGGTTCAGTGAGTCTGTGTCAATGTTAAATAGCTGGGTAGTACGACGACGCTAGGCGCGTTTTAAATGTCAAAAATCGCGACTTTCCTGTACATTAATTGCCAAAATCTGACATTTTAGCGCCACAAAACGCATGCCCATGCTGTGGGAGTGACAGAAGAGCCATGTTTCGTCAGGTAATGTCATATAACCTCCGTGGGATTAATGACACGAAGGAAGGTATAGACAAAGTATGTGAATGTTTTAGGGTGTACTTACCTATAGAGCGGTTTTGTATGTCACCATTATATTGTTTTAAAGGGGTTTACAAAATATATCTATGTAGCAGCGTTGAAAATATGACAAATGTTATTGAGCGTAGAGCCGCGAGCGCAGCCATCACTGAACTGTACCGAAAACGCGCGAAACTCTAATCATAAAATCGTCATCATACAGGGTTTGAAAATGTCTCATAGATACTACTATTACCTATAAATGTGAAAGTTTTGATGGATGGGTGTTTGTTACTCAATCATGCCAGAACAGCTGAACGGATCTGGATGAAATTTGACACAGAGATAGATTGTAGTCTGGACTGGAATAACACAAAGGCTACTTTTTATCCCGGATTTTTTCATGTCAATCTGAAGCGCTAAGGTATGTGAACACCTCGGACACTCAGGTTTCCCCACGATGTGTTCCTTCACAGTAAGCGAGTGGAATTGGTACTACAACTTCACAAATGTACGTAATTTAGAAAACAAAATAGTCGTTTTTGTATTTTAAGTCACTGGTACATGCCAGGATTTGAACCCACGACCTCGTATTAATCACGCCGACAAAACGGTAGAGTAAAATATTTAAAAAAAATTTTTAGGGTACCCCCTACACCTAAATTACGGACACAATTTTTTTGTTCTCGCCTACACTATTCTTTTTTTATTTAGGGTTCCATTTTCGCAAACTTATTAAGCTTTAAAGCGCAAATTTTTGTCAGAGTAGGGCGTCCCCCCCCCCCCCCCCCATCCGCTCTCCTGGCTAAACGGCTGTTGATCGTAGAAACGTGAAAAGATGCAGGGCACATAAAATGAAATTAAAAGGAAAAGAAAGGAAGGCTTTATAAGTTAACGAGTAATAGATGACAAACTTATAAAAGGAAAACATCGTACAAAATCCGTTGAATGTCTTCGATGAAGTTGTTAGTTCTGTAAAGCAGAAAAAACCCTCTTTCTATGGAACCCTACATTGCTCGTGGCCCGACACGCACTTGACCGGTGTTTTATATTCCATTTCGATATTCAACTGTTAAATTCAATTAATTTCGAAATTCAATTTCTTACAGACAAATTTTGCGATTTCGACCCATCAACATAATTATCTACTATGTAATTATTTTTAAAATTCGTTATCGAATGATGCTAATATAAGCCTGTAATTATACGTGTTTGTGGGAAAAATAAAATAAAAACCTATTAAGAGGCTAAAAATTCCACCCATGCCGGGACTTGAAACCGCGACCTCTGGCTAACCCTGCCAGCGCTCTCCCAGCTGAGCTAATGGGCAAGTGTAGGCATCAGCGAAATTTCGAGCCTCTTTAAAAACTTCTCTGTATTACGTACCTACAGGTTTTTAAAATTGTCCTCAGCACGGGTTAGTGCAACAAAAATAATATAAAAGAAAATAAATTAATAAATCTTGTGTTCTGTAGTAGTCGTTGACTGTAGTAATATATTAAACGGGTCTAACCGCGATTATTTATTAGGTAAAATGTAATTACCTTTCATTCCCGACGTTTCGGCAACGTTGCAGCAGCCGTGATCACGGGTAGACTGAAGTGGCGAGTACGGTCAATTATTGTAGTGAGGGTATTTCGTTGACTGTATTACAATAATACTAGGAACATCGCATTAAGGAATGCCGTTGTGTTTAAATAAAGAGGTGTACTGCCCTGTGACCGATGACGGCTGTTAGGTCGTACGTAATATAACATTAACAGATATAGGACACTTTATCGTACACCGAAAAGGAAAACGAGCATTGTACCTACATTACACGTAAAATACAAACACGGTACCTATATTATATGTAAAATATATAAATTTATTAATTTATATAATATATTTATTTACGTTATTTTTTTTATAACTTGTTTTTTTCTCTATCATTCAACCCCTTTATTGTTGGTGGCAATAAATATTTTTTTACTTTTTACTTTTTTAAATCGCACGAGTCCACGTAGTTAGCAGTCATTGTGTTGTGTGCAAAATTATTATTATTTTATTGGGTATGTACTATTTTAGTTATTTCTACCTAACTTTGTCGGAAGAGTAGGCAAGTTAATTAAAAAAACATGTGATAGGGTAACAGACAAAGGGGATGGCAACACGAAACTAAAACTAAACAAATGGCGCCACTGAGATTTCCCCCGACAATGTTTGTATTGTTTTATAAGTGTTGCTTATTTTCGCATTTTTTATGGTAATTGTACATAAAAACGTCATGAAATGCTTTTCACTAAAAAAAGGGAAAATTCTAGTTTATACCAAAACTGAAAAAGCACAGTTTTGTATACCGCGAAAAGAATACAGACTTACAAAGGTAACCTCGAAAATAATTTTTAACATTTCTTGCAGAAATAATCGCATACCTTGATTAAATACCTCTTTACTGGCAGATTTATTGATTATAAAGTGTAAAATGTTCAATTTACTTAAGAAAGTTACTCAGAAACATTGAAAATCGTTGTAAAATTATCCACACTATGTACCTAGTACTATATAAACTTACTCATAAAAAAGTAGTATTTCTAAATGAAGTCTCTTTATTTTATTCCAGTTTGGAGACGATGCTTCGCCAATATTAATTATTGTTTCGCTTATCTCTAGCCGCGCGCATTGACCAATGAGATGCGAGTATTTGTTTCTCTAGGATTTCGACTCGTGGAACGGAGTATAGACAGCGATTCGTATTCGTTTCAGTATCAATATTAGCATTACAGTAGGTATTTGTTATAGCAGTTTACTTCGTCTTGTGCAATCTTAAAGTTAATAATGTTATCTATCGTATTAATAAGAAGCGCCTGAAAGAGAATTGTCTATCTGTACTTGAGCTACACAATGTGATTTTAAAATAACTCAGAACATGAACGACAATTTGTGGTTTACTATGACAATTAGATGTACATTGCAAAGTTGATTAACCCACAGATTAACAGGTAGGAGGACTCGGCTGCAATGCACATCGAATGGGGAACTTACACAAAAAAAATGTAGGCCATGTTAAAAGCTAAATAAACGTGTCTTTTTAGGGTTCCGTAAACAAAGAGGTAAGGGACCCTATTACTAAGACTCCACTGTCCGTCTGTCTGTCTGTCACCAAGCTGTATCTCATGAACCCTGATAGCGAAACCGTTGAAATTTTCACAGATGATGTATTTCTGTTGCCGCTATAACAACAAATATTAAAAGAAGAATACGTATTTAAGGGGGGCCTAACATACAACAAACGGTGTCTAAGGACAGCGTAACCTTCACAGCGCCGACGTCATGTCGTTAAATGTCAATGTTAAACGGTTCTTGTTGTTTTCTATAGATGGCGCTGTTCTCAATGTACCTAATATATCTTGTCTCGATCTTTGTCTAATGTTGTATAGATAATGGTACGGAAGTCGTGGGTTCGATACCCACTTGGGCCCACCGTACATTTGTAAACATCCGTTTCTGGCATTTGGCAAACAATTTTCTTATTGGAGGTGGTTAACTATGGACACTGACGAAATTATTTTCGGGCTTTGCGATATTTTAACAACGCATTGCATAGAACAATTTTTAATGCTACTCCATTCCTCCAAGGCATTGGAAGTAATATCTTGCAAAGATAAGCTCGTATTTGTACATGTTAAATAACACTGCGTAATGTCTCATGGATGTCTAATGTCTCATACTCATAAGCAGTCTATACACGTCCCACTATAGGGCACAGGCCTTCCCTCAGAGAGAGAGCTTGGGCTTAATCACATGAAAAGGGGCGTGAGACAGGGAGATGTTATCTCTTCGAAACTGTTCACGAACGGAACATTCCATCCATCCAAGGCATCAATCTTCTGGAATGGCATCAACATCACTCATCTTTGATTTGCCGACGATATAGTAGTCATGGCAGAAACGATGGAAGACCTCGACATAATGCTCGAAGACCTCAGACGTGTTTCCCAACGTGTGAGCCTTAAAATGAACATGGACAAAACGAAGGTCATGTCGAACGCCCGTGTTGTGCCCACCCCAATAACAGTAGGGAACTCGACTCTCGAAGTTGTAAACGAATACGTCTGCATAGGACTAACAATCCAACTAGGCCGGTCACTTCGTGAAAGAGGTCAATCGTCGAATCCAACTCGGCTGGGCACCATTCGGGAAACTTAGAAAAGTACTTTCCTCCAGTATACCTAAATCCCTCCAGACGAGATTATACAACCAGTGTGTTACCTGTGATGACTTATGGCACTGAAACGTGGTCTCTCACTATGGGCCTATGATGCCCGCAACGAAATCTCAAGGTCACGCAACGAGCTATGGAAAGGGCTTTGCTCGGAATTTCTCTAAGAGATCGATCAGAAATGATGAGATCCGTAGACGAACGAAAGTCGTCGACATAGCCCAGCGGATTAGTAAGTTGAAGTGGCAGCGGGCGGGGCACATAGCACGCAGAACTGATGGCCGATGGGGCCGAAAAGTTCTCGAATGGAGACCACATATCGGCAGACGCAGCGTAGGACGGCCTTGAGGACGATGAGGAGGGGGGGGTAAATAATTGTAACGTCTCGTGCACGATTTATCAAAATTACACCAGCTTATTACATTACGTTTCATGTGCAATAACAGTAGATTCATAGAAAACGAGTGTGGATTTATCATACGAGGCGAAGCCGAGCATGATAATAGTAACACACGAGTATTCTAATATCGTTTTATATGCAGTTGCAATACTTTATCTTCACTCATTTATAAATGAAACTAAAGTAAACAAGAAAGGCTATTATTTTCCATTTTTTAGCCTCGTAGAAAAATTTGAAAACATATCCAAACTAGCAGGTCCATTTCCTTTTTTTTAGGTCCATTTGGGATAGGCAAAGGAGTCATACTTACATAGAGCCATGCGCGCAGTGTGGGTGAATCAGAACAAAAAATAAGAAAAGTTTACTACTAAAATTTTAACCGGATGTGAATCAGCAAGGAGAATTTTACCCGGAAGTGTATCGTAATAATAAAAAAAAGTATTGTACGATACAGGTTGACAGAAATTCTCATACAAAATTTGTATCGTAATAATTTTTTTTAATTTTTACATTTGTCTGTGAAATAACATTGAGCCTTATGTATCAACTTCATGAATCTTACGAGATGAGTGTAGATAAAATACTTTTTAGGGTTCCGTACCCGAAGGGTGCCAAACGGGACCCTATTACTAAGACTTCACTGTCCGTCTGTCTGTCTGTCTGTCACCAGGCCGTATCTCATGAACCGTGATAGCTACACAGTTGAAATTTACACAGATGATGTATTCCTGTTGCTGCTATAACAACAAATACTAAAAACAGAATAAAATAAATATTTAAGGGGGCCTCGCATACGACAAACGTAATTCTAACGGGCTTAATCAACAGGCGTGCCCACCTAGGAGTGGCGCTGAGGTATGTGAACACTTCAGACAACAGTGAATTATAGTAACCACGCAAAGGACCTCTAATTCAAAGAAAGCAGATATATCATTTGATGATCTTTATTTTAAAAACGTGTCAGAGTAAATTTTTACAAAGCACTTTTCTCTCGTGATGGCTGCACGGTCACCACCATCACCACTCAAAGAATAGAAATTTAATATCTAAGAGCCGTCAAATAGCAGTAAAACTTGGAGTAGTATCCGGATAAGCCATGTCACCACCGACCGCGGCAAAATGTTTTAAGTATCTTAGCAATTAGACATTTGTGAAGATCTACGTTTCGGAACTTCTGTAAAGGGTGCAAGGTCACTGAAAATACATAATAATAATCAATCTGAGTTTTATAATTCATTTCATAATCTATCTTAACTATTTGTACTTAAATAGGATGTTTGTAAGCTTTTTACAAAAGTTTTTTTTAAGATTTTGGAATAGTGTATAAAGTAGTGATGGTTTCCGTAATTATAGTGTCAGAAGATTTTAAGCTATGTGCAAACTATATATTTTATAAACATATTTTTTTCTCATAATTCTCTATAATTACAATATCTTACAGTTTTAACACAGTATTCACAATTGTTGCACCATAAGAGCATAAGTGTAGACATAAAAATACACACATTTAGGATCTTGGTAAGCAATGGATCCTATCACTTTTTAAATGAAAAAGCAGCTATATTTTTTAAATTATAAACGGTTATTTCAACTCAAATCTTAAAATAATGTACAAACATTTTTTTTGGATTTTTTTAACTTCTCTTAATAACAATTAGTAACAACACTTTTTTTGTGAAAAAGAAACTAATCAAGTTAAAACAAAACCATATTACCTCGACAAGGGAGGTTTTTTTGTCGTTTTATTCTGCCGAGTTCCAGTTTTTGGTACGTCGTACGATGCGTCGTATGCGCCTGGAACAGGACATAAAACATTGATACAGCCGCATGAAACTACAATTCATAATTTACTGTGACAATTAGACGTACCTTGCACAGCCCACGGATTAACAAGTAGGGAGGTTAATTATTGTACTACGGGGCCGTCGGCCGGGGCAAATTTATTACAATTATATACCCCCCCCCCCCCCTAAGTGCGTGAATAGAGGACTTTCACGCACTTAATATTTCTAACTTTAACTCTATTTGAAACGACATCTCGCAAATTTTGTAGAAAAAGTAAAAAAAATAAATACTGCTGACGTAATCAACATCCAGACCATTTTGAGTAAATTTTGTATTGCATCAAATCTATTCTCTGAACTAACCACGTCAATTAAATAATTTATTTTAAGAAGAAGCTTAATGATCTGCTGATAAAGAAATGTTATTACAACAAAAGATTTATAGCAGATAAACTGTAATATTGAGTTAGATAGATAAATAACTGATTTATTTCCACAAGATACACACAAAAGAGGATCAGAGAGGATGGAAAGAAAATCAATCTAGCAATCGGGGAACATACATAATAAGTCCAGGTGGAATTTATTGAGAACCTCCTCCTTTTTTATTAAGTCGGTTAAAACTAAGTAAATAATAGAACAGAATACATAATAGTGAGTAGTACCATTGGAATCGTGGTTGGGCAGGTTGCATTTAATTTTAGTGGTCGTCGTAAAAAAAAATTGTTGGCAACACTGATCGTTGTATTTGTTTGACGTGACACAATGGTGGGAATATCCTTGGAATCGAATGACATCGATGTGTTTGACAGATGAAGTTGACAGGCCATTGGTAGTTTTTCCACAGAATAACTACTACAGACGATATAACATGTGACGTCACCATAGAGGTCAAATGAAGGGCATTTAGATATTATTATTTACTCAAAATAAGGCTCATCTTTTAAGATAAAAATCTCTTACACTAAAAATACTGTAGTTTGGATGCTAAACTCGAAATGGTTTTCGATTCAGGCAGTTCACTTTTTTTTTTTGTATCCCGAATTACGTATACCAGCACAAGTTTTGATATTCAGAATATGATATGCTTGCGTATATTTTTTTATGAAACCCTGGCAAGTATTTCATAAAAATTTACTAGCATTAGAGCAGGATCGACATTAGAAGTGGGATTCAATCAAAGGAATCGTGTTCTGTGTTTGATAATAAATTCCAGTGGCATCGTGAACATTGCTTCAGGTCAGCGACACAGCAGGGGAAGAAATTCAGGGAGACCCATCCGATGTCGATACATCAATAAAAATAAAATATAATCAAAACCCAGCTACCAGGTCGCCGGACCGACGATCTGGGGCAGATTGCTGGCAGCGGCTGGCTGAGGATGGCCAAGGATAGGGAAGTGGCGTGCCTTGAGGAATGCTCGGCAATGGACGAGTACGGGCTGATTAATGAAAATCAGAAGTGGGATTCATTCGGAAGACTAGCAGATAATCTCTTCCAGTAGCAAGATCCAGGTAATTTAAAAATTACCTCAAGACCTGTGGCGCAGCGCTCTGGGCGGTGTATCCGCGCACGGGACTAAAGGCAGACGGCGGGAATCGCGCAGGCGCCTATACACATTGAATTCGGGGAGACCAACGACATCAGAAGTGGGATTCGTTCGGAAGACTATCAGGGTAACTGAAGTTGGCACGCAGTTTAAACATTACCTCGGGCCAGCGGTCTCGCTCTCGACGGTGTACCCGCGCAGAGGGCGGGAAGCGAGCGGGGGCCTATACAACACACATTGAATTCCGGGAGACCATCGACATCAGAAGTGGAATTCGTTCGGAAGACTAGCAGCGTCACAAAAGTCGGGCAGGCAGTTTAAACATTACCTCAAGCGAGTGGCGCGGCGCTCTCGGCGGTGTAGCCGCGCACGGGGCTGAAGGCGAAGGGCGGGAAGCGCGCGGGCGCCAGCTCGAAGTGGCTCCACTGCTGCGGGCGGCTGCTAACGCTGTAGCCGCGCCAGCCCAGCTGCCAGTTGCGGCGCCCGCGCACCGACCGCAGCTGCAGCTCCTGGCGGCGGGCCCAACGCCATTACGTCAGTGAACTTCTAATAACGTATAGTCCGCACAGATCTTTTTGGCGGTAACATAAACATAGCCACAGATCGTTTGCACGTCGCTTACGGTCTTTACAGTGTATGTGTGAGCAATTTACTACTTTAGTAATTGACTAACAGTAATTTACTACGCATCACACTACGACAATTACTCACACATATGCTGTAAAGACAGTAAGCGATGTGCAAACGAGCTGTGACTATATTCACGTTAATGCCAAAAAGATCTGTGCGGACTATAACGTAAAACATCTGAACGTTAAGTCATTTTTGGCGGGTTCTAACATTCGATTGCCATTCGATGAACATAGTTGAGGCGCTTT
This sequence comes from Yponomeuta malinellus, assembly GCA_947308005.1. Taxonomy (NCBI): domain Eukaryota; kingdom Metazoa; phylum Arthropoda; class Insecta; order Lepidoptera; family Yponomeutidae; genus Yponomeuta; species Yponomeuta malinellus. Next base: position 18,342,956 of record OX371003.1, read on the forward strand.
CATTCGAGCAATCAGAAAGGAGATAGCTGACCGAACCGATGACAGAATCTTTTTTCTAAGTACGAATGACATCAAGGGTTGCTATCGAATATTTAAGAGTTTTATTGCTCTCCAGTAGAGTTGCCTTTTTCACTTACGCACAATTAAGACGTCACTGACCATAAGCCGTATAGTACTTACAGGATGTGAAAACACTGATGCCCGAAACTTAAATAAACCACTTTATCCACAAAATGTTGATGAAAACTTTTTTTTATTAAAATTAAATATTAGCCACAATGTACGCGTAACTTTTAACATATTTATAGATTCAAAATCCTCTCAGTACAAAATGGACCTTCGTTTAGTGATAAGCAGCTATCAATTGTTTTATTGTATTCTACATTGGCCAACTAACAGCTGTCAACGACGGGAAACAGGCTGTAAGATCTTCAAATCCTAGCAGTATATTATAGCAGGCTTCCGTGTCCAGCTCACCAGATGGAATATCTGCTCATGTTGCTCGATGGCGGCTTCTTTCCGGCGCGAGCGAAAACGCGTGTTGGACGCCTGCGCAGGCTTCTTGTCCGCAGATTGCTTCTTAAGCACCACGACCACCTGTATGGGCAAACGTGAGCTTCAACTTCAAGACTGCTCTTCCTTCTCGCATCCCATCCATTCACAACAACGTTGCGGAGAAGCGACGGACCGACATCAGAAGTAGGAATCCTTCTGGAGGACGGTTGCTCCATCGCCTCTTTGGACATTGGAGCACTGCCGAGAATTCCCAGTGTTGCTGGTTACAAACGCTTATAAACTAAAGGCATAATACTCAATGCTACTCTCCTTTTGATGGGACATAGAACTTTGGTGTAATAAAGCTAACCGACTATCTCTATATTATGGAAAATTAATGAGGGTAGAACAACATCAGAAGTGGGATGCCTCCTGGAGGACAGTAGCTATATCAGAAGTGGGATCGTCTCTTTGCGACATTAATACGCTACTGAATAGTCTCAGCCTTACTGGTTACATGAACGATGGCACTGCGTTTTTGGTCTGAATACGTCCTGTGCTCGCCAGGGATTTCACTTAAAACAGACGTACCTTATCGCCAATAAGCCGGTAGTGCCCATACATAAAGCCCTGAAGGTTCTTGAAGCCGCGATGCTTGAGGTGCGCCACGCAAGCCGCCGGCTCGTCCGCTGTGGTCCACATCATCACCAGACCCTCCGGGAAGAACCTGTCAATCATGGGGAAAACTTAGCTCTGTAGCGATATGACACAGCTATTCACTCGCATCACAGATCACTCCGCAAACCTCCGAAGAAGGTTGGAAAGGTTGCACTGGGCTAAACCGTAAACTCATCATTCACTCGCTCTCTCACTCTCGTCTCTAACCGTTCGACGCCACCTTTTTCTGTCTCTTTTCAACAACTCACCTTAAATACCTGTAGTACTCAATCAGATACCAGGGCTTGTAGAAGGCGTCCTGGAAGCTGTTCTCTCCGTGGCGGAGATACGTGGTCTTGCTGATGTAACAACCGTGGTGCAGCAGTCGCGGCCGGTCTATGAACATCTGCCGCCAGGAGGCGAAGCCGTGGGCCTTAGGGGTGCCACAGTCCAGACCCCAGGTCCTGGGAAGAAAAGAATGTTACTGTTTCAACTTACCATATCTTACAATTTAAAACCAGAGTAACTCCGGAAACATGTCTAAAATGACACAGTCCTAGTTTGCCACGTGCCACAATCCTGAAAAACCTCATTCACTTCATCAACATTCATTTGTTGGGGTGCAAGGTTCTCGAGTGGAGTCCACGGACTGGCGAAAGCAGCGTAGGACGCTACCAGCTCGCTGGACCGACGATCTGAGGCAGATTGCCTCGCTAGAGAATGTCCGAGGACAGAAATAAGGATACCTATGTCCAGTAGTGGACAAATACGGATTGATTGATTGAGGACAGAAAGAAATGGCGTGCCTTGGGGGCGGCCTATGTCCAGCAGTGGACGATTACGGGCTGAATGTTAGTGTACAGGTGTCTTCGGGGCTACACTTACCCTTGGCACAAAGCCCGCCACAAAGCGGGGTCGCGCGCCGCCAAGTAAAAGCCCCGACAGGCCCGCGCCGCGCGCTCCAACGCCGCCGCGTCGAGCTCGGCGCTCACCGCCCAGCGCAGCACCACCTGCACCACCTCGTAAGGCAAGGAGGAGATGTGCAGGCCCTGGGGGTCAATTTGCACTGGTCAAGGTGGCCCGGACTGTCAACGTAATGGAGTTGCATTGTATACGTTTTTACAATAACATCCCTGAAGATATAATAAGCTTGCCAGTAACGCGGCTCAAAAAATGTGCCAATGGGCTACTATAACATTAAAGACGTTGTCTGGAATTAAGACCAGTCCAATGCATAAGTTGTAGGTTTTAAAATATGTAAACTCTGTTAATTAAGGACCAAATGACTTTGAAAAGACTAGGTTGAGAGTTTATTTGTCCATTTTTTCGCCAAGCCGATCGAGAAACGGACACTTGTAACGTTCATAAAATCACAGTTTAAGTGTTATTTTGAATAAAAATATATTAAAACTCGGACGTTTCCGACAAAAATCAAGTATGTGAATCCGGAATTAATCTAATAAGTATGTGTACTTTGATTTTGAAGACAAATAATAGTGAAACTGTACTTGGTGTCCTCCGTTTCTTGTTGGTGTTAAGCACCTCTTGCCTCTCTTAAAGCGAATATTTGTTGAGTCATGTACCTACCTTGTGCGGCATGGCAGGTTCGCACCAGCGCTGCTTCCTGGCGAGTACCCGCTCCAGCCGCGCCAGCAGGTCGCCATCCTCATCGTCGTTCTCGGAGTCACTCGCCGGAACTGACTCTGACTGAGGCTCCACTTCCTCTTCAGGTTTCTCTGTGGAGTATGGTTATTTGTTAGAAACAGTTGGGGATTGCCGGTGACAGCGCATCTAGAGAACGCTGACTTTGAGAGGTCAGGTGGGTTCGAATCTTGGCATGTAGATAGTTAGAGAACACTTTTTTGAGAACAGTTCTCAACTGAAAATTTGGTAAATCGAGCAACTAATATAAATAATATTTTTATCATAATTTTATCACCTAATCTATTACTTAAATATACTTATTACAATGTATACACATAAACATATTTACTTATTTATCCATGCATTATCACTAATTCTAATATGGGTAATATATTACTATATTATTAGTATTAAATCTCACAATTTATTTAATATTTCCCCTATTCGCTAAAAGATACAGTATTTGTTATTAATACATTTGACACAATTATCCCTAAATACTACCTAGTAATTAAAACTTAATCAAATATTGTTTTATCGCAAAGCCACACGTGTACTATACACTTAAGTTAACACCAACCAAACTTGGTTGAACTATTTTACTCGCGTAATTACTACAAGGTATGGGTCAGAATATCTGGTTGCTTCCGATGATGATTCCTACTCTGCCGCAACACAGTCTTTTGACTAGCGCGGAAACGAAACAACAATGTTTAGTATGTTTAAAAACTAAATATAATTATTGGTAATTAGGATTTAAGTAATAGTGTAACAGTGTGAACATTTTAACCTGGCAATAAACGATTTGATTTGATTTGATTTGATTGATTGATTTATTGTATCTTAGATGGCCGCACTGCGGACGGTTAAACCTTTACACGACACTTTTAAAACAATAGTATAACCACAATAGTGCAGCGTAAAGATGGGTTCAAAGATATTTATTTCTCATAAAAAAGTTACAGTTTCACTTATCACAAGGATGCAGTTGGCATATTTTGTGATTTATCAAAAGCATTTGATTGTGTAGACCACGAAACGCTACTCCTGAAGTTAAAACACTACGGAATAAAGGGTCCAGGTTTAGATCTTTTAAGATCGTATTTAGAAGGAAGGGTTCAAAAAGCAGCATAAGCAGCCTATATACGTCCCACTGTAGGGCACAGGCCTTCTCTCAGGGAGAGAGTATGGGCTTAATCACCACGCGTGCCCACCGCGGATTGGCGATTTCAAGCGCTGAGGTATATGAATAGCTCAGACACTCAGGTTTCCTCACGATGTATTGCTACTATAACTTCACAAATGTACAAAAAGTACAAACAAATGTACAAACGTCGCAAAAAGCAGACGTAAATCGTATTAAATCCTCGGGCCGTTCTTTTCCTAGTCTATGTAAATGATTTACCGTATGGTACAAAAAATGTCTGAGATAGTGTTATTTGCTGATGACACGTCACTTATTTTTAAAATAAGGAGACAAGAAAATAATCTTGACGATGCAAATAATTAAATTATTTTTGTTGCACTAACCCGCGCTGAGGACAATTTTAAAACCTATTTAGAGGCTAAATAATAGAGACTAAATAAATTCAAGTCCCGGCATAGGTGAAATTTTTTGCCTCTGAATAGGCTTTAAAAGATGCAAATAATGCTCTCTCGCAAGTATTGGTTCACAGCAAATAATCTGCTGCTAAATTTCAAAAAGACAAAATGTATAAAGTTTACCTTACCTAACGTAAGATTAGTTGAGAACAACATAGTAATTGGACATGAAAAACTAGAATTTGTAGAAGATGCAAAACTACAATGGGGTCCACATATTGTAAAATTAGCACAAAGACTTAGGTCTGCAGCATTTGCAGTGAAAAGAATTAGGAAACTCACTGACGTTGCAACTGCTAGGCTTGTTTATTTTAGTTACTTCCATAGTATTATGTACTACGGTATACTTTCAACAACTTTCCATCGTCGGTTGCCTGGAAGAAATTGCTATAAGCAATAAGGCCGCCAATTGTACTGCATTTTTGTAAACATTTCATGTTTGTGTTTTTCCTGGTACAATATAGAAAATTCTTATCTTATACTACTATGGGGCGGGGCAGGAGACTGCTGCAGGAAAGTGAGACTATCTTCATCTTGCAGAAGATAGCCATCCGATTTATTTACAAGTTAAGTAGTAGGGATTCGCTAAGAGATTTCTTTAAAGAAACCAACATCTTCACAATTGTGAAGACAACAATGCAATTGCATGTCAATACATTTATGAAAATATTATGTACACAAATTGTCATTTCCACGATTTAGACTTGAAAAGTTAATACAACATTTATGGGCCATTGTATAAGGTTCTACAACAAGATTCCTCAAGGTATATTAGAGTTACCTCCAACGCGGTTTGAAAAACGTGTTTAGCACATTCTCTGCAAAAAAGCTTACTATAACATCAAAGATTTAGAAGACAAAGATGTTTGGCATTAAGCAGTAGATTAATATTAATTACAGGATGATTGTGACTAGTGTTCAACATTATTATTGTGTTTAACACATTCATGAGTAATATTTTAAGTTGAAAACTCTGTTAATTAAGTTAAAACGTGTCTTGAAAAAATAAATGTGGAGTGTCTTTGTTAGCTTCTTCTCCACATAATCTATTAATTGTGAAACTAACAACTTTGACGTTCATTAAGTAAACATTCTGTTTTTATAATGAATAAAAATATTTGAATTCAATTGAATTGAATAGGGTACTTTCCGTTGACCTAGAACTCTAAAATGTTTCAAGTAATACCATCGTATACTAAAAGTACAGGAAAACATCTAAAAACTATAAATTTGTTATTAATTATTAAAAAAAATAGTCTTTGAAGTTCGGGAGTAACTCGGAAAAACTGCGAGACTCGATTCCTGAACTATTTATATGTTTAGTACCTACAAATTTATACGGAACTCTCGATGGGCGAGTCCGACTCGCTCTTGTCCGGTTTTTATGTGCAATAACTGTTCTCTATCTATCTAAGAGATTTAAACTTTTGCATACTAACTTATAAAACAATTAAGTGAAAGTGAAAGTGAAGTGAAAATATTTTATTTACCACACAAAAACAATAAACAACAATTATTCCTTCATTTACAAATGTTTGTGGTAAAAAGGAATGGGCTCAGCTTTATTGCCGAGACTGGATGCGTAGTCTCGGCGCTGGTTTTCAGCCCGTCCCTTTAAGTTGATCTTTTCAGTCTTAAAACATTAAAGATTATTTGGAAGACAATGATGTCTGGTATTTAAATAATGTTAGCGGTGACGACTGTATCTAATGTAGTAAACTTTAAGCTGAAATCAAGCAAATCTATTTTGAAGAGGATAAACGTGGAGTTTCTTTGTTAGCTTCTTCTCCGCATAATCTATTAATTGTGAAACTAACAGCTTTAACGTTCATTAAGTAAACATTTTGTTTTTATAGTGAATACAATTTTTGACTTTGACTTAATTAACAATGACAATAAAACTTAAAATTAGATTAAGGTCTACCATCCAGCGTCTCCGGTCGCAGCTCGCTGCTTCAGAGTCGCCTCTCTACGTCGGGCACGAGCGCAATGGCACGCTTATAGCGCTACACTGCTGTCTTGTATAACAATAGTATAACCACAATAGTGCAGCGTAAAGATCCCTCTACCTTCCGGCATCTTCGGTCTCACTCAGCTCGCTGTTTTAGAGCCGCCTCTCCACATCGAGCACCAGCGTGACGACGCGCTTATAGCACATGTCTGACAGTTATATAGCAGTGATATAACCACAATAGTGTAGCATAGAGATCCCCCTACCGTTCGGCGTCCCTGGTCGCAGCTCGTTGCTCCAGAGCCGCGTCTCTACGTCGGGCACCAGCGTGACGACGTGCTTATAGCGCTGCACGGATGTCTGACAGTTGTATAGCAGTGGTATAACCACAATAGTATAGCATAGATAGAGATCCCCCTACCGTCCGGCGTCCCAGGTCGCAGCTCGTTGCTCCAGAGCCGCGTCTCTACGTGGGGCACCAGGGTGACGACGCGCTTATAGCGCTGCACGAATGTCTGACAGTTGTATAGCAGTGGTATAACCACAATAGTATAGCATATACCGTCCGGCGTCCCAGGTCGCAGCTCGTTGCTCCAGAGCCGCGTCTCTACGTGGGGCACCAGGGTGACGACGCGCTTATAGCGCTGCACGAATGTCTGACAGTTGTATAGCAGTGGTATAACCACAATAGTGTAGCATGGAGATCCCCCTACCATCCGGCGTCTCAGATCGCAGCTCGCTGCTCCAGAGCCGCCTCTCTACGTCAGGCACCAGCGTGACGGCGCGCTTATAGTGCTGCACCGCCTCATACAGTTTGCCGCCGCGCTCTAACTCGACGCCGCGCCGGAACAGCTGTTTGGCCTGAGGGAATAGGCAATATATACATTCTAAAACTGTTAAGGCCTATCTAGATTACAAAGATCTACATTACAACGGCCTGGCGACCGTGCGGACGCAACGATACAAGTTTTTAGGTTAGATACTACATTAATGCAAAAAAGCCCGGTTATTGCAAAAAACCCGGCCCCGTGTCACAGACGGGTTTTTTGTACTTCGTAAGAATTTAAAGTTAATTTTTGTATCGATTCGCCCGCACGTCACTGGCCTGTTAGAACGTGGACAGACCCTAAGAAATAAATTTAAAAAAAACTCACTGTTCCGACACTTTCGGCAACGAAGTCATGCGGAGTCAATGCGCAACGGCGTTAGTTAATAGCTTATTAATTATTGATTTATTTAACAACTTGTATTAATACAGAGAATAGCATAGAAAGGAGAAGCCATCCTACCCACTATTGGCCAGCAATGAAGGGCAGTGGCTAATGCTGCTTTAATCAGTTCTAAGAAGGGTTGTTGCTTTACAAATAGTTTACCCTTTCTTCCTCATTCTCCGGTTCTTTGTCAGTGGGTGGTGATGTCTCCAGTGCCACTGGCTGAGGTGTCAGCTGCCGCTGCGGGGACGGAGTGGAGACTAGCTCGCGCTGCCACTGCTGCCGGAATGTGGCCAATGGGTCTTCTGTTCCCTGGGTACAAATAAGCCAAAATCTTTAACTTACCGGCTATGAAGAAACCAAAGAACGAAATGTAAATAAATAGAAAAGCATTGCTTGAACCAAAATCACATTTTACCTCGTGTGTGCATAAGTTTTGAGACGAAATAAAAGTTGCATAACTTTTTTAATAATTAACTTATATTTCTAAATTTTTTAGTAAATATTAAGTGGATAATAATCAACAATAAAATATAATTATTATTCAAAATGACCACCCCTGTTTTTTATACAGGCCCTTATACGATTTGGCCAGTCATCAATGACGGCACGAATCTTTTCCAGCGGAATATGCTTTGCTTCTCGGACAAGGGCTCGCTTCAGTGACTCCAAGTTTGGGTGGGACTTTCGGCAGGACCTGAGGTCTAATTCAGTCCATAAAGTGTAATTCAGGGGGTTGAGGTCGGGGCTAGAGGAGGGCCATTCGTGCGCCGCGATGAAGGCGGGCACATTTTCCTTCAACCAAGTTTGGGTAGTTTTTACCTTATGGGATGGCGCCGAGTCTTGCTGGAAAACCCAATCCTTGTTGTGAAATAAAGTATGAGACAGGGGTTTCACAACAGGCTCTAAAATGTCACTTTGATAATTCTTGGCTTTCACCTTGACGCCTTATTGGCAGAAATGGAGCGGAATGACACCTTCATACGAACCCCCCAGCCATACCATCACACTATCCGGATGATGAGTACGCGAGACATTCCGTGCTGAAGCTGGGACATCCTTGCTACTTTTGGCATACACTTTATTGTTTTGTCGGTTGAACTTTTCTTCGACAGTAAAGATTTTCTCATCGGTGAAGAGTATCTTCCTCGCATCGTGTCTCCTAAGCAGTATTGGACAACGTTCAAGTCGCAATTTACGAAGGCGATCATTTAAAAAGTGAACTTTCCTACGGCTATAAGCCTTTACCTTAAGATCATATTTCAGTATTCTGTTGGCTGAAATGCGCGAAATATTACTCTGCAGTGCGAGTTTCTTCTGAGTGCGACATGGATTTCGGCGAAGGCGCTCCCGGATGATTTTGATGCTCGCAGGCGTCCTCACAGAGCGTGGCCGACCCCTCCTTTTGCGATCTTGCAAAGAACTTGTCTCTTTGTATCGTTTGATAGTGTAATACACAAAGTTACGGCTCGCACCAAAAGTTTTCACCTCACGGAAAATCTCAATTGTTTTTTTCCCCACCTTAAATAGCGAAAGGGTGCTCCACAGCTAGTTTTACAGTATCTGATGAAAAGCGAATAGAACTATTGCAGAGCCTGACGCCGGACACGGTGACAACCCGTAGCCCACAATTGAAGACATGTCATAATATCATTGAAGATACATTTGGGATAGCAGAGTTAAAACGATGTGTTAAGAAAAAGGATACAGCCCCAGGCAGTGATATGATAACTTATTCTATGATTCACAATCTCCCTGACAATGCTCTATCATACCTATTAAATGTGTACAACGAAATCTTTATTACAAGTTATGTCCCAAACCAATGGAAAGAAATTCAAGTCATCCCTATACCTAAAGGCAACTCGGAAATTAATAGTACTGAACCTAAAATTAGACCAATTTCGCTTATTTCTTGTGTGTGCAAAATATTCCACCACATGCTTAATAAGAGACTTGAGTGGTTTGTAGAAAAGAAACAAATCTTATCTAAAAATACAACTGGGTTTCGGAGATGTCACTCTTGTCTGGATGCTTTGGCTCGCCTAGTATGTAAAATACAAATAGGATTCTCTAAAAACCAATCTACATTAGCGTGTTTTTTAGATATTGATAATGCCTATAATAACATATTGGTGGAAAAAGTAATAGGTACGTTAAGTGATCTTGATATTGGCGAACGGTTTTGTCGATATCTTTGGACCTTCCTGAGTGAAAGACACTTGACAATCTTGGGAAACACAACTAATGCACGATTCACCAGATGGACCAACAGAGGTATTGCACAGGGTGATCCGATCTCGCCTCTATTGTTCAACATTGTTACATATAAAATTTGTCAGACAATCACAAACACAATTATAGCCCAATATGCTGATGATTTTGTGATATATGTTAGTGGTACCAACCTGGCAGACAGTGTATTAAACATTCAAAATGCTCTTGATACAATGGTTATAATTTTGAACAATTTAGGTTTGGAGTTGTCGTGTACGAAGACGAAAGTTTGTAACTTCACTCGTGGTCGTAAAAAACATTTAATAAATATAAATGTAAACGGGAGGGTTTTGGAACAAATAGACAATATCAAATATCTGGGAATATGGTTGGATAAAGGTTTGAGGTGGGGCAAACATATTAATGAAATTTGGGATAAGGTTCAGAGGTTTTTGAGTTTATTAAAAGTTTTAGCCGGATCAAATTGGGGAGTACATCCAAAGCATATACGGAGGCTCTATGTAGCATTATTAAGAAGCCGAATGGAGTATGCCTGCTTCTTATACGACAATTCCACGAAGACTCATCTTAGCAAACTAGATAAGGTGCAAAACCAGAATTAGATTAGAAGCACACCCATTCATGTAATGGAAAGCGAGTTGTGTTTGCCACCTTTATTCGTTCGTAGGAAATACCTAGCTTATAAATTTTATCTGAAGTCAAAATCATGGGGTGATAACCTAACTATAACTTTATTGCAAGAGCTGAATGCCCTTTGTTCTAATGCATACTGGCGTGATAAAAAACTCCCTTTGTTAGTCACAATTTTTTCAGACGTAGAACCGCTTGTTGTCGCTTCGAGTGATGCTCTAGAAATGTTTGCATTAAACATTTGGCTTTCCGCTATCCCCGTTGAAAATATCATCCGAACTAGCCTCGATTGTGTGACAAATTCAAAAGATCAATACAACGCAATATTATTGAAATATGAAGTTCTTCGCGAATTAGATTTAATATATACGAATTGGCATAAAATATATACAGATGGGTCCAAAAATAGTAATGGAATTGGAGCTGCCTTTTATGATCCACTTAATACCGGTAACAGTATGTGTTTTAGGATTACGACACCAACATGCATAATGACTGCAGAACTAACTGCAATTTATGAGGCCCTTAGGTACTGTAATCGTTTAAATTGCTCTAATATAGTTATACTTACAGATAGTAAGAGTGGGTTACAACACCTCAATCGTTGTGTATATGGTGTCAGAGGGGTCCCAAAAGCCTATGCAATATTTAGAGAAATACTCGAGCTACAAAGTAAGGGCATATTTGTCAAATTACAATGGATTCCTTCGCACATAGGTTTATCGGGCAACGAGGAGGCTGACCGCCTGGCTAAACTCGCTGCTGAGCAAGGTGCAAGTTTAAATGTGGTGCCAGCTTTTTTTGAAAAATTGACTCCTTATAGATCTAAAGTGCAAGATGCTTGGAAAGTTTACTTTGACCAAAGATCTACAGAAAAAGGTATTTGGTACAAAACGATCCAGAGTGAGCCTCCTCGAGTGCCTTGGTTTGTACAGCGCGAGATAGATAGACAAATTGTAGTAATGGCACATCGGTTGCGTTCTGGTCATATGCCTCTTAACAAATTTGCATTCTTAATGAAAAAGACGGAGAGTCCAAATTGTGCTTGTTGTGATACCATTGAAGACGTTCAACACTTGTTAACCGAATGCAATCGCAATCGGTCCGAGAGGGAGCTGTTATTATCTTACCTTAAAATAAATCTGCTTGACGTCGGTAGTTTTCAATCTATTTTAGCAAATCCTTTATCAGAAGAGTCCTTTTTAGTTTACAAATTCGTTTACCATTCTTTGCGTCAAAGAAGAGAAGAACAGCTCTCTCAGACCCCTAGATAAGATACTTAAGTAGTTTTTAGTTTTTTCTTTTGTTTTCCAATGTAATTATGTGTGAAATGTTGTCATTATAAGTTACGATGGGGCTGACATGGTCACTCGGTGACAAAAGTCCCTTATTAATAAAAAGATTACAAAAAAAAAATAGCGAAATCACGGTCACACGTAATTTTTGGTTCCTTCCATCACGAGAAAATTTAAACAAATAATTTGAAAATCTAAGAAATTCAAAATTAACATTCCAAATTCAAAATTGGAAAAAGAAATAAATTGCTGCCAGTAATATTTTATTTAATTTTTTAAGTGCAAAGTTTGTCTCAAAACTTATGAACACACGAGGTAAGTATAGCCATAATCACACACTTGCCACCTTTCGCTAAAGGTGAACGCAGACCTGGCCGCACCGCACGCGCCGCAGTCATCGCTTTTGTTAATAGTCTCGCACACCTGTCCGCACCGCAGTCAGTCACCGCAGTCGTTCCCATCGCCGCACGCATCGCACTGGATCAAATATCCGACGCGGGCGGGCCGGCGCGGATGACGTTATCAGTTGCGGCTTGGGGAGCTGGGCCGCTTCATGTACTGAGGCGACCGCGGCGCTGGTGGGTGCGCGAGGTTGCACAAAACTTCATATTAAGGAATGCGGCGACTGCGGCGCGTGCAGTGCAGCCAGGTCTGCCTTCTTCACCTTTATTATTGAATTGATATGGTGATCAGACAAGGCCCTCACAAACATGGAAAAGGACCCATACTGAGACCATTTTGTAAGAAGTATGGTGTCGCTCTGTGGGAATCAAACCCACAACTTATATATTGTCATAGTCAAATATGAAATAATTCACTGCACGACCAACTAAGAAGTAAATTTATACAAAATTTTGTTTAACTTCTCTACACCCAGGGGGTCGTCCTCGGGCGGAAACTGATAGTTAATACATTGACAGATAGATAGAGAACACTTTATTGTACATAAAAAAGGAAATTGCACTGATATTTCTAAACCTAAGAGTACATGTTGAGTGTTGAGGAAGCGAAAGTGATCTGTCAGGATCGTAGCAAGTGGCAGTCCCTGGTCTCTGCCTACCCCTCTGGGATACAGGCGTGAGTTTATGTTATGTTATGTTATGCTAAGAGTACAGACGACGGCCTTATCACTAAAAGTGATCTCTTCCAGACAAACTTGCCAACCATGTATTGAGTTTCAAAAGTACCTTAGTATCATCCAAGCACAGGGCATTGACGGCCAAAGAGGTATCCACCACTTCCTGAAGATTAGAGGAAGAAGGGTCCTCCTGGTCCTCCCCTTCACAGTCGCTGCCTGAACCACCTGCAACTGCTTCCTAAAAGAAGTTTAATTAAGTTAAATTAGATGAGCCTTTATTTCTCAATGGAGAACTTGCACTAAAAATTGTTTTAATATAATAGAAGAGACCATGTTAAAAGACAAATAAATGTGGTATATTTTTTCTCTACAACTAATACTTTTCATACTATAATCTGCCAAAAAGTCATATAGTCAAGTGGTACAAAAACGCGCCATACAAATCGAGCTCAAACTATGACATCACAAATTGGCTTATATTGTATGAAATGTTTATCGATATTTGACTTATATCATAAAATAATGTTTAATGCATCTACACCCTTATACGAAAACGTTCAGAATTCAATGAAAAAACTAAATCTATTAAGTTTTTAGGGTTCCATACCCAAAGGGGAAGGGACCTTATTACTAAGACTCCATTGTCCGTCTGTATGTCTGTCTGTCTGGCTGTCTGTCACCAGGCTGTATATCATGAATCGTGGTAGCTAGACAGTTGAAATTTTCATAGATGATGTATTCCTGTTGCAATTATAACAACAAATACTAAAAACAGAATAAAATAAATATTTTAGGGGGGCTCCCATAAAACAAACGTTGTCTAAGGACGGCGGTCGCCATCTATGTAACCTTCACAGCGCCGATGTCATCATGTCGTTAAATGTCAATGTCTGTCATGTCGTTAAATGTCAATGTCAAACGCTTCTTGTTGGTTTCTATAGATGGCGCTATTCTCAATTTACTTAATCTATCTTGTCTCCATCTTTGTCTAATGATGTATAGATAATACGGAATGGAACGGAACTCTCCGTGCCCAGGTCCGACTCGCACTTATTATTATTAGAGCAAGTTTATTTTTCGCTATTTTTGTGATCCAGAAAACCTTGAAAAAAATGTTTGTTCTTCTATGGTATACAAGCAATGTCACTATAATCTAAGTTACAAGCAAGTTCCCTATTGGTAATTTACATGTGTAGTTTAATGTAAATTAAATTATTATTATCAATACACAAGCAGCTTTAAGCTGATGCGTAAATATATATTTTTACTCACATTTATTTTTATATTGTATAAAGTTAAAATATAAACAAATTTTACTATGTGGAATACCGCCAAATTCCAAAAAAATTATAAGCTATTCCATACATTTTCATGCACCTGATAATTTTTTGCCCATTAAGGTACTTAGTTTAAAAACGGTGGTAGCAGAGCGGTAGAACGCCGGCTTCTCATTCGGGAGGTTGTGGGTTTGAATCCCAGCATGTATCAATGACTTTGGTATTATTACATTTGTGAAGTTATGGTAGCAATACCACTTGGTAACAGTAAAGGAAAACATCATCAGGAAACCTGTTTGAGTTGTTCACACACCTCACTGCTTGAAATTGCCAATTAAGCCTATACTCCCTCTCTCTAAGAGAAGGCCTGCAGTGGGACGTATACAGGCTATTAAAAAAAACAAGAACCTAGTTTAAAAGTAGTTTAGTCACTGTACTACTAAAAGTTGTTTCTATTGATGAGAACCCCACTTTTCAGATAGACGTGACAGAATTTTGTTACACCCTGTAACAAAACTCCTGTTGTTATATTTTTTGTTTTTGGTCCAAGATTTCAATATTCATTCATTCATGGAAAGTTCTGCCATGACAAGCGAGCAAAACTTATTAGAGTTATTGCTTGAAGTGCAAAATAAGTACTTATAAGAAGATGAAAATATGGGGCATAACAAGGCTGAATATTTTTTTCGAAGTACGTATCTTACTTTCAAGGTTTTTACTGGTAACATGATATCAAGTTTTCTTTGATAACTTTCTTGGGATGCAACATTCAAGATAAATCATCGTTTTGTAACTAACAGTCGTATATGTTTAATCAGAAGACTATAAAGCAATAATTCTCGAAAATATGTATCAATATAAACAAAAATAACAAAATGCAAATACTGCGTAGGACAAGAAATCAACGCTGGCAGCAACAGCAATGTTCGGAACTAAATTAAAAATACAAAGCAACTGACCATTATTATGAATAAGCGTTAGCCAGCCAAATAATTGGAATACGTGAAAACCCCGTAAAAGTATTTATTTTCCGTAGTTTCACAAAAAAATACACATTTCGGCAACTGGATCGAAAATACAGCAGTGTTCAAACCACAGACTATATAGAGATGTTCAAACTGAACAATTTGATGATGTCCACAGAACACATCTGATGTCAGTCAGATGTGTCCAGTGTTGCCACCTTGCAGAATACTTTCTCACCAGTTTTGGTCTGTAATATCACTAGATTTAAGTATATTTTCTACTAAAAAAGTCACTAGAATTCACTTAATAATTTAAAATGGAATCACAAAGTTAACTAGTTTTGGTCTGTAATTTAGGGATATTAAAAATAAAAATGTAATATTTAGGGATATTAATGGGTTACTTACTTGCTTACTCTTAGGAATATTTAACTAAAAAACACCAATATTCTCTGAATAGGTAATTTAAAATGAAATCACAAAGTAAATCTAAATGAATATTTTAATTATGACTTCAATTAACAAAAATCAACTTAAAACAATTAAAATTCAAAGGCGAAAACTTCTGGAGGTATGTCGCGGTATACATTTGATTGATTAGTCGGGGAATCCCCAAGCATAACCAAATAAAGACCACAGATTAAATTACTCTATAAAGTCGTCTAAAGATACGTTCCAAAACAAGTAATTTTTACTTGGTACTATGAAAATTTTACGTTGACCCAAAATTAAAACAACATTCGATAAAAATCACTAAAAATCACCAAATAATTCTTCAGTGACTTTTCTTTTAAAATATCTCTGTCCAAGGCTTCAAAATCACTAGATCTAGTGACAAAATCACTAAAATGGCATCACTGGATGTGTCAGATCACCACAGATTAAAAATGAAAAAGACAAGTCTTGTCAGAACAGAACAGAAACCACTGACATCTGACTGACACCTCAGAATAATGAATTAATCTGACACTGACACGCTTGTCAAAATCTAGGCCATTCACGATACGACCAAATGGCGGCATCCAAATGAATTAATCAAAATTGATGCAAGCTGAATTTCAAGCCCACGAGGGACCGGCGCGTCCAACCGTTCTTCAAAATGAAGATTGATCAATGACGCCTCTGACCATCTTCTTTTGGTATCAGCACTGGCGTTTTCGTCTTTCGTCCTTAAAAATAAATTGTAGCCTCAGAGGAGAGGCATTTCTCTCTTACCTATTTATTATGGTAGTCGGCGTCATTGATTTTCCCACAAACAAGAATTCTCCTTGTATATTTCAATGAATACCCAAACAAAATCTCATGTCGTTGACATAACGACGGCATCGATAAAATTATATGGTTTATAAAGACGACCGACGCGGTCGTGTTTATATACGTACCATATGTGTCATGATTTATAAACATGACCGATGTGGTCGTGAAGGAATGAAAAATGGACGCCATTCAGGGCATTCACGAGTGGGTTGGACGGCATTTAGCGTGCGTTTTTAAACGACCGATGCGCGACGGTCAATCCACTAAACCTATGCGTCTATTCGGCGTGATAGATTTACATCCGATTGGAAATCTATTCGGACGCCATCTTCAGAGTGGACGGCGCGCGTTTTCTATATTAACGAGCGAAGTTTGGAATGCTAGCAGTCCATTTGGAGTGTTAGATGCATCTTCAATGGAGCCTTATTTAACCTGTGGACAGCATAGAGGTAGGCAGGCGCTTACTGTATCTCTACTTAGTCTGTGGTAGATGCCTTCTAAGCAGTGCTGTCAGATGTTGTGGTGATTTATCGCTATTTGGGCTATCTCGGAAGGGACTGTTCCCTTCCGAGATGCCGACGAAAATCAGGTAATATATGCAGTGTAGCCAGTTTGGAAAATTTGTCACTAGATTTCGTGAATTTTAGGAGGTAAATGGTGAAATTCAGAAAAAGAAAATTACTAAAAAAATATTCGATGAATTTTAGTGACATTTATTGCATTTTGAAGAATTTAGAAAATACATCGTGGCAACCCACCCTATTTACCGGCCGGTGAAGACGGTGAATCCCCCAGTTTCGTTTTGTGATGCTGGCTTTACAAGTTTGCAAGCGTTTGTATTTTTGCGTTTGAGTTTTACAAATACGCTGCGAAGAGTTTGCAAAACAACATCTTCGCGTCTTTGTGTCGCGTTTTCTGAGTGTAAAGCCAGCATCAAGATATGTAGCACTAGGTGTCCTTAAGAACAAATTAGCTGTAAACACTCTAGCATTATTTTTATAAGAAATCAGTAGAAACCTCATCCAAGTGGCAGGAAGGCGCTGGATGCAGGACACTTCTTTTTGGAAATCCATGGAGGAGGCCTATGTCCAGCAATGGACTTCTTGTGGCTGAATGGTGAGTAGAAAATCATGAAGAAAAATTCCAATCGTTTAACTGTCAAATTAGTATGGAATTTGACAGCTAGACGATTGCCAGCAATTCGAAATATTCTTCTAAAAAGTCTGACCGCATATTCTTCTAAAAATTGATCCATCTCAGCCTTCTACATCGGCATCGGCAAATCCAATTAGTTAAGATGATGAAGAAATACCTAATGAAGTACCTATTTAATGTTGATTTTTAGCATTTTCAAACATTATTTGCACCATTAAAATATGTTTTTGTTACTTAACTTTTGATTTCATTTTTAATTATGTCGTGAATTCTAGGGATTTTTTTAGTAAATAATATCCGGAAATCTAGGGTTTGGGATTAAAACTAGAGATATTTTTTTCTGCGAGATGGCAACACTGCATATATATGACGTCCCCCAATTATACACTCTTACTTATCTATGACGTAACCCACCACCACCCACCACCAAATGTCAAAGTGTTGGTCGGGTTTTGTGTGAATTATTTGTAATTACTTTTGTTTTACCTGTAAAAGCATTCCAAAAGTATGTAAATAAATAAAACATCGACACAATATATTAATTAGTTTAACAAATTGAAGCGCAAAGATGGTGAGTCCTGCATTTTACATAGCTTTCATTAACCACTCGTCTGCCGCGACACAGATCTGTGTCCAACTTAGTATGGGCCACCTATACGTTGCGTTCCGCGAGGGCAGTTCAGGGGTTAAATTTCAGATTTTGAGCCACTCCCATGGCCCATTCAACACCAAAAAGTAACCGAACACCTCGACTACACCATTGTTCCTTACGACACTCAATGCAAAATGCATTTACAGGCAGTTCAATTGAGAAACGCACCAAAACATCAACTCTTTCCAGATGCAATTTATGTTGCTATTCAGTCGACAAGGAAAGCTGAGGCTACAAAAATGGTACGTGGCGCATCCAGACAAGCTGAAGAAGAAGATAACCCGCGAGCTCATCACCACCGTGCTTGCCAGGAAGCCCAAGATGTGCTCTTTTTTGGAATGGAAGGATGTCAAAGTTGTTTACAAAAGGTAGGCGCGAGGGTTCCATAACTGGGGTCTAGATTTCGTTTAAGCATTACTACAAAATGAAAAACAAAACGCACACAAATTACATCCTGACATGAAAAATATCATGTGAATCTCTTATTGTAATAAAATTCATATAATATTATGTCCTTCTTAGGACTTGCAAATATACAGTGTCACAGTTGGTATTATGTGCCTATCTATCTCTGTCTACCTTCAGATATGCCTCATTGTACTTCTGCTGTGCGATGGAGCAGGAAGACAATGAGCTACTGACGCTGGAGCTGATTCACCGATATGTGGAGCTGCTGGACAAGTATTTTGGCAGTGTAAGTATATATGAGATTTCCATCAAAGTTTGGAGACTTCTAATGTTCAGTACAAATATTAACCATAGACACCTAACCTTCTCACATACCCCATAACACCTAACTATTCATCAATTCGATAACCATTTTTTGAAGTGTTCAGTTTTAAATAAAACTTTTTTGTACATGGTACCTTTATTGCATTGAGGTTTCAGGTATCCCTATTTTATATTTTTTAATAAAATTTTTTTTTGTTATTTATCACACACACTTATTTATTTTTCTTTCTGTTTAAAATGGCACACGTTTCTACAAATCAAAACATAATTTTCCAATGTGTAATGGGAGTTCTCCACATGCATTTCTATCTACAGCTCAGCTGAGCTGAAACATGCAGCTATGAAATACTTCAACATCACTATACCATCAGTTTCACTGTTGTATTTACGCACAATCCGCCATACCCTCAGGTGTGTGAGCTGGACATAATCTTCAACTTCGAGAAAGCTTACTTCATTCTGGACGAGCTTGTGCTGGGCGGAGAACTCCAGGAGACGAGCAAGAAGAATGTGCTGAAGGCCATTGCTGCCCAGGACCTGCTCCAGGAGGTCAGTAGCCAGGATAACGAGCTTGTCTAGATGATGGCACCAACTCTGGGTTTTGTTTAGGGTAGAATAGGGGGCCTTGGTTTGTTTACACCCAGAATAATAGGCCCATCTAGAACATAAAGGGTTGTGCGGACCCAAGTTGTTTGGTGAAGCTTGGCCACAAACAATTAGTAGTTTCTAAGCAAAAAATCCACTCTAAAGTTTTATTCGAACACAACACGCCGCGCGTCGCTCCACTATGTGCTGTAAATATGAAAGCCCCTTTAAATAGATTGCTGCAGAAAGGATGGAGATCTACCATGACCATATTTTCCCAAGAAAACTGAAGGTTCCAGAGGAGAGTCCACGTAGCGTGCGATGCCGTGCGTCGCCTTAGCGGTATACTATGGCCACAGTTTAAATAAGAATCAGTTATCAATCTTCCTACTAACGTCCGAAACGCGCCTATACGATATATATAGTACGAAACGCGAGGTCTCTGTGAGATTCGGTCCCACCGCAGTCCTGTGTTCACCGTGCGTAAGTGCAGACGAAATGTCGAAATTACGTCGACTATATTGCTCGGTGTATGTATGTCTAAACTCTTTTTTGTCTAAACTTTATCAAGACCAGAGCTAACTTTTTTTTTAATTTCCTGCTCTTTTTTTCCATAAGAATTGATTACAAACTTCATGTTTTTGTTACATTGTGAGTATAAACTAGACATATTATTTCGTATGAACTTATTAGACTTCATACTAGACAAGCATAAATAACTACCTACAACTCTCGAATACCTGGTAAATGAGACGACAATATTTAAATGTGGCAGTATCGAATTCGAAACACAAGCGCGTCAACCCCGAAGCGCCTACTCCGATCGAGCGAGCGTAGGTAATTAAATCTAGCGGGCGGGGGCCAACATTGCGAACTGGTGTTCATTATACTGTGCTATAGCGGCACGTCCATAGTAAATCGCTAAGGCTATGCACGTGTGCGTACGAATTACGTGCACTTAATTATTTCCGTGTAGCGCCGGTTTAAGAATAGCGTACTCCATTTCCTTCCGTGGATGTCGTAGAAGGCGACTGAGAAAATAAATTACCAGGAAACGGGCAGCAGCGTCTTGCTGAGATTCCAACCGCATACTGCGATCGCCAACTCGCCTGCCAAGCGTGGCGACTACGGCAAAACCCTTCATGGTTAGAAAACCACGAGGGAGGCCTATGTCCTGCAGTGGGCGTCAAATGGCTGATGATGATGATGAAAAAGAACTACTCGATTACGCGGCACGTATGTCATTTTACGGTGCAGCGGACGTGCGGCGCGTCAAGTAAACCTTTGAGTGGGAACGCAACTTACTATTTGCTTGCGGCGAAGTGGTCCCTTGATGTCTGAGGTCTGTTTAAGACCGATGGGTGATTTATTTATTTCTCTTATTTTATTTTAATGATTATTCGAAAACCAACAGCTTATACGAGAAGAATATCTACGAAATTGAGATGACACAAAAGTCAAAGCTGTTATTAGGCAGGTTTTGTCTGGTAATCAGAAATTAACTTTAAACAAATCGTTTTTCTACGCTTAGACTACATTCGCTATCCTGTGCGAGATGTCATTGCATTCTATTTATTCCCTCTGCCTTTCTCACTATGCATATCAATGTGGTGCTTGAGTGGTAAGATTGCAAGGCAATGACTTCATTTTGCGCGTGATAACGCGTTAGCGTAAACTTAGCTTATGAGTTTATTAAGGGAAGTATTGAGATCTTGGGTTGTTTGTTCCCCCCATAATATTGCAATAAAAGTATTGTCAATTGTTGTGTTGGCTTAGTAATGTCAGTATTTATAGTTTTAATCTTTATGAAAGGGATCAAATAGATTATTGAGAATGTATCTGGTCTGTGGAAAATAGACTTAGGTAGTATTTCAGGAGGATGCTACATTGGTGTGGAAACGATTTAATCATAATAGTCTGGCTATTTCTTTGTGGGGGCTTAGTCTCAATTCTATTTACTATTTAGATGTTAAGATAACTATACTTCTTATGTGTAACTTATACAAATCTGTCTCTTTACTACCCAACACATTATATACCTACACAGAATACAAAACACATCTACTCGTCGGAAATATCTAGGCACATCTAAAGAATGTTCCACATTTAGGCTTCATCATCATCAGCGATTTGACGCCCACTGCAGGACATAGGCCTCCCTCATGGCTTTCCAAGCTTCCCGGTCTTGTGCCGCCCGCATCCAGCGACTCCCCGCCATCGTATTTGGGCTGCACCCCCTTTGACAAAAGTTACTTAGTCCAGGAGATTTCGAAAAACTCTTTATTAACCAATTACCGCACATTTCTTTTAATCTTAGCAAAAAATGTTGAAGAATATTTGGAATAAAAACACTAAAGCCGTATAGGAACCCGTGACTGTGTAATTAAATTGTACCTGATAAATAATCCCGATTTGACCCGTTAAATGTTTAAACAGTCAAATCACGAGCATCTTGAACATACCACATAGGAACCGTGTACGAGTAAGACACGTGTCAAATATGTATTTTATTATAAGTTAATATATGTTTTTGTCGCTCGTAGCCCCGGCTGCCTGAGTGATCTTAAACGATCACGAAGGTTAAGCAACACAGGGCGCGTTCAGTGCATGGATGGGTCGCCGTCTATGCCTAACGCTAGTGGCATTTTTCCGAGCGGTTCCGTGCTTCGCAAGGCACGTTAAGCTGTTGGTGCCGGCTGCCGTCGATAGATGGCAGTCGTTAAGCCAAGTCAGAGGCCTTAGGGCGGCTTGACAACTTCTGACAGTAGACGAGCCACTAGTCTACAAGCCTCCACCAATCCGGACTTGGCCCCCGTGGTGGAGTATGGCCTATACCTTCCTCAGGGAAGAGACCCGTGCCCCTCGGTGGGGACATAATGGGTTGATGATGATGATATGTTTTTGCATTGACCGTAGGTCTCCTAAATAAAAATCTCGTTGACGATTATAATGTTAACCCGTAGACCAGACATGCACCATGCACACCTGTAGATTCCGGGTCAAACCCGGAGAAGTGGCAGCCCTTGTATTGACTGTGACATTCGACGCGTAGTACGCCGCGCGATATGCCGAGATATTTCCGACGGGTAGTACACCTTTCAAAATAAAAAAAAAAGCTTCATAGCTGCATGTATTTACATTATACTCTTAATAAACATAGCAATAACACTACCCATAAATATAGCGAAATAACAGTCAGTCTAGTCCCTTAGTCAAGATTTGTGTTCAATTGTCTGTAAAAACTACAGATAGGTCTTAATATGAGTAGGCATAGTATTTGAATGACTGAGTCTGGCGTACTCCTTTGTAGAACCTGGGTGCTTCAGAAATGAACTTTACGAGAGAGTTCCACTCGAGCATAATAAATAAATAACTTCCACACAACACAATCACTTGTCCTGGTCCCAAACTAGGATACCCTGTGCTCTGATAACCGTTTGTTGCGTTTGCGATTATTATTCTGAAGTCCGAAGTAGTGCTCATGGATTCTACTTTTCAACACGTTGACTGACGGGGGTCTGGCGTATGTACATGGGGTCTTATGTATACGTATAAGTCGATACGGCGACGCTTTACACTCCGATATGGTTGGAGGAAATAGCGGTGGCAACGAATCGATAGCACGTTTGCCTCACATGCGTAAAGTCGTGAGTTCGAATCCCGGAATGAACCATTGTCTTTGTTCACCAAGTTACGCACATTTGTGAATTAGTAGTAGCAATACCACTCGCTAACTTTGAAGAAAAACGTCGTGACGAAACCCGAGTGTGATATGTTCCCCTTTTTCAGCCGTTTTTACGTGATTGAGTAAAAAACATCCAAACATGTTCACAAACTTTCAAAATTTTATACTACTAGTAGGATGTGGAGACGAAGCTAAGAAAGAAACTCCACATATTCTTTTCAAAACACGGCGCAGCTCGTGTCTATAAAGAAAAAAAAACGCCTTCGCAATGAGCACTAAACAGAAACAGAAATAGTTCACTAAGTTTAACACTAGGTGGCGCTGGCGGTATTTTTTATCGCAATATGGTTGTGGCTATAATAACCTTTGCCAATTTTGTCATAGATCTCGTCAACAGATCATGACCAAATTTATATGGGACCCCTTTTCTGACAAACCAATAAAATCGGACAATTTTGTATAGAAATAATATATAGACGAACACAGAAAATGTCTCATTTTTTAAAGACTGTTAAAACCAGAACATAAAGAAGAAAGATACATTTATTTAGATTGCCACAAAACACACACATAAAACTTAACTTTCACATGATGACAACAAAAATGAGAAAATAAAAACACACACACACACACACACACAGACAGACACATATACACACACACACAAATAACTAAATTCGCATAATGACAACAAAAATAAGGACATTGTGCCTCCATAGCAACATAAAATGTTTGGAAGTACTCATTTACGAGTACAGTAACTCAACCTTCCAAGTAATTTCTGAAGCACCGCGTATACTAACCCCCGGTCACTCCTGTGCTTAAATAGGATTATATAAACGAATTATTAAAGTGGACCAGTTTAGGACAGTGGCCTCAGTAGTGCCTTTTCACTTGCATTAGGGTTATCGTGAATTTTTACATACATATCACCTGTTTTACATGTTTAGCGGCTGTGGACCTGTCTAGATATAAAACGAAAATAAAGTGTTTATTAAAACATAGTATTTTATAATATTAGGACAAAAATTAAAAATGCAGTGCATAGCTTCTGATAGGAAAAGTAAACTCCTAAAATAATATTTAACTCTTAACTATCCTTGCCTTACACAACATACAGGGTGGCCAATCGGGTGACGTTATTTTTTTTTAATAGCCCGTACCGAGACCTATCCAAAACACCCCCATGTATGTTCAGCGATTATTGGTAGCAGAAATTCATTAGAACATAGCAAAAACACGTCAAAAAACACAATTTGGGTATTTTTTTTATTGAAGTCATTAAAACAGCAATTATTATCGTGCTTATTAGTTGTTACGAGTTCTTTTTCTTAAAATTGTCATAATAAAGTAAAATAATAGTTTTTTAAATCATTTTCGAAATTCGTGAATTATCACCTTTTTACCTTTAACAGTCACGTACGGCGCAAAATGCCCCCGTAAGTGCTATTTTTTCTTTATTATTTCGAAAGTCTGTTTTGCAAAGTTTTTAAGATTAGTTTGGAACTCCAGAACCAGCCATAAGTATTTTTTAAATTTTATTTTGAAATTTTTGGTCTCCCGACTAAAAACAGTGATTTTAAACTTTGGGCCCAAAATGTACTTAATTATTGTTCGGATGTGCAGGTTTTCTTTATTGAATATGAAAATAGGCTTAATACTAATTATAATTACAGAAAAAATAAAACCCAAAAAGCACTTTTGGTTTTTTTGACAATTACTTGGAAAATCTCTAAAATAAAAAAAAATCATAACTCGAAAACTACCAATAATCGCTGAACATACATGGGGAAGTTTTGGATAGGTCTCGGTACGTTCTAACTAAAAAAAAAATAACGTCGCCCGATTGGCCACCCTGTATAACAGTTTTTATAATATTAGGGCAAAAATTTAAAATACATTGCATAGCTTCTTATAGAGCAACAAAACTCCTTAAGTAATATTTCACTTTCTTAACTATCCTTGCTTAATAACACTACACATACCTGTCTACTTATCAATGGGCTGTTTTACATTAAGGCTGACATAGACCACTTTCAAAATCCAGCTTAAGCGTAGGTAGCTTTATACTAAAATCTTCTACTAAATCAAATTGGAATATCTACTTGTGGTGACAGTTACAAAATGGTACAAGCCGGACGAAATTATTATATAGAAGAGTACATTCGAATCTGAAACGATATATTAAATACATGTCCCCTATGTATCACATACCGAGTTAAGATCTACCATCACTGTAATGTAAATCAGCCTTAGCTACAGTGTCCATATCATAAACAAGTCCATATTCTAAGCACTTACCTACTTATTAATGTGACTACCTGTCTACCACAATGCTAATCTTCTCTCGATGCGCCTGCGCACGCCCAGGACCTCAATGACGGATTGTTGCACTGACGCTAGCGCAGACTGTCGGACCCTCCTAACAACCGCACGTTTACTTAGTCAATTTGAAAGTTATCTAGCATTAGCCATGGTTATTAACATAATTTACACTAAAATTTACCCCAAGGATTAAACAAGTTTAAAGAAAAAGTAAAAAAAAGAAGCGGTGGTAGCATTTGGGAGGTCGTGGGTTCGAATTTTAAGTTACGTACATTTGTGATGTTATAGTAGCAATACCATTCGCTAACTGTGAAGCAAAACATAGTGAGGAAACCTGAGTGCCTGAGGCGTTCCCATACCTCGGCCCTTTAAAATGCCAATCCGCGGTGGGCATGCGTGCTAATTAAGCCCATACTCTCTCTCTCTGAGAGAAGGCATGTGCCCTGCAGTGGACGTATATAGGCTACATAAAAAAAAGTTGTTATTACAGTGTTGTACGTGGTGTGAACTTGTACTACATGGCATCATCATCATCATCATCAACCCATTATGTCCCCACCGAGGGGCACGGGTCTCTTCCCTGAGGAAGGTATAGGCCATACTCCACCACGGGGGCCAAGTCCGGATTGGTGGAGGCTTGTAGACTAGTAGCTCGTCTACTGTCAGAAGTTGTCAAGCCGCCCTAAGGCCTCTGACTTGGCTTAACGACTGCCATCTATCGACGGCAGCCGGCACCAACAGCTTAACGTGCCTTGCGATGGCATACACCGCAAATATTTTAAGGCCTTTGGACACGAGCATACTTAGACTTTATGATGAGCTTGGTATAGAGCTAACTAGTCTCGATTAGTGACGGGCTGAGGAGAATGTTGAATGTTCCCACCCGCACGACGACAACTTAAAATTGGAAAAAGTGTAAATTATCTTTATTGAAATGATTAACACTAAAGTTAGTATAATTGTAGATTACAGTTTCTGAGCCGAATTAATTCAATAAAGATATTTTTAAGTCTGTAATTATCCAGACACGGTTCACACGACGGCGTTAGAAATGTATGAAATTACCAGGCCCATATTGTCGCGTCATTACTATTTTCGTCCTATGAGAATCCGGCCATTATGATAAGCGAATTCTTAATGTGCATAGTCCATGATGAGCCCACTACTACCTTGGCTCCTATCGGGTGCCGAAAAGTCGGTCTCAAATATAAACGAGTCTTATAGTGTAAATTATGTTTTAATCGATGTACTTTTACATAGTTCCTCGTAGTAGCTGCCTTATAGATGTTTGTCTAGTCTTTAGCTCTAGCGAGCCGTTGTCTTGCCTGATCGTTTACTGTGCGATGTTTCACGCTTCTATCGTATATACTCAGTGTCCATTTCTTCAAGGTTCTGTTTACTTTATTTTCTTTTACGAAAAAAAAAATGTGGCTTTTTGTATTTTTAGCATGTTTGTTTTTTCGTTTGTGTGTTCCTCCCCTTTTGTAAGTTTCTTTCTCTTGTGAGTTTCTTTTTCTTCTTCCTTAAAATAAGCATTTATTCCTTCGCACCTTTTTTGCAAAGCATTCCCAACTACGATGTAGGTAATTTCGTCTACATTTCGCTCATCACATTCCAGTAAATACCATGATTGCCTAACATACAATTTACATAGTAAGAAGTTTATTTCAGTTGTATATTAGGTAGTTTTTGACGTGTTTTTAATCAATCGGATATAACAAAGACATCGTAATCTCATATTTACCATATTTATTGTTGTTTATTCATGTCAAGGTGTGAAGTATCGTTAGTTGTTATTTAAGTATATCGGCTGTATTATACTTACTAATGTTATCCGTACTAAGTAGTTCATGTGATTCGTTGGCTTGGTATATATTTGTAGTTTAAAATAATGCTGTCATGATGTTACGCTGGATTACCGTTTCGCTGTGGTACATGTTATATTAACGCCGTAAATCACTTTCGTAAGGCTCTATTTCAATTGTATAAGTAGAAGTTGGAAGTTTAAAGTTTGGTGGTACTGCTTTCGAGATATCTAAGAAGTTATTCCAGTAATACCATCTGCTAATAACAAGCAAACTTGTGTGGCCTCTCAAAATTCATGTTCGTGGAGTACCTATTGAACAAGTCAAGTATATTTTATCCTATATGTTGCTCCGATGATCTGCCTGGGTTACTAACCCATACCATGGCGAAACTGTGTGCCGGCTTGGTGTTTCGGTCTGGTGGTTTTGTTCGAACTATTGTAATGGGAAATGGAAATACAGCTGTTTTGCCACTTTAAAAACCTGTTTTCTTGCATGCCCTCACTCCTAACCCTCGCCCTCTGGTGGATCGCATACTGACCTTTACAAGGCTTGTCTACATTGTGAGTATGGTCCAAGAATGTCAACATTCACTTGATCTTGCTTTGGGAAGTTTGTCTTTGCTGTGACAGTTTAGACCTACCCTTATAACTTGTTAGCTTAACAGTGGTGTGGATCAAGCTTTGTTTTGAGCATGATGTAAATGTGTTCGTTTTGCTTAACACTCTTCTAATCCTACTGAAATCAGATCTAGAAATTAATTATTCACTTTATGAAAATCGTAAATACAGAAGTTTTTAAAAATTACTTCAAAAAAGGAGGAGGTTCTCAATTCAACGCGTATGTTTTTTGTGATGATAACTCCGAATTTACAAATAGGACGTCGTTCACTAAATAATAAATAACATGCATATACAGCCATGTCATGAAATTTATTATAGGTTTCCCAAAGCTGTGTATTGTCCATATTTTCGATATTCAATAGTGTCAGGAAAAAACTTAATAAGACTCCCAAAAATCTATCCTCTCAACTTTAAAACCACAAAATTACTCGTTTGTATAATGTTATAATATCTAGCAGTCAGGTAGAGACCTAAACATCTACATTCAGTGCAGACATGTTCATAAATGCCCGTTCGTTTCCAAGGAAATGTCCAGGCACTTATGTTAGCGTCTGTACATAGGACGAGACAGTGGACGCAGCTCTGCGCGAAGTCGGCTTGCTATGAGCCCCTGGAGGAGCCCTGGACATCATCAGATACCTACCGAAGCCAATCGACCTGGAACCAGCAAAAGCACATTAGAAACTATACGCACAACTGAGAATAGGTGGCGTTGTGGTTGCCAATCCGCCATTTTGTTTCTGCATTAACCGCATGGGCCATGGAATAGGATTGTAAAACATTAACGGTCTTATTTATAAAAACACGATACCTCTAAAACACTCCTCAGAGGCAGTTTCAATAATCTATGGCTACGTCTTTCCCTTTACCACAAACTATTTAAACAGGCATTAGGCAGTCGTAGCCCTCGCTCGTAGCCCCGGCTGCCTGAGTGATCTTAAACGATCACGAAGGTTAAGCAACACAGGGCGCGTTCAGTGCATGGATGGGTCACCGTCTATGCCTAACGCTAGTGGCATTTTTCCGAGCGGCTCCGTGCTTCGCAAGGCACGTTAAGCTGTTGGTGCCGGCTGCCGTCGATAGATGGCAGTCGTTAAGCCAAGTCAGAGGCCTTAGGGCGGCTTGAAAACTTCTGACAGTAGACGAGCCACTAGTCTACAAGCCTCCACCAATCCGGACTTGGCCCCCGTGGTGGAGTATGGCCTATACCTTCCTCAGGGAAGAGACCCGTGACCCTCGGTGGGGACATAATGGGTTGATGATGATGATATGAACTCTCCTAAGAACTGACACTCCTCAGTGTTAAGGAATCGTGTTTTTTTTTTTATAGACAAGACCGTAAGTATACTTTTGACAATGTGGTCTAAAGCGGTGGTAAAAAGTAAAATCAGGGGCATTTTAAACACATTTTCGATGTTCTATTCCTAGTTTTAGATAAAGACAATCGGCCACCGGCGGCTCGCGCCGAATCACAATAAATGGATAAAAACGGTACACGAATACATTAACAATTTTACAGGGTTAGATAGATAAAATATTCTTTATGGTATGTACACCAGGAATTACATATGAGAATTAGTCTTACAATTTATCCATGTTTATTTGCAGAGGTGCAAGACTTTTTTGTACTTATTCACTAAATAGAGCTTACCCCCGGGTAAGGAGGTTTAAAGTTCTATCAGGCAGCGTTGGCGCAAGCCAACTTCAGATTATAAACTTCTTACACATTTTTTTTAACAAAATCTATACTTATATGGAAATCTAATCTAGCATATGAAAATTTAAATATAACTAAAATGCCCGTAATTTTATTATGTCCTCATCAGGCCGCCTTTGTAAAAAGTATAGACATTCTTTTACAAATATTTTTTTCAACAATTACATATTATTATGACCTCAATCAAGTATGACTGAACTTGATTGAGGTTGTAATAACGACATTTTCTGTAGCGCCAAAGTTATCTCAGCAGGTCACCTCGTTGGTGACATTATCTGTGACAAGTCTGATACGGTACAAACAAACCAAAATAGGTTTATGGATTAAACATTTTTGTAAAACAGAGTTCATGGGATGGGTGGATGATATATTTTATTTTTATATGTTTTTGTCCTCGAAAAAGAGACTTAAAACTGCCAAATATTGTTACTTACTTCCAGATATTTTTATTTTTTGTTTTTCGTTTCGTGGTAATGTTTAAGTTACTCGTAATTAGGTCAAGAAGAATTTATTTTCATACTAGTTTCCTGCTAGTTAGTTTGGTAGGTAGGTAGAACAAAGAAAGAGGATTTTTTCCCAACCACTACCATTTCTTCCCAAGTTCTTCAGCCATTCCTCTATCTATCATACCAAATAGATAGATTTCTATTAAATGAGATGTATTCAATATATTTACTATATTTTCTTAATATCTTAAATCCATTGTCTTGCAATTTAATAAGTGTTCGTGAAATAGGTGTAATATAAGCCATGCAATATTTGTATTGATAAGGGAATTATGCCGTTTACAGAGTGTAACTAAATCCCCACCTAAATCAGAAAACGAGAGGTGCTAATCGTCTATATAAACTTTCACTGTGAGGGAAAATTTTGAAATCGATAAAAAATGACAGCTTTTCCATGCACTTCAATGCCGCAGGACCGCAGATGGCGTCTTTGTCGAGCGGCTGATACTTTGAGATTTCTAAGTAAAAGTCCCATAGTAAAAGTAGTTTTCGAATTTATACGGGGAATTTATTACACCCTGTATTAGTATTTACGAATTTAATAAGTAAATTTTATTTAAGTCACTCATTTGTAATTCATTAAAGACTTTATCGTTAAAATCTTGAGTGATTTTATTAACTTCAAAATTATTAAGAACTTTGGCGGTGTTATTTAGACTAGGTTGTCTAGTATGAGTCGAGCTTCTTGTCTTCGGTAACTTGGACTCAGAAATTCACTAATTTGACAGGTTTTACGTGGTAATGCAACGGCACTATGAGCTGGTGGTCACATGCATGCTTTGACCAGAAATTAATATCTATCTAACCGCTCGATTCTGAATTAAGATTTTACACATACATAAGCAGACGTCTGACAGAGACCAGGTTTTGTCATTTGCCACGAATTAACTGACAAATTGACAATGTATTTAAATATTGTTCTGACATATACACATAAGCAGACGTCTGACAGAGACCAGGGCCTAGATTCTGTTAATGCATTGTAGTAACATGACAACTGCATGAACATGGCGGTTTTCATTTCATGGCTGTTTTAAGTCTACGCGGGCACACCCATCAAACCTTCTAGGCGTCAATGGTACGAAAAAACACGTCACGTGACCCGACAGTGTACCTGTCATTATACTACAGTGCACTAACAGAATCGAGGCCCAGGTTTTGTCATTTGCCACGAATTAACTGACAAATTGACAATGTATTTAAATATTGTTCTGGTATTTAAGTGTTTACTTTTTTTGTATTGTATTGTACTTTGTTAAATTCTCAATTTGGAAACCAAGTTGACGCTTACAGTACCGTAAGGCTGTGAGCATTCAAATATAAATAATGAATAGATAAGTACTTTCAAAGTTTAAAAGGACCTCAAATATCAAATTAAATAATCGTGGTAAGAATACAGTTTCTTTTACAATTTAATGTCTAAACATAATCATACGAAAATGAGTTTGCCATTGCGCCTATGGCTATTCCCAGCTGTAATACTTATATAAGCTTAGAGTTAACTGACTTCATAATCAAGTAAGGATTAAAAATAGCTAGCCTGATGTTTCCACGCCGAAAGGGTGGGTTGACCCACATTACGTTCCTGGCTTCATAAAAGCATCCACACTTTCACATCAAAGGTCAGTAACTGCTTCAACATGTTTGCACCTCTGCTGTCGGCCAGGACATGTGACCCAGGCAGTCACCGCCGAAAAGCGATGATGGCCCCCCGATGGCTCTAACACGAGCACGAGCGACGCTGGCTCAGTGATGACCCTTGTTGCAGGAGGAAACACCCCAGGGCTTCTTCGAGGACCACGGGCTCGGGTAGGGCTCCGCCGCCGCCGGGGGACGCTGTCTGCGCTTGGAGTAGCACTCCCCACATAGTGGAGACGAGACGTATACACGACGGCATACAGACCTGTCCCTTTTCTTATCCGTCATATATTACCCGCACCAAAGCCTGAACTATTCCAACTGTCTACATCCACACTAATTGCTATCGCAAACGTCAGGATTCTAACAGGATTTGATGCTCATAATTAGGCCTCAGATTACACGCAACAAGTCCTGACGTTTGCGATAGCAATCAATATGGGATTTGAAACTTACACGATCATAATCATTCAGGATTTGGTGCTCATAATAGGAAGCTGGTCTTAGGGTCTAAGGCGCGGGCCACACAGATGAGACGTGGGACGAGGACTGAGCGGAGAAGCGACGTCATTTCATTTCACTTTCATACGGGTCCGAGACTTTTGTGCTGAAGCGATGGAACGTAGCCCGTACAGATAGAGACTGGGTGAATACGCGTGCAACGCGTCGTCTCCGCCCCGTCCTCGCCCTACCACCCATCCGTGTCGCGCGCGCCTTAGCACCCGGAATAATTTAAAAAATCGATTTCTGTAATCAACACATTCGTTTTTGCTGTGACCTACTGTTCTGGTTCAATCCGGCTCAAAGGATCAAAACATCACCTTGGTGCCAAGCATTCTTGCTCCTATCTCGTCACACTACAGGGTCGATTAAAGTTTAGAATTTAGTTTCCGCATTATTCCAAGTGTGTGGAATTAATAATACAAAGTTCAAAATGTGAACTAACGGTTGGCCTTCCATAGTGCGTACGTTTGTTTTTTATTCTGTTGAGCATCTTTCTCAATTTAAGGGCCCACATTATGATGTAAGATTCGTGTTTGTTACGCTGAGTACCAACCGAACGAAGGCAACGATCGGCACCGCACACGGCCGAATGTCCCCTTTGCATTCGCTCAGGGAAAAATGTATAAAACACTTAATTTTTTAAGCATAAATCGTTTTGTTTTAAACATACTAACCCTGTGTTCGCTTCACCGACCTCCATACTGCTAATAGTGTCAATGAATTTCGCTTGCTGTCGCCGTAACGACTAGGTACGCTCGTTGGTACGCTCTGTCTGTACCCGGTAGTGCATCTCCCATCAGAACTTGTCCAGCAGGGTCGAATTCGCAGCGAATTTACGCGCGTTGGCAAAGTACTCAGCGCCGATACAACACGTCAACATGCATCGCGCGAATTTACGCGTATGCGCATATGCGCGTAAAAATCTCGATGCAGTTCGTCCTTTCTGGACAAGGCCTCAGCGTTTTAACGCAAATTTTCGCCCGAGTATAGCTAATTGTTGCGTCGCGCATTACAAGCGTGCTGGAAGTTTTACAACTTGACCTAACATTTCCCAAGTGTTGCTGCACCAACTACCAATCCGAACTCCTAAATACGATGGTCAGGCAAACGAGACATCGTCAAACTTCTACAGCATTTGCTTGTAGCTGGAAAGCGCTGGTGGTCAATTTGGTTTAACCGATATGTTTCGATCTTCTTACTAAGGTGGCAGTTTTTGTCACTTCTTTATAAATAAATCTTTATAATATCTTCTATAATTATTTTCTAATTCGCTTAATGATATATTGTTTTACTCGCAAAGTTATCAGTCATGTAAGCTTCATTAACATATATTTTTCTTTGAAATTCTACTAACTATTCAAAGTAGGTACAGCATTTACGTAAGTTATGAAAGACACATTGTTGGTGGAGTTTAATAATTTAGTACCCTATTTTTTTAAATGAGAAACGCTTGTTGTTTTCGTCCATTATTATTAGTTTAGTTGATTTTGCTTGCACAAATTGAGATGCATAAACAATTTGCACAATGTTAGCTATGTATTAAGAATCGCTTAGTTACTTATTAGCACGGTTTGTGTACTTAAGTTAATTACATTGTCTAAGACAAGGCATCAGTTCCCATTTTAATGTTAGTGCCAAATCAGTGTTTTCTCTTGTAACTTCCATGTATGTACTTAATCATAATTTAATCATGAAAACCAAGAGGAAATATTCACATTACTATTTCTCATTTCCATATCTGTCAAATCATATCTAAGAATCTTTGTAGATCTTTATTATTATATTCTTTCTAGAAATGTGTAATGCTGACTGTACATTGGCCTAAGACGAAACTAAAAAGACAATTTTTAATGTGTCAAATACGTTTTGGACTAATAAAGTATTAGATAAACTGAGGAACGACAATCTCTTTTCAATTAAAACCAAAGCAACTTCAAAAATATTCCATCAATATATTGGATCCAATAGTACAAAAATATTATACTTTTTGCCATAGAAAAGCGATACAATACTTCCAAAATTTTTATCATTACATCAAATAAGATTCATTAAAATAAAAATCCTTAACCTAGCGCCTACATACAAAGGTACACAGTATATACCATCGAAGAGGCACGCAATATAAGCTAGCACAAAGACTTAATCATTGTTCCCATTTTGGGGTTCCTTCGTCGCCTTGGACTTTCCCTCAGGGGTGGTTTTGACCTTGTTGGCGGTGGTGGGGGCGGTATTCTGAGGCTGGGGGGCGTCAGAGGGGGTGGGGCTGGGCTCTGCAGCCGTCGGGGTGGGGTTCAGGTCCTCCCGGCGTTCCTGGCGCTGCTGCTGCCTCGTGACGTCAGCCAGGTGCAGCGCTGCTAGCAGGGCTGTGATGTAGCGACGGACGTCCAGCTCAATGCCTGTCGGGGAAGGGTTACAGAGTTAGGCTTAGTTTTGATAGGGTTTATGGGTAAAGTGGAAGGAGGCCTTCGCCCAGCAGTTGACCTCCTATTTTGTCTCTATTGGGTTATCCATTGACGTTTGCGAAGTTCCAAAACACGTATGAATTTGACAATTCTGAGTACATGAAATCGGGCAGATCCATACAGTAAACAAATAAATAAATAACTTCCACACAACACAATCACTTGACCGGGTCTCAAACTAGGATACCCTGTGCTATGGTAACCAGGCAAGGACGTCACAAACATGAAAACACACTCAGACTGAGGCCATTTGTACAAATATACGGCGGCCCCCAGTGGGAATCGAACCCACGACCTCTGTTCTGGTAGCTAAGCGCCTTAACGGCTAGAACAACGAGGCAGTAGAAAGGTTATGTGGTAGCATTCCTGGACAATGTTACAGCAGGGGCATATAACAGAATTGAGTGGTGTGTACAATCTATCCAATCTATCCCTAGATGCAAACAACCGATATGATGAAACGCAAGAAAATGAAAAAATTGTATTTCATTTCCTATTTGGTACAGAGTTAGTAGTTAACTCATGTTCACCAAAAACTAAATTTATTAAATGAATGACCTAGGGCAAACAAACAGCTTGATAGATATTACATTATTTTCACGATTTTCATCAATGGTTTGTTTACATTTAGGAGAAATCTGGATAAAATTTAGGCAGAGGTATTCACCTGACTTCCGCAGCTCGTTGATTCTGAAGGCTAGGTTGGCCCAGACACGTCGCGCGGCCACCGCGCTGAGCCGGCCCACCGTCTGCATCGTGTGCAGGGCTGGGTCGTCCGTGGCCGGCACTATCGCCGCTGCGGACGAAACGGACTGTTACCAAGGCAGGCCTACAATTTATATTTTAGAGGAGGTCATACGCAAATTCTGCCTAATATTATTCCAGATTTTCTCGGCTTCCTTTAGGCTTCTTCCAAAGCAGACCTTTTTAAATTCAGAAAGAAACGCGACGTTCACCTCTTCAATCAGTCAGGCCGTGTTCCATTGCCATTGTCATTGCAAATGCCATTTCTTTCTGCTCTCGGCAAAATTCATCTAGCCGAGCGAGCTGGTGTGTGTCCTACGCTGCGATTGCCAGTTCGTTTTAGTTTTTGTTACGTGTCGCATAAGAGCGAGTCTGGCTCAAGAACCAGTACGTTCACTTTCTGAATTTAGATAATTGTGCGGCCGGCCTAAGATTCTAGGATAGCGCTGCACTTGCGCCAGTTAACGAACCTACACCAGACTAACCCGGAATGAATCCATCTCAATTTTTTCTTCTGCATCGACTGCCGGACAGTGGCAGTCAGAGTCTCGCACAGGTGCATTTCACGTACAAACAACGAATAGATCTCCACGTGGCTCGCTTCCCACTACGCCGCTTCACCGTCACAGTTTACGACTCATTCAGCTGAATTCTAAAATTCTACACGCTGTAACCATAGTGAGTGTGCGCGGCAGAAACAAAAACATTTACATACAGGCACATACATTGCGTCTGGCCCCAAACTAGCATACCCTGTGTCGTGGGAACCAGAAACAGCGACGTCACAAACATGTAAACATCCAAGAAGTAAAGTGGTTACGATCTCGCAGCGGACCGGACGCACCGTGCTCCCACGAACTTTTACGAACGAGCCCATTCTCACGATGCGGTCATACGCGCACGGTCACGATCATTCGCAACATCGCGCACCAACGTCGCCGCTCCCGCCTGTAGGCTAACAACGAACCTGAGGGCTCTTCTGGCACGGTGGGCGGCAGGTAGTGGTCCAAGAGCTGCATGGCGTAGCTGGCGCCGGTGTCGAGGCCGTGCATCGCCTTCTGCCCGTAGGCTGTGGACAGCAGCGCGTTAGCCTTCGCCCACGAGAGGTCCTTCAGCGACTTCACGCGTTGCTCCGCGGCCGCGCGGGCTACGTACACCTGGCGAGAAAAGATAGTACGTTTTTTATATAGCCTATAGACGTCCCACTGCAGGGCACAGCCCTTCTCTCAGAGAAAGAGTATGGGCTTAATTAACACGCGTGCCCACTGCAGATAGGCAATTTCAAACGCTGAGGTATGTCAACAACTCAGACACTCAGGTTTCCTCACGATGTTTTCCTTCACAATTACCGAGTGGTATGGCTACTACAAATTCGCGAATGTACGTAACTCCGAGAGCAAAATTCGAAGCCACGACCTCCCGAATGTGAGGCCAGCGTTCTACCGCTCCGCTACCACCGCGGATTAATGAATCAATTATCAATTTGTCATTTAACTCGCGGAAAGGTCGTACTGCACTACGACTGATAACGGCGATTAAAACCACACAACACAAAGCTCGACAGATTCATTATCTAGCTAATATATATTTTGTGACGATATTACTGATTGCTATTGACTTACAACAGCAATCAATCAGAAAAAGAAAAGAAAGAAAATACATTTACTATAACAAGACACATCACAAAAACAAAGTAATACAGACGAATATGTACGGACGAAGATTACAAATCCATCAAGATTTGCGGACAACCATCAGTGCTAGCAAAAAAATTTACATAAACTCACACCTGCAGGAGAGGTAGACAGAGACTGGGGTTTGCCACTTGCCACGATCCAGACCTATCTATATTCATCATCATCATCATCAGCCCCTTGACGCCCACTGCAGGACATAGGCCTCCCTCTTGGTTTTCATAACCATGAGGGGTTTTGCCATAATCGCCACGCTTGGCAGGCGGGTTGGCGATCGCAGTATGCGGTTGGAATGTCAGGAAGACGCTGCTGCCCATCTCCTGGTAATTTATTTCCTTAGTCGCCTTCTACGACATCCACGGGAGGAAATGGAGTGACGCTATTCTTAATCCGGCGCCACACAGCGCTATATTCATTATATCTATATCATTCAGCGACATAAGCGGCGGTGGCAGCCCAGTGGGTAGAACAATGGACTCGGAAGCGGGAGACCCAGGTTCCATTCCCCGTGCGGGCATGTATCTAGGAGTTTGTTTATTTTTAAAGTTACATTTGCAAATTTGTAGTAGCAATACCACACGCTAAATGTGAAGGAAAACATCGTGAGGAAACCCGCGGCCTGGTGGGCTCCGCACGTATTGACTTGTCTTTCCTGTGGGCTAGGACGACTAAGCTGTCAGGATGGTGTAGGTGCTGGGCAAGCCTACGCCATCTAAAAAACAATGTCCCAGGCACTGCAGCGTCCGAGTGGTCCCTTCACCCATCTAGTATGAGTCGTGGTGCCATTGGTCGCTGTATAAATCATCTCATTACGTAGATGCAAATGCTTAGTCGCTCTGAACACCCGCTGGACAAGATATAACGTACCTACCTACTGGATTCTACTACTACTGGGTAGATACTTACCCAAAGCTTTTGGGTAGATACCGTAGGTACTTTATATCTTGCCCTTCGCTAAAACCCTTATCGTATGTTGTCCGCCTGGAGTGGACCAAACAATCTTAATTCGAAGTTACAAATACGGTACGACCTTTCAGCGAGCTAAATGACAAATTGATGTAACCATGGTTGTGTAACAAATACCCTACTTTGATAATGATAACGTTGTCTTGAGAAATATTATTCATTTACAGTGTCTTATGAGACTCTTCACTTGAATATTATGATTATTTCTTCGATAACTTATTGATTAAGAAGGTCATCACAAATGTATATAGAAAAACACCCTGAAGCCATTTGTACAAAACAATTTGTGTAATTTAAATAACAAAAAACCTAAAATATGTGTTTTTCAGTATCGATAATATTATAACCACGTACTTGCTTAAGCAATATTTTGAGAAAATGTACTTTTTATTGTGATAAACATAATATTATTAACGATTTACTAGTAACAGTATACCTTTGGCTCGAAAAATCCAATTTCAAATTAGGCAGTAGGAAGTTCCGTACAGTTGTAAAACATATTTTTATTACTTATGTCTCTGTTTTCCTCTGTGCTTATGTTAATTTTTTAAGAATCCTTTAAGTTGGCCGGCGCCGATATTATCTACGCATTGTAAAAATCTGGCGCCTTGTTTCTAAATCATGGTTAAACTTTGGCCTTTGCATCTACGTAATGAAATAATTTATACGGCGTCCAGTAGCACCTTCACTCACACTGGATGGGTGAAGGGACCACTCGGACGCTGCATTGCCTGGGACATTGTTTTTTTTAGATGGAGTAGGCTTGCCCAGCACCTATACCATCCTGACAGCTTAGTCGGCCTAGCCCACAAGAAAGACAAGTCAATACGTGCGGAACCAAACAAGCCGCGGGTTTCGTCACGAGGTTTTATGATGAGATGAGAAACCATGGTTAGAATGTCCACTTAAAACCGGTGAACGAATTCGAAGTCACCCTGACAATACGCCAATGCAGGTGTTAACATTCTTGCGAAAACTTCACGAAAACATGCCAACAACTGCGCCGTTCCACGGATGCATTTTCTGTCGCTAGGCACGATACTGTATCATGCATGATATCGCCCGCTACTAAACTTGTACCACGACGTGTATCGGAGCCAAGCGGATGTTAGATAAGATATCCAATATACCGACCACCAGTCTGATAAAACCGTTCGTTGTTGGACAATGAACCGGACTAGGAAACTCGAAATTTAGTCATAGCCGGAAAACTGCTCTTTGATACTTGAAGAAGAAATACCTTATAATAATTTTACCGCGCAGTTAAGTATATCGCAAGTTTACGGAATACGGTGGAGTAATCGAGTATCTAAGTAAAATCACACTATCACTACTTATACTGGTCTAAAACTAGGATACCTCGTGCTATGATAACCAAGCAAGGACATCACAAACATGGAAACACACCCAGACTGAGTCCATTTGTACAAATGAATTGCGGCGGCCTCCAGTGTGAGCCGAACCTACGACCTCTGTTTTGACAGTCAAGCGTATAAACCGCTAGACCAACGAGGCAGTCAAATAAGTATATCGTAAGTTTACAGGCTACAGTGGCGTAACCGAATAGCTAAGCAGCTAATCCTCTGTTTCTAGAACTTAGCCTTTAATAAATGATAAGTGGTCTCGCTGTATTTGCGCTGGTGGTAGTGCTGGTGACGCGAGTTGCAGTACTATTAGTGTGACGGTTACGGCAGCCAGATGAATTATTGAACAACGCCAGCCACAAGTGTAGTCGGTTATACCGATGACTCAATGACAGACCTTGTGAAGTAAAAGGCTCGTTCAAAGTTCGAACTGTCTGGACATTAAACATTCCGTGGTTTCTATATGAACGCGAAATATAAGATCAAATCAGTGAATAAAAACCGATCAAATCGTGGGCTAACATTGGCAAACATACCTACCAGAGCGTCTATTAATGTACCGAATAACATGTAGAGCACAATAGCTCTCCTTGTCACGAATTCCAGCCTGAAACATTACGCTACAACATCGCACATGACACTACAAATACTGCTAGGTTACACGAGCAATTTAGAGTTATTTATTTGCGTCTGCAATCAGCTCCTAATTTAGATCTGATGGATGATGAAAGATTGGATGAAAGACGTCCAGAACGAAAATTTACCTTTTCCAACTGTGGTGTAACCCTCAACAGAACGGCTTGCTTGCTCTCATCAATGACTAGGTGGCTCTGTAACCAACATGACTCTCTTTTCAGTAGTTCTAGGGCCCTTCAGTCTGGCCGTGTCAGGACACCATTTTATCTGACTACATTTACCTACGAATTACTGTCACTGCCCTTGACACTATATTAGAGCTATTTTAGTTGTAAATTCTTTTATCTGAGCTAAAGTTTAATCAGAAGCATAAAGTAATAAATATTGTACATTAAGTTTTAACCCAACTAGTTGTTGGTTAAAATCTAAGGAAATAAATTACCAGGAGACGGGCAGCAGCGTCTTCCTGAGATTCCAACCGCATACTGCGATCGCCAACCCGCCTGCCAAGCGTGGCGATTATGGCAAAACCCTGCATGGTTAAAAACCATGAGGGAGGACTATGTCCTGCAGTGGGCGTGAAATGGCTGATGATGATGAAGTTTTAACCTGTACTAAAGTAAAAAAAACATGCGCTCATGCGCCGTTCATTAATGGACAAAGGGCACCACAACACAGGCTAGACCTAGCGTGGTGGTCACCACAGTACAAAACAATCCTGCTTGTAACTTTTAAACTTTTTTAGGGTCCTCAAAAGGAATAAAACGGAACCGGAAGCGTTTGGTGTTGCTGCTCTATGAGGTTGTGGAGACCCAATATCTGAGAAACAAGGGAAGCAGATCCTCACCTTATTCAGTTGCGGGGACACTCGCGACATTAAAGCCTGTTTAGTGGTTTCCACAATAACCTTCGGCTGCTCTGTGACGAGGGGGACTCTCTTCTCGAGCTGGTCTATGGCAGCGGCGAACCCGGCGTCCGCGCAGGCGAGCGGCGCGGCCACGTAGGGCGCAGCGGTGGTGGCCGCGCGCTGCACTCCGGCCTCGGCTGTGGTCAGCGCCCATTCGAGGAGGGAGTGGGCTCCTGTTTTGGAAGGGGAGGTTAGTAAAAGTCACAGACCTAGCAGCCTCGTGAAGCATTGCCGCGTATTTCGGTCTGTATCTTCGTTCCTCGCGAGGCATTGTCTGATCACAAGGCATTTGCCGCGCGAGACACCTGCGACCACAGAACACAAAATGCGACCGAGGCGGGCGAAGTAGCCTCGATTGGAAAATAATTATCGTAGACGCTGCCACGCGCGACAGATCCGAGCCATTTTGTTTGCTTAGTTCAGAGGCACGGAACAAAGCACTAATGCATCCAGTACACGCGGCAA
This sequence comes from Yponomeuta malinellus, assembly GCA_947308005.1. Lineage (NCBI taxonomy): Eukaryota > Metazoa > Arthropoda > Insecta > Lepidoptera > Yponomeutidae > Yponomeuta > Yponomeuta malinellus. Next base: position 18,384,421 of record OX371003.1, read on the forward strand.
ACGACTGAGACCCCTTTGCGCGAAAAATCTACACCGCATGTCTTTATTTGTACTGTGCCGCACGCATGGCTCGATCGCAGCAGCGCTCGGACGAGGCGCAAATGGATTGCACTTGGCTTCTGATTCATGGTAAGTGAAGACGAGACGAGCATGCATGCATACTTTACGTGCATGCTGTAAATTGTAAATATTGACGTATCATTGTAAAAATTGACTCACGCACTTATCAAATCAAATCTATCTACCGTCACTCATATCTAGATCGCGACGACGAGTGAGCTCGCCTTTACACATATTATTTCTAATGGCTTATTAAATGGTTCGTGTGCAATAAAGTATAACAAAGCGAGTGCCTGCGTTAGAATGAGATAGAGCATTATATTGATGACATGCCTCGTAATTACGCGTCTCGCACGCACGCGGGTATAGTAACTACCGCCTTGAAGAACCTGAGAGAGATGATACAATCCTTTGACTTGTGAGTTTAAGATAGATCTAGTGTGTGATGATACAAATCACTGATCGAGATCAACTCAAGTGACTATTAGGTCGTGGTGTCACCAGACATCACGGTGGAACACAAAGAATTGCTTGGCGACGTGTCTTTGCCTGGTGGTAGGCCTAAGCTACTTGTTTCGCTATAGGGGGCATGTAGGGTAACGAGGGTAAGCCTATAGACGATTAGCTTCACCCAATGCGTTCTTTGGCGAGTGGCATGTCAAAGTGAAATTAGAAGTAAATATTTTTGTCTACGTTCAAGACGACTACCTACTAGGGCGGTGGAGTAGAGATCTTTAATAAAAAATGCATTTAAATTAATGAACTTGAAAAATGAACATTCTTTGATTTGAAACATTTTTTGGTTGGGTATCTTGGAAGAGGATTATGTCCAGCAGTGGACTGACACCGGCTGATTATGATGATGATGATAATTTTTTAATTTGAATTTAAAATGTTGAATTTGTGGCATCATGCAAAAACTACAAAATCAATTAATTTTATGGGAACAAGTAGAACTAAACTATACCAATGTAGTTTGTTTGTGTGTGACACACTGACAAAGAACATTGATTTAGTTTAGTAGCATAAACAGCATCCACTAACCTTTAACCCTAGTGTACAGGGCTCCAACCTGCTCCACTGCCGCCCCAACAGTGGGAAGGGCCATGGCCTTCTGAATGGACTGCAACTGATGCATTGCTGGGGCTGCACTCACTTCTAGAGCCATCTGGAGTGATGATAAAGGAGTTAAAACTAATATGGGTCCAGTGGCATTTTTTCTACACTCACCCTAGATATATGTACTTATCACTGTTTTTGTATAGTTCTCTGGGGCAAGCTTAGACAAGTGTATACAACTGCCATATAACTAGATCAGAGCTAGTTGTGCCTGGAGTAGTATGGAATACTGTATGCAAGGTTTGAGAATGATCATGATCTTAAACCATAAACCAGTAGAATTATGAGATCCAATAGCTGGATAAGAGGGCAATCCAACTCAAGGCAGGAATTTTGGATAATAAGTATAACACAGCCATAATATCAGTACACCTGATTCGATGACGTAACATCAAAATAACATTAATAATGCAGATAATGTACACTGTAGGGCAGACTTTACCCACCAACCCAGGCCTACTCTCAAAGAGAGAGTATGGGCTTAATCGCCATGGGTGGCCACCGGGAATTAACAATTTCTAGTGCCAATGTATGTGAACACTTGTGACACTCAGGTTGTTACACAGTGTTTTCCTTTACCGTTAGCGAGTGGTGTTGCGACTACATGCAGGCGGTATAAACCCACAACCTCCAAATGTGAGGCCGGTGTTCTACCGCTTCGCTACCACTGCTCCATCAAGACATCAAAATAATTAAACCAAATCATTAAGCCGCATATCAACAACAAAAGTGCTAATCATACTGATACACCAGGGCGAGCATAGCATGGCAAAGGAGAAACTACAATCCAGCAAGGTGGATTGGTGAGTAAAGTTGCATAGATATTTTGACCCTGTTATAAGTAGGTACTTGCTTATGTCAGTACCTATCTAGATACCACTAGCTACAGTCTCTTTCAGATTTAAAAATATTTCAGACGAAATAGAGGGTACTTTGAAATTGATCGCTCATCGTGAAAGTAAGCTCACGATGTAGTACATGATCAAATAAGGCAAAAAAAATGTGCAGATTTGCTAAAACTGGATGATCATCATTCTTGAACAAATTGTGCAACATGGCAACATGCGATGCGAAAATCTAGCACACCGCACAGACCGCACTACACCAGCGCCGGTGAAACGAAAGGTGCAAAATCAAAATAGTTTTTGATGACCAACCGAACGTAGCTTTGATAATTTATTCTTACCTTTAGTATGAAATCGACAAGTTAACTCAAAATGTGATAATACTATTAAAGACAAATTACCTATTACTGCAAAGCACTAAAGAACGAAAAATGAAGCAATAAAAACAATAAAATGTAGGTAAGCTACAACTTAGCACTTCACGAAACAAAGTTTGAACGAATGACACGACAATATTGCGGACCGTTATATATATATTGAGTGAATGAAAACGTGAAGCAGGCAAGCAATGAATCATTGAATGAACTTTGGTCTGTGCTTGTTGCTAGATTAGTAGATTTGTCCACATTTAGGCTTTGTTTCCGTGAAATGTGACATTGCAGATTGAGATAATATAATTAGGTAGGTATTGACAGTAGATGACCAAAATCCTGATCCCGATCGCCGTCTACTACGCGTTTGGATGAGGATGGCCGAGGACAGACAAAAGTTCCGCCCCATGGGGGAGGCCTAAGTCCAGCTGTGGACGAGACCGGGCTGATTTATTGATCACACATACAATGTTTACAATTATTTAATGTTTTTAAAATTTTAAAAAGCCGGACGCTACTTTTCTTCAAAATAGTGGAGCTTTAGACGGACCAGGATCTGGCAACACTTAGCTGCAGTCAAAAGCGAAAGTTGGAACACTTGTTAAAAATCTGAAAAAAATAATCTGTTAAGGCTGTTCTTACGTTGAGCATAATTTCTCGATCGCACAATTTAACAAACATCCAATCTAACGCTTTTTTGTTTGTTGAACTGGATAATTACCTACCTTAAATAAGATTTAGCAGTAACTATTGCTTTCATTCTGTGCAATTCAGGAGAATTATAAAAAGGCGTTACGTATTATGTTGTTTTACTAGTGCACTCACGTTCATATTGTATCAAAAAAATTAAATTTTGATGCTATTGCGATTTTTCTGATATTATCTACTTCTGACCTTGTATTTTATCTTTCTGTTTACATTTTTTTAACCTATGTCTCAATCTGGCACCTTTATATTATATTTTTACTGCAGCGGCCAGCAAAAGAGGCATTGATGGACTCACGTATGTGTGCCTCGGCTTCACCTCGTCCCACATTTCCACGTTCGTCCATCAAACATAGTTGTGGCCAAGGCTTGTATATGATTCTTCTCAAATAATGCGCGGAAATTAAAACTTAGTAGTACCTACCTACTAAGGCAGAACGTTTTATTTGAAAAATATTTTTCTTTCGATTTTGGCGGTAACAAGTTTTCTATTACGGCTCTTCCCGCCTCTTGAATTTCAGGTGGCGGTAAAATAAGTTCATCGCAGTCATTTTCATCACTTGAACTCATTCAATAAACTTTCAAAATCAGACGAACCACGAACGAACAACAATAATATTTGCCGCATTAAAGTGTTCTTTTTTTTCAATAGCTAGTTCGAAAATAAAACCTCTGATAAGTTACCTCCTTGGTTGTCATTGTTCGGAGTGGAAGATCGTTCCATTTTTAAATAACACGACAGCTATGAGTTTATTTGGCCGCAAAACACGACAGTTATGAATTCTCATAGAAGTTTTTCCGGCCGCTGCTCGTGTGTAATTAGCCAGTACAGCAATTTCGATTTATCTCGAAGAAGGTTGTCGAAATAATGCTCAAATTTCCAAGCATGTTTGAGAAAAAGAACTTTATTTTATTTGTAGAACATGAGTGTGTTCGAAATACATCTTGAATATTTAGGTCAAGTTTAGGTTTCAGACCGATCCTACATGAGTGACAGATGACTATAGTCTGTGGTTCAAAATAGCCCAACATTTGTGACCATTCATTTGTTTGGCATCCATTTGGCTTGGTGCTTTCGTGTTTTGTGAACTGTTGTCAAACGGTTGGATGTGGTGTAAGGTTGTGTTAAAGCCATTCCAAACATTGGATGAACGCTTATATTTGATTGGTTCTCCGGCCAATCAACTTTAGGATGTCTCAAAATGAGGACGAAAGTCAACACCAAAAAGAGCGTAATTCTTTCTCTATGGGGTGGTCAAATGAAGTGGCGTTAGAATTCCTGGAGCTATACAAGCAAGAACAAATTCTCTGGGACCCAAAACATCCGCTTCACAGAAACAGAGCTGAAGTAGCATATGCTTGGGAAAGGATCCAAACGGCCCTGAGTATACATGTCTCGATCGAGGACTTAAAAAAAAAGAAGGAATCACTTATGACATCATTTAGATCGCACCTGCATAAAAGAAAATCTCGAGAATCATATCAACCGAACTGGTATGCATTCAAATTGATGGAAAGTTTTCTTGGAGTAAAATATGAATGCGATAGTACAAACTATTTGGATTCAGAGGTAGATACCTACCTAACTTTTGTCAGTATATACTTATTTACTCAAAGGATACACTTGTACCACCCTTTAGAATTATCAAGGCACCTCAAAGGAATGTCTTGCATTGCACTTCATTCCTTTGAGGTCCGGAGATATTTCTGATGGATTGTAAATACATAGGGGTTATTTTTTTTGTTTTCAGTTCTTCGGTCCAAACTCATCTTACTTGCAATCAAGTGACACAAAGGTGAAGCAAAAGCCATCATCAGGGTCATCTTCCCAGGCACAGACTTTCAAAATTAGAACTGCGGACCCCTCAATAGAAATCCCAGACATTCTTTATGTGAAAAAGCAAGTTGATGAAGCAGTCACTAGTCTCAAAAGAGTAACAACAGAGACAAACAACCAACAGAAAAGAGATCAAGATGAATACGACCTCTACGGTCAACTTCTTGCAAAGAAAATGAGAAAGTTAGATGAGCATCAACGTGACTTAGTCATGCATGAAATTGACGAAATAATGTTCCGTGCTAAAATGAAGAGTGACCCACTACGAAGGCGCTCAACATCGCCTCCCCAGAAAAAAGGTTTATCCTCTGTTTACTTACCTATGGAACAGAATCAAACTGTTTATGAAGAAACTATTGCCTATCATGAACACTCTGGAATTCATCCAACATCTGAAAATTAGCTGGTAGATTGGATTAGGTAAAAACTATTGAATATGCACCTTAAAATTCATCTAAAATTACGATCAGCTGGGTACTCATGACATTGTTCATCAGAAAAAGATTAATATTCTTTTGAGGAATGTAAATCACATAGGCACTAAAAATTTAATCACGGACATTTTTTGCTGTCATAGAATTTTATTAAAGAAAATTGGCGAAACAATACGCAAACTTCTTACGTAATTTTACCCTATCAAAAACTCGTATATGTTTAAACTAATATAATAGGGGTTAAAGTATGAAATTGCCGTTTTATTGCAATAGGTTCTTTGAATTGACATAGAATCTTCATGGTTTGAGGTTTTCGAATGAAACTTTTTTCAAATTGTTTCTATGATGTTCTTTTTTAAAAAAATGTGAAACATTTTAATATCGACTTTCAATTGTTTTTGTTATTCAATTTAGACAAGAAAGATGGATACTGCGAAAATTCGAGTGATTTTTGAATACGAGTTCCGACGCGGAACTAACGCGGCAGAAACAGCTCGCAATATCAATGCTGCGTTTGGAGAGGGGTCTACTAATGAACGCACCGTGCGATTTTGGTTTTAACGCTTTCGTGATGGAAATTTCGACTTAAAGAACGAGCCACGAGGAAGACCGCCCACCTGTGTGAATAACGATGAATTAAGAGAGATAGTGGAAGCCGACCCTAGTCAAACTACCCAGGAATTAGCGGCATGGTTTAACGTTACCTTACCCACAATATTGACTCACTTGCGTCAAATCAATAAAATAAAAAAATACGAAAAATGGGTGCCTCATAATCACTCGAATTTTCGCAGTATCCATCTTTCTTGTCTAAATTGAATAACAAAAACAATTGAAAGTCGATACATATTCAAATGTTTAAAATTTTTTTAAAAAAAGAACATCATATAAACCATTTGAAAAAAGTTTCATTCGAAAACCTCAAACCATGAAGATTCTATGTCAATTCAAAGAACCTATTGCAATAAAACGGCAATTTCATACTTTAACCCCTAATATTAAGGCCGCCTATTATACAGACTTTTTTTTTGGTGCAACAAATTATATAATAATTTATGGAAATTACAATATGTTTATAATTTTGTAGTGCCTATGTGATTTACACTATGGAAAATTACATTCAACCTTTTCAATAATTAGTTATCATATGTGAGCGAGATCGTATGCCATCGTCATAAGCATTATTGAGGGGCTCCAAGGAGTAACCAGCACCACCGAGGAAAACAGATCGTATTTGCAAAAAGGTCTGTACAATCTCTCGACCGATGTTAATAGTGATTTTTAGGACCCATGGCCGTGAACACAAAAAACGGCCGTTTTTGGCATGAATACTATCTAGTCCCAGGTTGGTAATCCTAGGTTCTTTGTCGTTGTTCCTAGAAATCACTGTTAACATGATTGAGAGATTGTACAGACAATTTTTACCGATACGATCTCTAAAAGAAGGTTTTTTGTTTCATTGGTGGCGCTAGTTAGCCCACTGGACTCCTTTAGCTGTTGACCAAACCTGTAGAGAGAGATACACAGTAGGTGTAATAGTGTTCATATTAGCAGATGAACCTGATATTAGAGGCAATAATAAAGTTAAGATAAGACGATCGATTCTGATTTCATGGTTATGAATTCTTTATAATTATAATCTCTGTTAAGAACTTAATAAACATAATTTATTATTTACATTTCGGTCTTTGAATAATTTTATCATAACGGAATAGTCGATGTGATGTAGTTTGTGCTATGTACCTATATAAAGTTCTCTGCCTTTCTGAAAGCGATAGAATTACTTCGTGTGGATACTAAGGGCAAGGTCCAGTCCAGAATGTCTTAATAAAATGAGTACCTACCTGAGGTACCAACCTATGAATTGTATCGCCAATGAGTAACTTTTCGATCGATTTTTCCAACCCTGGGCAAAATCCTGACTTTTGATGAGTATCCAAACTCAAAATGCACACTAGAGTACCAAAACTGTTTCACGCATATTATAGTGGCCGAAATAGAGTTGGCGTTGGGGCCAACATATCCTAACATTTTCGTCCAATACCCACACACTGCTGGCTGGTTAGTATGGAATGAATGTTGACTGGTAGAAAATGCCATTAGCATTAAGTCCACCTATTGTACACTGTCTTTGTGCAATAAAGAAATAATAATAATGAATGGTATCTATCTAATCCACTTTCGACCTATCTAATCTACTTAGAGTGGCGAAGAGTAGTCTCTAACTTCTAGGGCTTTAGGTTGGCTTCTCCGACATTACCCCTAAATCGGATGTTTTAAAATAGATACATTTTACTCTCTAATGGTTAGTAGTACCTATTCAGATTCAGTAGCACCAATATCAGAAAAACATTTCAATGTCCTATCTAGGGCCCCTGGTCCTTATTTTTGTTTTTTTTTAAGCTTAATTGCATGAGTCTAAATTATAACTAGATATGGTTTTATTTAAGCTGTACTGAGTTTTGGACAATAAAACATGTAGGTACTAAAATTACTATCACTGAATGTGTTGTGACGTCGGTCGTCAAAATTCTATTAATAGGATTTGTATTTAGGTATTTAAAAAAAAACTTTTCCCCCAACTAAGCTGCGCAATAAGTTCCATACAAATCCGTGCGATCGGAGAACCCGGCCTTAAGGATTATTTCGGAATGAATTCGTGACGCATGGCCACACGGTCGCCGACATGATGTACAGTCGAAGGCTTATCAACCTTTGCACGCGTCACTCTACTTAGTTATGGGCGATTTTGCAACTAAAACGTAATGTAATGGCTGTCAACTGTAACCGTAGGTAAATACCCAACAACACATACACTTGAAAAGTAACTATAGCTGCCAATGAAAAGATAACGATAGGAAATTCGAGGCTGTGACTCAAGGATGATATGACGACGATTTTTAAGACTTTGCACTCTACTTGTTCCTGCCTAGCTGACGTGGTCTAATACTCAGACGGGTCTAATACTCAGACGGGTCTAAACCTTGATCTGTGACGTGTTCACTCGGATCACATTAAGTCCGCCCCATTGCAATTGTATTTTTTTTACTTATGTTATGTGCAAGAAACGTATTAATAATCATCACCTTGTGTTGTGTTGACAAGTCGTCGGTACAGAGTACGAATAAACAAGTGCGTGTCGGGCCATGCGCATTGTACGGTTCCGTAGAAGGAGGGGGTTTTTCACCTGCTTTACGGAACTCACAACTTCATCAAAGCAATTTATCAATGGAATTTGCACGCAGTTTTCTTTTTATAAGTTAGTCGCATATCACTCGTTAACTTGTAAAGCCTACTTAGCCGTGATAGTTTTTCTTTTAACCACTCGTCTGCCGCGACACAGATCTGTGTCCAACTTAGTATGGGCCACCTATACGTTCCATTCCGCGAGGGCAGTTCAGGAGTTAAGTTCATTACATAAGTGCTACTGCCTTGAATTTTTTCACGTTTCTACAATCAACCGTTTAGCGAGGAGAGGGGTGGAGAGGACATACTGAAAGGTTTTGGTAATATTTTACTGTTATGTTGCAATATATATGTAAATAGAATATTAAATATTGCTCCGGACTTTAATGTATAGTTATAAACATAATTTGTTACTAGTCGGAGCCCACAGTCCGAAACAATAGAGATAGTTAAGAGTGCAATAGAGAAGTATAACTACCTAAAGTTTCTTAATTTTGTCACTCACTCACTAACTGATTATCAATAGTCTGTTAGCTGATTCGTCGTGTTAAGAGTGTCTCGGACCCCGGCCGTATGTTTATTGTATTTCTTTCCTAAAACTAAACGACTTTTAGTAATTTTTAATAAAATACTTCTAGATTGTACGATCCTTTTATTTCAGAATTTCCTTGGCATACGATTTTTTTGTAGTGGGCGTACCTTTTTTGCACCTCTCAGCCCAGACTCAGAGCACAGAACACATAGACTCAGAGTGAAGTGGGTGGACCACAGAGAACACAGAGAATATAATCACTACGTTTGACAGAATATGAAAAACATCAGCGAAAAGTAAGCATTAAAAAAAAGGGGGAATGTTGCCAGCATCCTGGGTTCCGCGGGACACCGACCTGGGGGGGGGGGGGGGCAAGTTTTTACCTGTAAATGTGTATACTTAATTAGAAATTATATTTATTAGTATTAGTTTATATAATTAGTATTACTTTAAATTATTAGTTGTATAGTTATTATTAACCATTTCCTTCCTTTTTTGAAGTCAGCATTTAAATGTATTTTAAATTTTCCGCCACATTGCCATTGTATTTTTTACTTATGTGCAATAAACGTATTAATAATAATAATAAAATGTATTTTAAATTTCCTGATTTAGTGGTAATGTCGGAGAACCCAGCCTTAAAGGAAACTGAGTATCAGAGCCTCTCCACTCTTAAAAATAAACAACGAGCGAGAGCCCACTTTAGTTACTTCGAAAAATTGGCTACAATTTCTAATTTCAGGCTAGATTCCATTTAGAATAATGGACCCGATTTGCAAAGATCGGACAGAAAACGGAAAATATTTATCACTTGGCAACATTATACCTTTGTTTTGACGGGACTTTTGTTTGTTTTTTGACATTCATTTATTTCCTTTGACAAGTTTGACAACTTTCAGTTCAGCTGATCACACAGAAATTGAGTTTCCAAAATAACTTTCGATTTTATTCCATAGGAAAGTGTGATTATTTGATAAATTTAAATAGTACCAATCATAGGACGTTATAATGGCAACTATGGTGAAAGAAAAACACCGTGAGGTATGTACAATGCACTCGTTTGCATCATCTTTGTTTTGAGTCTTGTATTGCGTAGTTTTACCGAGCATTCCACGGTTTATTTTCACAGAAAAAGAAAAAACCAAAAGAAAAACCCTCTTCTAGCGTTCCAATTGAGATAGAAGTACCGTTGCCTGCAGTTACACATGAGCAGAGTATCAGTTCTTTTCCGAAAGGACATGTTCTTGTGTCAAACCAAATAGTTACACCTACGGACGAGGTAGGGACAAAAAATACTGAAAAGTCAAGAGAACTGACTCCCCAGCCCTCTACTTCAGTACCAATGTCAATAGAATCACCAACACAAATAGACACTTTTGAAACTATAACAAGAGAAGATGTACGTGATGATTTAAACAGAGGATTGGACAGCATCAACATATCTTATGATACAGTGACTTCATCACCTGATTTGTCACATTTTGAAATAAACAGTAGCCCTGAAATTGCTTCTGGATTAAAAGAAAATGTGAACTCAGAACCCAGTTTTAAAGACCAATTTCAGTCGACTGAGATGAGCAAATCTAGGTCTGTCTTAGAAGAAAACCTGCCTTTAGAGCCTAGCATTACAGACCAAATTGAAACCACAGCCTTGGTTCAAGATGCTTGCCCGTCAGCACCAATATTTGATGAGCCTTGTCGAGAACAAATGTTTCTTCCAAACCTGGTGCAACCTATTGCAAGTGAAACTAGACCTAAACTGCATTGCATGCCATTGGAAGAAGCGGCAAGGTTGTTTGGCGGGGCTGAGATGACTGAGGTCCATGCTATGAGTGAGAGAGAGGAGGCTATTGTAGAAGCAGGACCAACGAGTGGCCCAGAGCATCCGCTTGTGGATTTGTTGTCTACTTTTAGGTAAGTTTCATTATCAGTCCAAATATGATACAAACTACTTTACTAAAACGGCATGTTAAAGCTGTTAGAGATGGCATTCAAGAGATGCAGAGTGCAACACAGGGTAGCTATGTTTTAAGGCTGCCTAGCCAAGGGGATTCCCAGTTTCCCACTCAACCAAGCCTTGTTTGCCTTCCTATAGAAGCTTGTGGAGAAGATGGGTATCTGTGAAGTAAATATATATAGGGATTATCTTATGAATAGGGAACAATGTGTTAAAATTAATGACGTGATGAGATAAGGTAAGATAAAAAAGTATTGATTGCCTCATAAAAAAAAACCTTAAAACAAAGTAAGTCTTAAACTATATAACGATATAAAATAAGGCAAAAGGTAAGCAATGACATACCTATCTGTATACCAGTATACCACAATCTTGGTCCGAGCCTTTTCCTTATATATATTAACGACCTCATCACATAGATGCTAAGGCCAAAGTTTTATTAACGATCTCTGCCAACTCGACTTAACTAATGGGAAAACATACTGTTTTGCAGATGATACTGCCTTGTATTTTGTTGGAGATACCTGGAATGAAACATACTCAATAGCTAAACGGGTCTCCATAAAGTAGCACTACTGGCTCGATTCTAACCTACTGTCCCTAAATTTGGGAAAAACAAAATACCTTGCATTTTCTTTAAGGACGGTATCCAGAGCACTGTATGGCCTCGCAATAAAGCTACACACATGCAATGAAAATTATCAGCATTGTAACTGCTCAACTATTCAGCGAACCTTCTAAATCTATAAGATTTAATTATGGAACTCTTTAGTAATAGATGAGGTTCATGATTGCATTCATTCATTTATCTTTTGTTTTCACGAATTGGTAGCAATTTAAAAAGTGCCGAATTTATTTGACGCCAGGAAATGTATTAGTTTGTTGTCGCTGGCGCTGTTCTCAAATTCGACCTTTGTCTAATGTTTTATAGATAATGTTACGGAACCCTTCGTGCACGAGTCCGACTCGCACTTGGCCGGTTTTTTATTCATACATACTAAAAACCCACAGTGTGATTTACACAGTAGGTAGTTACATGTTTTTCAGCAAAAGTATGCTCAGAAGGTATCAATTTCCCAGGCTTGGCTCCTTTGGAAGAAAATTATCTTAATGATGCACAAAATACGTGGGTTTCAGGAAGATAGGTCGTTACCGTACTGTGTAGCATGATGTGTTTATTTGTACTAATAGAAATAAGCAAAGAAAGTCTATATTTACCCCTTCCAGATGCTCACTGAAGGCTGTGGAGCGCGTCCGCGCAGAGATAGTGCGCGGATACAGAGAGGAAGAGATATTTCGTGCCAAACTGTGGAAGGTAAGCAATTATTTTTTTAGGTAACCCCTATCGCTTCATCTTGTCCGTCCGTCTGTCTGTCTATCTGTCTGTCTGTCCGCGGCTTAGCTCAGAGACGATTAGTACTAGAACGCTGAAACTGGGCATAGTTATAAATTTTAGAAAACAATTTTTTTTTTGGTACTTACCCTGCTCCTAAATTAGGGTGATTTTTTTTCTCGTTTACCCCATAGTGAAGGGTATCGTTGAATCGATCATAAATTGAAAATATCGTGGGTGTAGGAAAACCGGTTTTCGATTCAGGGGTCCGTTTGCGAGACATTAACTTGGAGTAGAGTGCCCCCCCTCTCAGCTAAACGGATCAGAATACGAATACGAGACAGGGAGAAGTAATATCTCCGAAACTCTTTACAGCTGCACTTAAAGACGTTTTCAAACTTCTGGACTGGGAAGAATCTGGCATCAGCATAAATGGCGAGTACATCAGTCACCTTCGATTCGCCGATGACATAGTGATTATGGCTGAGACCCTGGAAGATTTGAGTTCAGTGCTCAGTGACCAGAACAGAGCTTCTAACAGAGTGGGTCTTAAAATGAACACGGACAAGACTAAGATAATGTCGAACTCCCATGTAACACCCACTCCTATCAACGTTGGCGGCTTTGACCTCGAAGTTGTGGTCGAAACAAAGATAACCAGTTGTGTGTGTTGCCAGTTTTTTTTTCGACCTGGTTGCTGACTATAGGCCTCCAAAGAAGGCTCAAAGTCGCCCGACGAGCAATGGAGAGAACTAGCTAGGAGTTTCGCTGCGTGATCGTATCAGGAATGAGGAGATCCGCAGAAGAACCCGACTTACTAATATAGCTCGAAGAATTGCTCAGTTGAAGTGGCAGTGGGCGGGGCACATTGCTCGGAGAACTGATGGCCGTTGGGGCGGAAAAGTTCTGACCTGGCGACCGCGGACCGGACGACTCAGCGTGGGCAGGCCCCCCACCAGATGCTCTGACGACCTGGTTACGGTGTCAGGGAGTCGCTAGATGCGGGCGGCACAAGACCGGGAAGTTCGGAAAACCATGAGGGAGGCCTATTCCTGCAATGGGCGTCAAATGGCTGATGATGATGATGATGAGTCTCGCTAAAACACGAGAACGGATGGACCCATTTGGCTACTTTTCTTTTTTTGTATCTGTTAAAGTCCAGGAAAAAATGAAATGGTGAGAACAAAAAAAAGATAGATGTAGGTGATACGAACACGGGGTCATCTAATATTATATAAGAATTAAGTCTAGCATATTCCTTCGCCAGGTGGAGACGCGGCGCGGAAGTGCAACGCAGAAATGCCCGTGCGGCTTGACCGTAGACCTGTTGGTGAGATACGAACACGCCGAGCTGCAGAAAGCCCAGCTGCCCACCGCGCGGATGCGGCTGGAGGCGTTGGCCAGGGAAGTGCGGGACTCTTACTGCCACCATCAGCACCTGGCGCTGCTGACCCACTGCCAGGTAGTCTAATAATGCAGCCTATATACGTCCCACTGTAGCGCACAGAACTTCTCTCAGAGATAGAATATTGGCTAAGTCGCCACGCGTGACCACCGCGGATTGGCGATTTCAAGCGCTGAGGTATGTGAACATGTCAAGTTCTCAGGTTTCCTCACGATGATTTCCTTCACGGCTGGTCTTGCTACTGCAAAAGGTTGTATCCTATCCATCTATACAGCCCATGAAATACGCCCACTGAAATAGGCCTCTTCACCGTCACGCCAGCCTCCCCGGTCCGCTGCTAATCTTGCCCATTGTGATCCTGCTGCCTTCTTTGTCATCAACCCAACCCAACCCAAAGGTAGTATAATAGGATTTAATTTAAATGCTCACTCAAATAAAGTGTTCGAGCCTAGAACTAAGAGGCTATGTCCAGTAGTGGACGATTGTGGATTGTGGGCTGATAGAAGATAGATTGATTGAGTTTTAACTTGGTGAGCATTTTGTTTTTAGGGTTCCGTACCCGAAGGGTGCCAAACGGGACCCTATTACTAAGACTCCGCTGTCCGTCCGTCTGTCCATCCGTCCGTCCGTCTGTCACCAGGTTGTATCTCATGGATCGTGATAGTTACACAGTTGAAATTTTCACAGATGATGTATTTCTATTGCTGCTATAACAACAAATACTAAAAACAGAATAAAATTGATATATAAAGGGGGATCCCACGCAAAAAACGTAATATTTTTGCCGTCTTTTGCTCGATATTAATAACGGCAACAGGTAGACGCTTAAAATATTCACAAAATGGTAAGTTCTATATTAGCTTCAAAAATAAATAATAAAATAAATATTTAAGGGGGCTCCCATACAACAAACGTGATTTTGTGCCGTTTTTTCTCGATCTTTGTGTCTAATGTTGTGTAGATAACGGTACGGAACCCTTCGTGCACGAGTCCGATTCGCACTTGGCCGGTTTTTTTTTTTATAATTCAGTAAGCACATTTTTGTAGGCATTTAAACGCTTACCATTTCATCTTACTAATTCGATCCAGTGGGGTCAGTTGTGTCTACTCCTTCACCTAGTTGAAGACGCGCTCGATGGGGTTAGTCCATGTGGATAATTGTATAATTAATTTCACATAATATCATAAAACTTGACTCTTTCAATTTGTATGCATTATTTTTTTATTTTAATATTTTGTTTCTTGTAAGTGGTTTAATTATCCGTACAGAAGGAATAGTTTTCAGGTCTTGAAAGACTATACAATGGGTTGGGCTTATGCTAACCGAAAGTAATGTATCAAACATACTACTTTATTGCACACGAATCATTGAACAGGACATTACATCAAAAATAGCATTTACAAAGGCGAGCTTATC
Organism: Yponomeuta malinellus; assembly: GCA_947308005.1. Classification (NCBI taxonomy): domain Eukaryota; kingdom Metazoa; phylum Arthropoda; class Insecta; order Lepidoptera; family Yponomeutidae; genus Yponomeuta; species Yponomeuta malinellus. Next base: position 18,399,622 of record OX371003.1, read on the forward strand.
TCTGAAAACCTTGGAGAGTCGGAACAGCGGTAAAAAACGGGTCTAAATACGTGTACAAAATAAACTACATAAAGTACAAAAAATCCTTAAGCATAACCAATATTAAGCAGAAAATAAATACACTACATAGACTAAATAGGTAAGGACTACTCCCCAGATTGAAGAGCTCGTTGTAGACACCGTCCAGAGCAGCAAGAACCACATCCGGGAGGCGCTCGCCCTCGTCCTCCAGGAGTTGAAGGTCGCCGATAGCGCTCCGCCGGCGCTCGCTACAGCGCTGCAGGTAAAGCTAAAAGACTTATAAGATCTGATGTTTAATGGTTATCATACCACCTGGAGAGGATGCGTAACAACAGAAGAGAATCCCGAGTTACAGAGCTTCCAATACTATGAGTAGATGAGAAGACAGGAGGCAGGCCTAGAAAACTTTGGATTGACTGCATTGGAGAAGATCTTAGGAATATGAGCCAACATACGATCTAGAAGAGAGAGACGCGGATCCGAGACATGTGAAAGAAGATTGTAGGGTAGGCCAAGAAGGATTGTGGCCCATAGGAAGGAATTTAGTTAATGGTTACCTTTTCGAAGCTACAAAGTGTCTCTGAGGAGTCACGGCTCCCCTGATGGCTTCCCTTGGAGTGACTTCTTTTCTTCCTTTCTGAGTCATTTGAGCCCGTGCTTTGAATTAAGGTTTCAACTCCCGTTCGGAGAGACATTTAGATTTTTCAGTCCTGGCGCCTCCTAGGCCGGGCAGATATTCGATTTTCATCACCGTGACATTGACTTCGGCTATGTTTGTGTGACAGCGTTGGGCGCGAAAGTTGGCAGCGGCGCTGGTGGATGCGAGGGATTTGCGGCAGCTGCTGTTTGTGCTGCATTATTTATGCAGGTAGGTAAATATTGCGATCTGTCCGTTTCAGAAACGAAGAACTCAAGATGAAATCCTAGAATTTGTATTGTCTCCCAGTCTTTTCGATTGGCAATTAACTGCTCATCTAGAGCAGTATCCATAAACTAGTTTGGTCATTATAGCACCCAGGTCACACAGCTATAGGGGACAGGCACAATTGACGTGATGAGAAATTTGATAAGAGCGGTAATACGCTTTACTACCAAAACGGAGGTCATAGGTTCTGAAGAATAGGTACTTAGTACTCGGGTTAGACACTGTGCTATCTAGCTTACAGACGAGTTGCAGAGAAACACGCGTCCATTCGATGCAACGTTTAATTGAATCGTGTGATTTTAAAACAACACAAGTCACATGTGTTTTTAAAATAACACTTGCCCATTTTTTTTTATTAAATTATTTACACCTACCTATTGATTTACATTAGAAAAAAAAATTGTAGTTTATTCATACAGAAATCAATATAATATGCTAAAATATTGCTGTTGTAGATATTAGTATTTGAATAAAACAGTTTTTTCTATTTCCTGCAAAGTTGTAATGAAAGGACATGTGTCGTTTTAAAATCACACGATTCAATTAGAAGAGAGCTACATTGATCTACCGCACAATTATTCGTTGTCTATTACCCCATATATCACAGGTTCCGCTCTCTCTTAAGGCCACCGAACTTCATCATCAGCAATTTGACGTCCACTGCAGGACATAGGCCTCCTTCGTGGTTTTCATAACCATGAGGGATTTTGACATAATCGCCACGCTTGGCAGGCGGGTTGGCGATCGCAGTATGCGGTTGGAATCTCAGGAAGACGCTGCTGACCGTCTCCTGGTAATTGATTTCCTTAGTCGCCTTCTACGACATCCACGGAAGGAAATGGAGTGACGCTATTCTTAATCCGGCGCCACGCGTCGGAATCGTACTTGATTTGTAGAAATTGCCCCAGGCTGGGTGTATTGCCATGTTTGCGATATCCTTGGCTGGTTACAATATCACAGGGTACCCTACCTTGTGATTGTGTTGAGCGGTAGTTATTATTGTTAAATAATTGTCCTATCGAGCGGAAGTCTGCTTACCTATAATACAGAGTATTCTAGTGTGGGGATAAGGCACTATCTATGTACACCTCTGTGTGGCGCCGGATTAAGAATAGCGTTACTCGATGGTGTTGACGGGCAGCACCATCTTGCTGAAATTCCAACCGCATAGTGCGATCGCCAATCCGCCTGCCAAGCGTGGCGATTATGGCAAAACCTTTCATGGTTAGGAAAACTATGAGGGAGGCCTAAGTCCTGCAGTGGGCGTCAAATGGCTGATGATGATGATGTACACTTGTATGGTAGTATTTTTTTTTGTATTTCTCTTTTCTTCAGACAAAACCGCTCAGTGCGTTGGGCCGCACGTTTGGTCCGCGTCTCGGCCGGCGACAATATAGAGGCGGCGCGGGTCATAGCCTTGCTGGAGCTACTGTTGTGCGGACACATGGCGCGTGTGGACGCGGCTTTAGAGTGCACTGAAGGTGAGGTATAGCTATAATGTCTCTCCTCAGATAAAACCGCTCCGTGCGGTGGGCTGAACGGTTCTGCTAAGTGACAGTATCGTGCGTGATTGCGTCTACGCCCATACTCTCTCTTTTTTTTTTTTTCTTTTTCTTTGGGCCTGTGCCCTGTACACGGGAAGGTCGGTGTTTGTAATAAGAGGTATCGTGTTAGAAAGAAAAGAAAGAGAGAATAGACATAACAACAGGACACTTCACAGAAACAAAATAAACATTTAAGTGACGTAATGTGAACAACAACAGAAAGAAAACGGAATACACAATATAAAAAAAACAAAAAAAAACCGGCCAAGTGCGATTCGGACTCGTGCACGAAGGGTTCCGTACCATTATCTATACAACATTAAACAAAGATCGAGACATGATAGATTAGGTACATTGAGAACAGCGCCATCTATAGAAGTCAATCAGAAGCGTTTAACATTTCATTTAACATGACATTTAACGGTATCTAGCGGCCTTCTATGAAGGTTACATAGAAAGCCGCTAGATGGCGAGCGCGGTCTTTAGACAAATTTGTCGTATGGGAGTCCGTCTTGAATATTCATTTTATTCCGTGTTTAGAATTTATTGTCGTAGCGGCAACATGAAATACATCATCTGTGCAAATTTCAACTGCCTAGATATCACGGTTCATGAGATACAGCCCCGGTGACGAGCCAGACAGACAGACGCACAGACGGACAGTGTAGTCTTAGTAATAGGATCCCTTACTCTCTCGGGTACGGAACCCTAAAAACAAACCAAAACGACGGTCGGTCGCAGAGCGGGACGAGGCGTGGGAGGAGGTGGACGCGCGCGGCGGCGCGGGCGCAGTGGCGGACGGCGCGCTGCGCGAGCGCGACCTGCTGGCGCTGCTGCACGCGCTGCCGCTGCCCGAGCTGCTGGCGCGGCTGGCGCTCTTCAGGCAGACGGTACGCTCCGCACAGATCTTTTTGACGGTTACGTTAACGTATTCACAGGTCGCTCGCACATCGCTTACTGTCTCTACAGTGTATGTGTGAGTAATTTATTTTATCTACACTAATGTTGTAACATTGTACTTATGTTTTCAATACTTGACTTATAATTACTACTGTTATAGCGCAGACAACAAAAAACTCAATTTAAGCAATTTCACATGATGTTATAATATTCACATCGATATCGTAAAATCTCATTATAACATCAATAAAACGCGACCAACTAGATTGCAGGGCCAATCAGGTTGGTCGCGCTTTATTGAAGCTGCGCTCTCATTGGTTAAATTTTTATGGCGGCAAAACCACTGTGATTATACACGTACGCGTGAATTTAATTTAATAAATTTGTTGTTTGATTAATTGCATTAGTGAAGATAAAGTAGTGTATGCAACTGCATATAACACGGGTATTAAAACACTCGTTACTATTATGAAACTCGCTGCGCTCGTTTCATAAACTCACACTCGTGTTTTAATACCCTTCATTATATGACAGTTGCATAAACTACTATTACATGGACTGAGATCCGGTGCCTCAGCATTGGGCTATCGATCCTTGTGGCATAGCATTGAAATTATTGTACCGTGTTTGCCTACAAATAAATTTCGTGTTATTTTTGAACCGAAACTTTCGTAAGCACTACACATTATCAGCTTAATTCCGGATCCATTTACTTGATTTTCTGTCGGAAGGTTCCGACCGGGTTTCGCTCTGATTCGCAGAGCTTAATCGTGGTGTACCTATGACTTTGTTTTCTAAGTTATGTACATTGTGAAGTTATAGTAGCAATACCACACGCTAACTGTGAAGGAAAACATCGTGAGGAAACCTGAGTGTCTGAGCTATTCACATACCTCAGCGCTTGAAATCGCCAATCCGCGGTGGGCGCGCGTGGTGATTAACCACTCGTCTGCCGCGACACAGATCTGTGTCCAACTTAGTATGGGCCACCTATATGTTCCATTCCGCGAGGGCAGTTCAGCAGTTAAGCCCATACTCTCTCCTTGAGAGAAGGCCTGTGCCCTACAGTGGGACGCATATAGGCTGATTATGCTAATCGTGGTGTTAATTTCATTTATTATTTTATTTCTGTATGAAAATGTATTCACACACTTCAGCGCTCGTGATCGCCGATCCGCGGCGGTCACGCGTGGCGATCGAGCCCACACTCTCTCCTCGAGAGAAGGCTCGCGCCCTATAGTGGGACGTACGTAGGCTGCCGATGTACGTATTTATAAAAATGTAGAAGACGCCCCCGCCGCAGGACGTATCTTCAGCCGCAGAGTCGGAGTGGGGCGACGCGTCGGGCGGGCGCGGCGTGCTGAAGGCGGCGTGCGGCGCGCGCGTGCTGCTGGCCACGCTGCGGCGCGCGGCGGCGGCGCACGCGCAGTACGGCCGCCTGCTGGCCGCGCTGCTGCGGCTGGCCGTGCACGCGGCGCACGCCTTGGCCGACCTGCACTTGCACACCAGGTGTGGTGCCTCGCCTGGCGGGGACTAGTTGATGAGTTGACCTATACGTCGATATCTCTGCCCACTGCTGGGTGTAGGCACGAGAGTTACACCGGTTCGGTAGGGTCGGCCCTATGCTCGTGTTTAACTCTAAGCTAGCGATAAGTATTCTATCAGTTTAAAAAGATAAACCTGTTAATGGCCTTAATTATTGTCATGAAACGCTGTTTACGCTGTTGGTTTTTTGAATAAAAAAATGTGCCTCTTCCCCATCTCGCCATCTTTAGCGGTATCTCGCCATTCGCATCCACGGGCCCTCTGCCTGACCACATCGCCAGGCCATTGGGCCGTCGGTCTACATCTTTTAAATAATTTTGAAGGCTCGATAAAATAATGGTTAGTTAATAGGATCCAAATTAAACTAGTTAAATACATGTAAATCCCGACTTTCTATAACAGCTCAATCTGTAAATACGACATCCTAAAAAGTTGACATTTGACATATAAGCTTATTCTCAATAGCCACGGATTTAGAGTCTATACGCATCTACCGTCTGTAATTATACACGCTAATTTCTGGGTCCTTTGAAAGCCGCGGGTATGTAATTAATAATAAAAAATGGCATCTATTTAGTCTATTCCTTTTAAGTATAGACATATTTTTTTTTTGCACGCCTACCAACTCTTTCCCTTACTTCCTGCGGTTGATTGGTAGAAAATGCTTTTGGCATACAGTCCGCCGCATTGTACGATGTTTTAAGTGCAATAAAAGTATCAATAAATAAATAAAAAAATTAATTGAGAAATCTTGTTTCGAAAAATGCGCAAACAATTAGTACCGCCTCCCCATCTAACAGAACAATGACCCGCGGACCCGCGGCGCGGACGCACCGCTCTGGATGGCTACTAATGGTTCTAATAGATTCGAGTTTGTGCCGAGATATTGTTTAAAAGTGCGCTTAAAAAAAACTAACTAGCGTATTCGACAGCTATTGTCAGACACGTTTATTCCTTATTGCTATGTCCTTCAAACCACCCAAAATCGATGCAGTATAAACTACACTTAATTCGTGGATTGAGCAAATAAAACTATTTGTATCTATCTAATCAGCACATAAACAGAGCCGGTCGCGAACGGGTTATACCATTGGAAGGCAATTGATTAGTAGACTACCAATGGTGTCAATAAAACAACTATTGCCATATTAATACAACAATAACCCCCCCTGGTGGCGGTGCTCATACGCAAACCTTGCGTGGGTGCAGCGCTACATCCCTCTTATTTCACTTATAATTTGAAAAATGAGGAAATAAATATCTGCGTTTCCTCTAATAACTATTTACACTCTTCTCAGAGCCACTTACTTGCGTGAGCTGGAGCCCCAAATAACCGCGGAGTTGGAGGCCACGTTCGCGGCCGCGTTTGAACTGCTGCTGTCAGCGCGCGCGGCACCGCTGCAGCTGCCGTTCAGACTACTGCCGCCCGCCGCCGCCATGGCCTACTGCATCGGGCTCGTCATCCTGCTGCACGGTGAGCGGAAGTAGAGTCGGGCGACGCTAACTTAGCAGCAGGATAATTTCTAATGTTGCCTTTATCGTTCATAAAGGCAACATTCACTATTATAGATGAACCGACATAATGGGGTAGACGACAGAGGCGCCACTTGTAATAATATTATGCGCCAGTATTGGTTTTAAAAATAAATTGCACCTTTCTTAGTATCATCATCAACCCATTATGTCCCCACCGAGGGGCACGGGTCTCTTCCCTGAGGAATGTATAGGCCATACTCCACCACGGGGGCCAAGTCCGGATTGGTGGAGGCTTGTAGACTAGTAGCTCGCCTACTGTCAGAAGTTGTCAAGCCGCCCTAAGGCCTCTGACTTGGCTTAACGACTGCCATCTATCGACGGCAGCCGGCACCAACAGCTTAACGTGCCTTGCGAAGCACGGAACCGCTCGGAAAAATGCCACTAGCGTTAGGCATAGACGGCGACCCATCCATGCACTGAACGCGCCCCGTGTTGCTTAACCTTCGTGGTCGTTTAAGATCACTCAGGCAGCCGGGGCTACGAGCGATTCTTAGTATATGCCACTGAAAAGTTGACTTTGCACGACTTTAGCCGAAGAAGAAGTCATGCCTGGGACAAAATTGTACTGGAATATGTAGAGAGTAGAAAACAGAAAAATGGTTAGGTGGCCAATAAGATGACTTGCTTCGGCATAGATTGTAGTATTTATGAATTGAAGAGAAAGAAAAAAAGAAAAACGAACGAAATCCTCGCCACCTAACCATTTTTCTGCTTTCTACTCTCTACTCACTACATGTCGGACAAATAAATAGCTTAAGATAAAATTAGGTTAAAATGGATCAGTTACTCGATCGCATAATTGAATTAAATTCATCGTAAGAATATCATAACAAGATCGTTGATATACTTTTTATTATCTAATTTTACCAAATTCAAGTACATTCAAATTTGCACCGGCTACCCGTCTTTTTAATTTCCTTCCATCGTAAGGTTGTTTGCAAGCAATTGCTTTTAGCAATAAGGCCGCCAATTCTACCATGTACGTTTGTGGTTTTTTCCGGTGTACAATAATGAATATTCTTATCTTATCTTTACCCAGCATATAAGTTTGGTTCTTTAGGGTTCCGTAGTTCGACAAGTAACCCTTATACTCGTAGTTTCGCCATGTCTGTCTGTCCGTCCGCGGCCTAACGCAAAGACCCGTGGTACTAGAAAGCTGTTATTTATAATAGGGCGTCGTCGTCCCTCTCCTGGCTAAACGGTTGATTGTATAAAATAGAAAAAGTTCAGGGTAGTGGCACATAATATATTGAATTTAAAAGAAAAAGTATCACAGCCTAAGTAGGCTTTACTAGTTAACGAGTAATAGGAAACCAACTTATAAAATAATATTTCGTACAAAATCCATTGAAAGTGACTTCGTTGAAGTTGTTAGTTCTGTAAAGCAGATAAAAAAAAACCTCTTTCTATGGAACCCTACGTTGCGCGGGGCCCGACACGCACTTGGCCGGTTTTTCTTAATTAGCACAGATTGACACTTGACCCCAATCACGCCTGGTCAAAGAAAATGCTACGGGTAAGTCAATTTTGAACTTCCAGAGACAGAGCCGAAGCGGCTGGACGGTACCGACGTGGAGGTGCCGGCGTGGCTCGGCTGCGCGCTGCGCGTGCGCATTGTCGCCCACTGCTGCGCCGACCGGACTGACGACTACGACCTGGCGCGGAATGTGCTCGAGTTCTTGTTCCAGGTGTGATGCTCGAGGCTGCTGTGACGTCTGGCTCGCGTTTCTTGAAATTGCAATTCAGAGTTTATTATGACAATGAGATGTACATTGCGTAGTTAATACAATCTTGTTCATGTTTGAGCTGATCGACTTCGCAATGTACATCGAATTATCACCGTGAACTAAGAATGTCTTTCGATGAAATAGAGCCCCGGCATCCGCTCGCACGTTCCGATATATTTCATATAAAGTAATTTTGACAAATGTTGTCTGAAGCATTGCTGGAAAGACATAATAAAGTGTGACATAATAATGTATGATACTAAACCAGCCTGAAGCTTTTTAAACGTGCTGTGTTCAGTGTATTCTGTTTGTGCCAGTAGAGCGTACATAAGCAGCCCATATACGTCCAACTTTAGGGCACAGGCCTTCTCTCAGTGAGAGAGTTTGGGCTGAATCACCACGCGTGCCCACCGCGGATTGGCGATTTCAAGCGCTGAGGTATGTGAATAGCTCAGACACTCAGGTTTCCTCACGATGTTTTCCTTCACCGTTAGCGAGTGGTATTGCTACTATAACTTCACAAATGTACATAACTTAGAAAACCAAGTCATGCCCGCACTGGGGATCAAACCTGGATCTCTTGCTTCCGAGTCCGATGTTCTACCCACTAGGCTACCACCGCTTTTTAGTAGAGCGTACATTCTACCTTAATATACTGTACTATTCTATGTTTAAGTGTCTGGCTAATGTGGCGATCGGTTTAGTGGATCCGCAAATAAATAAAAACCTTACGGTGTTAGTTACAAAAACAATCCGTAAACACTGTTAGGCTCTTATATAGTACATTACTGCAGCGGTCAGCAAAAGAGGCATTGACGGACGAACGTGGAAATGTGGGCCGAGACGAAGCCGAGACACACATACGTGAATCCATCAATGCCTAGTTGTGACCAAGGGTTGTATATGATTTTTCTCAAATAATGCGCGGAGATTAAAACTAAGTAGTACTAAGGCAGAACTTTTTATTTGAAAAATATTTTTCTTTCGATTTTGGCGGTAACAAGTTTTCTATTACGGCTCTTGCCGCCTCTTGAATTTGCACTTATCATCTTCACTTTTCATCACTTGAACTCATTCTGTTAAATTCAATCATCATCATAAGCAGCCTATATACGTCCCACTGTAGGGCACAGGCCTTCTCTCAGAGAGAGAGTATGGGCTTAATCACCACGCGTGCCCACCGTGGTTTGGCGATTTCAAGCGCTGAGGCATGTGAATACCTCAGACACCCAGGTTTCCTCACGATGTTTTCCTTCACCGTTAGCGAGTGGTATTGCTACTATAACTTCACAAATGTACATAACTTAGAAAACAAAGTCATAGGTACATGCCCACACTGGGAATCGAACCTGGGTCTCCCGCTTCCGAGTCCAATGTTCTACCCACTAGGCTACCACCGCATCATTAAATTCAATAAACTTTCAAAATCAGACGAACCACGAATGAACAACAATAATTTCTGCCGCATTAGTGTTCTTTTTTTTTCAATAGCTTTCTATCGCAAGCCAGTTCGAAATTTAAATAAAACCTCTGATAAGTTTCCTCCTGGGTTGTCATTGTTCGGAGTGAAAGATCATTCTATTTTTAAATAACACGACAGATATGAGTTTAGTATGTACAGTCGATCCGTTCTTACTTGGCACAAGATGTAAACAAACCTCTTCTATCACAAAACTCGATATTCCAAGGGCATCACTCAATGTAGATTACCACATTTAGTTGTAGACACTAGTTAAGACACATGGACATTGAATTTCACCGAAAACTGGCCTACATTGTGGTTGCGAATTAGATTTTTTTGCGAAATTCAGATTTTCATACAATTCTGATCACAGGTTAGCAAAACTACACAGATTACTTTGACATTATGTTGCAGTGATGGGACGCGGTTGGATGAGGTGAATGAAAGAACGAATGAATGAAATTGCGCAATCTGCTAAAATATTATTTTGTTCTTTAAAAATGGCAAAATATTTACCCGGTGGGTATTAGGTAAATATTACATTATTCACGTAATACTGTATTATTCTATTACAACGACGAAATACATGTGTTTTTATAATCAATTTATGGTTGTTACTTTTTTCTGCTATAGTAAGTTTGATTCTATCAATTGTCAGAGAGCCAGTGAAATTAAATTGAGTCAAAAATTTTAGTACCCATATGTCGCAGATAGATTGCGACGATATTATTATAACTTAAAATATTTTATATTCCAATAAACTTAATTTCATTCATTTAACAATTAAATCTATGAAACTGTAGCAATTCATTCAAGTAATACCCAACCCTATGTAATGTGACATTTTGTTGGTCCTCCATGTTTGTTTACTACTTGTGCCAAGTAAGAACGGATAGGGTATAATTTATTTGGCCGCAAAACACATTCTATGAATTTTCATAGAACTTTTTCCGGCCGCTGCTCGCGTGTAATTGGTCAGTACAGCAATTTCGATTTATCTCGAAGAAGGTTATCGAAATAATGCTCAAATTTCCAAGCATGTTTGAGAAAAAATTATTATAAAGTTTATTTTCAAGTGACGTCATTGCTTTCTCCTCCAGACTGGTGTAAAACCCAAAAGCACGTCGTGCAAGGGCGGATGCGAGGCGGCGGCGCGCGAGTCCCTGCCCGACGTACTGCGGGCACATCCGCTGCTGTACCCTGCCGCCTTGCATATCCTTGCTGATTTACACCAAGGTTTGTTTGTTTCACAAAAAAAAAAAAAAAAAATTTACATAAATAAAACTGTGGAACTTACTCAAGGTAACGGACACGACAAGGTCACAATCAAATGGGATCCCCACCACACTAGAGTGGACCCTTTAAAGCCGACCCCAAATAAACTTCCGGCGAAATCAGACCGTTTACTTTTCTTTTGCCGGGGGAGGGAGGGAGGGGGGGGGGGGGGGGACGAGGATTTCATTCATGTTTGTGTTTCATTCAATGAGAATCAATTATCTAAACACAAATGAACGCCGAATACCAAGTTAGAAGTTACTAAGAAAGTTTAAAGCTGTTGGTTTCCATGTATTCGTAAATAAATAATTAATTAGTGAAGAGATCCAATAATGTTGGATTATGGTTTATTCAGTATCCTTCATTTTTCGTGAATGAAAGAATAACGACACGTCTAAACACAAAACTCGCAATAAATAATCTCTGCTACGTAAGCTTTCAGAGCCACTTTCGGCCCATAATGTGCATTTTTCTCCTCCAGTTGAGCACCTGGACCCGTCATCCGTGACCATCCTCGCGCCGCAGCAATGGCGGCCAACTCCTCAAGACGTCCACATGGTGCTGACTGACTGGGCGCTGAGATGTGCGGACCTTCTGCCCACCCTACTGCTGAGTTTGGACTACACGCCGCATTCGTAAGTGCTTTTTAGGGTTCCTTACTAAGACCACTGTCCGTCCGTCTGTCAGATACAGGCTGTATCTCGTGACCCGTGATAGCTAGGCAGTTGAAATCAAAAGTAGCAGCGTAGGACGCCCACCAGCTCGCTGGACCGACGATCTGAGGCAGATTGCTGGCAGTGGCTGGATGAGGATGGTCGAGGACAGAAGGAAGTGGCGTGCCTTGGGGAGGCCTATGTCCAACAGTGGACTAGTACGAGCTGATTGATTGATAAAAAGTAACTTTAATAGTTAAAAAATTATTAAATTTGGTTTTTACATTCAATGCTAATTTTTATTGTAACAAGGGCTTAAACACACAAAAAACACAATTGATTTATTGATACTTTTATTGCACTTAATGTAGGTATAATACGGCGGACTCAATGCTACGAGCATGCCTTTTCATCATTATTTATCTTTTAACATGGCCTCGCCAATGAGATTAAAACATATGGTTTCATAACTATGAGGGGTTTTGCTATAATCGCCACGCTTAACCAATAGGGGTATTTCTCGGTTTTGAAAAAAAAAAAATATTTTTGGGACTGCCGAAATGTATATAAAGGCATGTTGTAAATGTGACTTGATTTGGTTTCATATTATGCATACCTAGTCGGTTCTTATATACTGTCACTGGCCACTAATTTTAAATTCCGAACACCAAGAAAAAAAATGAAAATGCTGTTCGATTTTCGAATGTTTTCTGATTGTAAATCTGCAAATTCACAATTAATTTCATTAATTTTGACAATGGAGTGGACTCGCAAAGAGGACCGAGTAGCAGTAATTTCATTGCATCGTTGCGGCCATCCACCGAAGACAATATTCAACTTGCTTCAAAAGTTAAAAATTACGAAGAGGTTCGTGTACCGTACCATCAAGAGGTACAGTGAAACCTCTAGTGTCGATGACGAGAAAAGAACCGGCAGACCTCGTTCCGTTAGGACTCTAAGGGTCATCAAAGCAATCAAGGCGCGTATTGCGAGAAATCCCGTCCGTAAGCAGAAACTTATGGCTTTGGAGATGGGATTAACCAGAAGTACTGTAAAAAAAGTACTTAATGAAGACCTGGGACTACGAGCTTACCGAAAAAAGAGTGGGCATCTTCTGAACGCGCGTTTGATAGCCATGAGAGCCAAGAAATGCAAAGTTTTGTTAAAGCGGTACACAAGGAACAGACACCGCGATATCCTGTTTACAGATGAGAAAATTTTCAACATCGAAGAAAAATACAACAAACAAAATGACAGGATCTACGCTACCAGCTCTGCGGCCGCTAAAAATGCTGTTCCTAGAGTGCAGCACGGCCATCATCCATCATCAATCATGATTTGGTTGGGAGTGTCCTACTACGGCCCTACTGAAGTGCATTTTTGTGAAAAAGGTGTCAAAACCAGTGCAAAAGTGTACCAGGACACTGTTTTAGATCGCATAGTAAAAGATCTACCCCTGACACTCTTTGCAGGACGGCCATTTGTGTTTCAACAGGACTCCGCACCAGCGCATAAGGCCAAAACAACTCAGGAGTGGTTCGAGCGCCAGAACATCGAGCTAATAAGGCATCAAGATTGGCCCTCGTCCAGCCCGGACCTCAATCCACTGGATTATAAAATTTGGCAGAAATTAGAGGAAAAGGTCTGTTCTAAACCTCACAAAAATTTGAGCAGCCTAAAGTCATCATTGATGAAAGCAGTGGCCAAAATCGACATGAATATGGTCCGTGCTGCTATTGACGACTGGCCGGAGAGATTGAAGGCTTGTGTGAAAAATGGTGGCAATCATTTTGAATAGATTTCGTTTATTATGTAAGCTAATAAAATTACCTTTTTAATAATAAAACATTTTTTTTAATATCGTGTTTTGTTTTCATTTTATCGCCAATTTTGTTTGTGACAGAACTTAAGCACCGACTAGGTACAGATGTTAAGGAAGTAGCTTTTGTAATATTTTTCAATACCACACGCTATTATCATCATCATCAGCCATTTGACGCCCACTGCAGGACACAAGCCTCCCTCGTAGTTTTCCTAACCATGAAGGGTTTTGCCATAACCGCCACGCTCGGCAAGACGTCGGTTTCCGTCTCCTGGTAATTGATTTCCTATTTTCGTGTGCAATAAAGTAATAACAATAAAGTATAGGAAACTGACTTGTACGGTATTGTTTGCTAAGTGTCGATTTCCAACGTGACCTTCCAGCGGTGTAGCCCTGGCCAGCCAGCTCGCGGCCGGCGCCTGGCTGTGCGAGCACCAGCGCTCGCTGCCGGAGCCGCCGGAGTGGGCGTGGCGCGTGCTGCGGCGCCTGCGCACGCACCGCGCGTGGTGGGCGGGGCCTCTCGAAGCGCCTCCCCCGGCCAGTGAGGGCGGCCTGTTCGTGGACGCGTTCAACCTGCTGTCCACGGATTGGGGGCACTGTGTGCCTGTGGTGAGTTGGCGTACCTAATTTTCGGTATCATCACTATTTTAAGAGTTGGATTCTTGTCGGTGCGAGTCGTTATGACATCAAGCTTAAGAAGAATTTTCGGTCAATATAGCTTCTCCGTGGCCTTCCTTTACCTCTCTTTTTTTGTGATATTCTCTATAAATTTTTCGTGACGTAATAAGTGTTACAGCGTTATCCCCATTTCTTATTTGATCACATTTTAAAACTTTCACTGGTTTACGATTCTGTCTCGCTCGCACAATTTAACATTTTTTGTGATTGTAATAAAATGAGTATACTTTTGATAAATGTGGTCTAAGGATTTGATAGATAATAAAATTGCGGATAATAAAATTCAAGACATATTTTCTATATCCTGTACCTAACTTTTGATTGACAAAATTTGATTCCAAAATTAATAATTTTGGAAACAACTTTTCTTTGCTAAAAACTACGTATTTGACATAGCCGTAATTTTCAAACCCTCAGACTACATAGTTATCAAAATTTTACTCATTTTATTACAATCACAAAAAATGTTAAATTGTGCGAGCGAGACAGCGTGCTCCACGTAGGAACAGCCGTAATGAAAAAACTCTGACCAATTCGACGGCTTATGCAGCCATTTATGCGCGCGACATCCTGGTCCATGTACGAGAAAAAGCTCCACACCGTACACAAGATGCTTTTCCTCGTGAAACGTCTTTCAGTTCGGTTGTATGTCGCCTCGGTGAGGGCTGTAACTCTGTAACTACGAGTGTCGGGTGCAATTCATTTATATATCATTGAGTAGAGCAAAGTAGCTGTTTATTCGTGCCACTAGACGGCGCCAGTGCCGCGTAACACATTGCGCAGTTTGAGCTAAAAATATTAACGCTTAAGATATGTTAAGAAGATAAGAGCGGAGTGGTCAGAGGTGGCGAATGATCGAAAATCTTAGTCTAAAAGGGGGGAAGGCCTTTGCCCTGCAGTGGGACACCCATATTACGGAGGCTACATAAAAAGAGGATTATAAAATTCTGTATTGTACATCGGGAAAAAATCTAAACATAAAATATTTACAAGGATAAAGTGCAATTGGCTTACTTATAGACGTTTCACGTTAAACAAAGGGGCGTGTAATCCGACACAGCCCCCCGCTTTGTCGCTATCGTGTCAAAGATAAAGATAAAAATTGTATATCATGCAATTAGTGAATAAAGGACGGATTTAAAGCGAGGGCCATAGATGAATCACGAGCAAGTGAAGGAAGGTTATTACTGAATCACGATCCAAGGGAGTGATTTATGATGATTGAATCACGAGCGTAGTGAGCATGAAGAATACTCGACATACAAATCCTTTGTGCAAATAACTCCTCGAGATTTGATCGGTCGATATTTGCTAAAAAAAAAATGTTTATTTTCGCTTAAATTATTTCTTTTTGTCTTTGTCATGGTATAAAGTATAGTATGCAACTCTCGAATAAAGTACGGATTTACATCAAGGGCCACGAATCACTCGCGTCGATCAGGATTCTAACACTCGAATCACTCGCAACGCTCGCGATTCAATCATGAATCACTCCCTACGGTCGTGATTCGGTCGTTAGAATCCTTCACTTGCTCGTGATTCGTCTACGGCCCTCGCTTTACGTCCGTCCTCTATTCACTAATTGCATAATATACTATTATATCGCCTCACCAAAATACCCCGTTCCTGTAGATCTGCTCTAGGGGCGTGCAGGCGCTGCGGCGGCTGGCGGCGGCGGGGCGCGCCCGGGACGCGGCGCACTGCCTGGCGCCCGCGCTGCTCGCCATGGCGCCCGCCGCAGACTCCGTCTCCGCCACGCCGCTGTGAGTGCGCTCTGGCGAATTACTTCGTTTCGGATTCGATCTTCCGGGGAAACATCGAGCGTAGCTCTCTCCATAGCCCGCTGAGCGACTTTACATCGGTGGACTGGTCGAACCATAAGTGTCCACGTCTCGGCTCCGTATGTAATGACGGGTAGGACTTTTGTCTTTAGGGACTACGGTATAGGCGACGAGCTGACGGCTCGCGGTAGCCTAAATTCGAGGCGGAGCTGTGCTGTGTGCTAGGTCGTTGCGGTGCCGGTATAATGTGCCATGATGGTTCATGATGCGAAGATGGTCCAGCAGCAGACATTTCTATTTCTAAGACAGGTGCGCTACTCGGCAATGGCGTCCACGAGTAGAAGTGCACTGCAGTTTAGTGACATTAAAAAAATGTAATAGTTTCTTTAGACAAAAACAAAGTTTCCTCCAATACCATCAAAATAAGTTAAATACGGTTTTCGCTCCAGTTTCAACGAGGAAGTTTTCCGCTTAGGTTCGGCACGGTGGTGTCCCTGCTGCTGGAGTGCGGCCCCACGCTGGTGCAGCGCGCGCTGCGGCGCGGCGAGGAGGCCGGCGCCGCCCTGCTGCACAAAACCATCACGCGGCAGCTCGCGCGAGGCCCGTAAGTTACTCTGGACGGGGCCTAACGACATGACATCGGCGCTGTGAAGGTTACATAGATGGCCGATAGATGGCGAGCGCTGTCTTTAGACACCGGTTTTTTTATTAGAGCCCTCCTCAAATGTTTTCAGTATTTGTGGTTATAGCGGGAACAGAAATACATTAGCTGTGAAAATTTCAACTGTCTAGCTCTCACGGTTCATGAGATACAGCCTGGTGACAAACAGACGGATAGTGGAGAGTAGTGTATAATTGGGGCTTCTGGATCACTCGCTCTCGCTGCGCTCGAGCGAGTGCATCCAGAATGCCCCAATTCACCCTACATGAGCTGTCCTTTCGCCTGCATGATCAGTTGCGAATTGAACTGAACCGATCTAACAAAAACTACACAGTTTCATCAATACAAGAGCTATCCTTTCGCTTCAACCCAACTCGCAACTGTCACAACGGTTCGACTCATAATTGCTAGAGCTGCTGACCTTTCGGGCGCAAGGTCTGTTACGATTCAACCCAATCCTTATGATAGATCCTACCTCAGATCATAGAAGTAACTACTATGATCTGAGTAACTACTATGATACTTACTTCTATGATCTGAGGATCCTACCTACGTTTTGCGTTATAATTCGCATGTTGGGTTTTTTGCTAAACAAACTTCACACGGAAAAAAATTGGCGATGCGTGTGAGGCATATGGAGAACCCTTTTCTTTCTATGTGAAGATTTGTATTTGTCAGGTATTGTAAGGATGTTTTAAATAGGTATGATTTAAATACTCAGTTATTTTTCATAAAACTTTATTATTTAATTTACACCATTTTCTCAAACAAGTTACATTTTTTAAAGCACATATTGTGGGGTGATAAATACAACTATAAATATCAGAATTTGTGTCATATAAATTGTACAGAGTTAATAAATTTGGGCAACCATAATCTTCTAAATTAAAAACATTTGTATTATTCAGGATTTGTTTCAACCATGTCATTTTTTCTAATCCTTTACAATAAATATTTTTATGTCTTAAAAAGTGTTTCAAATAAGGTGTGTAAAAATCATACGAAACTATTCCTTCGCTCCACAACATTTTTCGATTTCGCTCTATCCAGCCTACCTGTTTTTTTTCCTCATTCGTCAGCTCATTATAATGAAAAGGAGGTTTTATTAGTAATACTTGAATTTGGTCGTTGCATACTAAAGCAAATTCTTTCGGTATAAATTCATTTTGATAGGTTTTAAACCCTTGTACGTCTACAATAACATTCATGATAACTTGCGCACAATGTTACTTAGCGGCTTATATTCAATAAGTCGATCGTTGATTATCAAACAGTAAGCACAGGTGTTACTGGGAATATCTCTCGAGGTTTCAATTTCTAATCGCACATCAACCGGACCAGATTTTAAATTTTCGTTTTGTCTCGAACAGTCGATAACAAAAAGAGGAGCTTTTTCCTTAAACGTTTGAATGTCAAGCAGCGGATCTTGTGGAAGGTTATAGAACGACTGGCGAAATTTAGTATACATGTCATATAATATACTAATCTTATTCTCATCAAACTTAAGGTTTAATGCATCATAAGGATAGTAATGAGAATTCAAAAATAATGTAACATTAGTCAAAGCACAATGATCAAAGATTGAACCGTCTTCAGTTTTATTATTTTTTCTATTAGTTTGCAAGCCGAATATTACATAGCGCGGTTTCTCTAACTGAGATGCTGTTTTTATAGCCCATGAATGTTTTGTAGTTTTTGGTAATAAGGGATACTCATACAAATCCCAGTTTCTAAATGCTATATGTATAGGATTGTCTTTTTCTAAATGTTTTAACAAAATTAATCTTTGCTGATCAGAAACTTTAATGTGGGGCATACGCCATTGAATCCTTTGAATATTAAAATTTACAATATCGTCAGCTCCAGAAACTAAACTATTCAGGTTTGTACTAGATCTATTTAAAATAAGTTCATGTTTGCAATTTAAAATAATTTTGTTGTAGTCTTCAGCAAACCCTAATAATTTATTGAGAGGTAAAAGAATGCTGAACTCGCCGCTTGAATTTTTTAATCCTTGAATTTTCCAGCCCCAAGCTTCAGCTGCCTTACTTTCTCCATTGTTTAACGAAATATATGATTTCATTGTTGTAGTTATACCAACATTTCTTATGCGATCAATTTCAATACCATTTATTTCATATCTAATATCTTGGAAAAGGAATGATATTGCATTGTTAGTAAAATTTACATTTTTTTTAACAATTTTTCCACTCGCATCTTTGTTACACACTGAAGCAATCCCTTCTATGTAAATAGAACTAGCTGCTGGTAATACATAGATGTCTTGTTGATGAATAGGTATACGTATTTCATCATTTTCGTTAAAACTGTTATTATAGGGGTTATAAGAATGAACTTCATAACTCTCTATGGAGTTATCAAACTGAGTAGAGTTATTTATCTGAAGAATATTCATGTTCTGAATCCAAGTGCTTCGAGGAATTTTTTATTATTTTTTTTAACTTTCTTCAATTTGCGAATACGTCTAGTTGATTTAAAAGCAGACTTGGTATTAATTTTCTTACTTACTGTGCTATAGTTTTTATTAGTCATGTTGTTTTTGTTAT
The DNA here is from genome assembly GCA_947308005.1 of Yponomeuta malinellus. Lineage (NCBI taxonomy): Eukaryota > Metazoa > Arthropoda > Insecta > Lepidoptera > Yponomeutidae > Yponomeuta > Yponomeuta malinellus. The sequence continues at coordinate 18,418,719 of OX371003.1, forward strand.
CGTTGAATATAATCATTTTACTTTTCTCAAATGGAGACACAGCTGAATATTTTCTGCCCTGAAGTTAATGTGTTGCCCATCCAAATCTAATATTTTTATAGTAATTGAAGAAATGATATTATGTTTGATTGGAAAATAAATTACATTCCTAGGAATTTCCACAAACCTATGGCTTGGAGGAACGTTTGGTATAAATTCGTGAATAATGTGTGTAGGTTCTCCGTTTGTGTAGGATCCCTGTACAAGATCACATTCGATCCTTATAACGGACACTGGTAGAATGTTCACAGGACTCGTGGACTCATGCCATTTATTTGCTTCTAATTTGATATTAGGGAAACCAAGTATTGGTGCAATACTATTTTCTTTATCAAAATGTATAGATTCATTACAATATATAGAACATGTCATAGTGTTATTATTAGGTCTTATATAAATCTGACAGTTACCAATTCTTTCTTGAATATACTCATTCAAATCTTGTAAATCGTAAATACCTGTCGGAAACTTGATCTTATTTTCTTTTTCCCCATAGACAAACAAATTGTGATTTTCAGTTATGTTTGGTATGCAATTAAAAGCTGAAAAATATACTAAGCCGCATTCATATTTACCATCTAATATTAAAGGTGGGACATAATTTGATTCCAGTATCGATTTTCTCCCAGTTATTGTAAACGTGTGAGACATAACGGCGGACAGAATCTAAATGACTTTAAGTTTTTTGAGGAGAGCTTTATATTTCACTATAACGCCTTTTGCCAAAAAATTTTAAGAAATTTCAAGCAATAATGACCACATTTAAACGTGTTGTCTTGTTGATAATTGTCGTAGTTGTATTTTATATTTCGACCGATATATTTAACTAACTCTAGAGGTGGTTTCAGATCACCATAACTGTCAAAGTATTCCACGTATTCATTTAACTTTGCATAGGCTACCCAATGAGTACCAGGGTTTTGAGAGCTATCCAAATTTAGAACACCACATTCCATTTTTGAGGATGTTTAGGTAATTCATCTCTCATAAAGACTCCTCGAAAAAAAGGAATTTTTTTTGCATGGTGCAAAATATCAATATTAGTTAGCGCTCGATTGGGCAGCCGATTATTCAGTTTTTTTCCTTCTTCGTAGTATATATTCCTAAGCCATCAGCATGCGGTTTGACATGCAATCCTCTTCCAATACATAATGCTTCCATTCTCTCATTGTGTCGTTTTAATTCCTGAAAGCGTCGTTTTGCATTCTTTACATTATTAAACGCTTTCGCTATACCAGCAGCTCCACCAGCTAGACTACCGGCCGCTGATAGTCCAGCAAATATTGGAATAAGTGGTAAAAAACCTCCGGTTTTTGGTAAAGGTATTATTCGAGGCAAGCTAATGGCATTTTGCGGTAGGTCTGAGGCAATTTCTTTTGCGGCCGCTATTGCCAATTCTATGGCAGCTTTTTTACATTTGGGTTTTAAATTTCTTATGTGTTTCTTTGTACGAGAAACAATGTTTTTGAAGGTGCTCTCTAAAGCATTTCTTTTTTTAACGCGAGATGACTTCTGTCTAGTAGTCGATATTTTATTCATAGTTAAAATTCAAAATGGTCTGTTCCTGCTTACGACCAAACGACGACTAAAAGCATTATTTGTGGAATGGTAACTATAAACGGTTTGACTTATGTATCCAACTGTTTTCATTTTTAGGTAAACCTAGCCATTTCACATATAACTGATCTCCTTTTTTCTTTAAAATTTTTTCAACTAGATAGATATTAGGATGCCGAGTTTTTTGCAATTCCTCAACATAAAATGCTCCTAATATAGGTCGATGTCTTGCATCTTGCAAAATATATGTGAGTGGATGTGTATATTGTATCTTTATTATTTTAAATACCTCTGTTGACCAATTAGGAGTGAATCCTTTCTCAAATGTACCTTTATACTTGCTTATTCGAACATAATCCCCAACTTTTAATTTATAACATTTTCGCTGAGGTGTGTGTGATTGCAATAATTGATATTTTTTCAATATTATTTTTTTATTGCTATGGTTAACTTTTTCTGGAGCGAGACCAATTGTTCTATGATATGTAGAGTTATATTCCTGTACGATATTTTTTAATGAGCCGTTGATCCATTTATAGTTTCCTTGTAAACTGAATTTTTTGTATAATTTACTTCTCAATGTTCTGATAACTCTTTCCACTATAGAAGCCTTTTTAGTAGAAAATGTTGAATAATGGTTAATTTTGTGTTGTTTTATCAATTTACTAAAATCTGAATTATAAAACTCTTTTCCTAAATCTGTTTGTAAGTTTTTAGGCGTGCGACCTTTTTTTAGTAATGACTCAAAAGCTTTAGACACGGTTTCTTTATTTTTTGATGTAAGAGGAAATGCCCAGACATATTTCGAAAACGTGTCGATGACTATTAATATATATTTATTTTGAGAATTTTCGTTTGCCAGCGATTGTATATCAATAAGATCAGCTTGCCATAAATCATCAATATCTTTCATTATAACATGTCTACGAGGAAAATTTTTTCTCACATTTTTATGAATTTCATTTACAACACTCTCTTTACTCATTTTTTCTTAATTTTATCACTTAGGGTGTCAATTTTTCTGTCAGCTCCTTTTATTTCATGATTTAATTGTAATACAGCATCATCAATCTTTTTTAGTTGTTTTGCCAGTTTATCTATTTGTTTGTCTACGTATTCTTTATTAGCACAATCATTAGGGTCAATAGGCACTCCAATATGTTGTAATATATTGTACTGAGCATCGTTTCCAACACATTCTGTAGTTACATTATTAATTTTAAGTTTTTTGTGTACATGGAGACCGAATTTATCAACATTCATATTCAATAGCTCAGAAAACACTGAGCAGAACTAACTAATATAGTTTCTTTTATTCACCCTTTTATTACATTAGCCTCTTTTAACTCTTCAATTATTGATATTATTTCATTATCATGAGCAGTGTTACCCGCATCTTTAGAAGCTATCAAAATTTTCAATCGTTCAATTAATTCATTCGGATCATCCCAGTAAATGAAATCTGTATTTTTTTTGTATTTCTTCAATTTGGGCAAAGCACCGCCATGTTTGATATCATCAGATTCAATTTCAAAGAAAAGTGGTTTTATAAAATTGCAGTACTTCATTCCTTTATCACCTCTGATTTGATTCTCCGGATTAAAATTTCTCCTATGCGCGCTTGTTTGACATAAAATATCTTTATAAACTATTTTATCTTTTTCTGTCACTTTTCCGCTATCCGGTTTACTTTGAAATAATAACTCACTTAAACCAGGAGTAATGTCATAACTCTTGTCTCCTATTTTAGCTTGTGAAATTTGAGCATAATCGTTATCATATATATTATCTGAAAATAGTACATTGCTATTGCCTATCATTATTTTTTCATTTTCACTGCGCACTCCAAAAGGTATATTAAGGTTTTTATATTCAAATACTTTTTCCTGAACAGGAGTGCTACAATTTTTTAATTCTGTATTACATATGTTAGGTGTTAAAGGACTTGCTGATAAATGAGACATTTTATTTTCACTCCTTTTATTTCCAGAGATAAGGGGTGAAAAATAAAATTGTGATTCATCATCTTCATCATTATCATCATTCTTGCTGTTCTCGTTTGGTACATATGTTTTTACATGATTTTCAGTATTTTTATTTGATATTATGGATTCCAAAGGATCTGTGATTGGCTTAAAAAAAATGCGTTGTTTATACTTTAAGACGTCTTCTTCTTTTCGCAGTTGTTTAGCTTTATTTTTTATAGTTTTTATAGATTTTATTATTTTTTTCTTTATATCGTCACCCATTATTGTATTTATTTCGATGTTCGGTGTGTCAGTGTTTGAATTTAACTAAAAAAAATTCCGTACGATGCTTATTATAATAACTTTTATCACATTATGAATCAAGTCTTATAAACATATCAAATGATTTTCTATATCTACCCTTTCCAAGACTACAATCTTTATTGATTAACATAAACATGTATGGGTCTTTCCAGATTTTTGAGCATAGTTCTTTGAACGTTAGCCAATTCATATCAGAACCAACATGTTCATCATAAATGTGTTTTAAATTTACATCGTCTTGCTTAAATAGAATCAGAAAGTTGACATTGTCGCGGATTAATTGTTTAGGTATTTTAGAATATGTTTGAGAAAGATAAAAGCAGTCAATTTGCTTGTGTCTGCCCATGGAAAAAAAATTCCGAATATTTACTTGGCTTTCACATGTAACGTCATCAAAAATAAAAATAGAATTTCTCATCGCATCATTCGGAGAAATAACATCTTCACCATTTTCAAATACAAACATATTAACCTCTGGAATTGCACTAAAAATATTTTTCAAGAAACAATACTTAGGCTGGAATGCCGTTTTTGAATAAAGATAAATGTTATGGAATTTGAGTCCATTTTGATGCATCAATAAATTAAGCACAATATTTGTTTTACCACAATTTGAGGGCCCGCATATTATGGATCGTATAGTATTTGGTAAAAGAATGCTATGTTTGACTGAGGTTCTGGCTTGTTCCAAATCTATGTTGCTGACTTCCAGCGATACGGGTTGTTTAATCAACTTCATATTTTTTCTTATAGAATACCTTTCCAATTTAACTTGTTTTCTGCTAGGCGCCTAAGAGCCACGAAGATTAGTGGCATAGTCTCAGTGGCGCCCTCTATATTTTTTTCAATGTCGTGGAGCACGATGAAACCTAGTTAGATCGATAGAGGACAAAAAAGTAAACAAGAAATTATTAAAGTCACCATGTCCTAAAGTGGCACGTTTAGGAGTTATTGAGCTTTGAAGTTTGTATAGAATTTCCACTAACTGAGTTTCATCACTGAATTTGTCACTTGATATGAGTTTTCTCGGGGATTCAAACCTACTTTGAAGTTTTTTAAAGTCTGGGTAGCTATGTCTAGTAGGTACCTACCTACTTATATACATATATACATGAAATTATAGTATTATTCATGCATCCAATTCGTTCAATTCGATTAAAATTCAAAACATGTCAATATAAAACCAACAGTTTAATTAATATAGATAGGTTTAGGTGGTGAATTTTCCTTTAAATACACTATTTTATTTACTTACCTGATAGGATTGATGAAAAGCAGATTTATAACTCTGGTAAAAGCTCCCGTAATACCCTCGCATTGTAAGCATCCTCGCTACGCTCGGGTGCCTTAATATACGGTATCTATAATAAACTGGGTGTTTTTTCTACGACTTATTTAGCAATTTAGTCAAGAATCGGCAACGAGTCACAGGTGCCAAGCATATAGTCCAGTATTTAGTGAAAAATGATTCAAAAGTTAAGTTTTATAAAATCTCATACAAACTTCAAAGCTCAATAACTCCTAAACGTGCCACTTTAGGACATGGTGACCTTAATAATTTCTTGTTTACTTTTTTGTCCTCTATCGATCTAGCTAGGTTTCATCATGCTCCACGATATTGAAAAAAATATAGAGGGCGCCACTATGAACTATGCCAGGCCCCATACAAAAATCTTCGTAGCTCTTTCAAATGGTTTTTTTTTTTAGAAAATATGCATATTATGTACCTACTTGATAGTATAATATCTTGGCGATGGTGGAATGGAATGCAATTTTATTTAGGTGGTCCTGCTTTATATAGGCAGAACTATATCCACACATTGTGAGCATATACAGGCAACATACCCTTATAATATGAGATCTATTTTATTTTTCAAGTAAGCAAAGTAAGGGTTAAAATATAGTCTGAAGTCAAATGTTATATTTATTTAACAGTATTGAATGAGGGACAGACAGACAGACAATTAGATTTTGGTCTATTAGTAGAGTGCTCATCAAAAAAGGTTTTGAGTGTCGTAAGCATAAATATCATATGTCTTACTATATTTAGGAGGAAATTAAAAAAAATATGCTTAATACTTGTGCTTAGTTTCTCTAAAGGTCTCGAAGAGAGTGCAAGTCGACGTTTGCTGTTTAAAGTTTGCAGAATAAATGGTTAGTATTCTTTTACATTTTTATATATTTTATTGTTAGAGATAGTAATTGTATCTAACTCTTTTTTCGTTGTTTACAGAGCATGGCGAATGAGAATGATCCTTTCTACTACTCACAAGACATAGGAAGCTATTTACGGTACCAAGACAAATATTTGAATAAAGTTGAAGATGTTGCGGTTGAAGCTCCAGCTGAAGACTCCAAACATGAGAAAGAAGCAAAAAAACTGAAGAGAAAGTACGAATTTAAGAAAAATCAAACGACTACGTCTACAGTTTCTCTCACGTCCCACATTATAAAAAAAGTTAAAAAAGGAAGACGTCTTATAAAAATTTCTATTGAAAATTTAGAAGGAAACACCCAATCTGACGAAACTGATGTGCAGTACATTGTGAGTGAAGACTATGATAATATATTGGAGGAAGCTGAACACTTGATAGAAAAGATTGCGAAAAAAATTGGCTGCTGACTGAGTGAATATTATTGTGTAGTGTCTAAAAAATAGTGTCTCAACTTATTAAAATGCAACTGTTTTGTAACAGAAATATTGATAATTATGTGTCTTACAAATCATATTCTATGGTTTGGCAAATGTTTTAGTCCTCATTAAAATTATTTTTTAATGAACTGCTGTTTCTTTTATAACAAATATAGGTCATCATTCGTAGAAGAATAAAACGCTGCTATTAGAGTATATGTTATGTTTTATTAGAATATAATCTTTAATAACAATACATTGAAAATAAAAGTAGAATATAAAATATTTTAATTGAGTCACACACGTTAGCAACTTCTGCTTTATTCATGAGTTAATATACATTTTTATTTCCCTTAAAATATAGTTTTACAATGTCCCCAAGGTAGGGTTTCATAACTATTCTTTATAGACTGTCTTTTGTCATCATCTCTAGACAGCACTAACTTATTAATACGTTGAGTAAACAATTTATGATTTTTAGACTTAATTATACACATTTTGTCTCTCAAAGTTTCATTAAAATTCAAAGCCCTTTTATATTTGTCAATCGTCAATTTCCTAGTAACCGATTTCTTTATGCCCTTAGCTTTTTTTATAGAAGAACTGACACAATCTATACAGTAAAGTTTAGCTCGTAAACCAACATACTCAGATATAAGTTGACCACCCATTTCATCTTTAAAGTAACCAGGTATTTTGCTGTTCACTATGAGCATTCTATGACTATTAGTTTTTTCAAAATTACTAGTGTCAAAATACTTCAAATTGTATCTCAGGTCGTTGTAAAAATCTTCAGTATAAATCAAATACAACAGGCTATCCGTATCTGTATAACAAAGTTTTATTTTATTATTATCATACATTTGCTTCATAACAGAATAATGGAATCGATACAAATGGCATTTAGAAAGCTCTAGTATTGAAAACCCTATATAAATTGGTCTGTCTAAAACGATTTTCGATTGTTGCATTTGTATCGCCACCAATGATTCCGAAAAAATTGTCATATTCTTGAAGTTTGGCGCGCTAACATATTGTTCTGCACCACGAAACTTATTTGTCTTGTTAGAGATATCTTTCCACACGTTTACTAGCTTTACATCTACTTGCTTTCTTTTGTTTTCAATAGTTTTACCAAATATAGAATTATTTTGCTTTTTGAAAAAGTCTCTTTCAAAATCAGAGGTGGCATTTTGTCTTAGACTGGTGTTGAGTTTTATGTATGGTTTTAAAAAAGATTCTTGTTTGAAAGTCAACAATCTATGAATTTTCAATAATTTGAGCCCATTTTTCAAACATTCTTGTAAGTGAACATAATGTATTACATATTTGTATTTATCGTATAGGTTAGCTATCAACTTTGAATTTCTACTGCCTTCTGGAATAAACTTTTCGGCTGCGAATGGCAGATCAGAGTGGTCATCATGAAGTTCTGGAGGATAATGTAAATCTACTTCAAGAATATAACCCACATCACTATCCTTAGCAGTCTTATTGATATCAAAAAGTTTAATTTCATCATCATTAAAAAATCTGAAGTTGCTTGTAGGAAGCTTTTGCATCATAGCATACCCGTATAAATTTACACAGTCAAGATAAATTAGAAAACTTTCAGCATCATCATGATCATAATCAGAAAGATACTTGTTATTTGCTTTGGCATATTTTTGAGAACATTGGGCTAGACCTCCCCTGATTCCACTTTCCAACATTTGATACATTTCCACATCTGAAATAAGATCTAATTCGACTTTCGTATGTAACAACATAGCGTCCCAACTTAAAGAAGGCGATGAAACATAGTAGCACGGATCGAGACCATAATGTTCTAAGCTCATACATCGAAATTTTTCAAAAACATCGCACAGCAATAACACATCACACTTGAGATATAAATCAGTATATTCTCCTAAGTTAGAAATATTAAATGTCTTCCAAACTTTCAATGCATGGTTATAGTCTTCATCTGAAACAGTTTGCGATGAAAGTTGGCTATAAAACTTGGAGGGGCTGGGTAAGTGTTTTTCATCATAGCGTTCCCAAGAATCAACATAATCATAGCAGTATACTCCCTTTCTGCGGACTAAATCAAATAAATGTTGATCTTTGAAAAAGGATCGCAAATTTTTCAGATCTTCTGGTTTCATCGTTTTCACTAAATTGTCCAAGCTTGAACTCAGGAAATTGAAAGAATCTATAAATTTGAGCTGGGCAACATTCTGACTGTCTATAGGAATAAACTTTGTAAAAGAAATATATTTTTCTTTATTTTTCGGTATTAGATTAATTCGACCACACACAGCAGCAAGTTGTTCAATAAATAAATGGGAGTCGTAACCGGAAAGGTTGTGAAATATGATAGGTATAAACGAGCATGCTTTTGCGTTCAAATTACATACATTATGAGCAGGACCTCTATAATTTCCAGTAAAATGGTCATGATCCGCAACAATAGAATCATTGTCATCGAAATTTTCTTTACATATGTGACACATTGTAGCGGTGTTGAATGCTATTAATTCTTTCTCACTTAGAGGGCTCATAGGTTTTTTCACAGATAGTATGTTGTGTAATCTTTTCACGTCTTTACAAATAGAATCGACAAATTTTTCCGAAGCATTAAGACCTCTGTAAGATACTAATTCATTTAACTCTGGGTCTGCTTCACAGTGAATGTAATAAGCGAAACAGGTAGCTTTATGAACTTGTATATTTTCCACGTACGCAGACTTATTTTTATCTGAGTATTCATGTAATAAACTCTCAAAGTCACCATAAATTACTATGGGAACTTTTTGCGTTCTTTCATAATTTGCAAAGCTTATCTTTGTGTTATCTGGAGGAAGTTCAGTTCGAATTCTAGAACAGTTATGATTTAGTAATTTATCGATGGAATCATAATAAACAAAACATTCATCACACAAGTGAATTTTTGACTTATGTTTTGTTAATTGCTTGTGAACAAGTTTTTGAAAATTTTTAATCAGACAGAAGTGTCTTTTACCATTTTTGTTTATAAATAACAAATTCACATGTTCCGGTTTGCGTTTTAAAGTCTTATAAAGTGGACCTGTGACATTATTATTTTTATCTAAGCCGTAAATGTTTACACTGATGTTCGGATTATCATTTTCAAACATTTTTATGTCATCCAAACTCGGTGGAAAAGTCATATTTTCTATGTTCAGCAAATTTGAGTAATGAGGGTATGATGTTACTCTGCTCGCATTAGTGTTTGCTGGATACATGTGGGCTATAATACTCCATAAAAAACAATGTTTATCACTGTTTTGTATGTTAACACATGACTTTGTATTTTGAATCTTTTTCGGCAAAGGCAAATATGAACCAGCTCTCAGAGGATTATAACTGGCTATATTTACTTCTAAATGTTGTATAGATTCAATCGTCCATCCAGATTCAGAAAGCTCAAATTCTGAACATTTGGTAGTTAGTTCTTCCACAAATGTATTGTACATATCGAGTAAGTTTGTACTTTGCACTACAACTTTATACTTTGTATTGAAGGACTTTATAGAAGATTCGTCATTTTTCGGCAAGATATAAGAAACAAAGAGTTCAAAGTTCACTTTAACTGAAATATATTTCTTCATCGACCTTTTAATTAGATAGCAGGCTTCTTCTGAGACTTGCGAAAGAAATAATTCTGGCGAAATATTATTTTCTGAGGGACAAATCTTGTAACTAGCGATTCTATTTTTAAAAGCATTCGCTATTAGGTATACATTATCGAATTTAGTTTGCAACAAGCAGTTGGACTTATGAATATTGCTCTTTTTATGATTAGAATGTTTATGATAGTCAACATTACAGACTCGACAGTGAAACATGGTGGAAAATATTATATAAGTACTCAGGTAACTTTATAGATTTCTGATAAAAATTGTCAATTGTTTAGGATAGTCAACATTACAGACTCGACAGTTGGAAAAAAATATTAAATAAGTAGGTACTCAGGTAATTTTATATATTTGTTCTTAAATTTTTATATTTAGTTTTTTTATTATTGATCTACCGAAGTAGATTCTGGAATAAAATACACAAATTAGCTTAGCTTTAGTATATATTTTATAAGTAAATTCTAAAATGAGATTAACCACATATTATAGGGTTTAGATTTCTTAATTTCAATTTCAGTTTTTATTTTTGTATATTTATCTACCGAAGTAGATTCTGGAAGAAAATACACAAATTAGCATAGCTTTAATATATATATTTTATAAGTAAATTCTAAAGGAGATTAACCACAATTATAGGGTCTAGATTTCTTAATTTCAATTTCAGTTTTTATTTTTGTATATTTATCTACCGAAGTAGATTCTGGAAGAAAATACACAAACGAAGAAAATAAAAAAAAAAGCAAAGCTTTATTATAAGTAAATTCCAAAAGTAGATAACCACATACAGGTTCTAGATTTCTTAATTTCAATTTTGGTTTTTATTTTTAATTATTTATCTACCGAAGTAGATTCTGAAATTAATACAATAAGATAAAATCAATAATAAAATCAATACAGAACATAAGAGTTAAAAGTTCTTAGCGTTCTTACGGGAATAAAGTATAGGCTGTATTCCCTTAAAGTCTTCCTTGGCGGCTACCACTAACTGTGAGGTTGCTCGCCATAGCGGGCTGTTTTCTTTCACAGCCGCCTTTAATGAAATTATAGAGTGTTTATAAAGGTCTTCAGTTAACCCTTCTAGCTCCCGACAGTTGGACACGCGAAGCTCCACATAGTAGTCCCCACGCCGAGTAGGATCCCACTGCTGTGTGTACCCGGTACCCGATCTTCTATACAGGTAGCTCTTCAAAGCAGCAGCTCGCACGGGTTTGTTCGTAGAATCCTCATCCTGATAACAAAAAAATTACAGTCAGCATTTGTCAAATCTTCTTCATATGTGGTATACCTACATATCACATAAAAGGACTGATATATTTAGCCCGCGAAGACTTGAGGTAAAAAAACATGTTTCACATCTAAACGGGATTGGTAGATTTTTACAAATTTGAACACAGGTGCGGAGAAACTACTCAATTAACACGATTAGATCCGTTACATGCATAATAACTAGGTATGTGAAAAAGTACTGAGTTATTTAATTATTATCGGAGTGAAATAAAAAAACCCCATCTCATTAAAAAAACTAATAGTGAATAGAGCGGGAAATATGATAAAGGATAAACAAATAAAATTGAACGGCTGACTTGGAACTGTCTTTGTCTAAGAATAAAAAAAAGCTAACCTCAGAGTCGGGGAACGTGTAAGCCCGCTTCCTCTTCAGCTGCGATGTCGATGGCAGCAGCTCGCCGTCGGACTCAGAGTCACTGCCAAATAGCTGGCGCTGACGACGGCTCGCACTGGCAGCGGCTACTGCTTTCTTGCACTGCTTCTTCACCGGTTTGATAATTTTTTTTTTAGCCGAAACGGGAGCCGCGACACTCTCAGCATCGGAGTCGAAAGGATTAGTAGACCTGAAATTTTTTTTAAAGCATTAGTTTTCACGACTATGAATTGCTCCGTATTGCCCTTATGATGAAGATTTTGTAGCACAGTCAAAGTTCTAACTCGTGTAGGAAACACTAGTTAAAAAAGAAACACTGAAAAAATCTGTGAAAACAGTACACTCGATGCTATCTCTTATAAGAGAAGACGCGTAAAAAGGACTTAGGAAAAAATAATAGTAAAAAACAACACACAATGCTATCTCTTATAAGAAAAGACGCTTGAAAAGGACTTAGAAAAAATAAGAGTAGGCGCGAAAAAAGGTACATACATACTCACTCCGGATCCGGATTACTGGAATTACTGCAAACTGGAACTGCACCGAGGCACTAATTAAAATAATTGTGTGACGAAAATTACCAGCGGATGCTTTTATACCCTCATAATATTAGGACGTGTTTATAATAACCAAATGCAATTAAAAATATACTGTCGAGTGATATAATTCAATCACAACCGCCTTATTTACACTAGTACATAAAGCTGTTTTTAGTTTGCTTCAGGATACACCATTGTGATCACGCCCTTAGCTCCCTTATATGATACAGGCGACGTCTTGTCGCGGAAATCTGATGCGGAATTCTAAAAAGGAAACAGTACATACGGGATCGTAGCGCTCTAACAATATGTCATGGGTCAGGTTATTATGGCCTTCCATAATGCTTATATGAATAACCAACATTAAATTAACCTTCATCAATGAGATGGATGCTTCTGCTTACCCCTATAATGTGTCTTACACTCTCTTGTTTTTTAGAATAGTTTGATTGGTGAAATATGAAAAGAACATAGTGCATAGGTACATTACGGACTCAAATACCCCTATATAAAGATTGTTGCCTCAGCTTACCCTTAAAATAGACATCCTGGTGGTACGAAATTATCAAGAGATCACCATAAAAAATATTGAATATCTATTGCTGTTTCTGCTTACCCTTTTAAAATATTAGTTTGATGTGGGTACAGTCGGCGTTAGCTAGATCTTAGAACATATTACTTGTTTGCAATTAAAATGTAAAGAGTGATCTGCTGTCTAATGTATTTATGTTCTTCACACTTTTATTGACCATGGTATAGAACTTTTATAAAAGTGGGCCACCCATCTTGTAAGTATTTCAAGCAAAGCTATAAAATCGATATTATTGTGTGGTGATTACCTCTTACGGTAATAGAGTTATAGATTAGATATTTGTTGCACATTGATGTTATAGCAACATTTATTTATTGGTTACAACAGTCTCTGACTACCCCTCTGGGATGTAAGCACAACTATAGATATTTATATAAGTTTGCGCTATGTTTTAAAGTTATTTATAAATGAGAACAAATAGGTTCAAAATTCCCCCAAATTAATGTTTGGAACGAAAAACCTTTCAGACAGAGGCCTCTCGGCTTGACAACTATTTAAGACAAAAAAACAAGGTATCATCGATCCAATTTTATCGACATATTTAATGGAACAGTTTTCATAAAATATTTTAAACTTTAAACCTCTTACGACAGCGTCTTTCATCTTGAATACTTACCCAATTGAAAAAAATATATACTGTACTTAGTAATAATTATGAAGGTTCAGTTCAAACAGGGATGTTTAGAAAAAAAAATGTTAAGAAGAGAATAACATCGTTGAAATACTGTCTTTTTTTACTTTGCAAAATGTCTATTCGTCTCATACTATAAAATATTGAATGCTTTTTTTTTTTTTGACTGACTTTTTCGGTGACGCAGTCCGTGGATGGTTTTGGACTGATAAAACTGAGCAGTTGCCTCAGTCCAATCATAGCTGTTAATGCATGCAATGTAAGCTCTTGGATTGGAGCATTCATTCGCTCGAAAGCGGCTAGCTATTGTATAACCATCAAGAGCGGGCGGACAAAGTCTACCGCATATCTACACACACAACATGCTTGCGCTCTATGAGCCTGGTTCACAGCCGCGCGGTGCGGATAGCAGTCTCCGACCGAATATGCCGCGCGCCGCTATTCTCATACTTCGATGTGTGCAGCTTTAGTTGACTCATTTAATTTCGCCGTGCAGCGGGTCGGTTATCAGCAACTTTAGGACTAGATTAACCGATACTTTTTGAGCCACTGTTACATGTTGAGAGTTAGGTTGATGAAACTGTGTAGTTTTTGTTAGATCGGTTCAGTTCAATTCGTAACTGATCATGCAGGCGAAAGGACAGCTCATGTAGGGTGAATTGGGGCATTCTGGATGCACTCGCTCGAGCGCAGCGAGAGCGAGTGATCCAGAAGCCCCAATTATACACTACTGTGGAGCCTTAGTAATAAGGTCCCTTACCCCTTTGGGTACGGAACCCTAAAAAGAAAGAAGAAAGTACTCGAAACCGATGTGCATGCACATGAAATGACTAGTGAATATAGTTAGTTCTAGTTAGACCTGCAATCATAGTTGGGCCAGTGTGCGTGTATTGTTTCCTTACGATGTTTTCCTTCACCGTTAACAAGTCGTATTGCTACTACATTTTCACAAATGTATGTAACTTAGAAAACAAAGTCATTGGTACATGCCGAGATGCGAACCCATGACCTCGCGAATGTGAGGCCGGCGTTCTACCAGCCGCTCATCTAATACTCGACTAATAAATGTTAATGAAGCGAAGAGATCTGTCAGGATCGTGGCAAGTGGCTGAGCCTGGTCTCTTCCTATCCCTCCGCGATGCAGGCGTAAGGTTATGTTACGTTTGTTGTTATACTCGTTGAATCGTAAAAAAAATAGCGCCGATTGCAGGACTCCAGCGTCTAGTGAGAAAAAGTGACAGTGACATGTTGATGTTTGTGGAGTTTTATAAAGATGTGGAAGTGTTGTGAAACGTATTTCCGTGACCAAACTATTATTTCCTTTTCTTTTTATACTTTTATATTGTTGAGGTGCGACGATAAACTTAAAATCAAAATCAAGTCAATCGAATCGAAATCAGATCAACATATTTGATAATGCTTTTATTCAAAAGTTGCAGTATTTTTTGTCAATGTTGGCACGAGTAACGACACCGTTTCGAACAAAACGCATATAAACTGAAGCAAACATCACCATCCGACAGTTTATAATTATTAAGATGAATTGCTCTATCCGCAAATAAAAACTTCGAACCATTCCCAAAATTCCACTAATTTAAGTTTTTAGTTTTTTTCTCGAAGATCATAATATCATAGTAGGACGCGATTTATTTATTGTGATGTACAAATCGCACCTAAATACAGCTGGATCTTCAAGAAAAAAAGATACCTAAAACTAAATAATATCCCTTTCTGGGGTATATCTTTATCATGATAAAAATTGGGGCAAAGTAACTATTTTTAGGATTCCGTGCACCGTATAAAAAAACGGAACCCTTATGGAATCACTCGTGCGTCTGTCTGTCCGTCCGTCTGTCACAGAAAATTTGCTCCGAATCTACTGGATTAAATGAGATGAAATTTGGTAGGATGGTGTTATCCTATGCCCCAAATACAGATGTGCAAAGTAAATAAACATATTTTTTTTTTAAATGAAGGTAATTTTTTCAGTAATTAGGAAATTAATAATGAAAAAAGTTTTGCAAACCTTACTGCTTCATATATAAAATGAAAGGGCTCGTTATGCGGATCTCAAATACATTTTCCTTGTTATTGCAAAAGTAATAGTTTTGATTTTATTCATGAAAGAAGACGAGAATTGACCATTCACCCCCTGATCTCTGAAACTACTGAGTCTACAATTTTGAAAAAAATACCAAATTTTGTTCATTTCTTGTAGATTATAGGAAAACCTATAAGAATTCTATCAATTGAAAATAAAGTGGTGAGCTCAATATAATACATTCACATACGGAAATAGTTCACTAAAACACCACTAGATAGCGCTAGTAGTAGTTAACTCGCGTCTTACTGTGAGAATTTCAAATGTGATACCACGATTTAATAAAAACATTTGATTTTGACATTAAATGGAACCCTCTTCACGCGAGTTCAATTCGCACTTGGCCGGTTTTTATATTAAAACTGATTTTTAACATAAAAACGCGTCTTAAAAACAGCCGTTTTTGGTAAAAATGTTGTAAAGTTCTTGGCTGTAGATTCTAATTTTAGCTACTAAGATTTGTCACGTACAAATTTTCCATAAACGTATTATAAAAGAAGATGTGATATTTATCTACTGGTGGCGCTAGTTTTTCCCGGGCGCTTGATCTAATGTAATGTATAGTACGTAAACTCACACCAAACTGAAATGGCTCGTTTAGAAGCAACATCCCGGTGGGCGCGCGCGCAGGCGCATGGCTGCACGCGCTGTGGCCGTGCGCCGGCGCCGGCGCGGGCGCAGCTCTGCTGGAGGCCGTGGCTTTATCGAGCGAGCCCGCGCTGCTGGCTAGCCACGTGGAGGCGCTGCAGGCTCCGTTGGCTGTGAGTATACAAACAGGTTAAAACGAGCATTCGAATTAAACTTCATTCATGTTGGCAGTCTTATTTATAAAAACTAGATTCTTTAAAACACGTTAAAATGCCGATTAAAATAGTCTGTGGTGGATATTTTACAATGAAAAGATGTAGCCATAGATTAAATAAACAGAGTTTTAGATTGGTTACAGCAGAGGAACTGTGTTTTTATAAATAAGCCCGTTTGGCTACTGTTCCGTCTAGCTTCCGTCTTGATCGCATATTGTAACATTTTTTATTATTGTAAAAAAGTCAGTATAGATAGAAATTTACAGAGATAATGTACTATATCTAGTGTTTAATAGTATACAATCGGCGGTCTATCTCTCCCAGACAACGTTAAGATGGACAGAGGCACTAAATCTAAATGCTGAGCAATTCCAAATGTCCTGTCAAATTCCATACTAATTTGACAGTTTGACAGTTGGTATCGTTCAGAATTTTGTGCGCGTATTAGGAGGAGAATTAGGAGCAGGACTTAAAGAAGACGAGAGTAGGTAAGATGTCCATACCTACTTATTTATTAGGTTTTTCAACAGACGCACACTTTATACAGATTGCCCCTTTAAACTACATGCATTGCCCTTCGCAGCACGCAACGCGCACAGAGCGCGTGCGCTCGCTAGTGCGCAACGCCGCGAGCTGCCCGTGCGCGTGCGCCGCGGCGCTCGCCTGGCTGGCCTCCGCGCAGGCGGCCGCCGGCGTCTGGCCCGCGCTGCTGGACGCCTTGCAGCGGCAGCGGGCCCTCGGCGGCAGGATACACGTCGATAATGCTATGAAGGTTAGAGGAGTGCACTGCCGGCGAGAGAAAGGGAGAGGGGGTAGACTGCGGGCGAGAGAGAGATAGAGGGAGATACTCGTAGATGCGAGTGTAGAAAGATAGTCGTAGTGTAATCTGACATTTAGAACATGTACGAAGTGTAAGTGCGCTTGCGCCGCGGCGCTCGCGGCCTCGCAGGCGGCTAGCGGCGCCTGGGCCCGGCCGCAGCGGACCGTCGGCGAGGCGAGGTTAGAGGGAGAGGAGTATACTGCGAGACAGATACTGGTGGTTGCGGCTAGAGAGAGAGAGAGAGAGAGAGAGAAATACTCGTTGTAAAATTTACTAGTTCGTGTTACACTCACTGGCCCGCTCACGCACACTGTCCAATGATGGACTGACACTGACAGCCGACCTGCCGGTGTGCGCACGAGTCAGTGTATTTGTATCTACCCTCCTACAATTATTAGGATTATTAGAGAGAGAGAGAGAGAGAGAGATACAGTGAAACGGGGTGAGTAGAAACAAAAAGTGGAAAATAATTTTTAGGATTTCGTATCCGAAGGGTGCCAAACGGGACCCTATTACTAAGACTTCACTGTCTGTCACCAGGCTGTATCTCATGAACCGTAAATCCGTGATGAAAATCACAGATGATGTATTTCTGTTGCCGCTATAACAACAAATACTAAAAATTGAATAAAATAAATATTTAAGGAGGGCAACAACAAAAACAACAAACCATACAACAAACGTAACTTTTTTGCAATTTTTTGCTCGATATTAATGACGGCAACAGGTAGACGCTTGTAGGGTGTAAGTCCCACATAAGTGTTTGTTAAGGGGCCGATATCTATCTCGGGTCGATAGTGATAAATCAAACCGCCTTTGTTGAGTGTTGTAAATGCACTGAATATATTGTCCAAGTGAAGTAATAATGCTAACCTAAGCGACCTACTTATGATACATAGGTACATGTGCGGTTGCCCGTACAACGATTGAAATATTCACAGAATATTTAGTTCTATATTCGCTTCAAAAATTAATAATTAAATTAAAATAAAATAAATATTAAATATAAATAATTAAATTTAAATAATAATACAACAAAAGTGATATTTTGCCTTTTTTTCTCGATCTTTGTGTTAAGCACGCCC
This sequence comes from Yponomeuta malinellus, assembly GCA_947308005.1. Classification (NCBI taxonomy): domain Eukaryota; kingdom Metazoa; phylum Arthropoda; class Insecta; order Lepidoptera; family Yponomeutidae; genus Yponomeuta; species Yponomeuta malinellus. Next base: position 18,437,110 of record OX371003.1, read on the forward strand.
CTGTACACTTACAATGTAATTAGTGCAATAAAGAATTAAAATAAATAAATAATATTGTTGTATAGGTACGATACGGAACCCTTCGTGCGCGAGTCCGACTCGCACTTGACCGGTATTTTGTCACCGATTTCCTACTGAACTTATAATCCTGATTATATATTCTTTTTGTTGCACTAACCCGTGCTGAGGACAATTTATCCAAATATCCATACTAATTTGACAGTCAGTCGATTGGAATCGCTCAGGATTTGGTGCACATCATTAGACCACTGATCATATCTGTCGAGAGACCTCCTATAGTTATCAGTTCACTATAAAATCGGCGACAAAAAACAATTTTTCACTTTTTCTTTCTATTCATACTCCAGTTTTTAATCACCTCGTTTAACGGTACTCGTAGATGCTGGTAGAGAGAGATACTCGTTGTAATATTCACTAGTTAGTGTCACAGTCTCTGGCCCGTTCACGCATACACCGGACACGACCGTTCGGCTCCCTGTGCAATGACCGACTGCGAGAGGATACATGTCGATAACCGTATGAAGGTTAGAGAGAGAAGGGGACTCTGCCAGCGAGAGAGAAACATATACTTGTAGTTGCGGAATGCCGTTACTAGCGCGTGTTTGTCTTCATCCTGCTCTACAAAGACAGATTCACAGTCCGGCCACGTGGGACATGTCTTTCCATTCCTTTGACGCCTAGAAAATGGGCCATCATATCATATCGACGCATTCGCGCACTGTGATCAAGCACGTATTAGGAGAACACGTCCTGTAATCTAGCATATATTTGGCAGCAATCGGACTGCAATCCATCATATATTTAGCAGCTAACAGGCTGTAATCTAGGATGTGTTGATAATTAAATGGGCTGCGATCTAGGATGTGTGGTTCAGTAAAGGGCTGTAATCTAGCATCTGTTGATCAGCAAACGCGCTGCTCTCTAGAATGTGTTGATCATTAAACGGGCTGGAATCTAGTATGTGTCGATCAGTAAACGGGCTGCAATCTAGCATGTATTGATCAGCAAACGGGTTGCAATCTAGCATGTATTGATCAGCAAACGGGATGCAATCTAGCATGTGTTGACCAGCAATCTAGCATGTCTCGATCAGCAAACAGGCTACAATCTAGCATATATTCGGCAGCAAACGGGCTGGTCGTCGAGCTCGGAGGAGCTGGCGATCCACCAGACGGCGGCGGCAGCGGCGGCGGCGCCGGCCCGCTCGCCGGGGCAGCTGGCGCTGTGGCTGCTCTTCTTCCAGCTCTACCTGCAGCGCCCGCCCGCTGACATGTGAGTCAGCTACTGCTACTCACACATCCACACCCACACGTACACTGTAAACACAGTATAGTCCGCACAAATCTTTTTGGCCGTAACGTGAACATAGCCTATGTTCACGTTACCGTTAAAAAGATCTGTGCGGAGTATAAGCGATGTGCAAACGATCTGTGACTATGTTCACGTTACCGCCAAAAAGATTTGTGCGGACTGTACTCGTTTGTATCATTTATCTCATAGTTTGTCGACCCAAAAGTACTCGAATGTTTCATTTAATTCAGTTTTTGTCCACCCTGCAGTACATCATAAGTTTCATTTCACTCAGCTGTTATCTACCCGAAAGTAAATCATATGTTTACATAACCTCCTCAGTCCTGACCTTGAAAATAACAATGGTTTTCAATTGTTATTTTCAAGGTCAGGACTGAGGAGGTTAATCTGAGTCCTGGGTCTGTCCTCATTAGAAGAATCACCTTCACATGCAATGTGCACACAACATGTAAATTGTTCTCATAATCGTGAACTTATTTGATCTATCATTGGGTGTTTTATTATGGTTTCGAAAGATACGAAATTCGAGCCTTTCTCTATGTTGCTAAGTTTATTTTCTAACGTCTGACTATCTTCACAGGCGCAACACAACGGCCCCGGTCGGGCCTCTCTTCTTCAGCGGCATCAGCAAGTCCCGGACACTCGTGTACCTCAAGCGGAGACTGCAGGAGAGCGCAGACTTCCATCAGGCTGAGATCACCAGACTGAGGGCTCAGGAAAAGAAACTACAACCCATTGCTCCGCCTAGAAGAAACGACTTGAGGAAACAGACTGATAACTCTCCTCCAGCGTTAGGTGAGATGCCCGTTTCCGGTATTCAATCCATCATCATCATCATCAGCCTATGCTTGTCCACTGCTGGACATAGGCCTCTCCTATTGCAAGCCACTGAGCACGGTCCTCGGCTTCTCTCATCCAGCTCTTGCCAGCCGGGTTGCGGAGATCATCATCGCAAGTAGACTGAAGAGTGATGACTTAGAACTGCAGCCCAATTGGAGTCCACGTGGAGATGAGTTGACCATTTATTCTCAGCAAGGATTTGGATTTGGAATACCCCTTTACTTTGTGCAATTCCTCTCTTTCCCTTCCGAGCAAAATGCCAATCGTAGCAAAAGACCTTTACTCCCTCCAGATGATGAGTACCTGAAACCGGAGGTGCTAGTGGCGGAAGTGAGTGACAGTGATGAGTCGTCAGGCAGCGAATCTCATGGGGCGGAGGACGTGGAAAACAGCGAGCCCCCGCCACTACTGAAGAGGCTTCAAGATCTCATATTGTTCCATTGTGAGGCTGAGCTGTAAGTGTAAGCTAGCAATTAAAAAAAAAATCGGCAAGTGCGAGTTGGACTTGCGCACGAAGGGTTCCGTATCATTATCTATACATCATTAGACAAAGATTGAATTTGAGAACAGCGCCATCTATAGAAACCAACAGCAAGCGTTTAACATTGACATTTAACGACATGACATCGGCGCTGTGAAGGTTACATAGATGGCCGCTAGAGGGCGAGCGCTGTCTTTAGACAACGTTTTTTGTATAGGAGCCTTCCTTAAATATTAATGTTATTAGGTTTTTAGTGTTTGTTGTTATAGCGGCAACAGAAATACCTCGTCTGTGAAAATTTCAGCTGCCTAGCTATCACGGTTCATGAGATACAGCCTGGTGACAGACATACAGACAGACGGACAGTGAAGTCTTAGTAATAGGGTCCCGTTTGGCACCCTTCGGGTACGGAACCATAAAAATTGAAATTCTTCCTTATTTTGTTAAGCTGAATTTGATAGAACAATTTAATGAATTCCGATTTTTGTCCATGTTCTGTGAGACCTTGCTTATTAAAAAAATTCACGATTCTCCACATAAATAATAATAATAATAATGACTGCCATTCACGACTGTCTCATTGGTCTAGTGGTATCACGTCTGATTACCATACCGGAGGTCGTGGGTTCTATTCCCACTGGGGGTCGCCGTACATTTGTACACATGGCCTCAGTCTGGATGTATTTACATGTTTGGTATGCCTTTGCCTGGTTACTATAGCACAGGGTATCCTAGTTTGGGACCAGGACAAGTGATTTTGTTGTGTGGAAGTTAATATTTTATTTTGTTAGTAAGTTTGATATTGTGTTTTTTATGTAATTTAAGTGATTAGTAGAATGATTTTAATTGCAGAATAACGAAGACCTACGTGACTTGGCTAGAGGAGGGAGAGAAGGTTCGCGCTGTGCCGCATTCGCTGCGGCCACTCACCGAAAGGGTAATTTTAGACATTAAAGATGATTGAATTTTAGATATGAAACAAAACGTATATCTACTATCGGTATAAGTTTCATATATAGTATATAGGAATTATCGGTCGGAAAAGACTGGTCCAATTCTCCACAACGACCCAGGTCTTGAAATGGACTCTTTATGCACATTGATTAAAAAACATGACATTCATTGTGTTTTTTGTTTACTACATTGCAGCAACGGTGCGCGATCAAATGTCATCGCATGTCACTGAAATGGACATCTTGTATTTATGTTACTTGTTATGCCTTTTCTTTCTTATGATGTGTTAATTTGTCCAAATAAATGTCTTTCTTTCTTCTTCATCATCTTTTTTCTTTCTTTATATCCTAATTTTGCGATTCGTATCCTGCGTACATGGATAATATTGGCTGTACATTATCGGTTGTGTTCGGCTTAATTGGATTCGAATTATCTGGTGGTGCATTATTGCCTTCTGAATTTCGAATACCGAATTCAGTGTGTTGAGGGTCCATTCCAGTTTGATCGCGCGCGGATTATTATTGCTTGCGATCCATTATTATAGTAGACACCTTCAGGGATGCGGTGTTACGTATGCGTAGCGGTAGGCTGATGATTATGATGATTATATTCTTTTTGTTGCACTAAATAGGTTTTTAAAATTGTCCTCAGCACGGATTAGTGCAACAAAAAGAATCATGTAGGTACAGCGATATCATTCCGATGTAAAATCTAACTGCAAAGTGGGTGCTCGGGGTTGCAAGTGATGTAAATTACTTTAGCCAGATGTCGTTACCTGTACGTAATACAGAGAAGTTTGTAAAGAGGTTCGAAATTTCGCTGCCTGCACTTGCCCATTAGCTCAGTTGAGAAACCGTTGGCACGGTAAGCCAGAAGTCGCGGTTTCAAGTCCCGGCATGGGTGGAATTTTTAGCCTCTAAATAGGTTTTTAAAATTATGATGATGAATAAACATATTCATCATCATCTTCAGGCCACAGCTGCCCACTGCTGGGTATAGGCCTTTTCCCCTAAATCTCATTTCTCACTGTCTCTCACCATCCTCATCCATGTACATTCGGCCGACGCAACTATATCGCAACTATTATGTCAAAACTTAAGCTAAGTTAGTTTTAATGTGGCGGTTAAATAAAGATTTTTTCTATGAAGATTTAGTTCGAGTCTCTTCGTTCATGTTATATTAATAGTCAGTGTGCGCAGCGGCACACACTATGAACCACACAGTGGCGGGTTATAGTACTACTGTCTTGACATTCACATAGTATAGGCACAGCTGTCAGCTGTTTGAGCCACAGATTAGCCCTGGTCGGGCTCCTTTACCCACAAAGGATTGCTCACCCATGATCGTTCCCCGACATTTATGAACCAAATTTGAATTTATTAGGCGTACCAGGCGGCCTGTAAAGCGGAGTTAGAGTGCATGCAGCCGCCGAGCTCCCCCGACGACGACGACGCGCCGTTTACTGGCTCCGTGACGTCAGCGCCGCCGGTGACGTCACCGCCCTCGCCCTTCCAGCGGGTGGTGCTCCGGCTGAGCGAGTACAAGGCTAAGGATACCAGGTCGGTTGGCAAAGGGTGCTTACTTTGAACTGTTTTTTAGGTTTCCGTACCCAAAGGGTAAGGGACCCTATTACTAAGACTCCGCTGTCCGTCCATCCGTCCGTCCGTCCGTCCGTCCGTCCGTCCGTCCGTCCGTCCGTCAGTCACCAGGCTGTATCTCATGAACCGTGATAGTTAGACAGTTGAAATTTTCACAGATGATGTATTTCTGTTGCCGCTATAACAAAAAATACTAATAACAGAATACAATAAATATTTAAGGGGGGTTCCCATACAGCAAACGTGATTTTTGCCGTTTTTTGCTCGATATTAATAACGGCAACAGGTAAACGCTTGAAATATTCAAAAGTTGTATAGATAAAGGTATGGAACCCTTAGTGCGCGAGTCCGACTCGCACTTGGCTGGTTTTTTTTTATAACAAATACATTTATGTTCTCAATCCACAAATCAAGTGCAGTTTTTATTGGCCAACGTACGAAAACACAACGGCTGTTATGTCGCTCCAGCCAGCCTATTTCTTTTAAGAACCGGCGGAAGTGCGTGTCGGGCCACGCGCAGTGTAGTGTTCTGTAGAAAGAGGGGGTTTTATCTGCTTTACAGAACTAACAACTTCATCAACGTAATTTTCAATGGATTTTGTACGAAATTTTTATTTTATAAGTTGGTTGCCTTGCCTATATAGTTTTCCTTTTACATTCATTATATGTGCTACAACCCCGATTTTTTCCACGTTTTTACAATCAATCGTTTAACCAGGAGAGGGGGGGAGGCCAAAAATTTGCGCTTTAAAGCTTAATATTTTGCAAACGGAACCCTAAATCAAGAAACTATCTTCTTACACCCACAATATTTTTTATAACGACCAAAATGCATCCCTAATTTAGGTATAATTTTTTTTTTTTTACGATTTTATTCTACCGTTTTGTCGGTGCGATTAATATGTATGTCTATGCTAAACAGCTTTCTCGTAGTAACTGTCTCTGAGTTAGACAGCGGGCAGACAGACGGACAGACAGACGGACGTACATGGCGGAACTATGTCGACTACAGAACCTTAAAAAAGCCAGCAGAAGTGCTTAAAAAAACTGGAGTTTAGTCTTATTTCAATAAAGACTAAATTAGACGGTTCATCATCATCATCATCAACCCATTATGTCCCCACCGAGGGGCACGGGTCTCTTCCCTGAGGAAGGTATAGGCCATACTCCACCACGGGGGCCAAGTCCGGATTGGTGGAGGCTTGTAGACTAGTGGCTCGTCTACTGTCAGAAGTTGTCAAGCCGCCCTAAGGCCTCTGACTTGGCTTAACGACTGCCATCTATCGACGGCAGCCGGCACCAACAGCTTAACGTGCCTTGCGAAGCACGGAACCGCTCGGAAAAATGCCACTAGCGTTAGGCATAGACGGCGACCCATCCATGCACTGAACGCGCCCTGTGTTGCTTAACCTTCGTGATCGTTTAAGATCACTCAGGCAGCCGGGGCTGCAAACGATTAGACGGTTCACTTTTCATTAATTTATATCTTTCATTCCACATATTTTACTCGGAATAAATACATACATACATAATCTCACGCCTGTATCCCAGAGGGGTAGGCAGAGACCAGCGACTGCCACTTGCCACGATCCTGACACATCACTTTCGCTTCCTCAATATTCATTAGTCGTTGCATGCACGCACGCTGTTTTTGGGTACTTTTCATCTTGTCCTTTGCTAAATAAATAAATAGTCTAAACGCAACGAATGTCTAATCAATTCAGCGGTGAACAAATTCAACAATGTAGAATTGTTTCGTTCGGCGTCGTTCTTTTCATCAGAATGAATGATGAATGAAATGTCTAAACACAGAATGACGTCATTCTGTTTTGTCTTAACTATACTGCTGAGTATGTATTTCCACTGGGTGCCGCCGTACATTTGTACAAATGGCCTCAGTCTGGGTGTATTTACATGTTTGTGATGTCCTTGCCTGGTTACCGTAGCACAGGGTATCCTAGTTTGCGACCAGGACAAGTGATCGTGTTGCGTGGTAGTTATTCTTATTATACGTTGCAATTATTATTGGATACAGAGGCATGCCAGATTAAAACGCAGCCTTACGACGTTGTACGTTGTTTGTTTGTTCAGCAGCAGGCGGCGGCGCGCACGGGTGGCGGCGCGGGCGGCGCGGGCGGCGCGGGCGGCGGCGCCGGCGCAGCGCGAGGAGCCGCGCAGCCCGCGCGCGCTGCTCGCCGCTGTGGACGCGCATTTGCGCGCGCTCGAGGCTCTAGCTGAGTTTGTATACATACATATTAACCGGTTCAAATGCTGTTAGGATACGACATTTTGGAGTTGCGTTACGCGACAGTGATGACTCGTAGGGTCAAAAAAATAGTCAGATGAATAATATTATTCAGTTACTAATAGCTAATCATCTAAGTCTTCTACTCCACTCTCGCCTCTCCTTCACTCACGGAGCTGTCTTCTTTTGACATTTCAGAGTCAGTATCACTGTCTTTTAAGAAAGAGTTTATATTCTTTTTTTTTGTTGCACTAACCCGTGCTGAGGACAATTTTCAAAACAGAGAAGTTTGTAAAGAGACTCTAAATTTCACCGACCAACTTGCCCATTAACTCAGCGCCCGCTGTTGCGGCGCGGACGGCGCTAGTGTCGGGCGCGGGCGGCACTCTGGGGGCAGTTGCGAGCAATTGCGCGTGCGGCGCCCGCTGTTGGCAACATTTTAAAACTTTGATACCGTGTGAAATACAAACTTCTATCAATTTGTGGTTCACTAGCACTTCACGGAGCTCCTTAACGTAACATTAGCACTGATATTTGGATTGGATTTTTACTGCTGCTATAGCAACCGTAGGAATCGACACCTTCAAATTCAAATTCAAATTTGATACGCATCAATATTTTGTAGTACGATGCACGCTCCATGTACCTCTAAGTTTTGTATTCTTGCAGAAACCTAGCACTCTGTTGCTATAGGTGAAAACCTGTAATTGGCTCACTAACTAGTTATATAAATCGGATATATGATTTGTCAGCTGTCGGTTTTCCATAGACAATAATAAAAATAAGTAACCGTGGCAGGCAGTGGCGGCGCGACGTGGCGCTAGTGTGGGGCGCGGACGCCGCGCTGTGGGGACAGCTGCGCTCGCTGCGCGAGCGGCGCCCGCTGCCGGCGCAGCGCAAGGCTTGCCGCAACCAGTGCCGCCCGCTGCTGCTCTGCGTGCAGGTCGGTGGAGCTGCCCCGGGCCTAGGTTACTGCCTGGGCCTAGAGACTAATAAACACATCGGTGAATAGAAACAAAGAAAGAAGACATCCTACTACTAGTATTATAAATTTAATGTGAAAGTGAAAGTACGAAGTTCGCCGGGACAGCTAGTTTATTATAAGAACAAGACACATCACAGAATAAAAGATAAGATAAGTGACATAATATGAAAATAACAGAAAGAAAACGTACAAAAAAACCAAGCACACAACAAAAATAAATGAATGAGTGTATGTATCTAATGCTCGGTTTGTCTGTGGAAGCAGTCTCGTTTACAATAGTTTTATTTACCACATATTTTACATAGGACTTATACATAAAAATTGCACACTAGCACTTTCTGTTACCTCCTGAACTGCCCTCGCGGAACGCAACGTATAGGTGGCCCATAATAAGTTGGACACAGATCTGTGTCGCGGCAGACGAGTGGTTAATAAGAATAACCTGACTAAATTCTTTGTATGAGTAAAACCACTGAGTCTTGTTGATGGTGTATTAAGATAGATTAGGTAGGTGGGTTGAACACTGAGTAGATAGACTAAACTTAGCAGTAAACACGTAATTCTCTAGACTGGAAATCGAGCGTAGACGTGCACGCATCTCTCTAATTACATCGGCCGACTGCTCGGGGCGCGCGGCGGCGCAAGAGGCCCCAGGAGGTGCGCGCCTCGGGAACTTTCGGGTGCATTCGGATTGCATCGGGCGAGCCACGACCTTCAAGCCTTGGAGCGGCACTATGAGTTGGAGGGAAACTATGGATTTACTATTGATGGCGTCTTACATCCTCCCCCTCTAGCCCGAACTAAGCGCCCTCGCGTTCGGGTTAGTAACTTTTTTGGGTCTCCCTCTCCTGCGTTTTGGCTGGAGTGGCGGTTGAGCACAGCCGACGAAAGGGGTCATCTGCGAAACATGATACTTCCCTATATTCCGGTTATCTTCCAAGCTGCCAAGCATATAAGTGGTTGGGCTGGCGATCGACGCCACTCGGTATGGGCCGTCACGTCGAGGTATAAATTTAGGTGTTTGGTTCCTGCGGGCATCGTTGGCACCTTGTGTTTTCAACAACACAAAGTCACCCACCGCGTAATCAGGCGCTGGCCTTCTGTGTTGGTCAGCGTATCTTTTTTGGTAGTCCTGCTTTCTCTCGTGTTCGTCACGTGCATCTGTAAGGGCCGAGGACAGGTTCTTAAGGTAATTGCTCAACGAAGTGACCACGCTTTCGCTTTGAGCGATGCTCCTCATGTCGTCTACAACGTCAGCTGGCGCACGGAGTTCGCGGCCAAAGGTCAAGAAAGCCGGTGAGTATCCTGTACTATATGTCACCGCGGAGTTCATTGCGAAGCGGATAGCGGGTAAGTGTACGTCCCACGTGTCGTGCTCCTTGCCTACCAGAATAGCTAACTGCGGTTTGAGGTCGCGGTTCTTGCGCTCCACTGGGTTCGCCTCCGGGTGATAGAATGGTGTGAGTGATTGGCTAATACCAAATACGTGGCAGGTCTGCTGCATTACTTCACTGATGAATTGGACCCCGTTGTCACTTATCATGCGCCGAGGCACTCCGTATCGCAGGTACACTTCAGCGATGAGTGTCTTAGCGCAGTCCATGCTAGTGGCAACTTTCAGTGGGAACAGCTCCGTCCATCTGCTACACACGTCTTCTATAATCAAAATCCACTTGTTGCCGCTGGGGGTTTCCGGTAAGGGACCGAAAAGATCCACGGCAACCACTTCAAAACGTCGAGCTGTTGCGGGAGTCTGCAACAGTCCGGATGGTTTTCTTGTGTCCACTTTGTAGCGCTGGCATGCAACACACCCTCGTACATAGTCAGATACGAATTTACGCATACCTGGCCAGAAGTATTTGTTATGTATCCGTTGCAATGTCCTTTCAACGCCAAAGTGGCCAGCGGTCGGTGCGTCATGATACTCGGCCAGCACTTTGGCACGTTCATGCGCTGGTACTACCAGGCACGCTGTTTCTTCGTCTGATTCGGGATTGTACCTGTATAGTATTCCGTCCGAGATTGTGTAGCCTTTATCAGCCCATGTCCTCCCCCTAAAGAGATCGTCGTCCTCGAGATCATCGATGATTTTTCCCACCTCCGGGTCTTTCATCTGATTTTGACGAACTTCAGTTGGACTTCTGGCTGGCAGATCTACTTGGGCGTAACATAGGTCACAATTCGTTTCACCGTCACAGGGCGGGCGGGACAGAGTGTCAGCGATCGCGTTGCATCGCCCTGGTGTGTATTCGACGCGCAGATTGAATTCTTGCAGTGTGAGAGCCCATCTGGCTAGACGGCCACTTGGAGATTTCAAGTTCATCAACCATCGAAGCGGTTCATGGTCGGACTTGACCACCACTACGGATCCTTCGATATATCCCCGGAACTTGTTCACCGCCCATACGACCGCAAGTGCTTCTCTCTCCGTCGTCGTATAGTTTTTCTCAGCAGAGTTTAGCAGCCGACTGGCGTACTCCACTGGTCGCTCGTCGTGGCCCTCCCCCTGCATTAGGACAGCTCCTAGACAGTAGCCGCTGCTGTCTGTCCTAAGGGTGAACGGTAGGCTTTCGTCAGCCTGGCGAAGGATGGGAGCAGAAGTGAGTTTACCTTTAATCTCTTCGAACGCCTTCTGCTGAACATCGGTCCAAACCCATCTGCTGTCTTTTTTTAACAGGTTGGTAAGTGGTTTTGCAACGTCGGCGTAGTTTGGGATGAATCGCCTAAACCAACTGGACGTCTGCAGGAATGTCTTCAAGTGTTTGATGTTTTTCGGAGACGGCATGTTCGAGATAGCTTCGGTTTTAGCAGGATCCACCTGTATGCCACCTGGCACTATGATGTGACCGAGAAACTTTATGGAGTCCCTGGCAAACACGCTCTTTTCTCGATTGATCCGTAAGTTGAACATTGCTAGCCTGTCAAACACGTTTTTCAGGTCCTGTAGATGACTTTCGAAGGTACCTGATAGAACTGCCAGGTCGTCTAAATAGGCCAGAATTGTCACTCCTGGGAGGTTCGACTTGAAACGGTCAATCAGTCTTTGGAATGTCGCACTAGAGTTACGTAGACCCATAGGCATTCTTTTAAACCTGTACGTACCTAGTGGTGTCACAAAAGCTGTCTTGTCCCGATCTTCGTCCAACATAGAGACCTGGAAGTAGCCCGTTCTCAAGTCACAGGTGCTCATGAAGTTGGTTGTCTTAGCAGCGTGAAGGACGTCTTCCATCCTAGGCAGCGGGTAACGGTCCGGTTCCGTCACAGCATTTATCTTGCGGTAGTCGACGCATAGCCGCAATGCTCCGTCTTTCTTCGGTACCAGGACTACATTCGCTGCCCAAGGGGACTCACATTCCTCGATGACATCAGCTGCTAGTAGCTTCTGAAGTTCTTGCTCTAAGGCCTCTTTTCTGTTGGAGGATAAGCGGTACGGTGGTGAAGCTATAGGTTCCTGTCTGTCACTCACCTTGATATTGTGAACTGCAAATTCAGTCGGTAGGCCCTCTGTCGCGAATCTGTCTGCCTCCTTTATCAGCAACGTGTTAAGCTGAAGCCTTTGCTCAGTAGTCAGATTGGTGCCCTCATCGACACGTAGTGTTACGCCTGCCGCATCCGCACTCAGAAGTTCTGGATAGTCGGCGGTAATAAGTTGGTAGGATTTGGTGAAGTGGTGTACCTGCTCAGGTGTATCGGAAAAGGTCCAGGTCCCTTGAGCTAAATTAAGCACGAGACCGGCATTGACAATCGTGTCCCGTCCGAGCAGCGTTCGGGTATCTGATTCAGGAAACACGATAAACGAAATCGTGAAAGATCTGCCTTCGATGATCACCTGTGTGGCACCAACTAAAGTCTTCTTCGTCTGTTGAGATCCGTCAGCCAAACCTACGGTATGAAATGTTTCTTCAAACTTCACCCCATTTTTGCGCATAATATCATATAGCATGCCACTAGCTATGCTGTGTGTAGCACCGGTGTCTAGTATGGCAACGCCGTTGACGCCAGAAACATTTATCTTAACCAAAGGACGTGAAGCGGAACTACCTGAGGAACTGGACACATCCGCGCTATGAAATTCACAGTCGGTTCCCGGTCTATAACCGTCGGCTCTCAAACTATGATTCGCGATCACGTCGGCTCTCGGACTATAATCTGCGGTCATGCCAGCACTCGGACTATAATCTGCGGTCATGCCGGCTCGCGGACTATCATTCGAAACGAGGGCTCTCTGACTATCCACGCTACGCAAGTCCACCGTTTGACTCCCCGACCGGCTCGGTCTACAAGTATCACACCGGGATTGAACTACTCCATGCCGCCCACAGCCATAACAACGCAAGGGAGGGTTACCGGGAGACGATTCAGACGTCTCGCGTTCTTTGTTACGACATACGTCCACGCTATGTCCAAATCTTTTGCAGTGTGTGCACCGCGGCCTTACCCTAATAGCTCGCGCGTTAGAGGAGGAGTTTGCCGACGATGCGTTTGTTGTAGACGCGCTTTGTACATACTGGTCCGTCGGTCTGTCAGTCATAGTCACAGGGTTAGCTTTGTTTCTGCCTGTTGGGGGGTTAGAAAAAAATCCGCCTGCTGAGGGGTTAAGCTTTTGCACAGCCATCGGCTGGTTAAAGTTATGGTTCGCCGTCGGGGGGTTAGCATTTTTACGACAAAATTTTGAAAGGTCGTTCACCTCCTGGAAAGTCTCTTCAACAGCCCTACATTTCGAGATCAGCTCGTCGACGCTCGATGTACAATCGCGGGGTACACGCTTTCTTATCTTTCTACTTAAGAGTCCATACACAACGTCGAGTTTCATTTGTTCACTTAAGCAATACGGTAACTTTGAAAGATTAGCCCGCATACGCGTAATAAAAACATCAGCACGTACCTCGTCTTGTTCTGTACTAAATACCTCGCGCCAGATCTTGTATGCTGGTTTCGGTGTGCCGTACATGCCTCTCAGTCGCTCGAGCGCTGCATCCCATGTAGTGATGGTAGTCTTGACTCCTTGCCACCACACCGCGGCATCGGCTGTCAGCAACATTGGCAGGCCGCGCAGTGCGTGTTCGTCAGACACATTTGAACACTCTTTGTAGATGTTCACAGCGTCGATGAAAGCCTCCAGACGGTCGGTGTCTCCGCTTGCTCCATCGTATCTTGCGGTACATTTCGAGAACGTCCCAGGCGGTTGCATCAGTAGATCCGACGGCGTCGCTCTCCGAGTGCTGGTCGCGCCGGGGGGCTCCATGCCGTAACCGTTCGTCACTCTCTCCATCAGTAGTCGATTCGTTTCGGCGGACTTCGCGATTGTATCCAGCAGTACTGACAGCTGTTCAGTCGTCACGTTAGCAGGCGCGGTAGTTTCTTCGCCAGCGCCGCTTTCCTCGTGGTCATCCTCGTTTCTGCGTCTCGATCGCCCTTTCTTCGGAGCCATGGTGGCAGCAACAAAACTCCGGTGTAGGTAAGTATCTCGCAGTACGGGGGATAGGTACGTATTCGCAGTACACGGGCCGCCGGGTGAATAGGTATTCACGCAGTTTTTCTTCTATTTACTCGTGTTCCCGCGAGTTGGGCGCCACTATGAGTAAAACCACTGAGTCTTGTTGATGGTGTATTAAGATAGATTAGGTAGGTGGGTTGAACACTGAGTAGATAGACTAAACTTAGCAGTAAACACGTAATTCTCTAGACTGGAAATCGAGCGTAGACGTGCACGCATCTCTCTAATTACATCGGCCGACTGCTCGGGGCGCGCGGCGGCGCAAGAGGCCCCAGGAGGTGCGCGCCTCGGGAACTTTCGGGTGCATTCGGATTGCATCGGGCGAGCCACGACCTTCAAGCCTTGGAGCGGCACTATGAGTTGGAGGGAAACTATGGATTTACTATTGATGGCGTCTTACATTTGTCAAATTCTTTACTGACATTTTTTTTGTCACTAACAGTTTAAAGCGTTGCTTGTTAATACTAGGGGGGTTTAATAAGTAGTGAGAATGAATAAGATGATAAGAAGCCATTTATTACACCAGTAAGATAGATCACAGAAACAAAATAAGCACATAAGTAACATAATATGCACAACAACAGAAAGAAAACTAAATACACAACAGACAAAACGAATAAATAAAACAGGACCATAGATGTCGCCTGAGGCTACATGAGTGGTGTATCTAAGTTGCCACAAAAGGCAGCTGACTCAGCGCTGATTTTCAGTCAATAAGATGCAATTAACCTTTTAGTTTTTGACGTTTCCCTTATATATGTTTTTGTAAACCTAAAATTCCTTTCTTGAAAAAATCTTCATCTTGATTCTCTAAAAAACCTTGTACTGCGGCGGTCACTGCGTCATCATCGTCGAATTTCTGGCGTCTTAGATATTCTTTCAATCTTGGAAATAGATGAAAGTTGCATAGGGCCTACGTTTTAGTAAAGCAATTTTGACACTAGATGGCGCTGCACGAATTGTCCATTGCGGTAGGATTATGTCTCCGCGCAGGGTATAAAATAAAAATGTTCTTGATTCTCCGCGGTTGATAAAGAGTTTTTGAATAAACGTAAATTTATTTTTGGTAGAGCCCGATTGTCACGTCATTTGACTCCCAGCTCTCTCCTATCACCTATCTATCTGTTAATTCCATTAATAAAATCAATAACGTAATTTGAAAGCGTGTGACGTGACATACAACAAACAAACCTCGCCCAAAGAAATCCAAATATTATTCCAAATCCCTTGGATTCAATGAATGAATTCCAATTTCCAATCAACTACATATCTGGCTTATATTTTTCTTCAATCGTAAATGTATCCTTGCACGTGCATTGCTGCAAAATCTCTACATGGCCCAGGATATCAAACACCTCAAACCTTTTTGTTGCTTAAAACATGTCGGTTAGAATTTGTCATTTAAAATTTTAGACCTACGACTTTTTAACTATCTTTTTGCAATTTTACCGTTTTTCTGCTTTGTAGTATACTTAAAACCACACTTGTTCAATAAAATGGACATTCTTTTATGTAGGACAATGATTTTCTGAAGTCGCAGACTTTGTAGTGCGCCTAAAGCGCGAATTTCATAAAATTATATACTAAACTTGGCCTTTGCATCAACGTAATGAGATGATTTATGCAGCGTCCAGTGGCACCTTCACTCACACTAGATGGGTGAAGGGACCACCCGGACGCCTCGTGCCTGGGACATTATTTTTTAGATGGAGTAGGCTTTAAAATTATATACAACCTACTCGTAATATTTTGAAAAAAGAAACTGAAATATAAACTCATTGAACAAAAGTGGTTGCAAACCACAAACTCTAATTGGGGTGTTTTAGGAATTGCGCATCTTATAAATAGCCCTGTAGATACTAGATACAGCAAACGATAATGGGCATTGTCCTAAATATCACAATAGTTACAAATGATACTTAATTTTAAAGTTATAAGGTCAGTAAATATAAATGCTACAATTATAAATTAACAATATTCACTGATTTTTGTGAAGTATTTTTGTGAATACTTTCATTCGACCTTCTAAAGTCCTCGTTACCTAGTTTTAATATTTTTTAATAAAAACCCAAGGATGTTGACATCTCGGTACCGTAAAAAAACAAATATAACCTCTATTTTAGTTTTGTTTATTTAAAGAGTTCTTGTATCGAGCCATAGAAACTCACTAGAAACTGACAGCTCGTAGGATCTCAGTTGATGACGTGCATGACGTACTTCCGGTCAAAATATTCGGGCCAGGCTCTCTTTACCTATTTTCTCGAAAGAACGTATAAAAACTGAATTAAATTTTCTAGGACAATGTACATTTGCTCCTAGTGCAAGAAAGGGACAAAAAGCATATCGAAGTGACTCTGGATTATTACTGTCCGAATTGTTCACAGGCGGACGAGTGGCCGATATCTCCGGGTGCTGAGAGGGCTATTCAGGAGAACAGGTAATTTATTTTAATCACATAATCGGCCTGTACCATTTCACTGCAGGCCATAGGTCTTCCCCGAGGCACGCCTCTCATTTGTTTCCTTACTATTTAGTAGTTAGTAATAAAGAATATCTTTGATACAATTTTTGTTTATTTCTTATTTCGTTAGTTTATTTAATGATAGGGAAATGTACAGCGACATCAATAACAAAACACTTAACATTTAAGATTAATAACGTGTCCTGTAATTTACACGTAATTACTTACAAATCCGTTTGTCAGCCTTTCTTCCAAGTTGAATGCTAATGTTAATATTGTGGTGCCCCAGAGCGAGTTACTTACAAATCCGTTTGTCAGCCTTTCTTCCAAGTTGAATGCTAATGTTAATATTGTGGTGCCCCAGAGCGAGTTACTTACAAATCCGTTTGTCAGCCTTTCTTCCAAGTTGAATGCTAATGTTAATATTGTGGTGCCCCAGAGCGAGCGCCCGCGCCGCAGTGCGGCGGCTGGCGCAACCGCGGGTGGACGCCGCGCGGACCGCTGCGGCGCTGCACTCCATCTGCAGGTGACACATTGTTCCATCGACTTCACCGCTTGTCTGCCGTGTCACAGATCTGTGTCCAAGTTTGTATAGACCACCTATATATCCCATTAGCGAGGGCAGTTGTTAGGTTAATGCGTGAAGTCGCCTATCCGCCGTGGGCACTCGTTGTGATTAACCCCATACGCCCTCTCTCTCTCCCTTCTGCATGCATTAATCTGTTCATAGACTATGAAAGCGTCTATGAACAGTTAAGGGTACAGCGGCAACCGTGAAATATAATTTTTTATTTGAGATTTTGATGCGAAATTGTTGAGTTTGCGATGTATTATAATTGTTTTGAGATATTGAGAAACAACGTTCTAAATCAAGAGTTATTTGTGTGTAAAGATTTTGTGGAAAGGATGAAATAGGTTTGTCAACTAATTCCAGCAAAGCAACGTGCAAATTCGAAATAAAACAGGAAAAGATGCAACGTACGTCAATTAGTATTAGTGACAAATTATAGAAAAATACAACCAATAACAATAACGCAGTAATTTTTACCACACTTATCTATGTACAGATACATTTTGGTTTTGTTCCGCCTATTTAAAATTTCACAAAATTGACATCGCACATTTTTCCCTGTACCCTTCTTTGTAAGCATTACACCTAGAACTGTTCATAAATCATAAAAAGCTAAACCGGGCATGAAAATTACACACCGATTTACTTAAAGGTTTCCTGTAACAGGTTTTTCTTCGTAAATAAGAATGCAAAATTTTAGCTCACAAAAAAAGTAGATTTCGGGTCAGCTTAGAACAGGACTACCCGAACTTATTCGACTCTGACGCCCTCGGGAGTTTCCCATTTCTTTGCGACGCCCGACCTATCTGGCCAATGAGTGACTACCAGTTTGGAATTCTAACCTAGGTTATAAAATAGCATTTCTAATTTTTAGGGTTCCGTACCCAAAGGGTAAGGGAAGCTATTACTAAGACTCCGCTGTCCGTCCGTCCGTCTGTCACCAGACTGTATCTCATGAACCGTGATAACTGAAAATCGCAGATGATGTATTTATATTGCCGCTATAACAACAAATACCAAAAAATAGGATATAATACATATTTAAAGGGGGCTCCCATACAACAAACTTGACTTGAAATATTCAAATGTTGTATATACTCGTATAATGGTACGGAACCCTGCGTGCGCCAGTTCGACTCGCACTTGCCTGGTTTTGTTACAAACTTAGCACAGTAACTATAATTTTTATAAAAAAAACATAACATAACATTTACATACAGGCACATACATTGCTTCTGGCCCCACACTAGTATACCCTGTGTCGTGGGAACCAGAAACAACGACATCACAAACATGTAAACATCCAAGACCTGGGGGTTTTTTTTTTGTCCCCAGCCGGGATTCGAACCCGGGACCTCTCGCATGGTATGCAGATGCACTACCGCTGCGCCACGAGGTCGTCAAATCTTACAGAAGACAGATAAATAAAAATGAGAGCGACATATTTATTTAACTATTTCATTTGAATGTCCTTGCTTTTCTGCGCAAAGTTTGGAAATTGCCACTCTTACTTCCTTCTCTACATTTATTTGCGACCTATACTTGTTCTTCATTACTGCGACTGGCAGACGGCGTCGCCCGTCGCGACTTACAATTTGGGATGCGCTGGCTTAGACAAGTATCCATATAAATAAGTGTGGACACAGACAAGTGCGCGAGGCGGAGACGGCGACGCGCGTGCTGGAGCGGGCCTGGCGCTGCGGCGGCGGCGCCGGCCTGCAGGACTGCGCACCCGCGCGGGCCGCGCTCAGCGCGCTCGTTGACGACCTGGCTGAGGTATGACACACTCTCCGGCATGGGTAGCACGGCGACGCGAGTCACGCGTGTTAACGTCAAAAGTTGCGACTTTCCAGTACACCAATTGTCAAATTCCGAAATTTTAGCGCCACGAAACGCGCGACTCACGCCTTCGTGCGGTGCTACCTCTGCATCTCTTAGCAAGCAGACTGAAGCGAAGCGGAGGTATTAACCTGCGTGATTACATGCCTAGGCGGGCCGCGCAGGTGCTGCACGTGGATCTGGTTGAGATATGGAACACTCCAAAGTAGCACGCGGACTAGGGATCTAGGCGGAGACTGCGTCGTAACCCTGCGTGATAGCGCGCGCCCCTCCGGTACAATCGGTCTACTTTCCCGATCGGTCAACTTTCACAAATGGTCTGTTTTCTCAAATAGTAAATGTGCTTTTCCCTATCGGTCTACTTTCACAAACGGTTTGTTTTCCCAAATAGTAAATGTACTTTTCCCTATAGGTCTACTTTCTTGATCATACTCGTTACGGGTGAAAATAAAAATAAAGATATAAAAAATAATTATTTTACTGATAGTGTAATATCTGTAAACTTAAAACATGTATTTTGTCTTAAACATAAATGGGCGTCTTCTCTGCCGTAAAGTGTCATCAGATTAAACTCGTTAAGAAAAGGAAGCAGTATTTAGTATTTACGCTGTTTTTAACCCTCCGGTACAATAGCCATTCCCAATCGGTCGCCTTTATTAGACTGTAAAGGCGACCGATTGGGAATGTAAACCAGTTAGACCAGAAAATTAATGAGAAAATAGGTTCATAGATTGAGAATGTAGACCGATTGGGAATGGAGGGAATGGAAACCATTTGAGAAAACAGACCATTTGTGAAAGTTGACCGATCGGGAAAGTAGACCGATTGTACAGGAGGGGCGCGGGCGGCGTCGTGTCAACGCGCTAGTTGACAATCTGTTTGTGATATCAAACTACCCAAATTAGCATGCAAATTGTGGTGTGCTGTGTGTGTGTGTGGATTGCGACGTAAACCTGTATTAACTAAAGGCCAAGCCCGGCTCTAACAATTTCGAAACGTCTGACACGTAGCATACTCTGCTCATTGAATAGACACTTTCATACTATGAGACTGACTGATAATCCGCGAGGCCTAGAATGCTGACTGATAGCTCACTAGGCCTATAGCAGTGACATCAGAGTTTTGTTAGTTTTCTGGAAAGAAATAGGCTGGAAATCATCCCATGCTTTCATCTTGACTGGGGAGCGAGACGGAGACAGCGGTGTAATTCTGCGAGCTTACGCGACGCGTTTAGGCGATTCCCGGCGCGCTTATCGATCAGTACATAGACTGGGGAGATTATCGAAATTAGAACGTGGAGTGCGCAGCTAGGCTAAGAAATCCATGTAATTCTGCGCGATTACACGCCCGGGCGGGCGTTGCTTGGTACAAAGAAATATTATTTTCGAAAGAAGAGAAGTCGATTCATTTGTTTTAGAGGTCAGTGGATCAGCTAGAACAAATTAACTTTGGCCTTTGCATCTAGGTACGTGATGAGATGATTTATGCAGTGTCCAGAGGCACCTTCATCTACAATAGTTACGTGAAGGGACCACTCGGACGCTGCCGTGCTTGGGACATTGTTTTTTTTTAGATGGAGTAGACTTGCCCAGGATGGCATAGAACAAATAAAAAAAGTAACGATTTTCAAATTTCTGTTTAATTTAGTTAGGGCGACACAGTCAAATAAAGTGTTCACCATCTATCTATCTTGGCCTAAGAATGCAGTACGTACTCTACATTTTATTTATATCTTAAATAAATAAATATCTGTTTGTTTTCAAATGTTTAACTGTACTTGTATCTGTTTCTTCACCTTCTAATAAAATAAAAAACAAAATAAGCTGGACCGTATTCCGGCAGCGCTGGATTCGGCACGACGCGGGCCGCTGCCGCGCGCTCGTAGAGGCGTGGAGCGGCGCGGCCGCGGGGGCGGACGGCCTGCAGCGCCAGCTGGCCGCCGCGCTGCTGGCGCCGCGCCGCCTGGCGCCCGCCGCCTGGCTCGAGGTCTACACCATGCTGCTCACTCTCAACACTGCGCCGCATGCCGCCTTTAGCTACCTCTCCAAGGTAACTCATAACCTGCAGAGCTATCCGCCCGGCTCGCTGCTGGCGCCGCGCCTTGAGCTTCCGAGGTATACCGACAGAGAGTCAGCCAGAAAAATGCACGACTCCCCGGAAATCCGAGGACGCCCCCTGCAGAGATAACTCGAGACTATGGAAGTGGCAAGAGTTTTGGCAGAAGTCTGCACTTTAGCTACCGAAAGAAAAATTTGCCCAGTAGACTATGCCCAGCGGCGAGGTCTATTCGAGGGCTGGCCAGTTAGAAAAAACCCTAAGAATATTTCAGCTCTCTTTCTCGCTGATAAATGCATCCTTTTGCCCCCCCAGTTCGAGATAAGCCGATGGGCGGGAGTGGCGACGCCGGAGCAGCGGCGCGCGGCGCTGGAGGCGCTCACGGCGGCGGCGCAGGCGCACGGGCCGGCGCCGGACGCCGCGCACACCATGCTGCTTGAGGTAACGCCGGAGATAGTCTGGTGGCCGCGCCGGGTAGGCCGCTGGGCAACTTGGATAGGCCGGTGGTCGTGTTGGAAGAACTAGTGGTCGCGCTGGATAGGACGGTGGTAGTGCTGAACAGGGTGGTGGTCGCGCTAGATAGGACGGTGGTCGTGCTGGACAGGCTGATGGTCGCGCCTGGTAGCATAAAAGTTAGCACCTCTTTTTATAAGGCAGCTGTTACAAGGCAACCTAATCAACCGTAAGAGTCGTGCCAGACCACAGCTTGTTTCGTGTGCGTTTTGTCCAAAGGGATAGTCAGACTACGCTGAACAACTTGCCACCATCCTGATATACCTCTTTCGTTTCATCAACATCAATCGTCACAGAAAGTATTCGTGTCATAAAACATACGAAATTTTTTCACGGTTGTTTCACAAATGGATATCTTTTCATTGTTTCATGTGAAGTTCTAGACTTCGAGTTCTTATACTATGTCAGGGTTTCTCAAAATGGGGTACGCGAACCCCTAGGGGTTCGCCTATCGACAGTAGGGGGTTCGCGATAAGATTTATATATTGTAATGTACGTATTTTCATTCGGACTTTTCTTAAAAATCTTTTCAAGTATATTGAAACAATATGTAGATTTACCCATATCCCTTTTTCAAAAATCTTCAATTTCTCTCAATTTTTATAGTTCATGTACTACTATTCCTAAACTAGAGTTGGGAACACCGGTTTGCTCAGTTTTTATTTGTTTTATTTATCGTGATTTGCGCTTGTGGGGGGTTAGGGGTTTGCTGTCATCTAGAAACTTTAACAGGGTCACGTGGAGCCATCAGTTTGAGAAACCCTGTACTATGTGGTTCTTGTCTAGCCTAATACCCAATAACAGACGTGCAACAGCATTCAATAGATTTTTGAATTATAACTTATTGTAAATAATTGACAGATCAGATTATTAGACAAATTACATTAAAGTGAACAGTAACAAGTATTATTTCACTTATATTATATATTATAAATTTTATTTATTATTGGCGGGACTCGAATGCAGCATATGACCTAGGAATCGCAAAGAAACACGTCCGTTGGTTACAAGCGTTTATTGGAAGTGAATTTTGGCGGTAGATGCAGCTAATCTCACAGTGAATATTATTACTATATTACATTTCATAATATTTCATACTACATTACA
Organism: Yponomeuta malinellus; assembly: GCA_947308005.1. Taxonomy (NCBI): domain Eukaryota; kingdom Metazoa; phylum Arthropoda; class Insecta; order Lepidoptera; family Yponomeutidae; genus Yponomeuta; species Yponomeuta malinellus. The sequence goes on from OX371003.1 coordinate 18,459,588, forward strand.
TTTTACAAATAGATTTCTCCCACAGCTGATCGGCGTCCACACCGGCGCGCTGATAGACGCGCAGTCGCTGTGCGAAGTGTGTCTGAGCTGCGCGCGCGCATCGGCCGCGGCGCGTCTGCCGCCCGCCCATTGGCCGCACGTGCTGCGGGCCGCCGACGCCTGCGCAGAGCAAGTGCAATTTGACGAGGTAAATCCTCCCGACGTGTGCGTAGAACTGGTGCTATTCGACCAAGTTAATCCTCATACACGTCCGCGTCATTCTAACCGTATTATGCTACATCTGAATGCCCTTCAGGCTAATATAGGATAAGCTGAGATAAGAACATTCTTTATTTCACCAGGAAAAACATAAAATATAAGCATACTAGGATCTCACAAAAATTGGAGTCGATGAAGTCTTGGCGATTCGGGGAAACCGGATCAAAAGCTCTTGTCATTCGACAGCAGGAAACTATGTATATTGTTTGTAACCTACGACACGCGCAAATTAAATAGGCCTCTCGCGAGAAAATATCGAATCGCGCGAGACGCCGAGTTAAGTTGCACGTGTTACACCATTGTAATGCAATCGGTTTCGAGACTCCCAATAGTGTAAATGAAACAACCATTACCGTAGTAATACGGCTCTATTGAACACGTATCCTGAGATTCCAACTGTATACTGCGATCGCCAACCCGCCTGCCAAGCGTGGCGATTATGGCGAAACCCCTCATCGTTAAAAATCCATGAGGGAGGCCTATGTCCTGCAGTGGGCGTCAAATGGCTGATGATGACGGCTCGCCCCCCAGAAGTGACCCTAGAGTGGTGTCTCGCAGCTGGGCCACACGCTGCGCGAGCTGGGCGCCACCTGGTGGGCGGCGCGCGGCGAAGGCGGGCGGGAGACCGAGCGGTTCGTGGCCTACGCCGCGCACACCGCTAAGCTCATCCACACGCTGCTGTTCGCGTTCGTGGCCGCCGCGCATAGCCAGCGCTATAGTGTGGAGCGAGGTGACGCTTTATCAATTTTCATCTGTCTGGTTTCGTGAATGGCAACAAGAAAGAAAGAAAGACATTTATTGGGACAAATTAACACATAAAAAAGTACAAAGGAAAAACAAGTCACATAAATACAACACTATAATGTTGTATGTGTCTTGATGTGCTTTGGCTCTCCTCCATATTCTACCATGCTGTCATCACACGTTAAAGGATATGTAACTAGATTATAAGCTTTCATCATGATATTATAACATGCAGTGTTAGTTATCTGTTGTGTATTGCAATGAATAAAACAATACAATTACAATACAATTTACTATCAATAGCAGTTAGTTTGCCAAAGTGCATACAGAAACATCACCACCTGTTAACAGTCTATTAATTGTCAGTTAGTGTACGAGAATCCGGGAGTTATAGTTTTGCAAATTAGTAATTTACCGACTACGAGTAAATCCCAATCCCAAAACGCCAACCCCTGGGCTTTTTGTCAATCTCGATAATTTTTTGCGGCTACAGTAATGTCATTGACCCATCGGTCGTCGGTCCGCCGCGGGCCCTCCGTCGGCCATTTTGTAGCATTTGCATGACGGCTATTACGTTCCCCCAGTGGCGTACTACGGGTGGTGCGCGCTGCAGCAGGCGTGGTCGCCCTGGGTCACGCCGGACCGCCGCGCCGCGCTGCTGCCGCCCGCCAGCTCGGCCGCCGCGCTGCCGCCGCAGCAGGTGTGCCGCTCGCTGGTCGCGCTGTTGCAGGCTGTCGCAGGTATTGCTTTACTGCTGCCCTACTTTCCTGCTGCTGACGGCACTGCCGCAACGGGAACTCTCATCTGCCGCTGCCTTATTTTTTGTGGTTCTGAACGTCACCGCAAAAGATGTACCACATATTTGCGATTTCCGCACTTCTTACCCAAAGAAAGGCTCATGTGAAGATGTGGCATGGCATAAATGGTGCACATTGTACCCAAGTCTATTATATATTTTATGTGTCTCGCTAAATCAACGCTTAAATTTGTGTACCACAAAAACAACAGGAGACAGGTGACAGTTAAAATCAAAATAAAAAAAAATAAAAAAAACTTAGTATTGACGGTCACTTCAATCATCCATTCCTTCCGCAGGCGCGGAAGACACGGTCCTCCAGTGGGTGTTGGAGTGGGCGTGCGGGCTGTCCCCGCGGGCGGGGCGGGCGGCGCTGCTGGGCGAGCTGGCCACGCTGCCGTGGCGGCGCGGGGGCTGGCTGGCCGGCCGGGCCGTGCCGCCGCTGGCACAGGTACGTCACATTATATAATGTACGGGATAGATAGATAGATATAGGTACATACAAAGAGCGTAATACAAAGATTAGGTAATAACAATAAAATGAAGCATGATTATATATTCTTTTTGTTGCACTAACCCGTGCTGAGGACAATTTACAAACCTATTCACCTCACCGTGCCAGCGCTCTCCCAACTGAGCTAATGGGCAAGTGCAAGCATCGATGAAATTTCGAAGTGGGTTACTCGGGGCTGCAAGTGATGTAATTCACCTCGGCCAGATGTCGCTGCCTGTACGTAATACAGAGAAGTTTGTAAACAGCCTCGAAATTTCATCGATGCTTGCACTAGCCCATTGGCTCAGTTGGGAGAGCGCTGGCACAGTGAGCCAGAGGTCGCGGGTTCAAGTCCCGGCATGCGTGGAAGTTTTAGCCTCTAAATAGGTTTTTAACATGAAGCGTGTAAAAAAAACAAGAAGCAGGTATTGTTTAATGCAACCGACAGCGTGTCATATCAGTATATGCTAGCGCCGTACACCTTTCTAGAGCGTCGTATTGCTGACAGTGCACCGTGCACAGTCGAGCTCACAGGTCTCGTTGCCTGCGCCAGACAGTTGGCTGTGGCCTCTCAATAACAACATACATACGTCTTCCAACCTGTACCTGCGCACAGTATGAAATAAAAACTATGAAGACCTAAACATCAACGTCCACTTTCTTCATCCACCGCCGCCCTACAATCTACAACAACATCTGATACACATAGATACAGAAACCCAACAAAAAGTTTTCACAGACAAAACACCAGTGTCAGTAACTACATCCGAAAATAAAAAAAGGAAGGGTGCACACCAAGGTCATAAGTTGCATCGGTAATGAAACCTACACCGAGTATTATATTTATATTTGTTTATATTGCAGTAATAAAAAAAAAAACCAAAAAAAAAACAAGTAGTTATCGTTCGGATCTGTAATATTGTGTTATTAGCGTACCGCCTCGTTTATGCGCAGAAGCAGATCCAGGGACAACGGCATCCTGAGAACCCTGGCTGAAAAATTTGATAGCATAATTCCGCAGCACTCGATGGAAAAATTGATTATTTCTCGTCCAGTGCGGTAGAGCTGGGCTTTATTTGTTTTTTTTAAGTATATTTCATATTTGGGTCACTGTAGCTGAGAAAATAAAAGTTATAAAAATACATAATGAAATTAAGTAAGTGAATCAGGAATTAACCCAATAATGTAGTGCTTACGAAAGTTTTAGTTCCAAATAAAAGTTTTACGTTTATAAAAATATATTATTATTATTATTAAACTAGCTGTCCCGGCGAACTTCGTACCGCCACAGAATACGTTTATACGCAACGCAAAAAAAAAATTACTTAGAGTTTGGGTTCAAAAAAGGTTACGGTAACAATAAAATATTCGGTATCCCACGGGAACGCATTGCTGGGATATCAAGTATCCTACGTCTCAATTCAGGTCTTTGTCTATCTGTATGCCAAGTTTCATGTAATTCCGTTCAGCCGTAACAAACATCTTCACAAACTTTCACATTTATAATATTATAGTAGGATAGCGGTGGTAGCCTAGTGGGTAGAACATTGGACTCGGAGGCGAGAGACCCAGGTCCGATTCCCAGTGCGGGCACCTATGACTTTGTTTTCTAAGTTATGTACATTTGTAAAGGTATAGTAGCAGTACCACTCGCTAACCGTGAAGGAAAACATCGTGAGGAAACCTGAGTGTCTGAGCCACGCGCATACCTCAGCGCTCGGCGATGGGCACGCGTGGTGATCAAGCACATTCTCTCTCTCTCTCTCTCTATCTCTCTCTCTCTCTGAGAGAAGGCCTGTGCCCTACAGTCGGACGTATATAGGCTGCTTATGATGACTTCGCACAAGTACTATATTGGCCCGCGTCCCCCGCAGACGTGCTCGACCCGCGACCCCGAAGCGTGGGCGTGGTGCGGCGCAGTAGTACGCGGCGCGCGCGCCGGCTGCTGGCTGCGCGGGGTGCCCGACGACCACATGGCGCCGCACCTCGCCGCGGTCTTCTTCGTGGCCACCACGCTGCCGCTCGATGACGAGGTAAGGCCTCACGAAGTTCATTCTACGAGACGAGCCGAGTGTCGGTTGTGGATGCCCAATGAAAGGCAATACCAGCGGATATTTATTGTAAAAGCGTGGACAAGCAACGGACCTTTATCATTAGAAATTAAAATGCCTTTAAGGTGGGACGATTCCTATACCTACAAATGATTATTTCCAAATTTGTTCAAAAAAAGAACATTATGTCTGTCTGCATTTATTAAGAATTTTATTTGCGCCAATATATATTTCCTTAAATAAAACAGTACTTTATTAGGTTAAATAAGATCGATAATGTTTGTATGGACTAAATTGTCCAATTCATTTAACCTACTAAACCACTGTTTTTTTTTAAGAAACTGTATATTGGCGCAAATAAAAATCTAAATTAATGCAAACGGATTTGATTTCACTTTACAATTATGTAAAATTTTCAACAAATTAGAAAAAGTTGTTTGGGAATCGTCTCACCTCAAGGGCAGAAATCTTAATAATTAACTACGCCTATGGGCCGGTTTCTGAATTGAGAATTCCACTAAGTAAATACTTAAGTAACGTTCTTTCACGCTCGTTTCTGAGACATTCGAAGAGACAGCACTACAGTTAACTATTTAGCGAAATTCTCAATTCCGAAACTGGCACTAAGAGCCACACCCTGAAACGAGAGAATTTCATAGGAAATTAAAAAAAAATCAAATTAGCACTGTTTTGTAGTATCTAGTTTCGCCACAGATGTCGCCAAAAGTTTATTTTACTCAACTCATCGAGGTCATGTTATTTACTGGCCAGTTCCTTTGACTGACCGATTTCTGCTATCCTGTCTGTCCTAATAACGTGATTGGCGTAGTCTCGGCCTTTGTCTGCATATATATATCTAAATGGTGGTTATCACCTGAGAACTCTGCGCTCTATCTAATTTAAATCTAATTGTGAAGACTTTTAATTGGCTCATCATCATCATTATCAGCCTACGCTTGTCCACTGCCTGCCTCTCCTATAGCACGCCACTGAGCACGGTCCTCGGCTACTCTCATCCAGCTCTTACCAGCCGCCCTGCGGAGATCATCGCTCCACCGAGTCTGAGGACGTCCTACACTACGTTAAGCGATCCGCGGTCTCCACTCACGAACTCGTCAGTTCTTCGAATGATATGGCCGGCCCACTGCCACTTCAGCATGCTAATTCGGTGGGCTATGTCGATGACTTTGGTTCTCTGTCGGATCACCTCGTTTCGAATTCTATCTTTCAGAGAAACTCCGAGCATAGCCCTTTCCATAGCACGCTGAGCGACTTTAAATTTGTGGACCAGCCCCACCGTGAGTGTCCTCGTTTAATTGGCTCAGTGGGTCCTAATTTTAACTCTAATTTTAATTCAGTTTTCCTAGAATCTAAAATAAAATACTAAGTAAATACGTTAAAGTACGATAGAAAGAGATACAAGACTGTGAGCGAAGTCAAAAGCCGAGTCTACGCGTGACATTTTAGCCCGGCTGGTCATCGCTGCTTCTCATTTATTCGTTCTGCGCAGACGATCGAGGAAGTGACGCAGCTGCCGTGGTGGCGTCTGCCGGAAGCCGCAATGGAGCCGGCGCTCGAGAGGTTCTTCAGGGATCACCACGACGTGGCCACTCCTTACCACCAGTTACCACAATTCAAGTAATTAAAAAATTTTTTAAAAAATAATATAACTTCTACAAAACAAAATCAAAGAAAGAACACATTAATTATAACAATTTAACAGATCACAAGAAAGAAAAGGCATACCACACATACATATAAGGAAAAGAAAAACAATCTCTTGACCTGGTCCCAAATTAGCATAACCTGTGCTATGGTAACCAGGCAAGGACATCACAAACGTGGAAATACACCAGACTGAGGCCATTTGTACAAATGAACGGCGGCCCGCAGTGGAAATATTGATGGTACGTCATGTGAGACACTGCATGTGCGAATGAATGTGTCTTGTGTACAATAAAGTATAATAAATAATTAAAAAAATACGTCTCATATCACACATTTCCCAGGCTAGTCCTGCACCAATCGCTGTAGCCGCGCGCCTCGCCGTAGCCGGCGACAAGCGATTGGCTGCAGAGTCGCTATGGGTACGAGCCGCCTCATCGCCCTCGCTTCAGGCCCACGTTGAACATCTCATCTCATTCGTCTCTGATAACAATAGTTTGGGCAATTAGCATAGGCGAAAGAGAAAAAACAAACAAAACACCAGAGTCTGTAACCACATCGACAAAAAACTAAAGGAGAATGGCACCCCGTGGTAACAGGTTTTGTCGGTTTTGAAGCCTATATAGAGTCACAAAACTTAGAAATTATTACTTTGCGATTGACGGAAATGCTATCAGTGAACTGAGGGGCGAGTCTCTTAAATGCATAGTTGTTCAACTGAGTCATATTAGAACGGTAATGATTGTTTCATTCACACTATCGGTAGTCTAGTAAACAATTGCATTCCAATGGTATAACCCGTGCAACTTAACTCGGCCTCGCCCTATTCGACCTTCTCCGCAAGAGATGCCTATTTAATTTGCGTGGGTTATACCATTGGAGTTACATTGTACTGCTATTGCTTTATAGACTACAAAATAGAGAAAAATAACAACTTTTGTCGTATTAATACCATTCTATTGAAAAATTATGTGAGTATTCGACTCTAGGGCCAGATCAATGTCTTCGCTTTCAATAAAAAGGTCGTGGAAAGATCGTATAGCTCTAATGAAGTAAGAATTTTGTCTAAAGTTAGTGCGAGCCCAAGGAACAAATAATGACAGTCTTCGGCGAGACTGGAAACGCGAGGGAACGAGGAGGTTAAGCTTATATTCTTTTTATTGCACTAACCCGTGCTGGCACTGTTAGCCAGAGGTAGCGGGTTCAAGTACCGGCATGGGTGGAACTTTTGGCCTCTAAATAGGTTATTTTTTAAGATTAAGCTTAGCTAACAACTCAGGACAGCTATCGCACTCGTCTCTCAGGCTAGTCCTTTACGCGAGCGAGCTGTCGGTGCAGCAACCGCCGCCGCCGGGCGGGCGGCACGCCGCGGCGCGCGACAAGCGGCTGGCGGCCGTGTCGCTGTGGGTGCGCGCCGCCGCGGCGCCCGCGCTGCAGGCGCACGTCGCGCGCGCCGCGCGGCATCTGCTGCACGTCATTACGGGGATAGGTGAGCGGGCCTATACACGCTGAAATACGGGCGTTTGAAAGCCGCGGCTATGTAGTTAGTGATTGAAAATTTAATTTACTTTTAAGTTTAGATGTAAATTAAAAAAAATTGAGTTGAAGAATCAATTAGTACTGCCTCTCCATCTATCAGAACAATAACCAACGGACTCGCGGCACGCACGCATCGCTCCAGCTGGCTACCAATGGTTCTAATGGATTCCAGTTTAGGTCGACATATTTTAGAAAATGCCTTTACTTTAAATACAAATTAGCGTTGTCCATAGCAGCTGCTATTGTTAAGGCGCGTTCATTTTACTGGGGAAGACTGGGGCCGAAAAGTTCTCGAATGGAGACCACATATCGGCAAGCGCAGCGTAGGACGACCACCCAGAAGATGGACAGATGATCTCATCCGAGTGGCAGGAACGCTGGATGCAGGCCGCTTCCAACCGGTCTTTTTGGAAATCCATGGAGGAGGCCTATGTCCAGCAGTAGACGATGATGATGATCATTTTACTATGGCTTTCAAACCACCCAAAATTAATAGTGTATTACGCAAGTAACGGATTATTTGTATTGAGATTAAGACATCTTTTGTGCAAATTCTCCGGTGTAAGATTATTACTAGCTGTTGTTTTATGATGTTTCACACAAACATCTAAGCCAAAATTATAGGTTACGTTTTGTTTGTCGTAAAACAATTTTTGATGTTCTTTACAGCTCCTTGCCTTGCGAGCGAGGATGGAGAGGTGGAAGAGTTACTCAGTCGAGCTGTTACCATTCTGTGCACGGAACCGGCCGGAGCGTTGTCTTTACCTGTAAGTAGCCTGAGTTCATCCAGTTAGAGATAAATCTTAGATTCAGTTATTACTTAATACTATTTTTGCTTGTCTTTGACCCCTCCCTCCCCTATTTAAAAAAATAGTAGGCAGACCCCCTTCCCCCTATTTAGTACGTAAGAATCCAGAGCAAATCTCGGCAAATCGGTTTTCAGGGAAATTGTTGTCCGCGCTTTGTCCAAGTATAATTTTAACTTTACGATTTTTTGTGAGCTTTCGTAAAAACTGACAACTCTCTCACCCCTTTGTAAGAAAAAATAAAACAATAAAAAATAAAAACCCCTAAATCGTCTTACGAAATGGGGTTGACAGGAATATGTTTCTGACATACATAAATCCTGCGTCCAGGGCCGAGTTTCATAAAACACCAATTCGTAGTTTATTATGACAATTCGACGCACATTGCATAGCGGTCTACCTACTTGTTAATCTGTTGGTTAATCGACTTTCCAATGTACATCGAATTGTCATAATAAACAATAGATTGTAGTTCTATGAAACAGGCCCCAGATGCATGTGCAAGTCAAGTACGCTTGAGGCAAGCTTTCTACCAACCGTGCTTGCTTTGTTCGTGGTGGTGTATTCTATTCCTCTATAACTGCCTCGTAAACCATGCCAAAAACAGAGGTCGCGGGTTCGATTCCCACTCGATGTCGCCGTACTTGATATGTACAAGTGGTCTCAATCTGGGTGTATTTCCTTGAGCGGTTAGAATCCTAGTTTGGGTCTTGACGTCCCCGATGGTAATTAGTATGGAATTTGACAGACGATTGGAATCTTTCACGATTTGGTGTGTTTAACATAGGAGCTCGCGTGTTGATTACGCTCACACTCGCTCTCTCTCTCTCTGGTCTGTGCCCGACAGTGGGACGTACCTATATAGGCTGCATTATTATTATTATGTATGTTTGGGCACGAGCTGCAGTAAAATGTTTTTTTTTTTTTTAAATTTGTTCGGTGGCCTGAAAACTTGTGCACTATCCTGCACGTATTCAAGATTACAGCATTCTGTAGCACAAGTGTAATATAAGTGACCCCTCAAACGCTGTTTTGCCATGTTAAAATTAGCCCACGACCTATTATCAGACCTACCAAATATAGAAAAAAAAAATCCGGAAATCAAAGTACTTTAAAACTATATTCTTTTTGTTGCACTAATCCGTGCTGCGGACAATTTTGTAATTCTGTTTAGAGGCTAAAACTAATAATGATAAGTGCAACAAAAAGAATATAATCATGTAGGTACAGCGATATCATTCCGATGTAAAAACCCAACTGCAAAGTGGGTGCTCGGGTCTGCAAGTGATGTAAATTACTTCGCTGCCTGTACATAATACAGAGAAGTTTGTGAAGAGGTTGGAAATTTCGCCGATGCCTGCACTTGCCCATGAGCTCAGTTGGGAGAGCGCCGGCACGGTGAGCCAGAGGTCGCGGGTTCAGGTCCCGGCATGGGTGGAATTTTTAGCCTCTAAATAGGTCTTTACTTTAATACTGTGACGTAAGATTTTTATATATTAGGATAAGTGATTGCGTGGAAGTTATTAGTATTACTAAGCTCCCGTCCGCCCGGGCCGGCAGGTGTGGGAGCAGTGGGTGTCGGGTGCGCCGGCGCCGCTGGTGCTGGGCTGCGTGTCGGCCGCAGCCGCGCTCACGGCGCTGGAGCCCTGCGCCGCGCTCGCCGACGCCGCCCTCAGGGCGCTGCTCCTGCTGCCGCGTACGTTAAGGCCGTTCTTGGGTGCAGCGTGCTGACTCGCTCGCACTATTTAACATGCTTTAATGTTGTAGTAATATGAGTATATTTTTCAAGAATTTGGTCTGAGGGTTTGATGGATAATAAAATTTCGGATATTCAAGGCATATTTTTCTTATCGTGTGCTAAGTTTTTGACTGAGACAATTTGATTCCAAAATTAATAATTTTGGAAACAACTTTTCTGTATTAAATACTATGTATAGGAAAAAAAATCTAAAATGTCCGTAATTTAATTATGCATCAGACCACAATTATCAAAAGTTTACTCATATTATTACAATATAAAAAAACCGGCCAAGTGCGAGTCGGACTCGCGCACGAAGGGTTCCGTACCATTATCTATACAACAGCAAAAAAAATCACGTTTATTGTATGGGAGCCCCCCTTAAATAATTAGTTTATTTTGTTTTTAGTATTTGTTGTTATAGCGGCAACAGAAATACATAATTAGTGAACATTTCAACTCTCTAGCTATCACGGTTCTTGAGATACAGCCTAGTGACAGACAGCGAAATCTTAGTAATAGGGTCCCGTTTTTACCCTTTGGGTACGGAACCCTAAAAATGTTATATTGTGCCAGCGAGACAGCATGCTCGACGTAACAAAAGGACGACTTGGTTCGCCTTTAAGTGCACCCAAAAGTGGTGTTTTCTATAAGACACTTTTAGCGGGCAGTAATAAGTTTTTAATCCTCTTTATAAGTGCGCCGCAATTATCTTTGCCGCGCACTTTTTGAATTTGGAACCCAAAGAAATCGAACGCAGATATTGTTTGAATGAAGACTGGCTGGTACGACGGCCCACAGTCGGCTGAATAAAAAAAAGAAATCAAATTGAAAACGCGCGAACTACAGCCCACGTTTTCGTCAATAAATGCGAAAATGTCTCAAATGTAAGTATATATAAGTTTTTAGTTGTTTTATTATTAGATACTATTTATTTTCAATTTAGTATTCTATATTTTATTCAATAATAATATTACAATAAAATATGAGGCGCCTTTTATTTTCTCATAGTGGGTGTTGAATAGTAGTGTATATTTTTGGCTCAGGCGACGTACTTTGAATCCCGCGCTACGTTCAGGATTCTACTAAAGAATCCTTCGCTATGCTCGGGATTCTACTCTAGAATCCCTCACTCCGCTCTGGATTAAAAAAAGCGCTTTCGCCGTAAAAATATTATTTTGCTCCCTTATTATACAATCTACTATTAAATCGCATGAGCATACTGATTACCTTTGCTGATGTCTCTCGGCACTACCCCATCCATTATCCTCATCACCAAAGGTTAGCTGGAAGAAAATACTTATCAGTACTAAGCTCGCCTATGTAAAAATGTTTTTATTGTGCAATAAAGGATTTTCAATATGAATCTCGCTTCTATAGAGCAAGCGTATTCAACCCTTTTGTGAGTTTTTAGGTTATTGAATTTACGAATGCCTAGATTTTTTTTTTCTTTTTTGTGCTTTCATAAGGGTCGTTGGAAGTGTTTTGTTTTCTTTTAATATCTAGTAGCGTATTGTATTCGGTGCGGCAGAGTCCCCGGGCTGGGGCTCGGCGGCGCGGCGCTGGGCCGGCAGCCACTGGCGCTCGGCGGCCGCCATGGCGACGCGCTCGCGCCTGCACGCCGCGTACGCCGCGACGCTGGCGCACGCGCAGGACGCCGCCGACGTGCGCGCCACGCTCACTGCGGTGGCGGCGGGGAGCTTCAATTTGTGAGTAAACTCACCAAAATTCTTCCTCAGATGCATTTCAATTTGCACCACTTCTTTAATGTGACATTAACATTCGCATTAGCAAGTAGCGTATTGCACGAATAATTTTAGTTCAATGCTGCCATTTAAAGTTAAACGTTATTGCCAGGTTTCGACTTCGCTTTAGAGGTAACTTCAAATATAACCGTACGGTAGGTTTTGAAGGGCCGCTATGACCTGAACGAAGTCCTATACTTGTACGTTTCCAAAATCTGTGAATGCAAGGGCGGCATTTTTTTCTTTTTTTTTTAATTATGTTACATATAAAGACCTTTAAATTTTCTTTTTACAAATTTCGCCAAACTGCGGTGCAGAACCTGCGATGCCCGTTAAGAACGTTTCTCAGAAGCTACAGTGGCTCAGATAGTTCTCCTCGCTGTCCCATCTCAGATTATCGTCTTGTATATTGTATGTAAAATAATAACGATAAGCGAGCCGGTCGCCATGGCGCCGACATCCTTCACCGTCGCCAGCGGCCCTGACCGAGAGCTCGCTTGTTCCAGCGTGGACTCGGAGCCGATCCTCGCGTTGTTCGCGTGCTACGCGTGCCGCATCGCGCGGCAGACGGGCCGAGCAGCGGGCGGCGGCGGCGGCGGCGGCGGGGACGAGGACTGCGCCGCCGCAGCCGAGGCTCTGCTAGCGAGCTGGGCCGAGCCCAAGCGCCGGTCGCTGCTGAAGGCTCTGACGCTGCAGGCTGACACGGATAGACCGACTGATAAGTGAGTGGGCAGAAATATTCCATGTGGAATTGTCGAGCTACACATTCTTCCACAGATTCGATAGAGAGAGTGACTCTCAGGAGGTTTATGTAGGTAGGGAGGTACACGGGGCCAGGCTGAAGGGGCGGTCATAAGTTAAAGACTTAGCGCTGCAGGATTCTAACAGTGGGTTAACTACAGGGAGTAACCGCGTTGTAACAGTCTATAAATCTGCATTTAACATTTTTACAGAAAAATACAAATTCATGTATTTGCGAAACATGCGTGTACACAAAAGTTCTATTGAAAGTACACCTTTTTTTTTCAATAGAACGTTTCTCGTGTCTCCTGGAAAGTTTGTTTTTGTGGACATGCACCCTTCCCAAGACAACCGATTGAATTATCGATCGTCGCTCGCAGACTGCGCCTGCTGTGCCAGTTCGCGCAGTGCGTGGTGTCCCCCGGGGCGGCGCGGGCGCAAGCGTTCGAGGCGGCGTGCGCGGCGGCCGGCGCCGGCGCCGACGTGGCCGGCTGGCCGCGCGCCCCGCACCCGCGCCGGCTGCCGCGCCTCGCCGCGCGCCTCTACCCCGCCAGCGAGCCTTACTTCAGCGTCGAGCTGGACTTGGCGCCGGACGAGTGAGCGGGTGAGAGACTTGTGTACGGGCCGACCCGAACGGTTTCAGAATAGGCACGAATTGCTTGTCAGCAATTCTGTGAGGGCGCGGACCTTTACTGTCCCCCGCTAACCTATCGGTAGCAATCTAAGTTAGTTCACATCCGTTCAGACGGACACTCGTCGCGTCCTCGTCATCAATACAATATACTTAGCTAGAAAGTGTCGTTAGCATTAAGTTCACCTTTTGTACACTGTCTTTGTGCAATAAAGAATTAATAATAATCAGTTAATCTCACTCCTCATCTTAGTCCTAGTCACTATTGACAATAATACGTATTGTTATAAGTTCCCAAAGTCATTTCGTCATCATCTATCATAAATCTGCGCGGGCGTCGCTGCCGGGCGGGCGGCGTGCGCCGTTCATCATAATTACACCGGAGATTTCCGCATTTAGCCTCAGAGTGAACCATTGTACGTAGCAGGTGCTGAGGTATCTGACCATCTCAGACGCCCGAGTTTCCTCGTATGTTTTCCTTCAGAGCGAGTAGTACTACAGATTCTTAAATGTCACTTAAAATACAAAGAAATTTGTAGATGCTGGGATTCGATTTAGATAGAAGATAGAAATAGTTTTTGTTTCAAAGAGAAAACAGACATAAAACAACAACTAGTAAATTAAGATGTTTACAAGAAAAAAATATCATCATCATCATCATCATCAGCCATTTGACGCCCACTACAGGACGTAGGCCTCCTTCGTGGTTTTCATAACCACGAGGGGTTTTGCCATAATCACCACGCTTGGCAGGCGGGATGGCGAAGAAAACAATATAGATCTATTCCACTCATGAGTAAGCTACCACTAAAGATTTATTCCAACGCAAAAGGCAGAAGCTGTGTGCGAGTATTTTTGTTTTCGAACTAAAACTTTCGTGAGCACTACACATTCACATTATTGACTTAATTCCGGATTCACTTGCTTGGTTTTTTGTCGAAAGAGTCCGACCAGGTTATTATTTATTTATCAGTATTTTTGTTTGTCCAAATCTCTCCACAATTAGCCGGATGGTTATTCTTCCACAGAACGGCGTCACATCTACACACCGCTGGGGCAAGCGAGATGGTGATATATTACGCATATCGGGATCTTTCTCATACATGACAGTAGTTAATAACTCGATACTTTAAAGTTGTTTTAAGTAACCATTCAACCATAGAATAGTGATCTCGAATTTATTCTGTTTTGATTCCTCTCGTATAGTGATGCTAGATTTATTCCGCGCTTGCCATGCCCAAAGTATAATTTTAAGTATATTTTACGCCTTGACTATTATATTAATTTACTAAGCAACAGTTTAGTAATATGGAATAGTAAATATCGAGTTCTGAATGCTGTACGTAGCTTGGCTTGCGCAATTAGATAAGTAAATGTGTGCGAATTTAATGAAAATTTATTATAATCAACGGTGCTTTAGAAGAAGAAGAAGAAGAAGAAGAAGAAGAAAGACATTTATTATACCAACAAGATACATCACAGAAACAAAATAAGCACATAAGTAACATAATATGCACAACACAGAAGGAAAACTAAATACACAACAGACAAAACGAATAAATAAAACAGGACTATAGATGTAGCCTGTGGTGTATCTACATTGCCACAAAAGGCAGCTGACTCAGCGTTGTGCTGAGGAAGTGATCCCTCAGCGCTGATTTAAAATTATAGTTGTAGTTTTGTTATGTTAAAGATATTTTTATACAAATTTGATATTCGATAATAAAAACTACAATAAAGATAGACTTGTATCCGTTATATTATTGTCTCATTAGTATTCTATAAATGGCGTTTTAAAGCTGTGAATATTTTGTCTTCGTATTTCATATTTTCATCAGTAACACGTAACATTTTTGTAACCGATAAATATTTCGTAATTTAATAATCTCAACAACTACCTCGATAAGTGATATCTTATCGAGACATACACTCACAATTATCTTATATCACACTCTCGAATGCCTTTACATACTGTATTAGGCTACTGTTATAAACAGTGTAACTCTCCTCATAAAGTGTTACTTACACGTAATCTACAAGTACTTTTAAGTACATGTGTTTCACTAGGATTTTATGTCCAATTTAGTCCAACTTAGCCGATAGTTCTCGGAGATATTGAGATCACACACTGTGTCACTGTTTATTTCTCTTTAGCCGGGGCCAATCTCTTTCCGTGGTAGTGTATGACCAACGCCAGCACGCCGGACACTGTGGCGACTCCGCCAGCCTGAAACAAACGTTAGATTAGATTAGAACACTTTGTTGTACAATAAACCAGAAAACAAAATACATTAAAAGGCTTACATGTCTAAGTTTTGCCGTATACAATTAAACGGTCTAATCGTGATTCAATCAATCAGCCTGTACCGTCTACAGTTGGACATAGGCCTCCCTCAACTGGACATAGGTCTTCCTGAGATTCCAACCGCATACTGCGATCGCCAACCCGCCTGCCAAGCGTGGCAATATGGCAAAACCCCTCATGGTTATGAAAACTACGAAGGAGGCCTGTGTCCTGCTGTGGGCGTCAAATTGGCTGACGATGATGACCATCGGTTCTTCGGCATACGTGACCAGCCCACAGCCACTTCGGCTTGTCAATCTTATAAGCTGTCAGTCATCTTAGTTCTCTGGCGGATCGCGATTATTTATTAGGTAAAATTTATTTCCGACTTTAATACTGAAAAATAGTTAAACCATGTAGTCCTGGTTTTGTGGCCTTTGTTTCGCGGTCGTGGATATCAACATAAAGATGTACATGATTATAAGATTGTGAGCCATATTTTGCAAAATGATCTGATAGAGCTTTTTTCTTCATTGCTGGCGCTAGTGAACTTCATGGAGCCCAAACAAACAGAGGAAGTTAGCTAGTAGTATGTTTATGACGTTACACAGCCTCTTCTTGATGGCGAGAGATATACTCGTAGAGCTTGCGAGGGATCGGTAGTTCGCTAATTACTGAGGGAGAGAAAGACGATGACGTACCTTCCCGTACTTCTCACCCCCTAGCCAGCTGATGCTGTTTTTATATGACGTCACACAGCACCTTCAGGGTGGCATTTATCTCTCTACTTGCTGTCCCGGCGAACTTCGTACCGCCACAGAATCCGTTTACACGATTCTGGCACAACGCCATCTATTTTTAAAGATCAACGTTCGCTCGCCAAAAAAAATATAAGCGTCAAATTGACAACCTCGTCCTTTTTTTTTGAAGTCGGTTAAAAATAAATACACAATACACAGAGATGGCTAGTTACTAATTAGAGACAGTTACCTGCGCAGCACTAAGCCTCCCTCCCCACAGCCAGCCCGGCGGCAGCCAGCTGACGCTGTGTATGACGTCACACAGCAGCTTGGTGGTGGTGAGAGAAGCCTGCGTGAACCGCGCCTGCGCACAGCGGCGTCGGCCGCGCGACTTCAGCTCTTCGGCTGAGAGGTGGACCGCCCGGACGGATCTGTGGGGGGAGACATTTGTATTAAAATGAGTATTCTTTTGGTAAATGTTCTCTGAGGCTTCGCTATTATGAAAACACGATTCCTTAAAACACTCCTCAGATGCAGTTTAGAAAATCTGTGTTAAAGGGAAAAGCGTAACCACTGATTATTTAAACTGCCTCTGAAGAATGTTTTAGAGGAATCGCGTTTTTATAAACGACACCGTTAGTTTTTGATAAAGAAAAGTTACTTAGAAAATCGTAAGGTTTAGTAGAGAAATAGGTAGGTGCAGATCAAATAGTCCGTGGTAAAGGGAAATACTTCACCACGGAGTATTTAAACTCACTCAGTTTAGTTGCAGAGGAATCGTGTTTTTGTTAGAGGTTTCATCACCGACTGGCTGAACCTTGTTTTAATCCTGGCCGATCGCATCTCGACATTGTTTGATTGACATGTTGTTTTATGTAGTACTCTGTTTTTTCTTCTTGTGCTGAATAAAATACTATTGTATATTTTCCACTAAATACGTGTTTAAATCACTTTATAAAAGGTTATGGACTAGCACAAAATAGTGAAAGGTTGTTATAAATATGTCGGAAAGTAAAAATCAAAATTTTTCTCATGAAAAATTACGCGGACGTGAAAATTACGTCGAGTGGAAATTTGTGATGAAAAATGCATTGATTCACGACAATTTATGGACCTGTATATGCGGTTACGGAAAGGATGACAATACAACATCTGAGGTGAGAAAACGACATGACGAAATAGCTAAATCTAAGATTTGTTTGAGCGTCGAAAAGTCATGTTTTTCACACGAGTATATAGCTTTGTCTGAAGCGGCCAAAGAAGCGGTATACGTCCGTGCGGTTCTTGCTGAATTGATAGGTCAGACTAACCCTGTAACACTGTATAGTGATAACCAGTCTGCAGCGAAACTTGCCACTAATCCGGTGTTTCATAAACGGTCGAAGCACGTAGACATAAGGTATCACTATGTTCGTGAGGCTATTGATAATGAAGTCATTGAATTAACCTATATGCCTACCGAGCAGATGACTGCTGATGTGCTCACGAAGGCACTGCCTAATTGTAAGCATAAGTCATTTGTGCAAGATATACTGGAAGTCGTCCAGGATTAAGATGGCGTGTTAGAGGTTTCATCACCGACTGGCTGAACCTTGTTTTAATCCTGGCCGATCGCATCTCGACATTGTTTGATTGACATGTTGTTTTATGTAGTACTCTGTTTTTTCTTCTTGTGCTGAATAAAATACTATTGTATATTTTCCACTAAATACGTGTTTAAATCACTTTATAAAAGTTTTAATAACACTATGATTCTCTTACCTTACGAAACCAACAGCACTAAAGAGCGACCAGAGCAATTTGTGCGCCGTCCGGCAGCGGAATTCCGTGTCCATGGACATCCGCAGCGCACCGACGTCCAGGAGCCACACCAGTTTCTCGGCCTGCAGGTAGGCCAGCGTGAAGGCCGAGCCGGCCAGCCCTAGCGTTCCCCAAAATGGGCCGTCCTGGGGAGAAAAAAGAATGAGAGGTAGAGTTGACTGCCTCGAGTTCTAGCGGTAAACACGCTTAACTACCAAAACAGAGGTCGAGGGTTCCATTCCCACTGGAGGACACAGTACTTGATTTATATAGATAACTTCAGTCTGGGTGTATTTCCATATTTGTCTGGTTACCATAGCAAAGGGTATCCTAGTTTGGACCAAAACAAGTAATCACCTACATTGTGCGCCTACCTTACGAGTTATTTACCTACAAAAGCTTTGATAAACGAAAAAGTCGAAAATGAAAAATGTCGACATTTTTAACTGATTGGATTTCTCTATGATCTATCTCGAGTAAATATTCGGTGAATAAGTTTTTAGTTTATTTGATACCACGTGAAAACTCCACTTTGCTCAGTGTTACGCCTAAGTGTTCTTTATCTACGAGAGCAACGACCGGCTCCGCCGGAAAATCCACTACCTACTTTTTAGATTGGATAGTTTCATTCCCCAACAATTTAGGTATTGAAAAACTCGATAAATATTCAAAATTGAGTAAACTTTATTTCATCGAGTTCATCATCATCAGCCTACGCTTGTCCACTGCTGGACATAGGCCTCTCCTTTGCACGCCACTGAGCACGGTCCTCGGCTACTCTCATCCAGCTCATCATCGAGTTACTCTTTGCGTTTTTTCTAGGATAGGTATTTCACCAATTTAGTCTTGTACCTATCTATAATAATTTTATGAAAATTAGGTATTTGGCAAGTGTGAACTACTTGCTTGAAGTTGCGCGCAGTTAGCTTTATATTAACCTTCAAAGGCTGACCGGACTCTTAGGCCTTTTTCACATACATACTGTCATGGCACACCGCACCGTTTAAAGCAGAAAATGTATGAGCTACATAGACAGCTTGCACAAAGGCACGGCGACCGCGCCGTGACCGTGTTTCGCCCATGCTTATCCACTATAAATACGGTTTCGACGCGGCAATTACTTCATTCTATTCAATGTCAAACGCAAACCAAATTGATGTAGATGTGTTGATTTCACTAGTAGAAGTGCGCTAAATATGGGATAAGACCATCGCGGCTTATAGAAACAGTTCATCATCATCATCAACCCATTATGTCCCCACCGAGGGGCACGGGTCTCTTCCCTGAGGAAGGTATAGGCCATACTCCACCACGGGGGCCAAGTCCGGATTGGTGAAGGCTTGTAGACTAGTGGCTCGTCTACTGTCAGAAGTTGTCAAGCCGCCCTAAGGCCTCTGATTTGGCTTAACGACTGCCATCTATCGACGGCAGCCGGCACCAACAGCTTAACGTGCCTTGCGAAGCACGGAACCGCTCGGAAAAATGCCACTAGCGTATAGAAACAGAAATGATACAAAACAAACGTGGAAAGAGGTAGGCACAGAATTAAACAGTAATTTTGAAGAATTAGATGACAATGAAAATTAAATGACATCTTCTGTCTAGTACCTCGATATTACTGCGATTGCCACCCCGTCTCACCGCCGCCGGGCGACCGTGCGTCAACCCTATACATGTGAAAAGGCCCTTACTTGCTTCCCAAACCCATAGCCGGTCAGCGCCCTGAGGGCCGCAGCGTCGTCAAAAAGCCTGGCGGTTGCGCGCGCGCCGGCGAGCCGCGCACTGGCCGTCAGAAGGTCCTCGCGCTTGGCCGTCGCACCCCACAGCTTGAGAACGTAGCTGGTTAGGCAAACCACCTGTGGGGAGACAAAACTGGCACGTAGGTAACTTAAGGTATTTGGCTAATAAAAGACCACTGCCTGGAAGGCCACCCAGTGACCTGTCCGTAGCTGCGGACAGCGGTAGATCCCTCGGGAAGAGGGCTACGCCCTGACCCCGACTCTCCACTTCCCATGAAAGCGTGAGATGACCGCCTGATGATGGCTAATAACAGTATCGAGTGAGTAAAATATAAAATTGGGTACAATTAATTTTCGTACAAATTGGCGTCCACTTACGTTGTTCAGATTAGATTAGAACTCTTTATTGTACACACCAGAAACGATAATAAGTAGGTACATAAAAAGTCGAATAAGAAAAGATATCGAAGTTTTGCCGCATAGGCAATTTAGGTTAGCTGGTAGATAATGCTAAGTAGCAGTAAGCTCGCCTATGTGCAAAACTTTCTGTTTTATATGCAATAAAGGATTTAATAATAATAATAATAATAATAATTGTAGGCGGTCTTATTGCATATAGAAATTTCTTCCAGAAATCCTTGACAGAAAACGTAGTTGTCGTTGTGGTAGGTGTGAATGGACCCTTAGGTAAGTTTTCTGTAGGTTGTTTTACGCCTCTTGTAAGAGGTTATTAGATATCTTAATTAATTGTGTAGTCAAATCAACATAAAATAATCCTAATAATATTATAAATGTGAAAGTTTGTGAAGATGTTTGGATGTTTTGTAACTTAATCACGCAATAATGGCTGAACGGATGGATTTACATGAAACTTGTCATACAGATAGTGACAAAGACGTAAATTGAGACATAGAATACTTGATATCCCGGTTCCGTGGGATAATATTTATTCTAGGTATAAAATTGATAGCGTTGTGCGAGCGAACGTTGCGTTTTAAAAATAGATGGCGTTGTGAAAGAATCGTATAAACGGATTCTGTGGCGGTACGAAGTTCGCCCGGAGAGCTAGTTAAAAATATTTTGAACCAACAAATTAATCCATACCTTATCTCTGTTGGCGTGAGACTGCAGAAGATCACACAACTCGTTGACTGCTACCGCCATTGCTTCCAACACTAAGATCTTATATCGCAACCCTTAGAGGCGATAATACAGTGCACTATTGAATAATTAACACTCGACGAACTGGTTTTTTTACTGCGAGGGACTGGATTAAGTATCTCAATGTCAAAAAATGCGAATTTATCGTTTTTATTCTATTGTGATAAGATAGGTCTTGCAGATTACGATATCGGTTTAAATTCAGTAAGCGTTTTATTGACACAAGAATACAGTATTTATGGCACACTTTCCTGCATAGCTTGACGTGTGTTTGTAAAATACTCGTATCTAAAACTCGTACACAATGGAAACGTCAATCAGCAGGAATAAATAGTATAGTAGAATCACTAGTGTAGTCGACAACTACTGATGGATTTTCGTTGCAAAGTCGCCCTTAACGTAACTGAGTAATGTGTAAACGATGTGCGATGTAACATCGATCTGCTATCGACTGTATTGTGCAAGAACATTAGGGAGGGTGCATCATCCAAGTGGCAGGAAGACGCTGGATGCAGGCCGCTTCCAACCGGTCCTTTTGGAAATCCATGGAGGAGGCCTATGTCCAGCAGTGGACTTCTTGTGGCTGAATGATGATGATGATCAGGGAGGGTGCATAAAAAGTACAAAAAACCCGGTATAAGGAAAAATCTCACAGCCTGTCAGTCGTTATTTTTGTTTGCACTTTGCACTTAGCCCACAGATTAAGAGATTGTTATAATGTATATGTTTGTTTACCGGAGGTTAATCAGATTAAGGGGTGTCATTTATGTACTAAAAACAGCAATCACCAATTAAGACTTATGATGTTGTACCTACTGTTTGCAATAACGTATTGTAAAAGTTTTTTTCGATTGATGGGGCAGCAGTTAGCTCCGAGTGTCCCCTTGAATGAGTAAAATTACATTAAGGAAAGGATGCAGAAACAAAGCAATAAAACAGTTATAAAATTTAAAAATCTATTTCCACCATTCGCCAAACTTATTCTTATTTAGCTCTTCACAAGAGTTTATTTATCTAGCTACTTAAGATAGGAACAAAATACAAAATATTTGTAAGGAATACATATATACATAACGTCAGGTTAGGGAATACCAACCATGCGGAAAGACTGCCCAGCAGGAACTATACATATAATAAACAAAATAAAATGACGCCCTGCAGATAACTTTACCAGAAGCCCGCACAGTCGGGATGAGTTTGCGATGGTCACGTAAGAGCTTTTTTTTATATTAAGTTCATTTGACCAAACTAAAGACGGAAGAATTTTCTGTCACAACCCGCCCGAAATACGTCCATGCAAAGTCAAAGTAAAGTTATTTTTCGGGCTTTATATATATACCTATCGGTTTTCCTTACCCTGACCCTGAAGTATCTTACAGCTCGCCAGTTATGACTACTCTAGGAAGCAACAGTGTCGGTTGCATACTTCAGGAAAGTAATAGAAAACGATTTGCCTCTCGGTACTGTCGACAGCATGTCAACCTTTACGTTTTTGTTGCAAAGTCGCCCGTAACGTAACTGAGTAGAGTGCACGCGTGTAAAGGTTGATGTGATGTCGACTGTACATCCTACAAAAATGCGTGGATAAATGGATGTTTGTAACACAATTACGCCAAAACGGCTAAACGGATCTGGATGAAATTTGGCACATAGATAGATTATAGCCTGGATTAGCAGATAAATTTTATCCCGGAAAAATACCCATCGAAATTACCACGCGAACGAAGTCACGGGCAACAGCGAGTGTATTTTACAGTATTTATTGAAGCGAACTACTAAGTTGACACAGGTCAAAAATTTGGTTTTTAGAAAGAAGAAGAAGAAAAAACATTTATTATAAAAACAGTGCACACGCCACAATAACAAAACAAAAAAAACAACCAAGAAAATATTTCAACAGAAATGTTATAAAAGAGAAAGGAAAACGAAAGGTCACGGCGTGTCACTGCTGCTATAAATGGCAACTTACTCAGCAGTATGCCGAGGGTCAAGCCTTCAGCGCTGATTTTCAGTCAATGCCAGGAGTTACCCCGCGACCGTCACATGCCGCGGTGTGGTACAACCGTGAACAATACTATATATAGTAGAATACTAGGTAATACAGAATAATAATTATATACAATAGGATACGAATTATGTATACAGCATGAAACATATACTTAAATTGTTTTTATTACGTGACTGAATAAACTACGATATACTCAACTAAAATCATACACAAATGATTAAAGGTATATAGCCAGCTTAAAGTATGTTTAAAAAAATTATGAATAAAATTAAATTTATATGTATATAAATATATATAGGTATACTTAATTAAAGAAAAATAAATAAAAATATATAGATTTTTTCAATATTCAATACAATATTCAATTTTCAATATTCCACATTATATATGTCGCAGTAAAGTAGTTAAATCAGAGAGTCAATTGAATCTCTAGACAGTTAATCAAAGATCGATATTTAATCAAGTCGCTAGCATTTTGATTTAAATAAAGCAGCGTCCAAAACGTTTAACTATCTATCTGACCGAAAGCCAGCGTGTTGATTAATAATGTAAAACAAGATGGCGGTCACGACAACAGGTGATTACTTCTAGAGTCTTTCTTTTGGCAAACGTTGTGCAACGTTGGTTTGTTGTGTGAGTGGTTTTTTGTTTCAAATTGTGGTCTTTGGTGAAATTGTAAACATGTTGTCGACTCCGCCATAATTATTTCATTTGTTATTGTTATTTCGGTGTGATCGTGAAGAACTGAGAGCTTGGTAATTCCGTGTTTAATAAACGTAAAACGAACCAAACAAATGTATCAAATATCTCCAGCAGAGCAGGTTTTATTTTTTCTAATTAAAGAAACATAAAACAAAAAAATATGTGTTTTTATTCATTTTCCTAAATAATGAAATATTTTGGTCCCCTTAAAAAGCTAAATTCTTACCAAGTAAGTGGGCACGGCGACGCCTAAGATGGACGTGACGTTACATCGATCCAACAAATGCCAGTTTAGCAAGGTATGTTCTTAAATTTCTGTTGGGTAGAACATGCCGTGCAAAGGTGGCCCTTGTCAGATCGACAAACATCCACACCACCTAAGAGGGCTGATGATGATTCGAGAGAGGAGTTCAGCATTGAGTGGAAATGACGGCGAGACTTTGAACAATCTTATGTAGTTTTAATTACAGAAAACATGTTATATTGTAACACGACACGGTGATATTAGTCCAAGGTAAAGGTCCGAATGAAGCGCGCGGCCGCGTAGCCGTGCGCCTTAGTGTGTGTGTGCGCTGCACTACATGGAGTGCGTTAACATTCTGCCACCCTTGGAACGTCCTGTTCCAACGTTGGAAGTGGGCAAAGCCTGTTGAAAGCCCGCCTGAGGGTCCCCGACGAAGACTGGATATCCGCAACGCGGTTGACGCCGTCTGTACCCGGGTAAACTGAAGATACTCGTCCGAGTAGCCATTTGTTAGGTGGCAGCCGATCATCTTTGATGAGAACTAGGTCTCCTGGGTGTGGCTGTCCTTTGTCCTTGTGCCACTTGTTTCGCCTTTGTAATTCTGAGATATACTCCTTATAGTAACGGTTCCAAAAGTGTGTCTTCAAGGCTTGAACCCGCTGATATCTTGCGAGCGTGTTTATCTTTGTCGCGTCCACCTGGTAGGCATCAGTAACCTGGGGAGCTGGTAACATAGTGAGTAGTCGCCCAATCAGGAAGTGTGAAGGGGTCAACGGGACTAGGTCGGATGGATCAGTAGAAAGGGGAGTTAAAGGTCTGGAGTTCAGAATACTCTCAATCTGTATTAACACAGTGTTCATCTCCTCGTAATCTAAATGAGCTAAAGACAAAACTCGCTTTAGGTGGTGTTTGATTGACTTGACTGATCCTTCAGCTAACCCATTAAAATGTGGACTATAGGCTGGATAAAATTTAAAATTGATCTCAATTTCAGCTGAGCTGGAGCTGATATTATTACAATTATTTTTTAGAAATTTAGCTAATTCATTTGATGCCCCAACAAAATTCGTCCCGTTATCTGAAAATATATTTGCTGGTCTGCCGCGACGGGCAATAAACCGATTTAATGCAGCTAGGTATGCTTGTGTGGTTAGTTCAGTGACAAGCTCGATATGTACTGCACGAACTGCCATACAGACGAATACACAAATGTAGGCTTTCTTTAGTCTGCATCCCCTACCTTTGCGATCCGCTATCAGGACTGGCCCTGCGTAATCGACTGCTGTATTTGAAAATGGGTATTCTGCATGTAGTCTATGTGAAGGCAAATTTCCCATTATAGGTTGGAAAGTTTTTCCTGAAAACCTACAGCACGTGATACAGTTATGAGTCACCTTTCTCGCAAGATTTCTCCCTCCAATGATCCAAAATTTGTGACGCAAAGTTGCTATTAGTGATTGTGGTCCGGGATGCAAAAGTGTATTGTGATAATATTGTACAAGTAATTTAGTTATGTGATGTGTTGAGTGTAATAAGATTGGATATTTTGTGTTGTAGTTGTAATTAGAGTTTGATAGTCTGCCTCCCACTCGCATTATTCCTGTGTTGTCAACGAAGGGATTTAAGTTTATTAGTTTGTCCTTTGATGAAAGTAGCTGCCCTTTAGCTAAAAGTTTGTATTGTTTTGTAAATAAATCGATTTGTACAATTTTGCTAAGTGTTTTTGTGGCTGAGTCAAATTCCAATGTCTTTAGTGAACCAAGTAATTTGTTACGTGGATTACGAGAATTATGTATAAACCTTTTTATATAAATAACAACTCGAAGTAATTTTCCAAAGTTAGAAAAGTTATTTATGAAGTTGTCTTCATTTAACGTGAAATTATGACATTGCAGCTTGACTTCAGGTAAATTTTTAATATCGGTTTCTTGTGGTTGAGTAGGCCACTGCATGTCGGTGTGATGAAGAAAGTGTGGTCCTGCCCACCACAAGCTTGAGTTTTTGAGTAGACTTATCGACAGTCCTCGGGATCCAATGTCTGCGGGGTTCATATCTGTGGGAACATAGTGCCATGAACTTAAATCTGAGTTATTTGTTATTTCGTTTATTCTATTGTAAACAAATTGTTTTAAGTTTTGCTTTGTACAGGTTTTAATCCAACCAAGTACAATTGTTGAATCGCACCAAAAAAAAATCGATGAAAATTCGATTCGCATAGATTCTAAAACCTTTTTTGCTAGCTGTGTGGCAAGCAAAGCACCACACAGCTCTAGCCTAGGTATGGTTAGTCTTTGTTTTAGTGGTGCAACCTTACTCTTGGCCAGTAACAAACGTACGGTGACATTGCCGTTACTGTCCGTTGACCGTGCGTATACGCAAGCTGAATAAGCTTTCATTGAAGCATCGCTGAAGGCGTGAAGTTCGACTTCAATGAATGAGTTACATAAAACTCGTCGTGGAATTTGTAAAGTGGATAAATCAGGAATATTTTTTACAAAATTATCCCATTGTGATTCAATTTCTGGGGGTAGTGAATCGTCCCATGAAATATTTTTGGACCAAAGAGTTTGTAAAATTTGTTTAGCTTGTAGCATGCAAGGATTTATTAATCCTAACGGATCAAAAACTTGTGCAATAGTGGATAATATAGTGCGCTTGCTTAGACTTTGTTTTTGTTTGTCAATGTTTTCTGAGGAAATATTTTGTGGTGAAAATAGCAAAGTGTCTTTCTTGCAAGCCCACAGCAAGCCAAGTGTTTTTGAGTACTCGTCCCTACCTAAATTGAGTAAATCTTCGCTGCTATTTTCATCTACGATTTTATTTAGTAACGAAGGTTCGTTAGTTCTCCATTTGCGTAGATGAAATTGAGCACTTTCTAGTTCTCGTATGATTCCCTTGCATGTTTGTATTAAGGTTTGTTCGTGGTCACTTCCGGTTATGAGGTCATCGACATAAAAGTCGTGTAAGATTGTTTCACTTACGTTTTTATCTGTTGAATTTTGGCCTAATTCGTAAATACACCTTGTAGCCAAGTATGGGGCCGAAGCTGTCCCATAAGTGACTGTGTGCAACTTATATTGTTTGATTTCTTTCTCTGAATCTGACCGCCAGAATATTTGTTGTAAATTTTGCTGTTTTTCATCTATTAGTATTTGTCTGTACATTTTCTCTATATCGGAAGTGACTACGAATTTGTGTTGACGAAATCGTATGAGTATGCTGAGTAAATCGTCTTGTACAGTAGGACCTTTGTGTTGTATGTCGTTGAGTGACTTGCCCGAACTCGTGACTGCTGAAGCATCGAATACTGTTCGTAGCTTTGTTGTTAGGCTATCCTCGCGTAGGACGCCGTGATGTGGTAAAAAATAAGAAATTTCATTTTTGTCTGTGCCTGAACTTTCAGACATGTGATGTAATGATTGGTATTCATCCATGAACTGTGTATACTTTTGTTTAAATATAGGATTGTGCTTGAATTTCCTTTCAAGAGATTGAAATCTGATCAACGCTTGTTGTTTAGAATCACCTAAGCATTCAGGAGACTCTTTGAGGGGTATGGTTACCACGAACTTACCGTCTGATTGACGAACGGTAGTTGCCGTGAAAATGTCCTCACACTCAATGTCACCTTTATTGCGGCTCGGTTGAGATGTGGGGATTGATTCTAACTCAAAGAATTTATTGAGTTTTTCTTCGAGCTCAATATTGTTTTGAAAATGACAGTGGACTGTAGTATAGGTATTTTTTGTATGTTTGGTTTTGTTTGAATTTGTTTGTATGGATCCTGAGACTAACCATCCTAGTGTTGTTTCAACTAGAGTAGGCTTATTGCTGCCTAGGATTATTTTGTTATTTAGCAAAACCTCCCAGAATAGATCGGCTCCTAACAGCATTTGAGCGTCTGACGGTACATTGAATGTTGGGTCCGCCAGCGATATGTTGTGAGGAATGTTGAGAGGCTCACAATTGATTTTTGTTGTTGGTATAAATTGAGTTATTTGTGGTACAACGAAACAATTGACGTTTGCGGTGTAACCACTGCTTGTGAGTGATGATATAGACACATCGCATCTTTTTGTAATTTTAGATGATTGTTTGTTTAATCCTTGGACGGATACAGAAGTAGAATAGCTTGGAATTTGTAATTGTTTTTGTGTGCTTTCTGTTAGGAAGCTTGATGTGCTCCCGTTGTCTAACAGTGCACGGATTTTGTGTAAACGACCATTACGGTCTTGAATATTGATTAAAGCTGTAGATAGCAGCACTTGACTCGTATGTGTAGCAGATAGAGTGATATTGTCGTTGTTTTGTTCTGTGCGTGACGTGCGAGTGCAGTGCGATTGTGATTCAGCCTTTTCTTGATTTTGTAAAGTAGGTAACACTACACAGTCACGTGATGTAGTTGCTTTGGGTTCAAATTTAGATTTTTGATCGATGTGTAACATACTATTATGTCTTTGGAAGCATAACTTGCAAGGGCCCATTCTGCAACGTTTTTCGTCATGACCCGCACGCAAACAGTTTGTACACAAATTCAATTGTTTTGTTTTTTGTATTCTTGCTTCGATTGGCATTGCCTTAAATTGATAACATTGGTATATTGAATGAAAGTGTTTGCACACAGGACATGTATATTGTTTTGGTGTTGTTTGATTGGCTATGAATGCTTTAGAATGTTTGTGTGTGTCGTTAGGTTTTCGTACTAGGTTTGATTGTGTTTCCTCCATAGTTTCCAGTAAATCTGCACGGTTCTTTAGAAATGCATTGAAATCGTCTAGTTTAGGTACATGCTTGATAGAATTCCGTTGTGTTTCCCACTCACGGAATGTAATTGCATCCAATTTGGTTGAAACCAAATGTATTATCAGAATGTCCCAGTGTTCTGTAGGTAAATTTAATGTTTTGAGTGCTCTTAGGTTTTTGTTTATAGTGTCAATTGTGTTGCGTAATGCCCGTGATGATTCTTTAGTGATAGAATCAATGCCGAATAAAGCTTGTATGTGATTGTTTATTAAAATTCTATTGTTATTGTATCTTTCGCATAAAAGTTGCCATGCAACTTCGTAATTATCGGCAGAAAATTCTAACGATTGTATGATTAATGATGCGCTGTCTTTGAGTGATGCACGCAAGTAGTGAAATTTGTGTATGTTTGAAATTGATGTGTTTGTGTGAACGAGTGACTTGTAAGTGTCGTGATATTCCAGCCAGTCCTGATAGCGCCCAGAGAAGGTAGGTATTTGGATTGTAGGTAATTTAACACTAGGCCCACCTGTGTGTATTGCAGTACCTGAACCTGTCACTGAAACGTCACCCCGCACCGCAGCGGCAGAACCAGCATCGACAGCATTCGAGTCCATCAGCTCCTGCGCCACTGCGATAGCAGCGAAGTAGCCGGACTCAAAATTCTCTCGCTCTTTATGCTCGTCATCTGGAATTTCACATAATTGTTCGATTTGAGTTTGGATGGTATCAAAATCATTGTATAAATCTTGTATTTTGCTAAATCGAGCATTTAGTTCATTAATTTGCAAAGTACTTAGAACCTTGCTGGGGGATAGCATTTTTAGAAATGTTTTGAAATTTGTGAGTTTGCATTTTATTGAAGCTCTACTGCGCTTTAGAGATGATAAATCCATATTGAATAATCAGCTGTAAATTAAATCAATTGTTTGAACTACCTATAGCTTGAATGAGCGTGCTGAAATTAAAACCACTTTCAAGTGAAGTAAAAAATGAAAATTGGAGCAATACTTAAATTTTAATGTGAAGCTGAAGGTGAAGTAGTTAAGCTTGCAGTTTCGTGCTACTATGCTAATTGATTTAGTGGTCAGAACAAAGCGAGAATCCAAATCATCGCCCGAATCTAATGACCGATAGCCGTGCGCCTGCGCTCAGATGGGTATTATCACGTAGGTATTACGTAATAGCCCGACCACACCGTTATGCAACCAGCTGGAATGATGCGAATAAGGCAATGTATTAGAAATAGGTCAGTATCACAAACTGTTGTCTAGAGATTGGGTACTGAAGTAAACAAGCAGATGCGATATTACGAAAGTAAAATAAAATATTTTATTTTTTTTTAGTAGGTATTCTGAAGCTCGAAATGAATTTTGAAACAATAACTGGTTGATTTATGATTGATGCTATTTATAGCTTTCAAATGAATTATTAGTGAACACTGTGTTTAACTGGATTGAGAATATTTTTGCTAATTGGGATAGGTATAGGTGTGGAATGTTGATTGGAACGAACTTACGTCACACTTGTACACTTCCCTTTTCTTGGTATTTTGTGATCTTAAATTGGAGGAAACTGTAGATAGTTGATAGATATTGACTGGATTGTACGAAACTCGTTGCGATTGCTGATATTTCTCGATATTTCGTCGTCCACGAACCGATGGCGTGTCCTCCGTTCGACCTCACCGCTACGTCCTTTGTGGGTAGTCGCTTCGCTATGTGCGTGGCTTCTTCCAAAGTCGTATCCGGCTCGAAACAATGATGATGATTCGAGAGAGGAGTTCAGCATTGAGTGGAAATGACGGCGAGACTTTGAACAATCTTATGTAGTTTTAATTACAGAAAACATGTTATATTGTAACACGACACGGTGATATTAGTCCAAGGTAAAGGTCCGAATGAAGCGCGCGGCCGCGTAGCCGTGCGCCTTAGTGTGTGTGTGCGCTGCACTACATGGAGTGCGTTAACAAGGGCATTACGCCTTATGAATAAATATAAGACAGCCAATGTCTTTTTACTATCCATTTTTTTCCAATCAAATATCTTAGTCACCCTACCAAAGTTGAAATGCGTCGTGTTTCCTAGGAACGTTTAGGAAACTCGTTAAACGTTTCGTTCAGTCACTTGTCTGACGAAACTTTAGCGACTTGACTGAATATCGATCCCCAATGAACTGTCCAGAGACTCAATCAACTCTCCGATTCAGCCACCTTACTGCGACATATATAACTGCATAATATTTAGCAAAGTTATACAAATCGATATGCCTAATAAATACCATTGAGCAATAAACACGATAACCTGATTTGTCCCTCACTTCCAGTTTATTTAACTAAATATTTTATTTCATCATGAAAATATTTGCTTAAGAGATCTATGCCCCAAAAAATACCTAAAATTTCAGCGGTTCTCAAATAAAAGCGATCCTACCGTTACCAAATCTGTTCGCAACTAGCAAAGATGACGTCATGACGGACTTTTGTTTGAAGGCGGATTATGATTCATGCGCTACGAAGTGTAGAAAGAAGTATAGAGAGCTGACTACGAACCTGTTTATTAATTAAAGGTAAAATAAAGTAAGATACGACGCCAACGCCGACATACCCCGACGCCATATTTACTCACGATTGACGTTGTTTGATGCGAGTGCAACTTCTCTAAGCTATCTCTAATTAGGTATGGTCTAAGATTTATGTATAACATTGGCTTCAATTTATGCACAATTTTCATTTTGATAGATCTTATCATTCACTGATTTACATATGCTTCTTAAAATGTGGTTGTTATCATTGCATCAAATGGAAAGTTAGACTATCCATAATTATAAATACTTACCAACCACAACCTATTTCACCAGCCGTTTCTTCGCAAAATACATCACAATCCCTATGACCGACGACGTGGTCGCTAGAGCCGCGACCTTGGTCGAGCCGATCCGCTCGCCCCAGAGCCATCCTTCAGGCAGACAGCTGATGGCGTGCGTGATGTCGAGGCAAAGCTTCCCTGCGCTGAGGCAGGCGAGGGTTAGCCGCACGTCCAGGTTGCGTTTGGCTTCGGAGCTGGTGTCCTCGGAGGACCTTTGGAGGCAATCGCGGCTCCACCACAGCTGGCGGATTGAGCCGAGCGTTCTGGAAGGCGACAAGGGTTGGAGATGAGGGGTAGAGGCAGCGAGTTTTTAATCCCACTTAACCAAATAAATTGGTGTGCCCGCCATTGGGATCTTAATGTTTGCTGTGCCATGAATTAACAAAAAACCGGACAAGTGCGAATCGGACTCGCCCACCGAGGGTTCCATACAAATTCGTAGGTACTTACATATTATAAATAGTTCAGGAATCGAGTCCCGCAGTTTTTCGAGCTTTTCCCAAACTTCAAAGACAATTTTTTAATGATTTAATTACAAATGTACCGTTTTCAGATTTTTCCATGTACTTGTGGTATAAGACAATATTACTTGCCAAATCTCATAGTTCTAGGTCAACGGAAAGTACCATATAAATGTCGATACCCGTGAGTGTCGAAATATACGTTTTTTTTTGCGGCATAAACGGGGTATCTTTTTTTTACGTTAACCTAGAAGTTTTATTTTTCCACAGCTTCACGGGACTGTAGACCTGAGTATATGGCTTTCATTTGAACTTGATACCTCCACGGGTTCCCGAGATAAAGGGTCTTGACAGACAGACGTACGGACGAACGGACATCCTACAAAGGTTCCGTTTCTCCTTTTGAGCTACGTAACCCTAAAAAATAAGCAGAAATCTTTCAATAATAAAAAAACTGATGAACCTCTTGATGCGGATGGCTAGGGACCGAGAGAGATCGCATTTGGAGGAAAAGGCGGTGGGCAGCATTGACGATTAGAACCCCCATTTTCGGACGTGTATTTTGCTACACCATATTGTGTTAATCAGTATCACAGTTTTGAGGTAGATGTTGCTGATAAGACTCGAAGAAAGTTCGGCCTACAAAACCGTATCCAAGAGTATATTCTGCATGGGACCTGCAATTTACAATATGCTACCGAGTGCATTGCGAGCCTTGGCCACGGGCCAGTTCAAGCTAAAAAAAATTCTGATAGAAAATAATAATCACTAAATAGGTACTGACATTGTTATTCGGCACAAATTGTAATCGCCAGTGACCCACTCTTAAATTTTTTTGGCATCTGTTACAATTATTTTTTTTTTGCATGGTATTTTTTTATTTTAATGACCGACTTGTTTTATTGTTTGTTTGACATTTAATTTTATTATTTGAAGTAGTTGACATCTAAATTGTTGAAATCTAAACGTTAAGAATTAAATTTTTCTCATATAACAAAAATTTGTACACCTTATGCAGCAAAACAAGTTGGATCAAATATTTTTAGCTACACACCTGATGTTTTACAAATAAAGTTATTTATCTTTATTATCTGTATCTTTAAAACTCCACGAAAAATCAAGTCATAGTTGTTTTTAATAATATAATTAATAAGCTGATCATAATCTCATTAAGTACCTATAGGAAATGTTTTGTACCAGCTAATTACATTACTACATTACATTTGTTTAATTAGACATGTTCGGTTCAACTATTATGGAACTACAATCCCACCAAAAACCGCCATCATCATCATCATCATCATCATCAGCCATTTTACTCCCACTGCAGGACATAGGCCTCCCTCACAGTTTTCCCTAACGATGAAGAGTTTTGCCATAATCGCCATGTTTGGCAGGCCAAAAACGACCAAGCCACAAGTATATTTTGACTGAGGTGTACATTTTGTGAAGTTAGCGCTTGCAGAGTTAGAAGCTTGATCTGACTTGCACTGGACCAGTTTATTTTATACTCATATACGCAAATAAAACCAAACATATACTCACTGCAACAAAGACAAGTAGAGGCTGGCAGCCCACAGAGTGGTGCTAAAGGTGTCCAGCCTCTCTGCAGTCTGTGGAGCAAGCTTCAGGACCCCCACCTCGTGGAGCCAGGCAGCCTTCTCCACTGGCAGGAACACCTGGTCTACAATGTTGGCTAGAACACCTATTGCCGCAGCTGTTGAGGAGTTTTCCTGGAATAGCAAGGTTTATTTTGAAGGTTCCTACCCTAATTATTACAAAGGTATAAAGTAGGGATGCACCGACTGTTCGCCGACCAGTCGGTTAAGCCGACTAGTCGGCCATATTTGCAGTCGGCGACTGGTCGGCGAACAGTCGGCCAAAACTGCCGACGGATTAGGGTAACTGAAATACGTATTTATTTTAACTGTTATGTAATCGTTTATTAGTTTGTACCATATTAAAGATATTCCACTTCTAAGATACTCTTCTTACGAGATCAGATCAGTCATAAAATTATATACGTATAAAAGTAATCAACAGTCAAACCCTAGATCTAAGCTGGCCTCTATGCTCTCAGGCTTAATCATAACGAATTTAATCAGTCTTATTTATAAGTCTCGATTAGGAATCTGAAAGATCTTATCTACTAAAACATTATATATAAACAAAAAATCATGTCGCGACGTGATCACGAGCGTTGCCGAGGTCACCCAAACTCCCCCGAAAACAATGTCGGCCCGGCCGACATGTCGGCCGACATATCGGCTTATTTGTAGCCGACTGGTCGGCCTGTCGGCCAGTCGGCCAAAGTCACAGTCGGCCCATCTCTAGTATAAAGGTATTTAAGCTCGCCTTTGTACATGTTATTTCTTATGTAATGTCTTTTTAAATGTTTCGTGTGCAATAAAGTATAATTAATTAAAGGTTCAAGCATAGGTCAGCTTCAAATGCTAATTGCTAAATACCAACATTATTGTTTCTATTAATTTTATTGTAAAGAGAAAGAAAAGCCTATATTGTTATGTATTAACTAGCAGACTCTCCAACCTACAAACTACACAACAAAAAATTTCATAAAAATTTTAATATAAAAATCTCATGTCACAGTGTTTGTGAACTCCTTCACTGACAAACGGCTTCACCAGTTTTTATGATTTTTCTTTTGTTTATATTTGGTAGGTCTGAGAATAGGTTGTAGGCTATTTAATATAGTAAAACAATGTTTGCAGGGTCAGCTAGTAAGATTATAAATATGTATAAAAGACAAAACTTTCAGATTTAAATGTTTGCAATGTTAATAAACCAAAGGGCCATAAAAACTACCTGAAATGGGCATGCAAGCAATAACTAATTAATGTTGATGAAGTGAAACAGGTTTGTCAGGATTGTGGCAAGTGGCAAACCCTGGTCTCTGCCTCCCTGTCCAAGATACAGGTTTGAGTTTATGGAGTATGTTTAAATCTTTGTTATTTATATTTAAACTAGATGTGCATTACCAATAAAAGTATTCTATATATTATTCCACCTTTAAGCATTATCTGTCTTATAAGACAGACAAGTAAACTTCTATATTTAATGAATTTAAGAGAAAAGTCAATTTACAATTAATCAGTATCCATAACACTTATTCTGTATAAACTGATGATATTTTGATACTAAAATCAATCACTCAGTCTTATCACACTCTGCTGCACTTCCCATTGGCACTTACATGCTTGCCCAGTCCATAGCTGTAAGTATGCCGGATCATTGGAATATCATCAAAGAGTCTGAGTATCATCCGCGCACTGGATAACCTTGAGCCAGCCGTCTGCCATGGCTTCTCGTTCTTTAAACATCCATAGAGTTTGAAAGCGTAGCAGGCTAGCCTTACCACCTAAAAATATGACAAGTAAAAATATTGAAGGAATACAAGTTTTTAAATGTTACTTTTGTGCAAATTATTTCCGCATACAGTACCTTATCCCGTCCATTATAGCTGTCCAAAAGCTCGCAGATGTCGTCAGTTAGCGAAGACATTTTACGCGCACTAAATCACATTTACCTTTCTCTCTTATTTCGGTTAAGCTGATAAGATAATTTTAAAATCTCTTGCACTTTTGATATTTCGCACGACACAACCGGTAGCGGTCGAATGGAATTATAGTGATAATTTTACATTTCTACAATCACTTTGGAGACTTGGAGGCCTTGAAATTCCTGCTTTTGCTCAATATTTTCAAAATAAAAACCAAAGTGAACTTTCATTCACTACGACCACAGCTGACAGTTACTCTATGACAGCTGAGTGCACAGAACAGAACAGCTGAGTTAGTGATGTAGCCGATTCTACGAAAAACCGGTAAAAAGTTGGTTTTTGAAAAACCGATACTAACCTGTATTTTTAAAAACTAATTTTTAATCACTTTTTATAGTGTATTTAAAGGGTTCAGATTGGAGACGGCACAAATTTACGTTGTTTTTATAGATAAAACCCTTATTTTCAAACTAAGAGATGAATTATAAAAAAACTAATTTAATTCTGTTTATGTTTTGGTAGGTATACTGGGCAAAAATCTTCTTGAACATCTTTTTCAAGATCACTTGACTGCGCAAAAGTCGATTTCTAGATCCCATTGATGGACTGAAGTAGGGAAGACGCAGGAAAGGCTTGTGTCTTGGGTGCATCGATCGCGTAATTGGTCGATCGATCGGCCCCTGCTTCCCGCGTCGCGCCCGCATCCCGCTTGTTCCCACTTAGACTGGCGTGCAATAATACAGGTGCGATTCCAAAGCGGACGGCAACCGTACAGGTGGCGGGCGGTGACAAGTTGGCTTAAATTTACTGTTCAGAATGCATAGTTTGATGGTATAAGTTGTCTTTAGTAAAGTATTCTGTTGCAAGTATAGAAAGTTGTGTTTGGTAAATAGTGTTCTGTTAGAATTTCGACTGCTTGGATTTTTATTCAAGTTACAATATACATCGACTTTCCATAAAGTATAAGGTTCCAGAGTTCTAGAAATTGTAATCGGTTCCATCACTATGACAGATGTACTCTGTGGACGCATAAACTATATGGATTGATTGACATTTGATGAGTTTTTCAGTCAGTTTTCAGTCAGATATTTTAAGGACAGCAACTATCTGACCTTAGAAAATCCGACCGTGACTCAGAATAAAAAAGAGGTGTATCCCTTTGGATAATAATTTATGGTACCTACATACGTTAAAAGAAAAAAAAGATGGTTTTTGAACGCACCAGGCTCTTTACACAGATAAGTTTGACAGATGTCTCAGATTAATCCTAGATTCTGAGCAAATCCTTGATTCTGAGACAGGTTTGCGGGTTTGTGAGGGTTGCCAGAGTGTCCCTGTTTGGACAAAAGCCGTCTTATTCGGCCCGCGGTAGTCCATTTCTGTCCAACGGTATTTTTCAAAATAAGTTAAAAATATTTCATTTTTGAGACAATGGAGGACTAACGCTGGCGAGCGTGCACCTATTCACTGAATGAATATCTACATCATATTGATTTATTTTTACTCTCTCTCGGTTTATTTAGAAAGTCCGTTATCAATTCTCTTTTCAACATGTTTTTAAAATGGGTAATTTTTTTATTTCCATTCTGTTGTTTTTTTTTCTCTTCTGTTTCTGTATTGATTGGGCTTTGGCACGTTGGTTGCTTGATGGGCACATTGTGTATTGTTAATGCCTTTAAGTTTTTTTTCCACTTTTATATAAGAATACTATAATTTATACCATAATGGTAGGTTTAACCATATCTCTCTGAATTAGGTTTATATCGTAATAATAAACGTTATTTTTGTCAGTCTTCCTAGAGTAAAACAATATTTAAATAATTTATACAAGCACAAATAGATCAAAAATAAGTCAGAAGACAGTCTGCCTGGTCAGCCCTTACATTTCTGTTGCTAAATCACTGCTTACGTAACGGAGTAGATTGCACTGATTTCCTCTTTGACTGTTGTTATTTGCAGAACTGTGAGTTTTCTGTTCATTAATATGTCTTTGTATTAATCTATGTAAATGTCTTTGTGTTAATCTATGTCTGTATTAATCTATAGAAAACGCCACTGGTTGTACAATTACATTTATATATCCATGTAAGATTGTTTTGTCTTGTAACTATATTGTACAATTGTTTGTTTTCTTTCAATAAATAAAAATAAAATAAAGAAATGGTCAGAAAACTGGCTGATTCCAGTAAAAAACAGCTGTTCGGACCTCCTCCTCCCAAATCGTCTTATAGTACTTAAACTGTTGCTCCTATTCGCTCAACAACTATTTTGTGCTAATCACTGTAGGTTTTTAAGCAAGTTGTGCGCGCCTTCAGTATGAAGCTGAATTCCTTTTAGTTTATTTTAGGTTTTTATTAATCTTTAAAGTTCACTTTTATTACAAATATAAAACATTTCAATAATTTGAATCATTAGAGGTTAGATAGCTAAGTAACGAATACATTTTTTATTTATACGAAAAATTGCACTTCGTAAATTCTATCAAGCAAAATGGCCTTATAATGTGTTGCTAAAATTCTGTATTGATAGCTCAGTGGTTTTGTATCAATATCCTGCTACGGAGAAGGATCTGGGCTCGGTTCCAAACTATTAATGTATAGGTTAATAGATGAAAATAGTACGTTAAAAGTGGGAATTTTATATATACTTTGTATATATTTAAAGATCACAGGATACAGTTAGAAACCTCTATTTAAAACTTAATACATTTCAAACGTAGGTACCCCTTTTGAAACAATTTAGTTAGGACGACCTAAATTGGATACTCGAGCTGGCCACACTTTATCTAGAGCTTTGTTTTGTGGACGATTGTTTGTGTACATGTACATCTGAAACTTTCGTTCGTGTGATTTGTGCCATTTTGTGCTGAAGAAATGCAATCATTTTCTATAAATGATATCCCTGAATTCTCCAAGAAGGACCGCATCGTTGTAGTTGGGTTCATCGGAAAGTCTGCCTATCGCTACCCGAACAAAACAACCCCACTTTTGCCATCAGCTGATTGTGAAGAGGTAAAAATGTTAATTTTCGTATGGCGAGAAATTAAGATAAGATAAGATAAGAATATTCTTTGTTGCACACAAGAAGCGAGACATAAAATATGAAAGTTACAATGAAAAAGTACAATGGGCGGCCTTATTGCTAACAGCAATTTCTTCCAGACAACCTTGTGACGGAAAGGTTTCCGAAGGAGAAAGAGACACTGGTAGTTGGTGCAAATACGAATAGTACATACTTAAACTTAATAATAAACTTACATAAATCTTATTTAAAGAACTGTTATAAACTACTACATAAATAAGCTACAAAGCCTATATGTAAGAGATGATAGAAAGAAAAAGTAATCCTGTACTGATTAAATTACCGCGTCTATTTTGCCTTTCCCCGCAAGCGCATAATACAAATTATTTTTGAAATGTTTTTCTAGAAAGGCATCCAGTGCTACTGGGATGAGCGTACCAGCATTCTTTATCTCCACACCACCACCTCTTTGGACACGAAACAGCTGACCACTCTTGCAGCCAACTTAGATGAAGAATCCAAGCCTCCAGAAAAAGATGCAGATGGCTGTGATTGGTTGGTTGCAGCTGGAGAGCTAGCAGCTGAGTCTTGCAGGGATATAGCTCTGATTTTCCATCTCTGTCATATTGTGGTGTTGTCGTCACCAACACATCTGTTTGATCTTGGATTCTTGCAGCTGTTCAAAGCTATTGATGCTTATAGGTAAGAGAAGTCAGGTAGTTGGAATTTATAACCATTAATTCATAGTTTATAACCATTCATGTATGCCTCACTTATACCTGGGTTTATTTACTTATTCACGTTTATTTAGTTATACTACTTATTTTCGACAGGCTGTAATATGAAAAGTATTAATTGCAGAGAAAAATCTTTGTCACAATTATTAATCTTGTAACATGGCCTATTCAATGAGATCAAAATATTTTCTTAGCAATGTTTCCGTTAATTTTTCTGTCCATTGGCAAATCCTTCTACTATGATCACCTTGCTTACCATTGATACACTAAAAAAAGAAGACGGTAGGTTATTAGACTTTGTAATGTACATCAAACTGTCACAGTAAACCATTAATCATTGTATGAAGTTCTATGAAGCAGGCCCCTGGACTCCCTAAGTGTCTCTGGATTTCCAAAGAGAGTCGTCAAACTGATAACAATGGCCCATTGGCGTATCTACAGCTGTTTTCCAGGAGGGATGGAAAACAACACTCTTGGGTGGGCACAACCCTGTATGCATCTGTCCCCGTGAGATCATGGGATAATGTAGATACGTTAATGCTCACCCCAGGACAGAGCTCGAGACCCAGACGACCGACGCGCTAACGGCCTGCGGACTCGGCGGAGCGTGGGAGTCCCACGGGCGCTGCTGCTGCCCGCGGCTGCTGCTGCACAGCCGCAGGGCTCCCGGCCCGCTGCGGAAGCACCCCGCCGCGCTGAAGAGGCTCGAGCATGCTGTGGAAGACCAGCTCTATTTTATACTGAGGAAGGCCAGGATTATCACTAATGTTTGGTGAGAATTTAAAATGACAATGAGACACATTTATCCCAACAGTCACACACATAAATAAATCATGTAATTACACTTATCACACACTAAACAAATACGAAACAAAATTAACGGCAAACATACAAATATACAAAAAAAGAAATGGTACACTTAATTAAATACAATTAAGCTTTCATGTGGCATTGTTTTGCACGGGTAATATGAACAATCGTAGCTGTAACAAACTAAACGCAGTTTGTGACCAAAGGGAATCGATTGCAGATACAAAATTCTGCTTTTGGCCATTTTAACTAAAACTTTAACTAAAACTTTGACCTTTGATGACTGTGATGATTTATATAGAGCCTCTTTGAAAATGGGAATTCTCAAACAAGAACGACTGGGAGATATATTTAGATGGCTTGTCCAACACCTATACCATATGCTATAGTAATTTCACCCATATTGATAACGCTGCTATTTTGTTACTGATAAATTTAATTGTAATCTCAACTTTGTAAACCAAAACTATTTTCGATTCCAGCGCCAAGTCCCTCTTCGCCATACCCAAGAACGAAGAGTTCGTGTACATAGACGCGGAGCCAGGGGCGGACTCGGCACGTGACGTCAGCGCCCTGGTGCGAGGGCTGGTGGCGCTGTGCACGGGGGCCCCGGGCCCCGAGCCCATGGAGCGGCCCACGTTCAAGCAGTTTCTGAACGCGCATGTGGAGCTGGCCTTCGGAGATGGGTTTGATGATAATGTGGGGAAGTACGCGATGAGCACCTCTTTTTTCGAGGTGAGGGGTATGTGTATACACGAAGTAGGATCGATAACGTACCAAAGGCATTGAAAGTTATCCTAATTAGAGAGTAAACATTATCTGACGATTTTTTAGTAATGGCTGCTAGTAAAAATATCATTTTTTGCATTTTTAGGATCGGATTTAACAAACGGAATCATAATAGGATAATTTAAGTTTTTCTCTTCATCATCATCATCATCAGCCTATGCTTGTCCACTGCTGGACATAGGCCTCTCCTATAGCACGCCACTGAGCACGGTCCTCGGCTACTCTCATCCAACTCTTGCCAGCCGCCCTGCGAAGATCATCGCTCCACCGAGTCTGAGGACGTCCCACACTACGTTTACCGATCCGCGGTCTCCACTCGAGAACTCGTCTACCCCATCGGTTATCAGTTCTTCGGATAATATGGCCGGCCCACTGCCACTTCAGCATGCTAATTCGGTGGGCTATGTCGGTGACTTTGGTTCTCTGTCGGATCACCTCGTTTCGAATTCGATCTTTCAGAGAAACCCCGAGCATAGCCCTTTCCATAGCACGCTGAGCGACTTTAAATTTGTGGACCAGCCCCACCGTGAGTGTCCACGTTTCGGCACCATATGTCATGACGGGTAGGAGGCACTGATTGAAGACTTTCGTCTTGAGACTCTGTGGGATTGGCGATGTGAAGACTCGACGTAGTTTCCCATACGCTGCCCAGCCCAGCTGTATTCTTCTATTGGCCTCTTTCTCGAAGTTGTTTTTACCTAACTGCATGGTTTGCCCGAGGTAAACATACTCCTTAACAACTTCGAGAATACTGCCTTGAACTGCAATTGGCTCCGGACTTACATGTACATTGAACATAACCTTGGTTTTATCCAAGTTCATCCGGAGACCAATGCGTTGGGAAGAATCAGCTAGGCCA
The DNA here is from genome assembly GCA_947308005.1 of Yponomeuta malinellus. Taxonomy (NCBI): domain Eukaryota; kingdom Metazoa; phylum Arthropoda; class Insecta; order Lepidoptera; family Yponomeutidae; genus Yponomeuta; species Yponomeuta malinellus. The sequence continues at coordinate 18,501,280 of OX371003.1, forward strand.
CTCAGCATATGTTGCAGATCTTGCAGCGTTTTCGCCATGATGACAATGTCGTCTGCAAATCGCAAGTGTGAAAGGTACTCGCCGTTTATGTTAATGCCGTACCCCTTCCAGTCCAGTGTCTTGAACATATCCTCCAATGCATTTGAGAACAATTTCGGGGAAATAACATCCCCTTGTCTTACACCACGATGTATGGGGATAGGCTCAGACTGCCGGTTCTGGATTTGGACGGCCATAGAAGCGGCGTCGTACAGACCTCTCAACACTTGGATGTATCGCCAGTCGACTTGGCATCGCTGCAAAGATTCCAGAACAGACCAGGTCTCGACCGAGTCAAAGGCCTTTTCATAGTCCACAAACGCTAAGCACAGGGGCCGATTATACTCTTCGGTCTTCTGTATAATCTGCCGCACTGTGTGAATGTGGTCTACGGTGCCGTAACCCGATCGAAAGCCGGCCTGCTCAGGTGGCTGAAACTCATCAAGTCTTCTCGCAAGACGGTTCGCGATGATTCTTGAAAACAGCTTGTAGACGTGGCTCAAGAGTGAAATGGGTCGGTAGTTCTTCAGGAGGGTTTTATCACCCTTTTTGAAGAACAAAACGACAACACTCTTACTCCACGCCTCCGGAATTCTGCCATCAAAGAGGACAGCATTAAATATGTTCTGGAGCTCCTTTATTACAGCTTTACCGCCAGACTTCAGGAGCTCAGTTGTAATACCGTCCTCTCCAGGGGCTTTTCCATTTTTAAGCTGTCTAAGAGCCATCGCGATTTCGTCCAGGCCGACTTCTGGCAAGTCTTCAGTGTAGTGGCGTGTCAATGTAGCTCTGGAATCCTCATTTTCGGGATCAGGCCGAGATGCGTGCGCAGCGTATAACTGGCCGTAGAAGTTTTCAACTTCCGAAAGAACTTCTGGTATGGAAGAAACGACCACTCCATCCGTGGTGGTCAACTTCGTCAGATGGCTTCTCCCAAGAGATTGGACAAACACTTTAGATCCCCGATTTTGCTCGATTGCTCGTTCTATAGAACAAGTATTGGACCATCGGAGATCGCGTCGAACTAGTTTGCCAATTCTCTTGTTTAGAGCATGCCTTTCTGACGCAGTGACTGGTGGGCGTTCACGTCGTTCTTCCATAAGCTTGAGTGTTTCTTCCGAAAATTTCGACTTCCTACCTTTACGCTGCAATTCGCAAAATCTCATCCCTTCCTCCCTGAGGATTCCGACTACATTCTCGAAGGCCTGGTCAATGTCAACGCCATTTCTGGTTTCCACGGCAGCAAATCGGTTTTCCAGATTAGACTGGAACTTTTCAGACCCCACTATAGTTTGGAGCAGGGTTGGTCGGAGCCTGGATTTCATCAAACGGACACGTTCGAGCTTAAAATTGATATTCAGAGAGCCTCGCACAAGTCGGTGATCACTTCCGGTATTAAACCTATTGATCACGGAGACGTCTCTGAATATACGCTTCTTGTCCGTTATGATGAAATCGATCTCATTTTTTGTCATAGTGTCGGGGCTTTGCCATGTCCACTTCCTTTGGGGCTTTTTCTTGAAGAATGAATTCATCAAGAATAGCCCCTCCCTTTCAAGGAAGTTGACTAGCATTTGCCCCCTATGATTCCTGTTTCCATAACCATGGGATCCTACTTCCGATTCGCTGCAATTCTGTACTCCCACTTTGGCGTTGAAGTCCCCCATGACAACGTTGTAGTGGGCCTTAGTGGTGGAGTGTAAGGCCTTCGATATGTCATCGAACATATCTTCCACTTCATCGTCCGAGTGCGTCGAGGTCGGTGCGTAAACCTGCACAACCTTGAGGCTATACCTCTCAGTTAATTTAATTATGAGGTACGCAACCCTGCTCGATACACTTGACACTGCTACAACGTTGTCGCAGAAATTAATAATTCATTTTCATAATTCATTTATTGATCGGTGAGACACAAGTACATAAAGATGTTACATTAAAAAATGAGTTGCTATGCGCTCTACCTGATAGGCATACAGATCATGTAAAAAAAAAATAATTAATAACTGAGACTTAGGCCGCATTAGAATTACAAACGTCAAGTAATTATTAATAATTATTACTAATGTCAATAAGAATACAATGTCAATAAAAAAAAAATAAAGTGAAATAAAGTCAAAAAAAAATTATAAACTTGCAAATGTCAAATAATTACTAATGTCAATAAAAAATAACGTGTCATACATATTAAAAATATTATAAAAGATCTAAATTAAAAATATAGTTAAAATGTCAAAGTAAACAACAATAATTGGAATTAAAATTTATCAGCAAAGAATTCTTGTAAGTCATAATAGCATTTGTTTATGAGAATGTCATAGAGCTTTCTTTTAAGTTGAATTGTATTTAGCGTTTTTAAATCATCTGGTAATTTATTATATATTTTTGGTGCCATAGTTATGATACTTTTCTGTTTGAAAGTGGTTTTACATGGCTCAATTACAAGTTTATGGGGGTGGCGTATAGTTCTGTATCGATTTTCGTGGACTTTCGGGAATAGTGACTCATTAGTCTTAACGAAAATAGCTACCTCATAGATGTATAAGCAAGTAAGTGTGAGGATCTTATACTTTTTGAAATAAGGCTTACAGCTTTCAGTGGCTTTTAAGTGGCACATAGATCTAACACACCTTTTTTGTGCTTTAAATACCGTTGTTACGTCCGTACTATTGCCCCAAAATATAATGCCAAAGCGCAAAGTTGACATGACGTATCCGTGAAAAGCTGAAAGTACAGCATCTGTACTGACAATTTTAACTAGTTTGAATAGAGCATAGGCTGATTTACTTAGCTTTTTACAGGTAGCTTCAGCGTGACATTTCCAGTTCAGATTCTTATCAATTATCAGACCTAGAAATCTGGTGGAATATTCCTCATCAATTTTTATATTATCATAAACCAAGTTTACTGGCGGTATATTAGTCCTTTGATGGAAATGCATGATTTTCGTTTTACTCAAGCTCTATTGACCAGGAACCCTACGCCACCCTGAGACAACTGGTCTCCCTCTCGAAAGTATAGAAGGTGGCCTGATTCAAGGGTTACAGTGTCCTCCCCCTCTCTTCGGACTTCGGATAACCCAAAAACGTGCCACTTTACCTTCTCGAGTTCGACTTCCAGTTGTGCCAGGTGCTCGTCCAGCCGTAACGTGCGTCCATTATACGTCGTCAAGGTCAGTTGTTTCTGGCGGCCTTCCGTAACCTGGGGATTCTTCGCACCCCTGCCCTGCCGTTACCGTGACCGCCGCCTTGATCAGGAATAGCAGGGCGAGCGGGAACTGGGGGCCGTGGTCCGTTCTGACTTGCCATTGGATGTTTTGCTCGTAATTGCCACGCTGAGCAGGCGGGTTGGCAATCGCAGACCGTATACGTGCCAATGTCGCTGCTGCCCGACACCGGCACGACCCGTATGTGCTGGGTAGCAATATGCACGGGTATTCTCTTAGTCGCCTTTTACGACACCCACGAGAAGACACGCGGGAGAGTTTTTCTCTTAAGTTTTTTTAATTATTGGATCATATTTTGAGTCTTGAAAATCCCGGAAGTAATTTTATTATTTTATGAACTACTTTTATTTTTTTGTGACCTTCTTTGACCTACGATATAAAAAACGGGCGGGGCTGTGTCGGGTTACAGAGCCGTTGGATTAACGTGAAACGGCTATATGTAAAAGATATTTTTTAGGTCACTGTGCAATATGTTACGCGGCACTGGCGCCATCTAGCGGCACGTGGCACGCCTCAGCGAGAACTGTAACTCTGCAACTATGTACGTATCGTGTGCAATTCATTTTTATATCATTAAGTAGAGCAAAGCAGCCATTCCTCAGATCCTCTTGACTCGTGCCGCTAGCTGGCGCCAGTGCCGCGTAACACATTGCACAGTTTGAGCTAAAAATTAACGCTTACTTATAGAGGTTTCACAGCCCCACCCGCTTTTCTATCTTAAGTTTGGCATAGTTTAAAAACAATGTCACTCCAATCGAATGTCGAGGCGTGCTCCCGATCCAATGTTGATGTTCCCCCCCGGGCCGCAGCTGCCGAGCGCAGTGTCGTGGCGCGCGGCGGCGGCTGCGCTGGCGCCGCTGTACCGGCGGCCGGCGCCCCCCGCGGCGGCCGCGCTGCACGACGCGCTCGCCACCGACGTGCGGTTCTCGCAGGCGCGCTGCGCTAAGGTATAAAGGGAATGAACGACTATTTGCCTCTAGCTCATACAATATTGCCGTCTATATCGTGTGAGCGGCAGGCAAATATTGATAATGAAACATTTTTAAGTGAAAATAGCCCAGAAACTGTGACTTATTGAACGTTAAAAGTAAATATTTCTGAAATTGATCGTGCTGTAAACCCTACTAATGCCAGTGTCTCAATCAGACAGGCGTACATAAACACACGCCTGTATCTCGGAGGGTTAGCAGAGACCAGGATTTGCTACTTGCTTGTGACTCAACCTTCTGTCGATATGTCTTCACGCCCGTGAACACTTCGTTTCAAGTGGTTGCAACTTCACATTACCGTTTATTATGTAATATTTTTTTCTAGTTGTGGAATAAAGTGTTCACTCTGACGATCCTGTCAGTCAAAGTTATAAGGCAAACTTTTAAAGTATAAAGTGCAAAGTGATTCTTGGAAAAAAAAGTATAAAAATATCTTTTTCAGGTTTTGCCGATAGCGCAAGCGTCGTATGCTGAAGGTTTACCTGCGCATTACTCCAGCCAACATCACGCACACAAGGTATTTTTTTCCAAACTCAGTAGCTGTTTAATATTATAATTCCCTACCAGAACCAGATGTATGAGTAGAGGAGGGTATGTTCTACTGAATTGGTAATATTTATGCCTAAAGATACTGGTCGGCACTAGCTGGCCTGAATTGGAAGTTGCCGCGAACGACCGTCAGACAGAAGTCGAAATCTGTGGTTGAGGCCCTATGCTCCCCTAGGAGTTAAAAGATCGAATAAGAAGAAGAAGATACTGATTACATTCAACATGTACCGTCATTAACAACACTGCGGCAAGCTTCTACCGATGTGATACCACCTCTTATAGCACAGTTAATTAAGAACAAGTAACCGACTACGTGGCGCGAGCCAACGCATTATGGAAATTGACATAGCCTATAAGATTAGTAAGTTGGAACGGCAGTCAACTGGACACAACTGTCGTAAAGTAAAACCGATAGCCGATATTTGTATCGACATAGATTCCCCAGTGGGGACTACGCTGCAAACGCAGCGCAGATTTCTGGCAGCGGCAGGATGGCCGAGCACAGAAAGAGATGACGTTCCTTGGGGGAGTCCTATACCCAGCAGCGGACGAAAAAGAACTGATTCATCATCATCATCATCAGCATACGCTTGTCCACTGCCGGACATAGGCCTCTCCTATTGCACGCCACTGACCACGGTCCTCGGCTTCTCTCATCCAGCTCTTGCCAGCCGGATTGCGGAGATCATCGCTCCACCGAGTCTGACGATGTCCTACACTACGTTTACCGATCCGCGGTCTCCACTCGAGAACTCGTCTACCCGGACGGACTTATTGATTTATTGTTATTGATAGTGCAATGCGCTGCGTGTCGTTTCTCCCCAGCTGGGCGTGGCGCTGGGCGTGCTGGCGACGATGGCGCGCGGGCCGCTGAGCGCGGCGGCGCGCGCGCGGCTGGCGGCCGCCTGCGAGGCCACGTGGCGCGCGCGCCGCCTCTGCGAGGCGCGCTCGCTCACCTCGCACCCCTGCCAGGAGCCCGAGCAGTGAGTATGCTGACAAGCAGTGGGGCTGGCTGGGACTAGGCCTTTCAACTTGCGTGGTGTAATAATAATATGTACATTGTAAATTGTTTACTAACATAGCATAAGTCAAATTGTTACTAACACTATATTATGGGTTTTGCCTGAAATAAATAAATAATAATAATAATAATAACTCCCCAGCTGAAGCTGGCGGCCGCCTGCGAGGCCTTAGGATTAATCAATAGATAAACTAATATTTTAGCACCACCTAATGTACGATACTATGTTCTGAGAACAGATAATGGTCAGAGTGGAGTTTTTTTCTGCCTTTTCTCCAGACAAACTTGACCCAAAGGCAGCGGCTAACATAGTACTTTGACAATCGACAAACTGAATGTAAATTTTATTTTTTAATGCCTCGCGATGCTCATACATGCCCACCATAAACAGGTCTAATCGCGATTAATAACAAATAGACGTCAGATAAACGTCTGGAATTAAGATACTTAACTTCATTTAATAACATTTAATCACACACACACACACACACACCAACACACACACACAACACACACTCACTCGCACACGTACACACACACTGTACCACTCATACATTGTCATCTGTTGTAGCTTGTAACTAGCATACATCAGTAAATACTCAAACAGCAATGTAATAAAATAGCTAACTTTCGCAGAAGGAAGGCGTTGCTGTCTGTCATACAGTTTTATAACTAGTACAGACATCATCGTTCTAATCCTATCATTAGTTAAATAAAATTACATTCTCTCCAACTATGCTAAAATAGGATAAGTAAATTGTTGAAACTTTTCTGAATAAATCAAATCATAACATAACATAACATAAACTCACGCCTGTATCCCAGAGGGGTAGGCAGAGACCAGGGACTGCCACTTGCTACGATCCTGACAGATCACTTTCGCTTCCTCAACACTCATTAGTCGTTGCATGCACGCACGCCGGTTTCGGGTACTTTTTATCTTGCCCTTTGTTAATACATCCTCTATTTGGTCAAAGTATGTCCATCTGGGTCGTCCCTTACCGGCCCTTCCATCCACATTCGCTCGATATATTTGTTTTGTCAATCTTTCTTCCTTCATCCTCTCCACATGTCCAAACCAACGCAACATTCCTTTCTCAATTCTTGTCACTACATCCTCTTTCAGTCCACAACGAAAAAAAAAACAAAAACGCGATTACACCCGTTCAATGTATAGCCAGAAGTAAATTCCTTACGTTGAAATAAACCTCTCATGCCTATTTTCACCGCTCCGTAGCGACAGCAGCAAGGAGCACTCGTCGGGCGTCCGCTACATCGCGGCGTGCAACTGCGGGCGCAGTAAGGCGGCCCGCGAGGACCCGTACTCGGTGCGGCGCGCCAACCACGGCTTCTACGTGGCCGCCGCCGAGGCCTGCACCGCCTGCCGCGACCTGCAGGAGATCGCCTTCCCCGTGTTCCAGCCCTCCACGCCCACTTACCGGTAAGCCTCTACGGTATACCTCAATAGGCGGGTGCACACAGAGCGAGCAGCCTCGCGTGACATTTGCCGCACGAAGCCGCTCGATTTGTGTCGTGCCTCGCTCGAGCATATCAATTTATGGATAAAGATCGGTGTTTGAAGTTAAAATATCTCTATGGTGCAAACAGCTGGCTATGGAACGCAAGTAATCCTAATTATACGAACAGAGGGCTTAGAGAATATGCCCGGTTAAATATTAATAATAATATTTTCATAGTATAATCTGTTTTTGTATAATGTCTGAATCCAATATCACCTGTTTCATAGAATAACAATTCACGGTTTACTATGACAATTCGTTGTACATTGCAATGTCGATTAACCCTCAGATTAGCAAGTAGGAAGACTGCTATGTAATGTACGTCAAATACTAATAATAAACTATGATTGTAGTTTTATGAAACGCGGCCCAGATCGTCAGTACGGCGAGCTGGTGAGCGTCCTACGCTGCGTTACAGTATACGTTGGAAACTGAAGCACTAATTTATACTGTACAGTGTGATTTGGAAATCGTTAGCAATATTTTGACGGAGTATGACTTCCTCTGTGGTCTATCTGTTAACACGCTTGACTACCAAAACAGAGGTCGTGAATTCGATAACAATAGAGGCTGCCGAACTTGCACTATATAAATGGCCTCAGTCTGATTCCTAGTTTTACAAACATCCAAAAGTAATCAACAACTAAATTAAAATTAAAACTTGCAAAACAGTCGATTTTCATGTTAATATGTACCGGAATCTCTCGTCAATTCGTTTATTTCCCGCGCTCCAGGGCGGCGTCCGTGAAGGACGGGCCATCGAGCCAGGAGGGCGAGCCGGAGGGCGAGGGCGAAGGCGAGGGCGAGGGTGGCACGCAGGGCTCGGCACCCGAGGGCGCGTGGTCGGGCGAGCCGGACGCGCTGTCGCCCGGCTCGCCCGACGCCGCCTCGCCCCGCACGCACAGCGAGCCCGCCGGGTTGGACGTCGTGGCTTTGAGGGACGACTCTAGCTCAGGTACGCGCAGCCTTTTCTTGCAGAGAGAGGGCTTCGGCTGAAGAAAGTAGTCTCTCGCATCGCAACAGTCCGACTACCTCAGGCATACAATCTGCTTGGCGGAAATTTTTCTCATACTCAATTTTTCTATTTAAGAGCACGATCAGTTCTCGGCTATATTCTTTAAGTTAACTTTTTCATACTCCACAAAACAATTTTCACTATTTAATAGTACCAAACTGTAAATACAGTACAAAATACAACTGTGGTATATTGGTTCCTTAATTTATATTCAAAAAGTTATGCTAACTTAATCGATACTTTCGCACGCACAGGACTATCCTTTATTTAGGTAGTGTTTCTTTAATAGATTTTTACGAATGCCTTGTGTCTTAGCTTGTTTCAACATTATATTCTTTTTGTTGCACTAACCCGTGCTGAGGACAATTTTAAAAACCTATTTTGAGGTTAAAAGTTCCACCCATGCCACCCAGAGAAGTTTGTAAAGAGGATCCCTGCACTTGCCCATTAGCTCAGTCGGGAGAGCGCGGTTAGCCAGAGGTCGCGGGTTCAAGTCCCAGCATGGGTGGAATTTTTAGCCTCTAAATAGGTTTTTAAAATTGTTTCAACATGTCTTCTGGCCAATATGTAATTGTGGGGTGAGATTGGTCAAGGTGCGCTTACTATAGTGATCGCACATTTATAGGACCTGCAGGTTTTTTTGCAATGCTCCTCGAGTTGGGTAGCCATGGACATGGCATGTGACACAAGCGCACTCCAATGGGCATTGTCATTAAAAAATTAAGTTCTGTTTTTATATAATATCAATATAAAAATTAATGTTTAAAGCGAAAAAATAGAACCAGAGTCCGTAATTCGGAAGTACGTCATGCACGGAAGTACGTCATCAACTGAGATCCTTCGAGCTGTCAGTTTCTAGTGATACCCAGTTCGGTTTACATTGAGCTATTGAGCGCTATTTGCGTTGTGAGCAGGCTGTAAGTCGGTTCACAATGCGCTTATTTTTACCAGTGTAAACGTCGTGACCTCATTAGTGACGTCATAATTGCGCGCTCACGGCGTTCACGAAAAACAGGTAGTGCAGCGTGTGCGGAAACGTCAAATTGACATTTGGTATCTGCGTTTGTTGTGGTTTGATGTTTTTTTATCGAGAAAAGAATATTTCAAGTCTGATTTTATCGAAAACCCATGTGCCACCTAGGAACACCAAAGCGACACTCCCCAACCAACAATTAACTTAGAGATGTTGTTGTGTTCCATTTGAATGACAGATGGATGACATTAGCGCGCTTTCGCCGGTTCATATTGAACGATGGCTATTTGCGCGCTCACAATGTAAACCAGTGAGTATACAACGATTGCAGTGTTCGCACCAATAGCGCATTTTAAACCGTAAGGCACGATACAGATCTGTGCAAACGTAAACGATATACCGAAGAATACCGAGGAATACCGAGATGTCAACATCTTGGCGTTTTTAATTAAAAAATATTAAACATACTTTCATTCACGTGTGAAACGATCGTTAGAAGGTCGAATTAGTCACACACTTATCCACAAAAATACAAAAAATCAGTGAATATAATTAATTTACAATTGTACCATTTTATTTACTGACCTTGTACCTTTAAAATAATTTGTGACTATGGTCAATATTTAGGACAATGCCTATTCCAGAGAAGGGCATCGTGAGGCAGCCGTCGACGACGGAGTACCTGCCGGGCATGCTGCACGCGGCGAGCCCGGCCGGCCTGCTGCCCGCCTTCCCCTCCTGGTCGCTGCTCTGCCTCGGCGCCTCCTCGCTGTACTCGCACTCGCTCGGCCTCCCGGAGCACCTGCAGCCGGGGTTCTTACCCCACACTAACTATCTGCTGCCCTGGGATTGTGCTGTCAGGTAAGAAATTCCTTTTTCTAATGGTTGTGCTGTCGAGTGAGCAATACTTCTCTTTAGTGATTCGCTATGCTCACACCGTAACCTATAACATTAGCAAGCCGAAGTGGTGGCTGATCACATCTGCCGAAAAACCGATGGTCGATGGGGTGCGAAGGAACACCACGAACTAGCAAACGCAACTTGTCTCGGCGCCTCCTCGCTCCACTCGCACTCGCTGGGCCTCCCGGAGGACCCGCGGCCGGGCTTCCTGCCCCACACTAACTATCTGCTGCCCTGGGATTGTGCCGTCAGGTAAGTGATCGCGATGCTTACACCGTAGCCTGTGAGATTAGCAAGCTGAAGTAACAGTGGGCTGGTCAAAGGCAGACCACGAACTAGCAAACGATTGCTAAATATAAATGCCTGACAACACAGACTAAACCGGTAAATCAAGAGATAACTAAGTATAGTTTTCTTTTAGTGTGTATTTTAAAGGCGGTTTAAAAGTGTTTTATTCTAACTTCTCTTTTTGTCTGCCGGACGTCGCAGTCGCATGGAGCAGGTGTCGGCGTGGCGCGCGGCGCAGGCGGCGGCGCGGGGGCGCGGCAGTAAGCCCGCCGCCCCGCACCACCTCACCGTCAAGATCTTCATCGGCCTCGAGTACGAGTGTCCGCGGGGTCACAGGTGAGACACGCTGGCTAGCTAGCGACCCCGCACCGCCTCACCGACGGTCACAGGTGAGACACGCTGGCTAGCTAGCGACCCCGCACCGCCTCACCGTCGGTCACAGGTGAGACACGCTGGCTAGCTAGCGACCCCGCACCGCCTCACCGACGGTCACAGGTGAGACACGCTGGCTAGCTAGCGACCCCGCACCGCCTCACCGACGGTCACAGGTGAGACACGCTGGCTAGCTAGTGTGGGAACACCATATTATTTTACATACCTTAAAGCCATTAACTTTGTTTAGAGTCATTATATACTTATTAACATTGTTAATATTATATACACAAAATATTTACTATTTACATTTGTTAAAGCTATTTACTTACCTTTATTTACGTTGTTAATATTATATACACCATATACTTTCTATTACATTTGTTAAAGTTACATACCATGTTAATTTAATCTGAAAACAAATGTATTTTCTAATTTTTATAAATAATAATAAAGTGGTAGGCAAACCCGGGCGAGAACGCTTGTATGCACATCAGACTCGGTCTTGACACTTTTTGTGCAGCGCGCGCGCATAGCAACTGGTCGGAGCGGCCCGCCTCGCTAGTCGGAACTCGAATGCAACGGCGAATGCACGCTCAGCTTTGCCTACAATTCCCGCGTATTTGTGGATCTAATTTTATTAACCGCTCCCACATAGTGGTGACCCGAGTTTGAACATTGAACACAGAGTAAGTGGAAGATGGCTAACAAAGAGAATCCAGTGGTTTCGAAAGTGGGAGTTCGAGTACCTCCATTCTTCCCGGAAGATCCTGCACTTTGGTTCGCCCAAATTGAAGGCCAATTCTGTTTATCAGGAATAACGCAGGACATAACGAAGTTCTACTATGTAACTTCCCAGCTAGAGCATCAGTACGCGATGGAGGTAAAGGACATTATAACGTCGCCCCCGGCTGAGAACAAATATGAGAAACTAAAAAACGAACTCGTAAAACGACTGTCAGCATCCAAAGAAAAAAAGGTGAAGCAACTTCTGACTCACGAAGAGCTAGGCGATAGGAAGCCTTCACAGTTCCTGCGCCACCTCCAGACTTTAGCAGGTCCAACAGTTCCAGACGATTTCATCCGCACACTATGGGCAGGTCGGCTACCTATTAACATACAATCAGTAGTAGCGGCACAAAGAAAGTTGTCGTTAGAGGATGTCGCCGAACTAGCCGATCAGGTATATGATATCGCACCCTACCCTCAAGTAGCGTCGGCTAGCACGGATTCGAACGTGTCTATGATCGAATTGACTAAGCAAATATCAGAATTGACAAAACAAGTATCATCACTTCAGAGCCAGCTTAATTCACATTCACGTTCCCGATCACGCTCTCGAAAACATAATAAATCACGGGAGCGATCTACATCGAAGTCGTACGATCCGTCTGTCTGTTTCTACCATAACAGATTTGGTGACCAAGCAAAGAAATGCACTACGCCCTGTAACTACAAACCATCGGGAAACGGCTCGGGCAGCCGGAAGTAGAGGCTCACGACTGCCATGATGTATTACCAGGCCGCCTCTTTGTAGTAGACCGTAACACAAAAATGAACTTTCTCGTTGACACCGGTTCTGATCTATGTGTGTACCCACGCACAGCACTCAGAGAACAACGTGCGAAGATGGATTACGACCTGTACGCTGCCAATGGTACAGTGATACCCACGTATGGCTGGGTGCAACTTCAACTCAATCTGGGTCTGCGCAGAGTCTTCAACTGGAGATTTGTGGTAGCTGACGTAGCAAAACCAATTATAGGTGTAGATTTTCTGTCTTTTTATAATCTGCTTGTTGATTGCAGACAGCAACGCTTGGTTGATGGAGTAACTACCCTATCCATTTCTGCTGCGGTGGCCAAGAGCATCGAAACCATAACATCCGTCAAAGTAGTATCAGGAGATTCCAAGTTCCATAACCTCTTACGAGAATACCCGGATATAACTCGCCCTGCTGGTACACATAAGGATCCAAAACATAGCACCGTCCACCACATCCGTACCACTCCAGGTCCACCTGTCACTGGTCGTCCTCGTCGTTTACCGCCAGATCGATTCAAGATCGCTCAGAAGGAGTTCGAGGAGATGCTGCAAAATGGTACCGCTCGCAGGTCAGAGAGTTCTTGGTCCTCCCCGTTACACCTAGCTCCCAAGAAGGACAATGGGTGGAGGCCGTGCGGTGACTACAGGGCGCTCAATGCGCGCACTATTCCTGACAACTACCCTATAAGACACATCCAGGACTTCACAAATCAACTTGTCGGTAGCAAAGTCTTCTCGAAGGTAGATTTGGTAAAAGCATATAACCAAATACCAGTCTATCCTCCAGACATAGCCAAAACCGCTATCACGACACCTTTCGGACTCTTCGAGTTTCCGTTTATGACCTTCGGGCTTCGCAACGCAGCACAAACGTTCCAGCGTTTTATCGACGAAGCTCTGAGAGGACTACACTTCTGTTACGGATATTTGGATGACATACTCATATTTTCGACATCAGAGGAAGAACACCAGAACCACCTTCGTCAATTGTTCCAGCGCTTGACGGACTACGGTGTCCTGGTCAACCCCGCGAAATGTGAGTTTGGCAAATCTGAGATCACTTTCTTAGGGCACGAGGTGTCTCCTGAAGGAATACGCCCCCTCGAGGAAAAGGTACAGGCCATCACAGAGTTTCCCATACCTGCTACTGTTAAAGAGCTGCGCCGTTTCCTGGGAATGTACAATTTTTACCGCCGATTTATCCCAGGTGCTTCGAAAATCCAAAGCCCACTGAACTCGGCCCTGACTGGTCCAAAGACGAAAGGATCTCAGAAGATCCACATGACTCCGGCGATGATGGAGGCATTCCTAGCTTGCAAGTCTGCCATTGCCAAGGCGACTATGTTGGTACATCCGAACATAAACGCAGAGCTCGCCATTTATACAGACGCCTCGGACAACGCGATAGGCGCCGTCCTGCAGCAACGCGTTGGTGATACATGGGAACCGCTAGCATTTTTCTCGCGAGGATTAAAGGCCCCACAGAAAAGTTATAGCCCATACGATAGAGAACTGCTGGCGATCTACGACGCGATTCGACATTTTCGTCACATGGTAGAGGCCAGAATTTTCGTCGTCTACACAGACCACAAACCACTGACGTTCGCATTCTCTTCGCGTCGAGATAAATGCTCTCCGAGACAGTTTCGCTATCTAGATTTTATATCACAATTCACGACAGATATTCGCCACGTATCAGGCCCAGAGAATGTTGTGGCAGATGCTCTTTCTAGAGTTGAGCAAATCAGCGACTCCCTCGATTACGAAGACCTTGCACGTTCACAGAATGGAGACTCTGAATTGCATGAGATGCTGACTGAGGGATCTTCACTAAAGTTGAAGAAGATGACATCAGAGCATTGCCAGACGCCATTATACTGCGATGTTTCTACTAATACGCCTAGGCCTTACATTACTAAACCATTTCGTCGTATTGTTTTCAACAGTCTGCATCGCTTAAGCCATCCAGGAGCCAGAGCAACGACCAAATTACTGTCACAAAGATTTGTTTGGCCAGGAATGAGGAAAGATTGTCGTCAATGGTCCTCCGAATGCACTGATTGCCAACGGAGTAAAATTACCCGTCATACCATTTCTCCTAACTCTTCCTTTTCCACTCCTACGCAACGCTTTTCCCATGTCCATATGGACATTGTAGGGCCCTTACCGCTTTCTAATTGTTACAGATACTGCCTCACGGTCATTGACAGATATACTCGTTGGCCTGAGGCATATCCCTTGAGGGACATCACGGCGGAGACCTGCGCGAAAACCTTCATCGCAGGATGGGTGGCACGTTTTGGCTGCCCGGAGAAAGTCACCACCGACAGGGGGAAGCAGTTCGAGTGCGAACTGTTTCGCGCCATGGCAACACTGCTAGGCGCACAGCATCGTCCCACTACAGCTTACCATCCGGCCGGAAACGGCATGGTGGAGCGTCTGCACCGGCAGCTCAAGGCGGCGATCACTTGCCATAGTAACCCTCTGTGGACCGAAACTCTTCCTCTCGTGCTGCTCGGCATCCGCAGCGCGTGGAAGGAGGACTTGAAGGCATCGTCTGCAGAGTTGGTCTACGGAGAGCCCCTGCGACTTCCTGGTGAGTTCTTTGCTCCAACCAAAGACGTCACTACGGACTACGCAAACTTCGTGGCCAGACTACGGCATCACATCGCCAAGCTCACCCCTCAACCAGCTACTTGGCACACTACCCGAACTTTCTTCGTTCCTAAGGCACTGATGACGTCGGACTACGTATTCCTGAGGCAAGGTCCAGCAAAGAAGTCACTCGAGCCACCCTACACTGGTCCATACCGAGTCCTGGAACGAGGAGAGAAGACGTTCAAAATAGAGGTCCAAGGTCGAAGCATGACAGTCACTATCGACAGGCTAAAACCAGCACACATGGTCGCCGATGACACCAGGACTGGTATCCCCGTTTCTGACTCCAAGACGGATCCCCCTGAACCTGAAGATACTCCCAAACTCAAACAGACCAGAAGCGGTCGGGTGGTACGTTTCCCCGATTACTATCGCCCGTAGCTACGGTCTCAGCAGGGGAGTAGTGTGGGAACACCATATTATTTTACATACCTTAAAGCCATTAACTTTGTTTAGAGTCATTATATACTTATTAACATTGTTAATATTATATACACAAAATATTTACTATTTACATTTGTTAAAGCTATTTACTTACCTTTATTTACGTTGTTAATATTATATACACCATATACTTTCTATTACATTTGTTAAAGTTACATACCATGTTAATTTAATCTGAAAACAAATGTATTTTCTAATTTTTATAAATAATAATAAAGTGGTAGGCAAACCCGGGCGAGAACGCTTGTATGCACATCAGACTCGGTCTTGACACTTTTTGTGCAGCGCGCGCGCATAGCAACTGGTCGGAGCGGCCCGCCTCGCTAGTCGGAACTCGAATGCAACGGCGAATGCACGCTCAGCTTTGCCTACAATTCCCGCGTATTTGTGGATCTAATTTTATTAACCGCTCCCACACTAGCGACCCCGCACCGCCTCACCGTCAAGATCTTCATCGGCCTATTGCCAAAGAGGATTGTGTTTTGTCGCTGTAGGGAGGCCAGACATTTAACGGAACTCCCAAACCCAACTAGGCTTTAAGATAACTTCATTACTGTGTTGTATTTATAATTAGGTTATAGTATACATTGTATACCGAGGGGAGAAAACGATCTATTTCCGTTCGGGAGTATGTTTAGAGGAAACTCGAGAACAGGTATTAGACCTTTCTTCCGAGTAATACATTAGTGGTTTATACTACACCTACAAAGAAAATAAAATTATTTGGAATCATTAAAAGCTTACTGTTAAATTATAAATTTAGTGAAAAAGTAAGTTTAACAAAACAAAACAGATTGCCGCGCTTGTTTTTTTTCCGTTGTGCAGAAAAAGGTCCCATAATCCCACCTCTCTTTTTTTAATTATCTGACACAAAACCTTTGTCAGATTTGACGTTTGTATGTTTTTTTTATCACACCTGCTCTGAAAATACATACTAATTATACCAATTAGAGGGAAGAAATGCCTTTATCCCGCCCTTCAAATCCTTTCATCCCAAGGTATGGAAGTTTGTATGAAAATCCTTCCGACCCAAGGGTGGGAAGTATGTATGAAATTCCATTACATACCCGGTTTTTTTTTTTAATATGTCAGCAGTCATACTGCAAAGAGACTTTAACTGTCTACTAATTAAATTTCAAGTAAATTGTTACTGGCCACATACAGTTTTTTTTTACCAGTTACCAACCTCCTTGGTGCATACAGAAAATTAAAATAGTTATTTGTTATGCAAGGCTGCAAAGTTAATTTTTGGCGCGAGTACCTTGTATTGAAACCTGAGCAAGCGAAGGATTCTAGGATTGAGCCACGAGCGAAGCGAGTGGTTCAAATATTGAATCCTGAGCGTAGCGAGGGTTTCAAAGGTACGAGACGCTAAATAACTTTGCTGCCGAGCGCAACACACAACTCTTCACCTCACTAAAGCGAGGAAAATGTTAGGTGCAAGAAAAACAGTTTTAATAAATATTAAATTACTGTTTATTTATTTCAAAAATTAAAAGTAAAATTACTACAACTGGTAATATTGAAAGCTATTTTTTTTTTAAATCAAATTTTCTTGCCGGCCAGTGCGATTCTTTAAATGAGGCTGGCGCATGACATGAAATAAGTATTTGCATTTCAATCATCAATGGACTTGCTGCAGAGAATATAAACTATTACGAAATCAATGAGGTTCTATATATATGTAATTTATTGTACGAAACCTTTATTGAATAAAAATATTCGAATTTTAAAAACACTTTCCACGCTAGCGGATAAAGTGCGATTTTCCACGCAGATTTCGAATGATAAACAGAGCTTTTACGAGCTAGTGAGGTGAAAACTAAATTATTTTTGTATATAAAACGCGTGGAATCACGGAAGAAGTGGCTGCATGACCTTATGATCTTAGCCTACTCCAGAAACGGGCGAATAAAAAAAGGAAAAGCCCGCTTTTAATAATTGTACTTTTAACTAAATATAAACATTTCTATGCATTTATGTCTATAATTTTCCTCGTAGGTGTAATAAAAAGCACTATACATACCTCAGGATAAAGTACAGTTCCATACCTCAAATGGTTTGCGCCCCTCGCAAGCTCGTGGCGCAAATGCCATAATCTCGGTATGGAACTGTCACTTTCTTCCCTCTGAAGTAATGTCCTATTCATGTACCTAACACCCCTGCCCTGCTACGGAGGCAACTTTTTCCGCCGCACATTTATAAGGGAGACATGACGAACTTCGTAACTTGTTTATGCACGAGCAATGAGACACTTTCTGAGTAGATGTGGTATAAAAGTTAGTTTTCTTTCTGTTGTTGTGCATATTATGTTACTTATCTGCATATTTTGTTTCTGTGATGTATCTTGTTGGTATAATAAATGTCTTTTATCTACACTCATATCATAATCTTCAAATTAAGAATTCAAATGTAAACACATATTGACAGGCTTTAAACAATACATAACTTTAAAGAAAATAAAAAAAAAGTGTAATATAAAGTTACATTAAAGGTCAGATTTTTCACTTTATGTTACAGTGTTTTTTTTTAAGTGTTGCTGTGATCACGGAACAAAACTTAAGTTTTTTTTTAATGTCAAAAGTTGACTCTATAAAAAACCTAATTTCATTTTCGTGGTACCAAAAGTGCAACTAAAAATACCTAAAATTGCGCGCGCAAAACTGAGTGCAGACGATTGAATGTCAAGATACTTTTGTCGAAATTGCGCCATTTTGTTTCAAAAATTTCATTATGAGTGTAGATAAAGAGTAGTGTATGAGACTGCACATAACTTGGTATTAAAACACTCGCGAATGCTATTAAAAAACTCGCCAAGGCTCGTTTTTTAAAATCTCGCTCGTGTTTTAATAACCCTCATTATGTGACAGTCACATAAACTACTATTTTCTTCTTCTTCTTCAAAAGTATTTAGAGTACGAGGTTAGTTGACAATAACCGCACCCGGTCGTTCGCAGGTTCATGATGTCGTCGCCAGACGCGGTGGTGTCGGGCGCGGCGCGCGAGGCGGGCGCGGGCGCGGGCGCGCGGCTGGCGGCGGCGTCCATGCCGCTGCACGCGGCGTGCCCGTGCCGCAGCAAGCCGCTGACGGCGCAGTGTATGCGCGTGCACGTCGTCACGCCCAAGGCGCCGCTGCACGTCACGCTGCAGCCCAGGGTGAGTCCCGCTCGCTACTCGATAGATAGATCGACGGTCCCCAAGTATAAGCTCGTATCTTAAAAACACAAATTTTACAGAACAGCCGTTTAAAGTATTTTTTGCACTAGAATGCTCAGAACTCCGTCAATTTTAGGCGCACAGTCATACATTTTTAGCATTTGGGGTTTTTTTAGACACCATAAACATATTTTGTAAATATGGTTTTGTAAATACCTGTTGCAGTTATTAATATCAGGCAAAAAACGGCAAAAAAAAATACGTTTATTGTATGGGAGCCCCCCTTAAATATTTATTTTATTCTGTTTTTAGTATTTATTGTTATAGCTGCAACAGAAATACATCATCTGTGAAAATTTCATCTGCCTATCTATGACGGTTCATGAGATACAGCCTGGTGAGAGACAGACGGACAGTGAAGTCTTAGTAAGAGGGTCCCGTTTGGTACCCCACGGGACCCTAACAATGTGGAGGGATGTTTTGCAATTGGAACGTACCTATTTTTACTTATAAATAATCATATTTTCAAAATAGATTATAACTGGCCAGTCTCTCATACATAAAGACTTTTTCGCAATACTTTCTGAGTGGCCTGGTACAATTCATGATTTACTATGACAATTCGATGTACATTGAAAAGTCGATTAACCCTCAGATTAGCAAGTAGTCTCTGCTACGCAATGTACCTCGAATTGCCACAATAAACTACAAATTGTAGTTCTATGAAACTCGACCCAGAGAGCGTGTTCAGCCCTCGCTCTGCCGCAAACTAAAGATAATAATAATAACAACTTCCACACAACACAATCACTTGTCCTGGTCCCAAACTATATATGCTATGGTAATCAGGCGCTAGACCAACGAGGCAGTCGAGAGATGATGGACGGGGATGGAAAGTTGATTCAGCTTGTAGACGTTTATTTCTACAAGATCTTTCTACCACATTGAAGTGTATTACTCGTGAAGGGCTCGAGCCGACTACCTTTAGAATATACTTGCCACGTGAACAAAGCATTGCTTAGGTATATGTCAGCAATAGGGCTATAGGGCGACCTACTAACAGATGTACGTTGCTAGAGTCTGGCAAACGAAAGCGTAACCTGAGAAATTGGCGGGAAATAAAAAAATATATATTCATATGGTATCATTAGCTATACCAGGAAAAGAAAGATTTGTGTATGAGGTTTATAGGTACTGCGTTTTCAAAAAGAAAAAAAATCATTGGTACTTAGGCATATTGTAGCCTTATCTACGAACATAAAATATGCCATATTAATAGACTGACACAGTATTATAAGGTATTTATTTAGTTGGTTTCTGCACAAATCTGAAATCAACTAAAAATCTATGCATTACGCTCTATGCACTTACAATTCATTACGAAAATATCTCATTATATGTATGGTTTCTATTATCACAGGTACAATATTATGTACAGTGTAGTTTCTACACAATCATCATCATCATCATCAGCCACTTGACGCCCACTGCAGGACATAGGCCTCCCTCGTGGTTTTCATAACTACGAGGGGTTTTGCCATAATCGCCACGCTTGGCAGGCGGGTTGGCGATTGCGGTTGGATTCTCAGGAAGACGCTGCTGCCCGTCTCCTGGTAATTTATTTCCTTAGTCGACTTCTACGACATCCACGGGAGGAAATGGAGTGACGCTATTCTTAATCCGGCGCCACACGGATACACACGGAACAATAAATAATAATAATAACTTCCACACAACACAATCAAGTAACCTAGAACGCAAACTAAAAAAAGATGGATAAAAAAATATAAATATATAAAAAAAATATTCATAATATTTATGGGGCCGATGGAGCCGAAAAGTTCTCGAATGGAGACCACATATCGGCAAGCGCAGCGTAGGACGACCAGCCACAAGATGTACAGATGACTTCATCCAAGTGGCAGGAAGGCGCTGGATGCAAGCCGCTTCCAACCGGTCTTTTTGGAAATCCATGGAGGAGGCCTATGTCCAGCAGTGGACTTCTTATGGCTGAATGATGATGATTCATATTTATAAAAAGTATCAAAGTTATAGAGTCACAATGGTGACAGTCGTACGACAGCACTGGTAGTGGTGCCATGTAAAGACTTTATCTTTAAAGTCACAATTCCAGGTCGCGCTTTCGTTTGCTACACTTTAGCACGTTCACTATATTTTGTTTCACTCGGCTTTGATCTAAATGTAAACAAACCGTTGATAAAAAATAAAATAAAATAAATTTTATGGTGTTCATAAGCAGCCTATATACGTCCCACTGTAGGGCACAGGCCTTCTCTCAGAGAGAGATTATGGGCTTAATCGCCACGCGTGCTCACCGCGGATTGGCGATTTCAAGCGCTGAGGTATGTGAATAGCTCAGACACCCAGGCTTCCTCACGATGTTTTCCTTCACCGCTAGCGAGTGGTATTGCTACTACAACTTCACAAATGTACATAACTTAGAAAGAAAAGTCATAGGTACATGCCCGCACTGGGAATCGAACCTGGGTCTCCCGCTTCCGAGTCCAATGTTCTACCCACTAGGCTACCACCGCTTCTGGTAGGTGTTATTTTATGGTGTTAGAACAATGTAACTCATTTAGCAACGGCAACGCATAACTATATTAGAATAGAATAAAAAGCATTTACATATTTAGTCAGAGGCATAACGCATAACGTTAAATCTTTAACAATATAATTATGAGCATCGTGAGTCACTAAGGATACTTTTTCTATGTGATCCCGATGATCATATTTTCCCGTCTACAGGTGCAGCCGGTACCGGGCGGGCCGATCTTCGTCCCGCAGCCGGCCGGGGAGCCCCCCATCAAGCTCTCGGCCTCCGCCTACTGGGTGCTCCGGCTGCCTTACATGTACTGCGCGGAGCGGGGACCGATCCCGCGTCCCCTCGCGCCGCCTTACTCGGGAAAATTACTAGCGCCTCTCTTTGGTCTCGCTGACTAGACATATTGACCTTATTGCCCAGTGACTGGCCAGGCTAGGGTCTCAAGAAGCTATTGGGTGCTCCGGCTGCCTCACGTGATGTACCGCGCAGAGCGTGTACCAATACCGCGACCACTGTCGCCGCCCTACTCGGGAAAACTCACCGCACCGCTATTTGGACTCGTCGACTAAATATACTTACCCTACTGCCCTGTGACTAGCCAGGCCAGGGTTCCAAGAAGCTATTGGTTTAAGTCTACTGGGTGCTCCGGCTGCCTAACATGTACGGTGCGGCGCGCGGGCCGATCCCGCGACCGTTGGCGCCGCCCTCCTCGGGAAAACTGCTCGCGCCGCCATTTGGACTGGCCGACAAGACAGTAGACATAGGTTAGCAAGTTGAAGTGGCGGTGGACTGGTCACATCTACCGAAGAACCGATAGTTGTTGGGGCACAAAGGTTCTCGAGTGAATGGCTGACGCAACGTAGGACGCCCACCAGCTCGCTGGGCCTACGATTTGAGGTAGATTGCTGGGGGTGACTGGTTGAGAATGGCCGTGGACATAAGGAAGTGGCGTGTCTTGTCTTGTCTAGCATTGGACGTGTACGGACTGATTGATCGATTGGTTGACTAGACAAACTGACCTTACTGTACGGACTGATTGATCGATTGGTTGACTAGACAAACTGACCTTACTGCCCAGGGCTCCAAGAACCTACCGGCTTTAATTTGCTGGGTGCTCCACCTGCGCAACTCGTATCACGAAGAGCTCGCGCCGGGAAACTGCTCTTTGGCCCCGCCGACTAAGCAAAGCATATCTGGGTTATTGAAAGAATATGACAGCATTGACATAACTTCACTATCCAAAACTGTTATCTAGTCTTACTTTTGCTTTTAAGTGGCAATTTTTGTTGGATTCTTCTAACTATCTTATTTGGCTAGTGTCTGGCAAGGACAAAGCTCCAAGGAATCCCGGTTCGCTGTTAAGCTTTAAGAATAAAATAAATTCTCTAACTATAATGGCACATAATTTGACCAAAGATCATTGTCATTGAAAATCATGAGTAATTTATTTTAATTAAATTGTTTGTTTATTTGACTAAAGTCCGAAGAATTCTAATTCACATCCCGCATTACTCGCCAAATACATATACGCACAGTCACAGTCACTAATTTGTTCAAGTTATGTGCCGGGCATTAAAGCTGCGTTGGGATTAGAAAAAATGTTAATTTAAACAGTTTTGTTATGGGAAATACATAAAATGTTTATATTTTGCAGCATTATTTATAATTTTAACTCAAGTGATTTTCGATTTTTGTGCGTTAAAAAACCAATGATCTAATGAAATACTGAGTATTTCGTTTTTTATGCAAGTAATGGACTCAATTTCTTTAGCAATAAGTGATTTTGAAAAGCACGAATCAAAACTGTAATTTTAGTTTATTGTAATAAAAAGTATAAGATTCATTTCAAACATGTTTTTTTCTGCATAAAATAATCCAAAAAATAATATGCAAAAGTATTTTTCTGTAAA
Source organism: Yponomeuta malinellus (assembly GCA_947308005.1). Taxonomy (NCBI): domain Eukaryota; kingdom Metazoa; phylum Arthropoda; class Insecta; order Lepidoptera; family Yponomeutidae; genus Yponomeuta; species Yponomeuta malinellus. Next base: position 18,524,448 of record OX371003.1, read on the forward strand.
ACCGGATACACCATATTTAATAACGGGATATGTACCAACATAAACAATTTCCGTTTCCGCTATCAAAATATTTCCACATGAATAAAAAGTTTTTTAAAAAACACTACTTCCGGGCGCCACGTCACGCAAGCTCCGCCTTCCGCCCACTTAGCTTCCCGCCATAAAGGCTTCTAACTACTCTTTGTTTTAAAATAATTCCAGACGTCCTTTTTTGAGATTTAACTAAATAAAAAATGTAATTATAATTTTCAAAACACAATCTTTAAACATTATCCTAAAAACATTTTGGACTTTGCCAAAATAAATATAGGAAGAAAGTAGCTCGACTTCCGATCCGTACGCCATTTTGCTTTTGGAGTAGGCGTGTCGTGTGGAGGGGCTGGAATCGCGCCGGGCAGCCTTCCTGGTGCGCCGCTTGTATTACCGAGTTCAGTCGTTCGCGCGCCGCCGACACGCATACACTTTAGCCCAGAACTCTGGCCGAACGACGACCGATACTAGATACGAGAAATTTCGAAGAATCTCGGCGGCAACTATGCCGCTTTTACATCAGGTGAATTTTCCTACTTTTTTGTGGCTTTGCACGTTTATTTTTTTAGAATTTATTTTGATTAGGTTTACTTATTTTTTCTTCGGATTGTGAGGCTAGTGTTTTAAGAGGCACTTACTTTTCTACATGCCTTATCCGAAATATTTGTTTAACAAAGTTTTTGGAACTTTTTCTGCGTCCTTTCTCTATCCTCCCCTATTTTGACAAAATTTTCGAATATTTTTCAATATTTATTTATTGATTGATTTTAGAGGTTTTCTAGAGGGCACGCTGCAGAAGTTCCGAACTTAACCATTTGTCTCTAGAAATTTTACGCGTCCTTTCTCAATTTTTTTTGTTACGGTTATTCAGCGTATTTCTTAAAAGGCAACTTTATCCATAGTCCAGCTTTAGTTTCTTATTTAGTTTGTGATATTTTCCATATCGTTTTCTCCCAATCTTTTCACGCCACGTTTCCGCTGTAGGACAATCGTGGCGGCCCCGGCGTGGGCCCCGGTACGGACGAGAAGCGGCGCTCGCTAGCGGAGTTCTTGGGTCTCGACACCACGCGCCTCGCCGACCAGGCAGCCACCGCTCCTAAATTGCACCAGGTATGTTACTTCATGTGATATTTTTTCTTTCTAAGGCTACGCGTCCATGATCTATGAGATTTTTTCGTGAAAAGTTCTGAAATGTCGTTTCTCCCGAACTTGGCTCACCCACCCCGTAACTGCGGCGATGGACAGACACCGTAAATGTAGCTCTTGTTGGAAATAGGGTAGGCTTGTAACCGTCCTGAGTTCCCTGGGTTTTCTCTAGAGATTTGCGTTCCTTCACGGGGTAAAAGCTAGTTTTTATATACGTGCGAATAACTTTTTCTTCAAAGTTCTAGGTGGGTTTCTGGGAATCCATTTTTGCAATATATTACTATTTTTAGGTTAGTGGGTAAAGTTGTTTTAGGTTGTAAATTCTGCACCTTGGTTACCATTTTTTAAAAGGATTTGCCTACCTTCCTAGGATATAACGGTAAGATTTTTAAAATTATTCTCTTTAAAAGTTTATTCGGTTACTTGGAAACAAGTTTTTGCGGGATGTTTGTAGATTTACCCTCTTCCCATTTTTTCTAGGGGCTAGCCAATCCCTGAAATATAGCCGTGAATTTGTATTTGACACACGTGAGGTTATTTTTTTCGTTTTCACGTTGTCTTGTATTGTGATGCCGTTTTTTCTGGAATGAAGCCGCTAAAGACTAGTTTTTATCGTCGTTTCGCAAGCAATAAGTAGTCTGTTCTTCGCACCAATGCCGAGAATCGTCACGTCTCTAGGTTTCAAAATCGAGAAATAATTTAATTTAGTTTTACCCACCAACCATTTGCTGTGAATAAATGAAGTGGTGTGTAAACGCCCTTAGAATTGTTTTGAGTTTAATTTTATCACATTAAAAATTAAAAAAAAACTCAAATATCCGTAGCAAACTATCCAGAATGCGTGGATTTTTGTTAAAGTTCTAGTTACAAAGAAAAGTATGGTAGAGGTCGGTTAACGAACCAACCTATTAAAAGTGGCACCCAACGTGGGCCTTAACTTAATAATTTGCTAGCAACTACAATAAATTTGTCATGATTATTAAAGTTAGGCATGCTTAATTGATTCGTTTACAAAGCATAGGGGACCAATTCAAAATTTAAATATTTTTGTTCAAAGTAATACAAACTGACTTATTGAACGTTACAAGTAAAACCAGGCGTCCGTTTCCAAATCTAGATCATTTAGAGAAAAAAACAGCCAAAAAAAGCTGGGTGGCTGCATGAGACCTAAATCTATACACGTGGAAAATCCAGGGAAAATGCGTTTAAATACGTTTTCTACGTACAAATTTAACATGCAAATTTCACACTTCCGATCGGTTAGCTTTCCTAGGATTTCGCCTATTTCTGCTGGTGTTTCCCCTGTAAGTTATTGCCGTGTGGATCGAAAAGCACGTGTCCGGTTCGTCGATGCAATTCCAAAGTTTCTAAGAAGCCACGTGGCTAGTGTGAAAATTTACGAACTACCCGCCAAAAACGATGTTTTAAATATAGTAAAGTAGATTATAAATTAGTTTAAGGCCCACGTTGGGTTTTAATAGGTTGGTTCGTTAACCGTTAACCGGTCTTTACCGTACTTTTCTTTGTAACTAGAACTTTTTACAAAAATCCACGCATTCTGGATAGCTTGCTCCGGACATTTGAGCAAATTTTAAAATTGTTACTCCAATGGATTTTAAGGGCGTTTGCACACCACGTTGGTTTATACACTGACGACGCGCGTTTTAGATGATCGCGTTCTCTGCGCGTTATCAACGCGTATAAGCAGATTGTAAACGCAAGGACCGTGTGAAAAGGTTGCAACGTGCCGGCGGCCCAGCCTTGCTGTACTTTTCTTTGTAACTAGAACTTTTACAAAAATCCACGCATTCTGGATAGCTTGCTCCGGACATTTGAGCAAATTTTAAAATTGTTACTCCTTGCTGGGCGTCCTAAATGCCTTATACGCGCGTCGTCAATGCGTTCAAAAAACGTCGTGTGCAAAGGCCCTGAGTCACATAGCGAGTCTCCCACCTATGAGACCAGAAATATGTGCATGCAGTCAGACAACTTAATTGCCGGGCATTATAGGAGCATTCGAGACTCATTCGAGAGGTCGTGGATGACTCGTTTCCTATTACCTACGTACTTTTGTGAATTTATAGTACTCTCTCAATCTGAAAACATCGTGAGGGAACCCGAGTTTATGAGGTGTTTGCATACCATAGCGCTTGAAATCACCAATCTGTGTCTGTCTTGCATTGGGACTTGGGACGCTATTTCATATAAATACAGGCAGGCGGGTTTTTGCGTTGCGATGCGCCTCGGCCCGATCCGCCTAGTGGATGCCCAGCTTTATATAGCATGCGTATGTAAACGAGCTAATCGGAGGTTAGCTTTGTGTTAGATCGAAAGGTCGGTTCATTTACGTTGGGCGCCAATTCTCTTGTAACCGTTATTTAAAGTTGCTACCACGGCTTTTATTTCTGACGAAAATCTCTGGCTAATCGCAGGTTTTCATCCATCTCCACCGCTTTACGCTCGAGATAACGAACTACTCTGGCAACCCACGTTGGGTGCCAATTTTGAGAACACCTTTTTTGCATGTTACATCACTCCACAGGGTGTTAGGTTGTTGTAGCAAAACAAACTAAGCAGCATTCATAAGTCCCACTGCAGGGCACAGGTCTGCTCTCAGAGAGAGTATGGGCTTAGCCAGCGCGTGTTCCCACCACATAATGGCGACTTCAAGCGCTGTCATTTTTAGACAACTTTTGGTAACTGCCTCCATTTTGGCTATTAAGCCTTGCTTATACGAAGCCATCGCTGGATGCCGGTATCACTGGCAGCCAGCACTGGCTTGGTATTGGCCTCGTATAAACAGTTTTCATGCCAAGCCAGCGCTGGCGATAATAGAGCGCCCGTCTATTTTTCAAGCCAGTGACCTCCGCCCCCTATCTCCTCAACCCCCGCGCCTGCCGCGTGCGTTTGTTTTTGTTTAGAATTTCTGCAACAAGATGCAGGCTGACTGGCTTCATCTAAACAACACTAGCCGTTTAGTAGGTAAAGTCAGCCAAGCCAGCGATGGCTTGTCTATAGAACTGGCGCCAGTGCGCTGGCTTCTTATAAGCCATATTTTACGGCGACTCTTCAATGTTATTTCTGGAAGAAAGGCAGACGTACGAATACAAGGAAAATTTATTATTTCGCGACTCCCCACGCACAGATCTTCAAGGCTATTCGCAGTGCATCATATCCGCGTTGTAATGGCCTTTAATAATTTTTATTCCCCATCCGGAGCTTCATAGCGTGTGCAATGTTAGTTAATGTCTACTCGAGGCTGCAGGGCCCGCTGCCAACCCCCGTATTAATGTCCCACACGGTGCCAAATAATCCAAACCTCGCCGATGCAAGCTGTGGAGGTTCTTTCTAATGGAACCTATTGCATGGGAATTGGTCTTAATTCGGCTCTTGCCGGTCGCGTTTGATGAATATTCGGTGATCTTGTTGACTACAGATTTTAACGGTTCGTAGACTTCGAAATTGACGCTACGAGTTTCAGTACACGCTTCAGTATTACTTTCTATTTAGATGGAACTTTACCCACCAATCTGGAAGATTATTTATTGTACACCAGGTTCTCGTTTCATAAAATTACAATTCCTAGTTTATTATGAAAATTAGATATACATTGCGTAGTCGATTAATACATTTGGTCATCCCACATGTTAATCGGCTTGCAATGTACGTCGAATTCATTTATTAAACTTGTTAATAAATGGATTACAGTATAATTAGCGGCCTTATCACAAGTCTTATGTAGGTAGGTATGCCGATGTAGAATTTACCACGAAAATTTCGGTAACCGGCGTTTAATTTTACGGAGAAAAATCCAGCATAAAAGGATCCAGACGAACTCAACTATTCAATATGCTACTAATCAACATTGTTCGTTCCCAAAAGAAATACGCGATCTTAAATCTAGCCCGCCGTAATTTCAAGAAAAACTCCACAAAACTACAGAAGGAAATAAACTTATCAAAACCCTGCATTTCGCTGCCAAATCCCTTAACTTACAGGCTAACCCACTCGGATGCGCAGTAGTTTTACGTTACTGTATCGAAAATAATAAGTTTGTACTGCATGACACTTGGCACGGCCCCTCTATTGCAAGCTATTGGCATGCGCTTGGCAATTTAATATTATTTGTGTAGGCCCATGCCAAAGGCTGGCTATTGTAGCTGTTTTAATCCGCGATCCGTAAAAGTGGGGTGCTCCGGATTGCTTAAAGTTTTATTGTATCGGATGTGCAGGCCCATTAGACGCTTTGCTAGGGTCGTCCGCGGGCGGTTGCGACGTTAATGTGTCTGGGAGACTTTCGTCTGTTTCGCTTTGATACAGATTCATAAATACTCTGCCTGTGTAGGTAAATCCTATTGCTGGGTATTGAATTTCTGCGTTTGGTCGGACTCTGTCTTTCAAGACGCTCAAGATCCGATTTAGTAGTTTAATATACGGCTACGCTACTGAGTAGCTACGCTATATTGAAACTTTTCAGAGCAAAACTTTTTCGAAACTACTTTAAAACTAGGGGACAATTTAATTTCATTCGGCTTTGGTCTTCATGTAAATAAACGGTTGACAGAAATTGTTAAAATACGGAAAGCAATGTCTATGAAGTTGTTTGCTTGCCCTAGGTCATTCATCTCATTATTCGAGAAATGACAAAAATCAATCTCTTTAGTATTTCCATCTTCTTTTGTTTACACCCAGGCCAAACCTGAATCTAAATACATAGCAGTTTCACATTTGTTGCACATGGCTCTTCACAAAGATCCTTAAAATGACGTCAAACGAATCCACTTAATCTGAACTGACTTAGTGGTTTTTACCTCTACTACTGCTGTAGTCCCTATAATAAGAGAAGGAGCTCTATTCTAATCTAATCATATTGCAGATAGTTCCAATCCAATCCATCAGCTCAAAATATTTTCATTCCCGAAGTAGAGTCGCGCTTCTTTCTGTGGAGATTGTTCCCTGACACTTATCTCTAGATCACATCATGTACAGTCTGAGCCCGCATTGGAAACTCCTCTTAAAACAGAGCCTACATTCTGTTAATGCATTGCACAAAGATAGCAGTAATAACGCGCAGATTTAATTTCATTGCCACTTCAAGTGGACGCGCACAAATATCAACCCTTCAGGCGTCAATGGTATGAAAAAACACGTCACGCGATCCGACAGTGTGTCTGTCCTTGTACTGTATTATAATGGATTAACAGGATCGGAGCCCAGAATCTGAAAAAAATTAACCCGGTCAGTTTAACACTGTCTCTCCGTGGGATGAGATTTTTTTTATAAAAATTGCCTATAAATAGCTTTCTCTTCCTAGCACCTAGATTATTCTGGAAGGTTCCCTATCGACACACATAAGTACCTATTACATAATCTACCTGCATCTAGCATGTAGATCATTCTAAACGGTTTTACTACTCTCCCGCCGTCAGCAACAGAGTTTGGAACCTTTTTCTCTTGAAAGTTCTCGATCGTGATCGGTAGCTTCTGCCCCCAGGACGGCGACGGCGACCGCGAGTGGATGTGGGAGCACGAGCCCAGCAGCCCCGAGGCTGCGCAGACGCCGCGCATGCTCGTGCCCCCCAACTGTTTCCCGCCGCGCCACCCCAGAGCCTTCGCTAGCTACAGGTAAGACCGCGTACATTAACCTGCTAAGTGCTGACCTAGAAAATAACAATTGAAAACCATTGTTATTCTCAAGGTCAGGAATTAGGAGTTTAATGTGAGACGAATCCCATACAAATGATTTCCAAATTTGTTAAAAAAAATTACATAATTATACACTGAAATTATATGTCTGCATTAATTAAGATTTTTATTCGAGCCAATGCATCTGTCCTTAAATAACACAGTAGTTTCATAGGTTAAATAAGATCGATAATGTTTGTATGGACTAATTGACGAACTCATTTAAGCTCTTAAACCACAGATTTTTTAAGAAACTGTATATTGGCGCAAATAAAAATCTAAATTAATGCAAACAAATTTAATTTCACTCTATAATTATGTAAAATTTTCAACAAATTCAAAAAAGTTCATTTGTATGTACGGGAATCGTCTCACTTTAATCACGTGAGCTTGGTTGGTGGGTAAAGTTGGGGGCGATTTCTTTTGATCTATACTACTAATAATAAATCTGTAAGGGTCGGTCATGGAGTAAGTTAGTTTGTTTTCAGAGATATTGTGTTTATAGGCTCAATATATGATACTGAAACTAATTTCACGATTTTTAGAATTTTTTTCTGTATGTGTGTATGTATGTATGTATGTATGTTCCTCCATAACTCTTAAACCAATTATCCGAATTTGATGAAATTTGGTATAAAAACATATAGACATCTGGGACACAGGATAGGCTATTTAAATTCTAGCTCCAGTTATGATAAGACGTGGCCCCCATACAAATGCTTCGTAAAAATCGAAATGTACGCGAACGGAGTCGCGGGCACAGCTAGTACAAAATAAGCTTCTTCTTCTTATTCATTTTGAGATACTTGTCTCATTTTTCCTTAAATACAAACACAGGTTGGCGGGCAATTATCAGTTGTTCCAACTGCCTGCCCGTCTACAAATAATAATAATAATAATAAAGTTGGGATTCTAATTTAATTCTGGAAAATCGCCTTAGTTGCGGTTTATCTAATTTCTGATGTGATCCATAACCTGTTGATAGCACACTGAATCAAAATAATTAAGTTTAATCCTACAACCAGCCTCGTTGGACTAGCGGTTAAGGCGCTTAGGTACTACCAAGATAGGGTTGGTGGGTAAAGTTGGGAGAGGTGGTGGGTGGTGGTTCGATGTCCACGGAGGGCCGCCGTACATTTGTACAAATGGCCTCGGACTGGGTGTATTTCCATGTTTGTGATGTTTCCTTGCCTGGTGACCATAGCACAGGGTATCCTAGTCCGGGACCAAGTCAAGTGATTGTGTTGTGTGGAAGTTTATTATTATTGTATCCGCGTTTTGGCTTTGGCTTCTTGTACGAAACGCGGATAGTATTGACAGGACAGAGATTGACAGGATGGACTGGTGACAGACAAGGACTACACATGTCCTAGCAATTCCAGACTCATTACCTTGGTAAATGTAAGATCCGAACGAGATTACGAGTATCTCTTCTTAGATCTTTTTGAGACTATGCTGTGTTCAGTACGTCAGTTTCTTTTCCCATCGTAAATGCTTAATAAAAGTATTTAAAAGTAGATTTTTTGTAAATAACGCAAATTTACTTTGGAATAGTCATTTAGTGCGGAAATCGCAGGTCTATATGATACATGCCGTCATCTGAACCCATGCACCTACAAAATCATCGCTCATCGTTTGTGGACAAACTGTATTCAAATGTTTGTCTTGCAGCGAAAGTGCAAGGCCGGGCATGGGATGGGGCGAAGAGAATACCACCAGCTCTTCCGGACAGGGGATCACCGACCTTGTGGCTTCACTGGTAAGTTATTTTGACTGTTTTGCGATCAAATCACAAATTATGAAACTGTTTGAACTGATCATACTTACACCAATCCACATTTCTAACCATTAGTTTAATACTGTATAGACAATTGAACTGTGCTGATCATAGCTTTTACAATTTATTGTTAGAGAAACCAGGAGTAAACCTAGCATCAATTAAGTCGCAAATGGTGTCATAAATTCAGTAGTGTTATAAAATAAACCAATCGAGGAATTAAAGGGGAAAAAGGCACGATTAATAGAGTGAACATTAATCCGAGGGAATCGTCTGATTTCTCCTTAGCAGTGTGCTGGTTTTCCAGAAGGCGCTGGCTGCACCGCCGCCGCCGCCGCCGCGCCGCCAGAACTATCAGACGTCCATACACTTCCATCTCAGCTACGACGGCCTCGAGAAAAACGTGAGTAGATATATTAAGCTTTGTGTTATTTACCTTATATTGTTCGTTAGACAAGTTAAGGAGAGAACCAAGGAGCTTCTTAAAGAGTACGATTTTTAATTAAAAGTAGCAAATTAATCGTCTAGTATATGCGGAGTAGTATTCTCCGCTAGATCACCTTTTTAGGGTTCCGTAGTCCGACAAGGAACCCTTAGTCTCGCCATGTCAGTCTGTCGGACTGTGTCTGGTCTGTCTGTGACCGGTTCTACTAGAAAGCTGTAATTTGGTGTGTGTATACATATTTATCACGCCGACAAAGTTAATTAACTTGTTGGATACCTCCCCCTAACATGAAAAGTGGGGATGATTTTTTTTTCTCGTCGTTGGATTGGTCGTTGAAAAATATTGTAGGTGTAGGAAGACCATTTTTTGATTCGGGGTTCGGTTTGCGAAATATTAAGCTTTAAAGCGCAAAATTTTGTCGGAGTAGCCCCCCCCCCCCCCCCCCCCATCTCTTTGCTAAACGGTTGATTATAGAAACGTGAAAAAATTCAGGGTAGTAGCACATATAATGAACTTAAAAGGAAAAGTATCACAGCTAAGTAGGCTTTTACTAGTTAACGAGTAATAGACAACTTATAAAAGTAAAATTTCGTACAAAATCCATTGAAAATGACTTCGATGAAGTTGTTAGTTCTGTAAAGCAGATAAAAAAAACCCTCTTTCTACGGAACCCTACATTGCGCGTGGCCCGACACGCACTGGGTTAAAGAGAGCTTGCGTGTCTATGACAATTTCTGTTCTACTGGTAAGTGGTCGAGGGGGTTGTATAGTTATGAACCTATCTAGTGCGGTTTAAGTGTAACTCCTACGTTGCTATTGTCAATCTCCAGATATTTAGATTCAAAGTGTCCATAAGCAAGAATTCTGTTTTCTGCAGATTAAATAGTCTGATATCATCCCCTAATACCAGACAATTTAAATTGCATTTGAGTGTTTTGAGGAATCGTGTTTTTATAAAAAAAAACAATTGTTGTTTCTGAACCCGCTGAAGTCGTGACTACTGAAGGCCTTTCTTCCCGCAGGGTAACGGCCGGTTCTGAATTGAAAATTTCACTAAGTAAATACTTAAGTAACGTTCTGTCACGCTCTTTTCTGAGAAATTCGAAGAGACGGCACTACAGTTAAATATTTAGGTACTTAGCGAAATTATCCATCAGAAACTGGCTTTAAGTCGTATTGTTAATATAAGCTACCTAGTGCACATTGAAGTGGAACTCCTGCGGTCCTCTTGTGGTCAATCTCCAAATCTTCATATCACTTTCCTTGTACTTGTATATCAAAATAAGGCCTTTCCCCAGGGCGAGCCATGGCAGCCCGAGCGGCTTAACACCAGCGCCGAGACCAACGGAAACGTCCGTGAAGATGCCAGGCTGCCGCGCCGCGCTTCCTTCTGTGAGTACTCTTCTTTTTGCTTTCAATTGCTTCTGGTAACTTTGACACACCACAGGATAAACTCTGACGCTCTGATTTTCCCTTGTCCTATCTTGTATTTGTGACATATTTCCCTTTGTATTTGTTACTTGTTATGCCTTTTCTTTCGTTCGTTACTTCTTCTTAAAGTGCCTCTTCGTCTCTGAAGGTTGGCAGTCAGCTCTTTACAACGCCCTCTATTCAGTGCAACTATGAAACAATCTTCCGCGGCTTTACCAACGGTCCACTCCTTGATGTTGAACAATCGTGATATGTTTCTATTTCCATCCACCATGCACATCTAATGGCTACTGATGTCTTTTGCATATGTATTTTCTTTGCTCTTTTTACTTATATACGAGCAAATTACAGTTGGGTACAGGATTTTTATCCTTAGATGACTGGTCGTACGGTCCATCTATTTAGAAAATAAATCTGATTTCGCCTGTAAAAAGTGTTAAAGACCAGCACAACTATCGACTTTTCAATGTAAATCTAAAAAACTAGCTTTGGCTACAATAATTGACACTAAATGTCGCTTTAGTCCGTGGACGGCAACTGCCAAGCTCTTGAAACTTTACACCTAGTAAACAATCTTAATTAGACCCGGTAAATGTATAACTATGTATGAGCATCGGGGGCCTTCGCGTGCAGCTGGACAGACTTAGTGCAAACGAGCCTATTTTGCGTAGAGGAAGCTGGACAGACGTAACAGCAGCTTTGAAAAATGCTTTGAACACACTAACCTTTCCGCAGGCGGCGTGGTGACGGCGCCGCGCTCGGGCGGCGAGGTCCCGTGCTGGAGCGGCAAGCTGCCGCCGCGAGTGCACGACCCCAGCGCCGGCATCTCGGCCAAGGCATTCCTGGGCGGCCTGCCCTGGGACATCACGGAGCAGGCGCTCATGCATTCTCTGAGGCACTTCCAGCCCGTGCGGTAAGTCTGCCTGTTCTAGAAATGTGCAATCTAAAAGCATGAATTCTGGGTTGTAAGCCTAGAGAAAGTTTCTTGCGATGTCTACTCGTAATGCTGGAGCGCCGGCCCCGTCGCTAGTGTCTTATCCGAGGTCTTCCTGGGAGGCTGCCCCGGGAAATCACTGAGCAGATACTTCCAGCCGGTGCGGTAAGTCTATGCCTGTTCGAGGTATCTGCAATCCAAAAGCATACATCCTGGGCTTTAAGCATAGACCGATTTTCTGGGGTCGACTAATGCTGGAGCGGCGAGTGTACGACCTCAGTGTTGGCATTACGCTCAAGGTCTTCCCCGGAGCAGCATTGGGACATCACTGAGCAGGCGCTCATGCATTCGCTGAGACACTTCCAGCCGGTGCGGTAAGTCTGTACCTATGAGTTGTATAAACTTGTAAAAGTTTAATAAAACTGTAATTCATAGCTTGTCATAAGATGCACATTACGTAGCCGCTTAGTAAAATTGTTAATTTTATTCTATTTATTTAATCTGTGGGTTTATCGGCTTTGCAATGTGAACATCGAATTGTCATAGGAAACCATAAATTGTAATTCCATGAAATTGGGCCCTGAGCTTAAGACCTAGAGATCAAGAGTTTCTTGGGACGTCCTATGCTGGTGCGGGGTTTGTTACCACCACTCGTAAACCTAATTTTCGAGATTGATTACATTGTGCCATTTTGCGAATTAGGAAAAAAGCAAATTAGTCCTTTCGAGACTCCGTAGCGATTTTCCACATTAACATTTGTCGACTGAACCGTGGCCACGATTCAGCGCCGGCATCTCTGCAAAGGCTTTCCTGGAAAACATGTCTTGGCGAGGTTTTTCCGTAACTTGGGCTTGAATGCTCGTGCGACATCTTGCGTTCGTTATAATCTAGACACTCCTGGCAGCTAAGTCTTTATACAGATTTTTGTTAATTTCTCAACTTTACAATACTTATACCTATTCGGCTTTAAGGTCCTCTGTACTCATGGTAATTCTGGGGAATCCCACTTGGCTGCCGTTAATGAAACCATTGAAAGCATGTTTCTCCGCAGCGTGGAATGGCCGGAACGTGAAGGCATGGCCAGCGGCGCGACGGGCACTTCGCCGCGCGGCTTCGCCTTCGTCACCTTCGAGAGCGAGCGCAGGGTGCGCGCCTTATTGGCGGCCTGTCGCCGCCAGGGCAACGACTGGTACTACCGCGTGCAGTCGCGGAAGATGAAGACCAAGGACGTGAGTACGCTACTGTCTAAGGACGTACTTCTAGCTTCATACGCCTTCGATACCTTCCAAAAGCTTCCCTTACTAGCGGCTTGTAGTCTGGTACTACCAGTCGTGGTAGAAGACAAAGTAGGTGAGCACGTGGTGCCCGACGACGCACTTCTAGCTTGATACGGCTTCGCTGTCACAAAAATGTACTCCTAGTTAGATGGTAAAAGCTTCGCCGCGCGAACTCGTCTGTAGTCATTTTCGAGTGAGCAATTGAACTAGATGAAGGAGGTAAACTAGCTTGAGGACCATCAAAGCTAGAGGTCAGCTAGCGAAGGTTCAGTGTGCTGGCTCTGTCACTTTGCGGCTAAGTTAGCTGGTAACCAAGGAGTTAGTTGCAGTGACCAATGCTGTCGTGGGCTTTGCTGTCCGCAGAATGTCCTAGCGGTGCAAAGTACAATGTCATGGCCTAGGAATTCAGATGAGAACTTATGAATAAACTAGTTATTTAGTTTTTAAGCAATATCAGGCACAAAAACTAGTTTACTACTTAGTTTAAGAGCTTTTGACTTAAATGAATACATACATACAATAAGATAACATCTTGTGACTGGGATAGTTTTGCAATCAGGACAAAATATTTCCTAACGCTACATTAGATGGAATCATTACATTACTTGGTTCATACATGATGCCCTCTAGGACGTGGCAATATTAAGGTGTATGCTTATAAATCTAGTATTAATATTAATTACTTTATAAGGCTTATTGAATTAAATAATTTTTTGCTATTCTCATATTTTGCGAATGAAATTTCTGCGCCTAACCCAATCAATAAATTACTTCCTAAGGGTAAACCGCGCGAGTTTATGTATTGACTCTTATTCTCACTGCAAACTCTATAACCAAATAAGATAAATAGATCGAGAACACTTAATAAGCAGCGTTGTAGTAACATTGCGTTAAGATAGGGTTTTTGGACATGTATGACCTTTCCTGTATTGTTTTCGTGTGCAATAAAGTTTAAAGGGACTAGATCGTTAGTCTAGCGGTTAATACGTTTCATTACCAAAACAGTTCTTGGGTTCGATGCCCCCCGGGGGCCGCCGTACTGGATTCGTACAAATGGCCTAGGTGTATTCCATAATGTCTTTGCCTGGTAACGTAGCACAGGTTTGGGACTAGGACGAATGCAAATACAAATGCGAAAATATATATACCTTCCACTGTGGGGTACAGGCCTTCTCTCAGAGAGTATGGGCTTAATCACCGCGCGTGACTATCGCAGATTGGCGATTTCAAGCGCTGCGGTATGTTAATAGCCGTCATTCGGGTTTCCTCGCGATGTTTTCCTTCAGAAAGCCAGTGGTATTGCTACTATAACTTCACAAATTACATAACTTGGAAAACAAAGTCATAGGTACGTGCCAGCACTGGGAATCCAACCTGGTTCTGTCGCTTCGGAGTCCAATGTTCTACCCACTGGGATTCCACCGCTCTGCCCACAATGGGACCAAAAATATGAACATTTGTTAGAACACAATTTGACTGGGTCAATTGCACGTGTCGTGTGGAAGTTGAACTCATCCCCCTGCCCCGCCCACTGGCACCTCAACGTTACGAGGGCGGACCGGACCGGACCGGACGCGGGCTAACGACTAGTGATGTGTGTGTGCAGGCGCAAGTGATCCCGTGGTCGGTGCGGGACGCGTCGTGGGTGGGCGTGGGCTCGGCGCGGCTGCAGCCGGCGCGCACCGTGTTCGTGGGCGCGCTGCACGGCATGCTCACCGCGCGGGCGCTCGCCACCATCATGGCCGACCTCTTCTCCGGAGTCGTCTACGCCGGTGAGTACCCTTGGCCCCTTCCTTATGTATTAAGTTTGAGGCTAAAAATTCCACCCATGCCGGGACTTGAAACGGCGACCTCTGACTGAACGTGCCGGCCCTCTCCCGACTGAGCCGATGGGCGAGTGCGGGCGTCGGCGAAATTTCGAGCCTCTTTAGAAACTTCTCGGTATTACGTACAGGCAGCCTCTAAATAGGTTATTAAAATTTCTTATGTTGTTAAATTGTTCCGTTAAACCATTATGTCTCAGGCACTGCAGCGACCGAGTGATCCCTTCACCCATCTAGTGTTGAAGGTGCCACTGGACGATGCATAATAGTAGATTGTACAACAAGTGCATAAAACGCACCATTTTACTCGAGACGTTTATCCATCCGAGCGAGCTTGCGAGCGAGGATAGATATAAAGTCGAGTGTAAAATGGGTTTTATGGACGAGTTGTACACTCTACTTTTCACTTCGATTGCGAGGAAATGAAACAGCAACATGTAAATATAGTAAATGCTAATTTAATTAAAATTGAAAGTTACATTAGAGCAATGAGAAATATTTAAAGTAATCGTTTTTTTGGTATCTTTGCCTTGGTCTTAGAATACGAACGAAACGAAATAAAATAAAGAGGTTGTTGTATGAAGTTAAAGATGTTCGTGTGGCTGTTGCCGCGATTGCCTTGGTCTTCGACGAAGATTTTACTTTATGCTCTAGAGCATAAAAAGTGACTTTATGTCGCCTACGCACGACATAAAGACGAACTTTTAGAGCATGAGAAGTGAAAAAGTTTTTTTTTTAAAACCTTTAAACTTTTGCATTTTTTCGAGGCTTTGGAAACTATTCTTTATTTGTAACATACACGTTTCGTGAAGACATAAAAACGCTGTCATCCATGATGTTGTAAAATTACCCCTGCCACGACATAACATAATTTATAAACTTAAGGCTACGTCGTAACCGGCGGGCGTCTGTCTGTCTGTCACCAGGCTGTCTGTATCTCATGAACCGTGATAGGTACAGTTGAAATTTTCAGATATATTTCTGATTTCGCTAAAAGAAATGCTAAAAACGAAATTCAATAAATATTTAAGGGGGGCTCCCATACAATAAACGTTGCCTAAAGACAGCGCTCGCCATCTAGCGGCCATCTATGTAACCTTTACAGCGATGATGTCATGTCGTTAAATGTCAATGTTAAACGCTTCTTGGTGGTTTCTATAGATAGCCCTGTTTTAAAATTCGATCTGTCTAATGATATATAGATAATAGTACGGAACCCTTCGTGCGTAAGTCCGACTCGCACTTGGTCGGTTTTTTCTATTCTTTTATTTTGTCCTCAGTTACTTATAGTAGCCCTTAAAGTAACCCTTGTACAAACGTCTGATGTTTTTTTATTTTTATATGTGACGTGTTCTGTTCTTAAGCGTAAACTTTCATTTTACTTGTGTATTTTATTTATATGCATATTTTACCTTCTGTACATTAGATTAATGCTCTTTATTGCACACCATACATTATAGATGTACATATCTCGGCCTCCCCCCCCAGGTATAGACACTGACAAGAACAAGTACCCGATCGGGTCGGGGCGCGTGACGTTCGACAACGTGCGGTCGTACGTACGCGCCATCCGCGCGGGCCACGCCGACATCCACACGGACAAGTTCAGCAAGCGCGTGCAGCTGCTGCCCTACCTCGAGGACTCCATGTGCGCCGTCTGCAACCTGCAGCAGGGGCCCTACTTCTGCCGCGAGCCCGAGTGCTACCGGTCAGTGCCTCGTCCGCCGAGATCCATATGGATTCCCATTTGTAGCCGATGAGAAAACTCTTTATCTTGTGGGTCAATTTCATCATCATCATCAGCCGTTTGACGCCCACTGCAGGACATAGGCCTCCATCATGGTTTTCATAACCTTGAGGGGTTTTGCCATAATCGCCACGCTTGGCAGGCGGGTTGGCGATCGCAGTATGCGGTTGGAGTCTCAGGAAGACGCTGCTGACCGTCTCCCGGTAATTGATTTCCTTAGTCGCCTTCTACGACATCCACGGAACGAAATGGATGGAAATAGGTCATATTGCGTTAGTATATCTATTCATCACATCTGGGCACAACTCTTCTCCATCACACAGCCACTTTCTAAATATCTATACAGCCCATGAAAGAGGCCCACTCTTCGGCATAGGCCTCTTCACCGTCACGCCAACATTGCCGAAACTCTGATCTCCAATCGTCCATTGTCCACTTCCCGTCGACCTATTATCCTTTAACAATCTAATCCTTTGCTTTCCGAAGGTTTTAGTAATGTCATCGACCCTTGGTATTCCGTATCTTTCAAAGTGTAGGACTCGCCGCGTTAGAGCTCTGAAGGCGTGTCTAAAGTCTCAAACGTGCAGAGTCTGTAAGCAGTAGCGTTAAAGGTTGCTTCTTAGAAATGGGATTCGTACTTCGTGTTTTTTATCCGCCCGGGAGTAAACTCTTATTTACTAGAGTATTCACTTTCAGGCGGATAAATACAGAGTGTGAAATCCGTCTGTAGGCCGCAACATTTACAGTCTCGACGTGTCTTAACCGCCTCTGTGACCCCGGGCGCAGGTACTTCTGCCGCTCGTGCTGGCAGTGGCAGCACCCGGCCGACGAGCACGCGCCGCTTATGCGCAGCAGCAAGGCGGCGCACGCGCGACACGACCACGACCCGCACGCGCCCTCCACGCCCCACGCACCCCACACGCCCCAACCGCACGCGCCGCACCACAGCGAAGGTGAGCTTTATGCTTTGGAATAAGGTGGAATTTTTCCAGCTGTTGTCATTTATTCAGGTATTGACTCTTCTACTTTTGTTTTTCTTTAATAACTAAATGTTGTACTTAGTTATTAAAGAAAAACAAAAAGCTGGAGATTTGTCAAACTTTTGGACTCCGTTTCGTCCATCCAAATTCCCGCTCTCGTTTATCCGGTTTAAGAGTGGCCGGGTTTAGACGCAGTATGTTCTAATTGCGACTAGTTAAGTGTCTTTCTTATGCATTCGTATGACTGAAACGCAGAGCTCAGTTTTTATGCCAGGCGTTAAATAAAATAAAATACGGAATGAACTAAGCCTTAGTTTTCACGGCCTTTTTATCGTATCTCCATGCTGATCATGTTTTCGAGATTTTTTTTTTATTACGAAATTTTTCTAATAGAACTACTTAGACTCACAGACCGGCCAGACTTGGCCAACGGACTCCACGAAACTAAGTTCCTTCGCCCCGCAGGCACGCCGTCCCCGCCGATGTCTGGAAGCAGCGAGGCGTACGAGCCGAACGCCGGCGCCGGCGGCGACGTGGACGCTCGCGCCGCCGGCTGGAGCCCGCGCTAGTGCCGGCGCCGGCGCCAGAGGTGACTCACCCGACACCACTTCTGCTCTTAGCTGTACCTGTACTGTAGCGGCGAAATCGGACGGTTTGCTCTTCATTCATTTCTGTTTCACTGTAGTTTAATGTTCGAACGTTCATTGGTGTATCGTCCGATTTCGCCTAACTTTCAACTGGATTCTTTCGGTTTTACAGACTTAAAATTGCCAAAAATGTGTCCGGACACGTTTTAACACTACAAAGATTATATAATTGAAAATTACAGTATAGGGGGGCTGGACCTGAAAGGCACTAAATGCAGGTTGAGTGATATTAGCTCGGCTTTGGCTGTTTTTTGCACTAAGAACTCAGTGCACCAAAGGCAGTTTAAATACTGTAAAAATACATTTAATCGCTTTCGGAAGCAGTTACGCATTTGCAAGTCATTTTGCTACTGTAACGTTTTGGTTAGTCTACTAAAATGTCGGAAAACAGCAGTTGTGCTAATGTCCAGGTCCTGGATAGGCGTAGATGGGTTGGCTTAAGTAATTATCGGAGGTGACTTGGGCTTACAGTACCAGTTTACTCGGTTTCACTATTGAACCGGGTACTGTTAGCCCCAGATGACAAATGGTTGCAGCTGAAAATGTGCACACTTCGGAGTCTGGTTTCCAGATACACTTTTGATGTCTACGGAATTGTAGCCACAATTTGCCGCAAATGTCGTGGGCGTATTTAGAGAGTGGACGGTTACTGAAGGGTCCAAATTATCGGCCAAGACCGTAGGCAGTGTGATAGTTCTAACCGATACTGATGTTTTAACAACCACCATTACACCTTAACTGAAGTATAAAGCATCGGGTATGTCATCAATCGGCGTTCGTATTCTAGGCTACGCGCGAGTTCAGAGGAATATTTTTGGAGTCTTGTCAGAATCTGTGAAAACCGAAGTCTATTTTTAGACATTTCTATTCTAGAAGCCAAAGTTATTAATATGCATTCCTCGAAGGTCGTACGTAGCTTTTCGTGGAGCCGCTATTAAGTTGGGCGCTTCGCCAGGACACTAGCACAAGGAACTAAACTTTGGAGGGTCATCTTTACTAGTTTGACGATTCTGATGCGTGGCTTTTCACGGCGATCCTAGACCGACGATTTGTATTAAATTCTGCAGTACCTTACCTTGGGCTCTATCCCACACTTGTAACGTTGAAGTGTGACAGAACGTAGTGGTATGCGCTTAACTATGTGCAACTCTTCGTGCAACAAAAGCTGGAAAACGTTACTAGCCGCACATACATTGTCAAATTTGCTGTGGGAATGATCAACTGTAAGTTTAGTTCTTTGTGATACTAGGCTTAATAGGTTGGTGTAGCTGGTGACCGATCTCTGAACGCGATGAGAGCGAGGGTGAACGTCATCAGGCGCATCATAGGAATAGCTTTTAAGGTTCTTATTAGTACAATTTATGTATGAAGTTTATTTTTAGTTTAGTTTCCTCAAGAAGGAATCTTTTTGTTCGTTGATTTTTTATACTTTTGTTATTTTACTTGTACTATTTTTAGACGGTGCTTAGATAGGGCTGTAATGTCAGTATGTAGTTTTCATAAAAAATTACTAGATTTTTTAGGGTCACAAGTTGTATACATTACTCGATTACATTTTAGGTATTTTAAAAATGTTTTAACGCGCTTTTACAATCGTCCATATTATAAAATTTTCAATTTCTGGTATATTTTTGTGGAAACTCTGGTAGACCGTGTGAAATTTAGAACCGTCTGTAATGAAGCTTCATAAATATTTAACTTATTGGGAGTACGATTTTGGTCTTGAAACTTTTTTAAATTATGAAATCTGTAAACCATATAGCAATTTTACACGAAATGCATTTATAACGATGTTTTTAGATATATTGTTTGCTAATACGCCATCTGCGTAGATGTTACCTAGTAAAACTTGTGCCTATATCTAGTGGCTAGATTTTAATCAGGATTTTATCGTGCCTGTTAGTTTTAAGCCTTTAGGCTGTAATTGTTAAATGCTCGTTTTAAACCGGTTTTAAACATGGTTCGATGATTCACCCCTCACGTGCTGTGCCGTGAAGGTTTTATTGTGAGTTTTAGAATGATTCTTAATCGATAATTATTACCAATGAATATAAAACTGTTGATTTTAAGCTTTGTTTATTGAACTTTCAAATTATACAATGTTATTTGGTCTGGCAAATAAAATGATTCAAATCTGCTTTCCTTCCTTTATTTCGCTCCAAACAATTACTTCATTTAAAATGTAAGGACTAAATTACCCTGAATTGATTTAGTATGTACTTTTTAACAATTTACGCTTTATTTCATCCGCGAAAGTCTAGTCGCCCGTACGAAAACATTGTTTTATGAAGCACCACAAAACTGTATAACGGTGCTTTAGAGGCTAAAAATTCCGCCCATGCCGGGACTTAAACCCGCGACCTCTGGCTACCGTACCAGCGCTCTCCCAACTGAGCTAATGGGCGGAATTTTTAGCCTCGTAATAGGTTTTTTAAATTGTCCACAGCACGGGTTAGTGCAACAAAAATACCTATAACAATATACCTAATGGTATATACCTAATTGTTTCATAGGATTAACGTGTTTTATGCCCTTTAGGTCATGTCTCTAACTAGCGGTTGACCATGTCAGGCATCTTATAGTAGTCGTGCGGAGGCAGACAGTTAGACGGCGACAATTCGACCCAGTGGGATCTGTTATTGTCTGCCCCTTGACCTTTCACCTAAGCCTAATCGAATAGTACTATGTACTACAATGGCAAAACTTAAAAATAATACTTATGAAAAATAATTTTATTTTGACATCAATTGTTTGGGAACTTTGGCTAAATTCTCAAAGAACTGAATGAAACATATCCTATGTGGCCCCTCAGAGGTAGAATGAATAGAGAACTAAAACTTCGAGAACCTGGTTTTTCTAAAGGACACATGGTCTAGGGATATTAAGCTACCTTATTTATACAAAAACTATTCCTTAAAGCCGGGTTTTGACGGTCTTAGTACGCTCGGGCCGTACAGTTTTAGTTGATTATGACGACGTGAAAACTGTACGCACAAGATTATGCTACCTACCACGACCACGGCAGATTTTCTTTCCGGTACATATTTACTGTACCGCAGTTACAAAACTGTACGCAGTTTTAGTTGATTATGACGACACACTCGGTCCGAGCGCACTGACCGTCAACATAATCAACTAAAACTGTACGCACTCAGTCCGAGCGTAGTAAGACCGTCAAAACCCGGCTTAACTTTTAAAAATCAGTTTAAAGTGTTCGTATAGTGCACCGCGGATTGGCAGTTTCAAGCGCCATTCCCTTTACCACAGAATATTGAAACTGCGAATCCACACGCTGGGGCAAATTATACAGAAGACTGAGGAGTATAAATTGCCATTCTGCTTAGCGTTTGTGGACTATGAGAAAGCCTTCGATTCAATCGAGACATGGGCAGTGCTCGAGTCTCTCCAGCGTTGCCGTATTGACTATCGGTATATCGAGGTGCTGAAGTGCTTGTACAACAACGCCACCATGTCGGTCCGAGTACAGGAGCAGAATTCTGAGGCAATTCCATTGAGAAGAAGCGTGAGCGTCTCCCACGTTATCTCTCCGAAACTGTTCAGGAACGAACTGGAAGATGCCTTCAAGCTTCTGGAATGGCAGGGACGCGGCATCAATATCAATGGCGAGTACATCACGCACCTTCGATTTGCCGACGATATAGTAGTCATGGCAGAAACGATGGAAGACCTCGGCATAATGCTCGAAGACCTCAGTCGAGTTTCCCAACGTGTGGGCCTTAAAATGAACATGGACAAAACGAAGGTCATGTCGAACGCCCGTGTTGTGCCCACCCCAATAACATTGAGGAACTCGACTCTCGAAGATGTAGACGAATACGTCTACTTAGGACAAACAGTCCAACTAGGCCGGTACAACTTCGTGAAAGAGGTCAATCGTCGAATGCAACTCGGCTGGGCAGCATTCGGGAAACTTAGAAGTCTTTTCGTCTAATATACCTCAATCGCTCAAGACAAAATTATACAACCAGTGTATGTTACCAGTGATGACTTATGGCACTGAAACGTGGTCTCTCACTATGGGCCTCATAAGAAAGCTCAAGGTCACGCAACGAGCTATGGAAAGGGCTATGCTCGGAATTTCTCTACGAGATCGAATCAGAAATGATGAGATTCGTAGACGAACGAAAGTCGTCGACATAGCCCAGCGGATTAGTAAGTTGAAGTGGCAGTGGGCGGGGTACATAGCACGCAGAACTGATGGCCGATTGGGCCGAAAAGTTCTCGAATGGAGACCACATATCGGCAAGCGCGGCGTAGGACGACCAGCCACAAGATGGACAGACCTCATCCAAGTGGCAGGAAGCAGCTGGATGCAAGGCGCTTCCAACCGGTCTTTTTGGAAATCCATGGAGGAGGCCTATGTCCAGCAGTGGACATCTTGTGGCTGAATGATGATGATGATGATTAATTACGATTCCCATAAATTACTCCTCAAAAGCAGTATAGTTAACGTTAAGTAACGCAATGGTCTGTGGTAGTGTTTTCCTTTCATCATAATCATCATCAGCCATTTGACGGCCACTGCAGGACAAAGGCCTCCCTTATGGTTTTCCAAGCTTCCCGGTCTTGTGCCACCCGCATCCAGCGACTCCCCGCCACCGTAACCATTATCCTTTACGACAGATTATTTGAAATGAAAAGCAGATGTATTTTAGGAATCGTGTTTTTATAAATAATTAATCTATGAAGCACCCCACTGCGATGCAGCAGTATGATGCTTCATAAAACAATGTTTATTCTTACGCTGAACCCACGTCAGCGTAGGTAATCAACCCGTACGCTAGTCTCGAATCCTACGAATACATCACAGAGGGCTCTATTTCCGTAGGCACAAGGTCCTCAATCGAAGCTCATGCTCATGTCTGATATGTTGGTATTATCGCCGCCGGCGGGGGGCGGCGCGGGCACGGGGGTGATGTGCACGGGGGGGAACGGGAACTGGGGGATGTCCTCATCTGGAATGGACAATGGATGATGACATAATATAACACTGTAAAATAAAGGGATAGGACAGGTTATTTGCTTCTCACTTGTACAATAATGCCGTCTATATTGTGTGAGAGATAATAATTTTATAGTATACAATAAAGCCCAGTTTCTGAATTGAGAATTACACTATGTAAACACTTAATTAACGTTCTGTCACGCTCTTTTCTGAGAAATTCGAAGAGATAGCACTACAGTTAACTATTTACTTAGCTAAACTCTCAATTCAGAAACTGGCCCTAAGAATAATAATTTAATAGTTTCTTACTTAAATTAACCGTGCTATAGAGGACCCTATTTGTAGATATTATGTATAATTTAAGATATTGTAGTTACCTAGTACATACTGCATGGGTGGATACGTCAGCCGTCCGTTCCGGAGTCTGTAATACTTACCTTACCCTTTGGGTACGGAACCCTAAAAATGCATCATTTATCCTAAAAACCAGGATAAAACTTGATAATTTTGAATCTATAGCCATTTTATCCAAAAGGCCTGGATTGGCCGAATCTATGATGACATCACAGGTCATAAATGTCAGCATCTATCAAGTTTAGAATCTCCAAAATTCTCAGATTTGTCAAGGAACCTATTATTATAGTAGTACACCTATTTGCTTTTCCGCGCCCTTATATTTAAAGTGCCTGCTCTGGGGGCACACACTAGATGGCGTTACAATCAATTTTAGTACCACTCTTTTTTTCTATGTAGTCGACATACTTCCTAGTAGTATTGCTCTGTGGAGATGACACTTGTTTCCTTACTGACCAGTGACGTCACTGATTCCTGTGCGACGCCATATTGCACAAGATAGCGTTCTGACGGCTTATTTTAAACGCGATCTTTATTTGCTTTTATAGAAGAAATACAGGAAAGAACTCAAAAATTACCACTTTCTGAGCACTTAATGAACACCAGAAAATAAATCTGAGATGGTTTTCAGAAATCTGTCAAATAGCCTATTTTGTTATATTACGTAGGTACATGTTCTGGAATCTATAAGTGTGATCATTTTTCAACTTCAATTTTCAATAAGCAAACTGACCGTTGAGTCCGGCTTCGAGCGCGACCGGGACATTCAACCGTCCATCGCTATTAGTACATTAAGGCTGCAAGATTAACCTACAGAAATGCCCCAGCCCACCATACCAATATCTAGCCCACTGTCCCACCACCAGCTAGCCAGCGCCCAGTAAGCGAACTCACCCTCGAGCCCGGCGTCGAGCGTGTCGATGACGGCGTCGAGCAGCGCCTGTAAGATTAACTTGCGAAATTGCCCTAGCCCACCATATCAATATCTAGCCCACTATCCTACCGCCACCCAGCCAGCGCCCAATAGGAAATCTCGCTTATTAAGTTGAAAATGTTATTCCGGTTTCACTTACTTGTAATATGCTCAGTCGCGATCGGATTCGCAATTATGTACTAAAGTGTAGCGCTTACAAAAGTTTGAATTACTAATATATATAGCTACAATCCGGTATACTCACTGACTGACTGACTGACTGACTGACTGACAGATCATCTATAGGTTTCCTCGGAAACGGTAAGAGCTACGTGAAAATTTTGTATGAGAAAGTTGTAGGAAATGTATGATATACAGCCATCCTATGAAGCCGATTTTTGAATTTCGAACGCGTTCTTCCATACAAATGGGCTAACTTTTTTGTTTACCGGCCGATTTGGATGAAATTTGAAACGGTCGTTTGTTTTGCGATCTAATTGTGAAAAAAAATTTTGAACGTTCGAAATTCAAAATAGGGGCGAGAATATGGCCGCCCGAAAAATCGACCTCTGCGCAAAAAAGTCGGCAGCCAACTGGGCACATGCTGGAGACGTGCCCTAAACGGCATCGGGTTGTCAAAGGACCCAGGTATATGAGAAAAATCGGACATTTTGACATTTCAAGATGGCGGCCGAGATATCGACGATTGAAAATGAGAAAATTTTGTATGGAGAATTTGTACTGAAAATCGACTTTTAGTACAAAATTTTAAACAAAGACGATATTTTAAAAAAAAAAACAATTTTTCGAGGCCGAAGCGGGGATGAGGAACCTCGCCACGGCGAGGCCGAAGGCCGAGCTCCGTTTCGGCCGAGGCCGAAGGCCGAGACTATACATTTTACGGCGAACAAGCAACAATGCAAAAGCCAGATGGGACAAACTTGCGAGGCCGAAGGCCGAGCTCCGCGAAGCGGGCCCCAGGAACCCCGCCGCGGCGAGGCCGAAGGCCGAGCTCCGTTCAGGCCGAGGCCGAAGGCCGAGACTATACATTTTCGGCGAACAAGCAACAACGCAAAAGCCAGATGGGACAAACTTGCGAGGCCGGAGGCCGAGCTCCGCGAAGCGGGCATGAAGAACCCCGCCGCGGCGAGGCCGAAGGCCGAGCTTCGTCCAGGCCGAGGCCGAAGGCCGAGACCATACATGTTCCCACTTATCAAATCCCTACCCCAAGTGTCTAGCGAGGCCCTAGGCCGAGCGCCGCGGAGAGTGAAGCTCGGAGCGGCTGGGGGTTGGCGCGCGTAAGCGCGCAGGGGGTTCACCCCCTAGTTACTAATATATATAGCTACAATCCGGTATACTCACTGACTGACTGACTGACTGATCATCTATAGGTTTCCTCGGAAACGGTAAGAGTTACGTGAAAATTTTGTATGAGAAAGTTGTAGGAAATGTATGATATACAGCCATCCTATGAAGCCGATTTTTGAATTTCGAACGTGTTCTTCCATACAAATGTGCTAACTTTTTTGTTCACCGGCCGATTTGGATGAAATTTTGAACGGACGTTTAGTTTGTGATCTAATATTGAAAAAAAAAAATTTGAACGTTCGAAATTCAAAATAGGGGCGAGAATATGGCCGCCCAAAAAATCGACCTCTGCGCAAAAAAGTCGGCAGCCAACTGGGCACATGCTGGAGACGTGCCCTAAACGGCATCGGGTTGTCAAAGGATCCAGGTATATGAGAAAAATCGGACATTTTAAATTTTCAAGATGGCGGCCGAGATATCGTCGATTGAAAATGAGAAAACTTTGTATGGAGAATTTGTACTGAAAATCGACTTTTAGTACAAAATTTTAAACAAAAATGAAAAATTTTTCAAAAAACACATTTTTCGAAGCCAAAGCCGGGATGAGGAACCTCGCCACGCGCCACGGCGAGGCCGAAGGCCGAGCTCCGTTCAGGCCGAGGCCGAAGGCCGAGACTATACATTTTCCGGCGAACAAGCAACAACGCAAAAGCCAGATGGGACAAACTTGCGAGGCCGAAGGCCGAGCTCCGCGAAGCGGGCCCCAGGAACCCCGCCGCGGCGAGGCCGAAGGCCGAGCTCCGTTCAGGCCGAGGCCGAAGGCCGAGACTATACATTTTCCGGCGATCAAGCAACAACGCAAAAGTCAGATGGGACAAACTTGCGAGGCCGAAGGCCGAGCTCCGCAAAGCGGGCACAATGAACCCCGCCGCGGCGAGGCCGAAGGCCGAGCTCCGTCCAGGCCGAGGCCGAAGGCCGAGACCATACATGTTCCCACTCAAACAATCCCAACGTCAAGTGTCTAGCGAGGCCCTAGGCCGAGCGCCGCGGAGAGCGAAGCTCGGAGCGGCTGGGGGTTGGCGCGCGAAGCGCGCAGGGGGTTCACCCCCTAGTTACTAATATATATAGCTACAATCCGGTATACTCACTGACTGACTGACTGACTGATCATCTATAGGTTTCCTCGGAAACGGTAAGAGTTACGTGAAAATTTTGTATGAGAAAGTTGTAGGGAATGTATGATATACAGCCATCCTATGAAGCCGATTTTTGAATTTCGAACGCCTTCTCCCATACAAATGGGCTAACTTTTTTGTTTACCGGCCGATTTGGATGAAATTTGAAACGAGCGTTTGGTTCGTGATCTAATTTTGAAAAAAAATTTTGAACGTTCTAAATTCAAAATAGGGGCGAGAATATGGCCGCCCAAAAAATCGACCTCTGCGCAAAAAAGTCGGCAGCCAACTGGGCATATGCTAGAGACGTGCCCTAAACGGCATCGGGTTGTCAAAGGATCCATGTATATGAGAAAAATCTGACATTTTGGATTTTCATGATGGCGGCCGAGATATCGACGATTGAAAATGAGAAAATTTTGTATGGAGAAATTGTACAGAAAATCGACTTTTAGTACAAAATTTTAAACAAAAATCAACAATTTTTCAAATAAACAATTTTTCAAATAAACAATTTTTCGAGGCCGAAGCGGGCACGAAGAGCCCCGCCGCGGCGAGGCCGAAGGCCGAGCTCCGTTCAGGCCGAGGCCGAAGGCCGAGACTATACATTTTTCGGCGAACAGGCAACAACGCAAAAGCCAGATGGGACAAACTTGCGAGGCCGAAGGCCGAGCTCCGCGAAGCGGGCCTCAGGAACCCTGCCGCGGCGAGGCCGAAGGCCGAGCTCCGTTCAGGCCGAGGCCGAAGGCCGAGACTATACATTTTCGGCGAACAAGCAACAACGCAAAAGCCAGATGGGACAAACTTGCGAGGCCGGAGGCCGAGCTCCGCGAAGCGGGCACGAGGAACCCCGCCGCAGCGAGGCCGAAGGCCGAGCTCCGTCCAGGCCGAGGCCGAAGGCCGAGACCATACATGTTCCCACTCAAACAATCCCAACGTCAAGTGTCTAGCGAGGCCCTAGGCCGAGCGCCGCGGAGAGCGAAGCTCGGAGCGGCTGGGGGTTGGCGCGCGTAAGCGCGCAGGGGGTTCACCCCCTAGTTAAAATATATGTATATATAAAATTGTTAAGACAATAATGTAATAACTTAGTACAAAGAGCAAACCTGCCTGCCAACCAACTACCTATAACTTTGGCAGAATTTATTGTAAATGGTTTAAGTTGGTAATGGTTTCAATAAACACTTTACAGTCTGCACAAATCTTTTCGGCGGTAACATAGTCACAGATCGTTTGCACATCGCTTACTGTATTCACAGTGTATGTGTGAGTAATTGACTACTTTAGTAATTGACTAATAGTAATTTACTAAGCATCACACTACATTAATTATTCACACATGCACTGTAAAGACAGTAACCGATGTGCAAACAATCTGTGACTATGTTCACGTTACCGCCAAAAAGATCTGTGCGGGCTATACTTACCTATACTTAGATTACTGCCCAGCTCACTACACCATCCGATAAGTCAAGTAATAATCTAGCTCGCCGTTCAATAAACGAACGCGCCAATTAGCCTGCCATCCAATAAGCCGCCCCAGCAGCCGCTAGCCGGCCGACACGCCGACACACCGACACACGGACACACCGACTCACCGTCGAGTCCGGCGTCGAGCGTGTCGATGACGGCGTCGAGCAGCGCGAGCGCGACGGCGTCGTCGGGGTCCCGCGCGAGCGCCGCGTGCAGCGCGTCCGCCGCCGCCGCCGCGCGCCCCGCCAGCGCCAGCGCCAGCCCTGCCGCCGGGAACCAACATAATAATCAAAACCGATATAGTAGCAGTACCACTCGCTAACGGCGAAGGAAAACATCGTGAGCAAACGTGAGTGTCTGAGCTATTCACATACCTCTCGGCTTGAAATCGTCAATCCGCGGTGGGCACGCGTGGTAATTAAGCCCATACTCTAACGCTGAGAGAAAGCCTGTGCCCTACAGTGGGACTTATACAGGCTGCTAATGATGATACTTGATATCCCGGTCATGCGTTCACGTGGGAGAATATTTATTTTAAGCTTAAAATAGATGGCGTTGTGCGATTGGACGTTTGATACTTAAGTAAGCTTTTAACATGCTAGAAAATATTTTTCAACGTTTGAGACTTCCTACCACTTCAAATGAAATCACGAATATTTACAAATATGTTATGCCATTACTGAAAAAGCACTGTTTTCACAATAAAAAGAACATTTCGTTAAAATATTGCTAACGATTACAAAATCACTCTGTAGTTGACAAATTATAAACCAAAAACCCGACTGCTAACAAGTATAATGTTTAGTTGCTTAAACTTAATTTGAAATGGTCAGTCGTTAACACGCATTAAGCAATTTAATTAAGTCCGTTCGTACAAATGAACAAAGAGAAGAAATACACAAATACGAGCAAATTCGGGGTCAGACTACAAAAAAAAAATTACACCGGTTTCTATTTCACATATTGTCTATACTACACGCCTTCGTACATTGGCAGTCTGAGGAGGGTTAGTCAACATGCGATATAGAAACGAGTGTACTTTTCTTTTTCAGTACCTGCAGTGGTCGAGCCTGCTGCGGTAAAGGCACTCACCTAGCGCCGCCAAAGTCTTGGCGCGGTGCGGGCGCGCCGCTAGCGCCCTCTCGTGCCACTCCAGCGCCTCACCAACTCGGCCGCGACGCCGACACACGTGCCCCAGCGCGTCCAGCGTCGCCGCCCACCGCTCGCTCAGCTGCTGGAATCGGAACAGTTACATCGCCGTGAGATCTTGACGTGAAACGTCTTTCGGTTGGGTAGTTCCATACTTGCTAAAACCGTATGCAACGAAAACATGTCGCCTCGGCTAAGGTTCTAACTCTGTAACTAAGTATCGTGTGCAATTAATTACGACCTTAAGTAGAGCAAAGTAGCTACTACTTAGATCTTTTTGACTCGTGCCCTTAGATGACGCACGTGCCGCGTAGCACATCGCGCAGTTCGAGTTAAAAATTGTTAGCACGTAGGTCCGCGGGTTGACGCGCTAATGTACGGGCGATTGTCTGAGATCTTGCCTGGCTAGTGTACCAATTCACCTTCTGAGTTGGACTAGCTAGAGTACTTCTAGAGCAAGTCGGCGCGGCGCAGTGTCCGGAAGCCATAGCAGCCGCCCCTTAACTCCTGAACTGCCCTCGCGGAACGCAACGTATAGGTGGCCCATACTAAGTTGGACACAGATCTGTGTCGCGGCAGACGAGTGGTGAAGCCACTAAGTGCAGAGCCTGTGCCGCGCGCTCCTAGTCGCCTTTTGAACACTCTCCCCGAGCTAACCTCAGAGTGATGCTGCACTAGCTTTATGGGCTACCTCCAGAGTTTCTCAGGGGCGGCGCAGTGACCGGCAGCCATAGCAGCGCCTTTTGAGCACTCTCCCCGAGCTTGCCGGTTTATACTTGGCTTGGCTCAAGTGGCTCCCTATCTGTCTCCGTTGGAATGCTCACATCCTTTCACTTCTTTACTCTGTGCTGTTCATTCTAGCGTTACATATCTCAGAGCGCTTTATTTTCCTAAGTGACTCCCACAGTCGAGCTGCGGGCACTACGGTCTGATCAGAGTTTGCCGCTGAAGACACCGAGTCATACGACAAGCTTCTTCAACAGCTCATTGGCTGTAAGGGGTGTCCGGCGAGTATCTGCCGGTCTCAATAAGGCGTTCTCCGTCTCCAGCTATCTTCAAAAATAGGGTAAAAGAACTGTATCTTTCTCTCTAATAGTACATTGTTCACCGAGAGGAGAAAGTGACTGATTACCGTCGAGGGTGTCGTTTGAAGCCCGAGCCGTAGGCGAGGGCTTTAAAACACCCGAGATCGGGAATCGCAGTTTCTCTCGAGTGATACATAGTGCTTTATACTACACCTGCTTGATAGTTTTATTTTACTTTCTACGAAAACTGAATCCTCAAACAACACACAAATTGGAAATGGCGCCAATGGCGTCTGCAATTTTCACATGTTCTTTTTTCAAATTGTTTATCCTGCCGCCGCAGGGTCGCACTGCCAGCCCGACACCATCCAACACACAGCTAGTGGCCAGTGTCATTTTGCGAACTTGGAGATAAAAACTCACTGTACTGTACTGTAAACTTTTTGGCTTTTGATATTTAGGTTACCGGCGCATAGTCTTACCCAAAATTAAAAAAGAAAAACCACGTAAGAAATGGATTTTCATACACTTTTCTCTCCCGCTCAGATGCGTTTTCTCCCCGCATATTTGTTCGATATGCAATGACGTACTTTCTACCGTAAATTTGATAAAGTATCTAGGTACTTTCCAAGCAGGAGTAGTATAAAGAATATTCTTATCTTATCTTAAGTACGTATTATTCATATTTGCACCAACCTACACATCTCTCTTTCGCCTTCGGCAACCTTTCCGTCACAAGGTTGTCTGAAAGAAATTGCTGCTAGCAATCATCATCATCAGCCATTTGACGCCCACTGCAGCACATAGGCCACCCTCATGGTTTTCGTAACCATGAGTGAGTTCTGCCATAATCGCCACGCTTGGCAGGCGGGTTGGCGATCGCAGTATGCGGTTGGAATCTCAGGAAGACGCTGCTGACCGTCTCCTTGTAATTTAGCCTTTGAGCAATAAGGCCACCCATTGTACTTTTTCTTTGTAACTTTCATACTTTATGTATTTTCGAAGTTGCTCTATTTGTGGAAACGAATACAATATTGTTTACAAAAACTAATAGATTAAGAAGTCCTCATAGGCTTCAAAATATAACTTCAAAAAGAGCTCTACTAACTAAAAGCGTAATTGGACTAGCTCCAAAGATTTATAATCTATATTATTTATAACTATAAGATTGCCTCGGTGGACTAGCCGTTAAGGCGTACCAAGACAGAGGCCGTGGGTTCGATTCCCACTGGGTGCCGCCGTACATTTGTACAAATGGCCTCAGTCTGGGTGTATTTCCATGTTTGTGATGTCCTTGCCTGGTTACCATAGCACAGGGTATCCTAGTTTGGGACCAGGTCAAGTGATTGCCCACCGAGGGCTCCGTACAAATTTTGTACTTACATATTAAAAATAGTTCAGGAATCCAGTCTCGCAGTTTTATCCGAGCTTTTCCCGAACTTCAAAGACAATTTTTTTTATCATTTAAGTATAAATGTACAGTTTTCGGATTATTCCTTGTACTTACAAAATAAAAAATAATTTATTTACCAAAAAGATATAAAAAGAGAAAACATTATACTTAACCAGGAATTTTATAAAGGTTACTACTAATAATGATATTTTTATGATATTACTAATAATGAATCGCTCGTAGCCCCGGCTGCCTGAGTGATCTTAAACGATCACGAAGGTTAAGCAACACTGGGCGCGTTCAGTGCATGGATGGGTCGCCGTCTATGCCTAACGCTAGTGGCATTTTTCCGAGCGGTTCCGTGCTTCGCAAGGCACGTTAAGCTGTTGGTGCCGGCTGCCGTCGATAGATGGCAGTCGTTAAGCCAAGTCAGAGGCCTTAGGGCGGCTTGACAACTTCTGACAGTAGACGAGCCACTAGTCTACAAGCCTCCACCAATCCGGACTTGGCCCCCGTGGTGGAGTATGGCCTATACCTTCCTCAGGGAAGAGACCCGTGCCCCTCGGTGGGGACATAATGGGTGGATGATGATGAAGTGATTGTGTTGTGTGGAAGTTATTTTTTATTATTTTATAATAAAATGCCGAATAATATTAAAAACCTTGATTTAAATTTTAAATTAAAGCGATTTACGATTCTGGCTGACAAATGTTATTATTCTATGACAAAGAATTCTGCAAATAACTATTGAGCCACTTTAACTACTTATTTATGATAAACTTTGATTGTGGCTTTTGATTTCTTCATAGACATAATTTTGACCTAGTACTTATTGCATGTTAGATTGTAGGTAATGAAAATATTTGTATGCTTTTTTTAGCAGAATTTAGAGTACATAAATGTATTTACCAACTTATATCTTCACCTATATTCCACAAATAAACGATTGTATATTTTTATTTGTTGTTTCTTGTGTGCAATAAAGAATTATCTTATCTTATCTATCTCTTATAAGCGTTGGTAGCCCAGTGGGTAGAACATTGGACTCGGAAGCGAGACACCCAGGTTCGATTCCCAGTGCAGGCATATACCTATGACTTTGTTTTCTAAGTTATGTACATTCGTGAAGTTCTAGTAGCAATACCACTCGCTATCTGCGAAGGAAAACATCGTGAGGAAACCTGAGTGTCTGAGCTATTCACATATCTCAGCGCTTGAAAGCGCCAATCCGCGGTGGGCAAGCGTGGTGATTAAGCCCATACTCTCTCCCTGAGAGAACGTACATAGGCTGCTTATGTTATCTTATCTTACCTCAGAGTGCAGCTGCGCCAGCTTTATCGCCTTCCTCCAGAGTTTCTCAGCGGCGGCGCAGTGACCAGCAGTCACAGCAGCCGCCCACCTCGTGCGCCTTTTGAGCACTCTCCCCGATCTTACCTCAGAGTGCAGCTGCGCCAGCTTTATCGCCTTCCTCCAGAGTTTCTCAGCGGCGGCGCAGTGTCCGGCGGCCATGGCGGCGGCGCCCGCCTCGTGCGCCACGTGCGCCGACTGCACGACCCGCGCCACGCGCTCCCAGCCCGAGCCCGAGCCCGAGCCCGAGCCCGAGCCTTCGCCCGCATCGTCCGCCGGCGACTCCGTCTGGACAGTTCACATCAAACTAAACACGATGGATGGATAGATAGAGAACACTTTATCGCCCAACCAGAATGTTGTAAGTAATATATTATTACTGGACAATGGACATACGGATATACTTCGACCAAATAGGGGATGTATTAGCAAAGGGCAAGATAAAAAGTACCCGAAACAGGCGTGCGTGCATGCAAGGACTAACGAATGTTGAGGAAGCGAAAGTGATCTGTCAGAATCGTGGCAAGTGGCAGTCCCTGGTCCCTGCCTACCCATCTGGGGCACAGGCGTGAGTTTATGTGTGTATTATTACTAGTTGACTCGGCAAATGTTGTTTTGCTATATTAATTAGCTTACGAGCTATTCTCAGACCTACGAAATATACACAAAAATTAATAAAAATCGGTAAAGCCGTTTCGGCACGAGATTTTCATATATTACATTTTTTTTTATTGTATAAAAGTTACAAAAAAGGTGACTGGCTCCCGAACTAGGATTTCTTGTCATATTGGTAGTCAAGCTACGTCTAAATTAGGTGAGATTTGCTATAAGAAGTAACCAAACGTGCTTATACCTAAGTGGTAACTGCTTTTATCTTAGAAACATAACACAGATTGCATTACTACTTTTATGTAAACACGTAAGTGACACTAATTTTTTATTCGAAAGTTCGCGAATTTGAATGCTTTACGAGTACAACAATGAAAGTTAACTAACATCAGGGGCGTCCAGAAATCACGCGACCCGAATTTATCTGAACTTTGACCTTTCTCGCTAACACGTTAAGGCCGCTGCTACGACTGGCATCCGTCTCGAGAATGTATTTTTTTTATTTTTTTAAATAATTATACAATCGTTTTTAGCAGAAATCGATTAAAGTCCTAGGTATACTTTAATCAGTTTCGGCTAAATAAAATTTAAATTTAAATGAAGGTATTGCAGAAGTATAACTCGGAGTCGGTGCCCTAAATATCATCATCATCATTCAGCCACAAAAAGTCCACTGCTGGACATAGGCCTCCTCCATGGATTTCCAAAAAGACCGGTTGGAAGCGGCCTGCATCCAGCGCCTTCCTGCCACTTGGATGAGGTCATCTGTCCATCTTGTGGCTGGTCGTCCTACGCTGCGCTTGCCGATATGTGGTCTCTGTTCGAGAACTTTTCGGCCCCATCGGCCATCAGTTCTGCGTGCTATGTAAATATATGTGCTGGTCATGAAACTGGACACCTACTACCAATTTTACTTTTGGAATACCTACATGCATACATACGTCTAATTTAAAGGTGCTGTAGTGTTTTAAAGTCGGTTTTTTTTTCGTTTTCCGTTTTCGACAAAAGTTGTAGGTTCTAACGTGAACCTGACGGAGAGTTCTGACCTCCGTCGTGGTGTGCAGCAGGGCGGCCCGCAGCAGGAAGCGCTGCGCCATGGACACGTTGTTCAGCAGCGAGCACTCCACGCCGACGTACAGCGGCGGCAGGTGGCAGCCCGGCATCAGCTGCGACGCCTGCCCGACAAGCGGTCGACCTTTTACTAAGTAATCTCCTTCTTAGCGGGTCGAGTAATGGGATGTGACGGGCACTGTCTTGTAACCGACCGTGTTATTGACCGAAAAAATATTTTTTCTCAAACATGCTTGGAAATTTGATCATTCTTTTGTCCAACTTCTTCAAAATTGTTGTACTGGCCAATTTTGAATTAATAATTGCGAGCAGCGGCCGGTAAAAGTGGTATGAAAATCCATATCTGTCGTGTTTTAGCCCCCAAATAAATAACATAGTAAACTCATAATCTGTCGTGTAATCAAAGCTCTTTTACTCCGAAACTTGGCAAACAAGGAGGTAACTTAAAGGCTTTTTAAATTTCTGGCTTGCAAATAGAAAGCTGTTTATTAAAAAAGCACCGCCCAAGTGCGAGTCGCATCGCAAGAGCACGGCTAGGCCAGTACCTTGAAGTAGGCCGCCATGGCCTGGTCGTGCTCGTTGTCGGCCGCGAAGCTGTGTCCGTACACCAGCCACACGCAGCCCGCCGCCGGCTCCAGCGTGCGGGCCTTGCTCAGGTAGCGACGCGCGAATTCGCTTTTGCCTGGAGTAAAACAACATACGCATACGTAAACTCACGCCTGCATCCCAGAGGGGTAGGCAGAGACCAGGGACTGCCACTTGCCACGATCATGACAGATCACTTTTGCTTCCTCAACATTCATTAGTCGTTGCATGCACGCACGACGGTTTCGGGTACTTTGTATCTTGCCCTTAGAGTACAAACATGTACAAATAAACGTCTACAAGCTGCAATAATGAGGGTGACATGGTAACTTATGTACCAAACCCTTTTAAATAAATAAAGATAAAAAAAAAGTCTTCAAGCTGATCCATCTTTCCATCACCGTCCATCATCTCTACTGTGCGGCAGAGCTAGAGTCGCACACGCTCTCCTCCCTGCCCATACAAATGATGTATACTAAGTTGTTTGTTTGTCCCAGTTTATTTATTAATTTCCTTAACTAATATTTTTTTAGAGCGGTGGTAGCCTAGTGGGTAGAACATTGGACTCGGAAGCGAGAGACCCAGGTTCGATTCCCAGTGCGGGCATGTACCTACAACTTTGTTTTCTAAGTTATGTACATTTGTGAAGTTATAGTAGCAATACCACTCGCTACCCATGAAGAAAAACATCGTGAGGAATCCTGTGACTGAGCTATTCACATACCTCAGCGTTTGAAATCGCCAATCCGCTGTGGGCACGCGTGGTGATTAATCCCACACTCTCTCCCTGAGAGAAAGCCTGTGCTCTGCAGGTGCTCTGGGACGTATATTTTTTGCGATTATTAAACGATTTTTCGATTTACCTACACTACAGGTGAAATGACTAAGTCAATTGATTGATAACATCCATTAGGAATCCCCAGTCAATCTATTGCAGCCGCGGAATGATTGAGCGATATAATGATTGACAGAGATTAAAACGCACTAGTTTTTGTTTCGTTCCGCAGCCCGTTCAGAAGATAGCACATTTATTTATACTACACCTGCTTGGAAAGTACCTTGATACTTTATCAAATTTCCGGTAGAAAGTACGTCATTGCATATCGAACAAATATGCGGGGAGAAAACGCATCTGAGCGGGAGAGAAAAGTGTATGAAAATCCATTTCTTACGTGGTTTTTCTTTTTTAATTTTGGGTAAGACTATGCGCCGGTAACCTAAATATCAAAAGCCAAAAAGTTTTTACAGTGAGTTTTTATCTCCAAGTTCGCAAAATGACACTGGCCACTAGCTGTGTGTTGGATGGTGTCGGGCTGGCAGTGCGACCCTGCGGCGGCAGGATAAACAATTTGAAAAAAGATCATGTGAAAATTGCAGACGCCATTGGCGCCATTTCCAATTTGTGTGTTGTTTGAGGATTCAGTTTTCGTAGAAAGTAAAATAAAACTTTCCAAGCAGGTGTAGTATAAAGCACTATGTATCACTCGAGAGAAACTGCGATTCCCGATCTCGGGTGTTTTAAAGCCCTCGCCTACGGCTCGGGCTTCAAACGACACCCTCGACGGTAATCGGTCACTTTCTCCTCTCGGTGAACAATGTACTATTATTTATTCAGATTGGAGAATCGTCAGCTCACAAATCCTATAGTTAACCTTACAATATGTAACTAAGAGCTAATAACCGACATAAAGAAGAAGAATCCAACCTCACCTATGAGATAATAGTAGCATCCGACGGCGAACCAAGCCGTCCAGGAGTTGGGGTAGGCGTTAACCCTAGTGTGCGCGAACACAAACAGCTCGGACGGCTTGTTCAGTTCGAGAAGGCAGGCCGCCCGCACCTCCGGGCAGCACCAGGGGTCCAGCGAGTCCAGCAGCGCTAGCGCCTCGCCCCACTGTCCGGACGCGGTGAGCCGGCGCGCGCGCGCTACCGCGGCAGAGGCTGTATGCGCGCGCGTCTCTTCGACTGCTGTCGCTATCTGTCGAGTGGGGGAACTATTTCTTAAGAAACTTAAAAAAAAGGAACTATTCCTTTATATGAAGAGTATATATTTGTTATTCATGCTCACATATAATTTTTTAGCCCATTGTCTGATTTCATTCATTCTTTTTTTGTTAAAAAGGGGGTAACTGGTTCCATATAGATATGCTACCTTCGAGTCAATCATAACCGAATATTTTACATTCCCGAAATGTTTTACATTACTGCCGAAGCGTGCGCTGCAATCGTTTCGCCTGTCCTCACCAGTCACTTTATTGCACACAAGAAGCGAGACATAAAATATGAAAGTTACAATGAA
Source organism: Yponomeuta malinellus (assembly GCA_947308005.1). Taxonomy (NCBI): domain Eukaryota; kingdom Metazoa; phylum Arthropoda; class Insecta; order Lepidoptera; family Yponomeutidae; genus Yponomeuta; species Yponomeuta malinellus. The sequence goes on from OX371003.1 coordinate 18,562,034, forward strand.
AAAGTACAAAAAAAGGTCATAGCCAGTTGGACAATCACTAGGCGCAGCGGTTGAGGCGCTCCAGCGCTGAATCCACTGATTCCCTTTGCGACATAGGCCGTAGACCCACTGGGTAACTGCCGTTATAAGAGATCAAGTACCATTCAAAATCAATCTACAGGACGATACAGAGGACGAAGATTCCGATGAGGAAGAATAAACGTCATTTATTTGACATTCATTACAAACGGCCCTTTTCAGGGCCACAATACTATCTACTATGTTTCTTATCGATATGCGCCTATAACCTATCTTATGCACATCACTATGCAGCTCCATAAGACCCACAAGTGCGAGCGAGACAGACATAGTGCAATGATTTATGGCCCTACGACTCAGTTGGTAACGCGACCACTATAGTAAATTACTAAAGTAGTCAATTACTCACACATACACTGTAAAGACAGTAAGCAATGTACAAACTATCTGTGACCATGTTCACGTTACCGCCAAGAAGATCTATGCCGACTATAAGTAATGGGGTATACAGGGAGTCACCGGGTATACTCACCGGGCAGTCGCTAGAGGGCGGGTCGAGCGGCGGCGGCGCATACCGGTTGAGCCGCTCCTGGTACGCCGCGCGGACCAGCGCAGCCTCCGCCGCACTCAGCTGCGACCCGACGGGAAGGGACTCCAAGAGCTCACTCTCTGTGGATCACAGAACACAAGTAAAGTAACCTCTAAAGCAGGCTAAACGTAAACTCTGTTAATTAAGGACCAAAAGACTAACGGTGTTATTTATAACAACACGATGCCCTAAAACACACGATACGCGCCCATTCGAGTAGTCTGTGGTGGAGATTTGACATAGAAAAGACTTAACCGCAGATTAAATAAACTGCCTCTGAGGAGTCCTTTAGAAGCATTGTGTTGTTACGAATAAGGCCGTGTTTGAAGTTTTTTGTAATTTTTTTTCTCCAAAATTATTTGATTATGTAATGGATACCTAGTTTAACTTGTAAAGTTCATTAAGTCACAGTTTCTGTGCTACTTTGAATAAGAATACTTTGATTTTAAGAAATCAGATATACATTACTTTATATTATATACCTAAGCCTGTATCCGCAGAGACCAGAGTTTGCCACTTGCCATGATCACAAACCTTTTTCGCTTCATCAGCATTCGTTAGACTGTCGGTTTTCGATTTAGGTTTCGGGTACTTTTTATCTTGCCCAGCGGTAATACAATTTGCTCAAAGTATGTCCGGCTGAGACATACCGGCCCTTTCAGCGAGATATTATTTTCGTCAGATCAGAAATAAAGTTTTTCGACGGAAAGAATTTACATTCTTTTTGTTGAATGTCAATGTACAATGTGCAGCTTAAGATCATAGAGAAAGTAATAGCTAATTGTTTAATTTGCTTGTACAGACTGATAAATAAGTGCATGAAGGGACCCTTAGGCTTATCCCACTTCTGATGTAGTAAGTATACTTATCCCAAAATTGAACCTGGGTGTCTTTAAGACAAAAGTGAACCGGCATGCTTGCCTGTTAAGTTTAAGAAAGTAAGACAGGGTCTGTCTTCGCTTACTACCAGGCGAGACCGGAGTAAAGTGCTAAAGCACCTTAATTTGAAAAAAAAAAAACGTTTTTCCACTACATTGATCCTTACCACCCCTTCTGACATAAAGTGACTGGCTTCTGACTGCCTCGTCGGTCTAGAACTTCACACGCTTGACTATTGTATAATAGAGGTTATGGGTTCAAGTCCCACTGGAAGCCGTCGTACTTGATTTGTACAAGTGGCCTCAGTCTGGGTGTATTTTCCACGTTGGTGATGTCCTTGGCTGGTTACCATAGTATAATTATTTAACTCGACCTGGTCCCAAACAAGGATACCCTGTGCTATGGTAACCAGGCAAGGACGTTACAAACATGAAAGTACACCCAGACTGAGGCCATTTGTACAAATGTACGGCGGCTTCCAGTGGGAATTGTACCCACGCGTACGGTAGGTAAGCGCCTTAACGGCTAGACCAACGAGGTAGTATAGGGTATCCTAGTTTGGGATCAGGACAAGTGATTCCTTCCGTGCGGCGCCGGATTAAAAAAAGTGTCACTCTATTTCCTTTCGTGGATGCCGTAGAAGGCGACACTGAAGAAATCAATTACCAGGAGACGGGCAGCAGCGTCTTCCTGAGATTCCGACCGCATAATGTGATCGCCAACCCACCTGCCAAGCGTGGCGATTATGGCAAAATGAAAATGAAATTATGAAAACCAAGAAGGAGGCCTATGCCCTGCAGTGGGCGTCAAGTGGCTGATGATGACGACAAGTGATTGTGTGTGGAAGTTAATATAGTGAGTCACCCTGTCGCGGCGTCAGGGCGTGCTGTTCGAGCAAAAGGTCCAGGGCCTCGTAGCAGGCCACGTCGGCGCGCAAAGCCGCGGCCAGCGCCTCGGCCGCCGCCTCGCGCCGCTCCAACGCTGACAGGGCGCGAGCCTGCGTCACTAGCACTCCGGCTAGCGCCCTCTGGGGGCGAATAGTTAGTTAGTTAGCCCTGAGATTTCCACACTCAGCCTCATAGTTGGGCCATTGTACGTAGCAAGCGCTAAGTTATGTAAATAACTCAGACACTAGGGTTTCCTTACGATGTTTTCTTTCACAGTTAGCGAGTGGTGTCGCTACTATAACTTCACAAATGTACGTAACTTATAAAACAAAGTACATGCCGGGATTTGAACCCACGACCGCCCGAATGAGAAGCCGGCTTTCTACCGCTCCCCTACCACCGCTCCCTGGGGGCGAATATCAAGAGTAGGGACGCATTGTAAAGAGCGCCCGGCATTGTTTTTCGAGTCACTGTTCATTCGGCGTCGCTAGTAAACATACCAAAATGGTTTAACTATGTTAGTGCTTGTACATGCTTAACGGGTCTAATCGTGGTTATTATCATTACCTAATAAATAACACAGACAGGGCAGATTAATTTTGTTTAGAGTCACGGCGCTCGAGCGTGAAGATCGTGAGACACGATCACGCGCCCTTCCGCTAAAGCTCTCTAGAAGCCAAATAACAAGGATGAGCTAGTTCATTTCAGAGATGGATTAAACTATGGCGCCGGATTAAGAATAGCGTCACTCCATTTCTTTCCGTGGATGTCGTAGAAGACGATTAAGGATATCAATTACCAGGAGACGTGCAGCAGCGTCTTCCTGAGATTCCAACCGCATACTGCGATCGCCAACCCGCCTGCCAAGCGTGTCGATTATGGCAAAACCCCTCATGGTTATGTAAACCATGAGGGAGGCCTATGTCCTGCAGTGGGCGTCAAATGGCTGATGATGATGATGATTAAACTATATAGATTAGGGTCCCCGGCGCAGCTTCGCCGGTTGAGCCTCATTGATCTCTATAAATTGCCAATTTGAAGTAGGCATATTATTTGCCTCTCTCTAAAGAAAAACACGCGAATTAAGGCAACACCTCTTCTCCCAATTCAATCCCGTGACTGAGTCAACAATCATATAGTGAAAACACAAAAGTACTTACATTGTGTGTCTGGTCTGAACTCCTGGCGTCAGTAAGGGCAGGATCGCACTCCTCAAGCAAAGACAGAGTGGTGGCCGGCTCCTTGGCTGCCAGGTACGCTCGCATAGCCACACCGAGGCACAGGAGATGCCGCCTGGAAACATAATGCAACAGAAGAAGAAGAAGAAAGACAATCAAATGCAATAACATACATCGTGTCTGTAAGGTATATATATGTACGTATTTATTTATTGACCATGTATATAATTATGACCCCTCCCCCGCCCCCCCTGTTTTTATTTTTTATTTTTCTTGCATTTACCTAATTTATGTACTTATAGTATGTATCACTACCCAGAAACCCAAGGTTGACTGGAAGAAAATGCTTTTTAGCATTAAGTACGCCTTTGTATGAAAATTGTTTTCTATGCAATAAAGAATTTAATAATAATGCATACAATAAAGTTAAAAAAATTCGTCATAATATACTTACAATTACATATATTATAGTAACAGATAGTAACAATTGCATAATTTCTGTACAAAAACTCATGGTACAAATGGTACAGTGAAACCATTTATTTCAAAAGAAATGGGCGACTGCTAGTTCCATAATAAAAAAACTTGGCCTTTGCATCCACGTAATGAGATGATAGTGAGCGCCCAGTTGCATCTTTACTCACACTAGTTGGGATGGGATGGTTACATAAAACAGCAGTTAATTAATATAGTTTTCAGCACTGAAAAAAAAATTATAAAAATAAAGTGGCACTTACACCCTGTCCCGTGTTCTATGACAAGTCTGGAACCCTAGTTATAAATTATATATAAATAAGTAAGAGAGCATTCAAAAGAAATTTAAACTCCCAAGGCTACTTTATAACCAAAAGCTCCACTTGCCTTCACTGCATGTTCGACGTTACATAGCTGACATCACCTATCTGATGAAAATAACTAACTAAATACACCGTGAATTTTGGGTAGTTTGAATAGCATAGCAAAATGAAAGTGCCTTAACAATAACTATCAAATTTGCTAGTTCGTTTTTTAAGAAAGGCACCTCCCAAGAATATTTCGACGCAAACTCAAATCTATGAGAACCATTAGTAACCAACCAGTGGATGCGTGCGTGCCGCTCCTCCGTGGGTCATCGTTCTGATAGACGGAGAGGCAGGACCAATAGTGTTCGCGAATTTTTTGAAACTAGATTTTTCAACTCGAAACAAGAATATATGAATAAACTTTATGATTCAAATTCCTATTTCAAACTTCTTCTCCTTTCCCATCCCGCATCCAGCTCCCTTACCTGTGCAGCCCCCGCGACACGACGGCGTGCGCGGCCCTGTGAAGCTCCCCTCGCGCCAGCATAGCGCTGGCCATAAGCCACACGTCGTCGCCGCTGGCCTGCGCGCCCGCGCCGCCGCCCGCCGCCGCCGCCGCATCCGCCCAGAAGAACGCTGACGTCCACTGGCCCTAAATGAAACAAAGAAACATAACCATTTCGCTTATATTTTTTTCTGCCATCAGCAATCATGTTGTGCCTTTATCAGATTTTATAGCTTTGAGTTTAAATTGAGAAGTTGATGTCCAGCCACATCAAACTTCATTGAATTCATTATTGTAATAAGCTTGCTTATAACTTAACTTATTGTGTAAAGTTCTATCTTGTAATAGCGTGCCTTCAGTGTGCTTTGGTGAGCTCGACCTCTGCAAGCAAGTGTCGTGATACTGAAGTCTGAAGAAACTGCAAGTTTTATTTTTTCACCTTTTAGTGATCACCACAATATACATTGGGCCTGCCCTAATTTGAGACCCTAGGCACGCCACTGTATGTAAAAATGTTTTGGATTTAATTACTGCACCATGGAGATTAAAAACAAATAAATTCCTCAGTATGTAAAGGCCCATTGCAGTTTATGAATTGTAGGACATAGGCTATTGAGCTTACAGTGCAGATGCCACAAATACAACACATACAAAAATTGCTGAATGTCTTTAAAAGGTAGATTTCAAATAAAAATGAGGATAAAAATATCATAATCCTTTTTGTAGGCTACTATAATACCAAGACAGAGTCTGTAAAACAGCAATTATGCTGAGCCTCTGTCCTTTTCATCACACATCTATATTCAGTGTACTTATGTACCTATCTATATCAAAACTTCTGTATTTGAACTTGAGTGATGAATAAAGTCCGATTTATTAATTTATTTTTATTTTATAAGAATTATTGCTGACATGAGTGGAATAGACCTATTCCTCAAAGGTTGAATGGAAATTGAAATTATTTTGATTGAATGAGCATGAAGATCTATTCCAATTAGGAGCGATGGGTGCTGTTCGTGTGTATGGCCGCAGCATTAATGTTTTTCCTACTTTTGTAAGAAGTGTTATTTTGGCTTTTAAAGTTATTGGTGGCTATCACGGAATCATATCATATAGGCTTTGATGTATAAGTTTAAGATTATTTGAGAAAAGATGGTCAGAGTGGAGTTTTTTTTCCCGCTGCCTTTTTCTCCACTACAAATACGGCCCGTAGGCAGCGGCTAACATAGTAACATAGTACATTGACATTCAGCAAACAGAATGTAAATTCTTTACATTGAAATAAATTATTGATTTCTGATTTCAAGGAGCAATCAGATGATTCAATCAGATAGTTTCCACTAGAGTGACAGTTTATTTTCTCTTTCATTTCTCGAATGCATGACTGGTACAGTTGTTATAACTTAGTCAAGTAAAAAAGCACTTGAACAACTATTTGCCAGGCTATTTTACTTACTCTTTTAGATTACGTTTTAGGTGTTGCATAAAAATTTGACGTTCACAAAGTGTGTCTTTGAAAGGAGTAATCATATATTTTCTGTTTAGCACATATTATATCTTTCAAATCTATGGCTTCTCTTTACCCTCCAAGTCTTCACACTTACGAGATTTCCTACTTTTATATAGGTGAGTATGTGAGTTGATTAGTAGACCATTTACATCTGATGAAAGAACTGGTTCCACAAGTCTGCCATACCGCATCGCACGTCTCGCTCACTTATGAGTGAGTATGTGAGTATTCCATGTGGCGCCAGATTAAGAATAGTGTCACTCCATTTCCTGTTGTGGATGTCGTAGAAGGCAACTAAGGAGAGCAATTACCAGGAGACGGGCAGCAGGGTCTTCCTGAGATTCCAACCGCATACTGCAATCGCCAACCCGCCTACCAAGCGTGGCGATTATGGCAAAACCTCTCATGGTTATGAAAACCATGAGGGAGGCCTATATCCTGCAGTGGGCGTCAAACAGCTGATGAAGATGATGATGATGTGAGTCAGAGAGAGTGAGATGGGTTAATATCTCTGGGGTATAACACGGACACAATTGAGGTTGCCTTATATATGTACTTGGAGTTTGACGCCCTTGGGACTTTCTCATTTCTTCGCAAGAAATTATTTGCTTCACATTTCTTTCTTTCTCTTTAGACATCTAAATGACCCAATTGGGCCACCATAACAATGGTTCTTAATTGTTCTTTACAAGGTCATAATCAAACAAATTAAATGTTTAAACCCACCCCGTTCCCTTCCTCCCTCCCCCCACACCCCCCTAACTTACTAGACAGTCCCTATCGTTTAACCATGTTAACAATCTGTGGATCACTTCGCGACGCCCGCCCGGGGCGTGTCGCGACGCACAGTTTGGGAACCCCTGCCCTGCCGTATATTACGCGCACCAAATTCTGAACGATTCCAATCGCCTAACTGTGAAACTCTAAACTAAATACTATTGGAAACCTTAGGATTCCGACAGGATTTGGTGCCCGTAATTAGGGCTCACTCGCTCCCAAGTTACCCAAGTCAAGTGACATCGCAATACGCAGATACTCCACACCTGCAGATTTTTTGCCGTTCAGTCAGCTTTTCATCTACACATTTCTTTAACAATTAAACAGCTAATATAGAAATCACTGGGTATGAAACAAAAGGCCCTGCTTACCAGTTCAGAGTATTGCTTGACTAGAGACCGCATAAAATCCACGTTTAAATATTCGGTCGTTGGCCTAGTGCTTGTGTCGGTTTTAGACATTTTGTAGTCTAATATTTACAGATTATGGATGGTTGTGCGCCAGTATATTGGGTAATGATAAGATATTCGGGTTAAATCTGAAAAAAAATTAAATTCGTAATTTACACCGGCCGCGCGTTAAATACCAATCGAAAACAAACATCTGTCAAAGTGACAAGTGACTTGAATGACATAACCTTGCTTGAAAGAAATACGTTTCGTTTGTTTCCGATATCTCGCCTCTAATAAAGCCTGTAGGTATAGTACACCCCATTCCATAAAATCATATAAATTGGTATTAATTAACCGGTCCGTTCACATCCGCATTTTATCCAATGTGAATTAAAGTGATTGATTTGTAAAAAGTAAAGTTTAGGTAACAGAGTTAGCTAGTGCGGAAACGGACAACCTGTGCGCCGGCAAACTCAGATCGCACGCGTTGTAGCTTTCCTTCCTCTTAACTCTGTTTGGACCGGAGACCGGGGAAAATGAAAATAAAATAAGAATGAGAATAAAAATTAGATGAGAATGAGAATGAGAAAATGATTTTGCATGATAGTTTGTTTTTTTTTTTTAAACCTACCCGTAATTTTTTTTGGTCCTGTTTCATAATGCTTGAAACGAAACGCAAACTATATCCCTCAAAGTTCAAAATTCAAAACGACTGCTATGTTTGTATTGCTGTCTCCCTTTAACTTACACAACTGCTATAGCTCTACGTCACTTTTTCAAAGTTTTCCACGGCGCATTTAACTTTGCAGGATAATAACATGCATGCTGACATTTTTGACAGTTTCAATTTTGATGACGGAAAGAAAAAGGTTAAACAGAGCAAAAGAGGGAATAGGTTGAATTATATTAATTCATTTAGATTTAACAATTAATAACGTCGTAACGATTGTATTTCACCGTGTGCTTTAATACGTGAATGCTAAGTTGTCTTCAGCCGAGCGCTCCCTTCCCCGCACTAGTTGTAAGCGCGACGTGTCTTAGGTTAGAGTTGATCGGCGAAACATGTTAGTGAGGCTGTTGTTATAATACCATGACTGACAGGAAAATGTGCAAATTCTACAATTTGAATGTGCCTGAGCGGCGGTCGGGCGAAGGCGGGCACCAGAACCACGGTGGCGGTGAGGAGGACGAGCGAAACGAGCGCGGCCCCCCTGGAGACGAGGCGGCGGCGGTACACGTGCCCCCGCATGAGCACAAGCTGGAATACAGCTATTGGATGTGGTTCTCGCGGCGCCCGCCCGCTCGTGACCTCTCCGCCTCCACCACTGGCTATGGGCAGGTGAGGGCGGCTGTGACCGGCCACTCCAGTCCTGGTACCCCTCCGGGCTCTGTTTCATAGAGCTACAGTTAGTAATATACTCAGAATGGTCAGTCTTTTTTTCCAATGACCAATCTAGGCTTACTATTGGTTGGTTGGGCGAACATTATGGCCAATAGTAACCTTAATGTAATCAGTAGATTGTAGATCTATGAAACAGGGCCTAGCTGAATCAACATACTATGACGTACCTACACTGAGGTTTTGGTACTCTGAGTGTGTTGTCACTCTCTCAGAATGTAACCCGGATATCAAAATAGATTGACACTTGAACATTGTTAGATGGTTTCTTCAATATATTAAATATAACAATATATTAAACATGTCTGAACAAAAGCATGGAAAAAAAACAATCTAGTACATAAAAAAAAACCAGACAAGAAGGTTCTGTACAAATGTAGGAACTTGCATATTATAGATGGTTCAGGAATCTAGTCTCGTAGTCTTTCCGAGCTTTTCCCGAACTTCAAAGATTTTTTAATGATTTATTTACAAATATGTAGTTTTCAGAACTTACAGTACTTAAGTACTTACTTACAGTATATGACGAAATTACTTGCCAAATTTTATAGTTCTAGGTCAACGGAAAGTTACCCTATAAATAGTGATTCCCTTGAGAGTGTATACGTTTTTTGCGGCATAAACGGGCGTAACTTTTTTTTTACGTTTGATTTACTCACAGCTTCAAGGGAGTGTAGACCTGAATATATTATGGTTTTAATTTCAACTCGATACCCCCTCGCGTTCCCGAGATAAAGGGTCTTGACAGACAAACGGATGGACGGACGGACGGACAAAAAAGTGATGATGTAAGGGTTCGTTTTTCCTTTTGAGGTACGGGATCCTAAAAAGTGTTTTTCTCCAAGGTTACATATTGTGGGTAGTCTGGGTAGGAATGTTTCTGTGTAAAACGGTCCAACTGATCCTATGACCATAAGCTGTTTCTTACAAATTTGCGTTGTATCTTTTCTTGTGCTATTGCATAAGCATCTTTTAGGGAGTTATTATTTACATCTCAATATTTCCGCGTGGCGCCGGAATAAGAATAACGTACCCCGTTTCCTTCCGTGGATGTCATAGAAGGCGACTAAGGAAATCGATTCTGTAAATTAAGGACTTGAAAAGACTAAGTTTGGAGTTTTCTTGTCCAATTTTTCTCCAAAATGGTCTAGATTTTGAAATGGACACCTAGTTTAACTTGTAACGTTCATTAAGTCGCAGTTTCTGTGCTACTTTGAATAAAAAATTTTGATTTCATTTGATTTGAATTACCAGAAAAAGGGGCAGCAGCGTCTTTCTGAGATTCCAACCGCATACTGCGATCGCCAACCCGTCTGCCAAGCGTGGCGATTATGGCAATACCCCTCATGGTTATGAAAACTGCGAAGGAGGCCTATGTCCTGCAGTGGGTCGAGTGGTTGATGATGATGATGATGATTTCAAAAACCTCATATTTATTTGCTACTTTTGATCTACAATACGTAATGAAACAATCTTTGACGCAGGCGCTGCGGCTGGTAGCGCGAGTGGGGTCAGTGGAGCAGTGGTGGGGGCTCTACTCGCACCTGGCCCGGCCCTCTGAGCTGCCGCCACTGTCCGACCTCCACCTCTTCAAGCTCGGAATCAAACCCATGTGGGAAGACCCGCACAATGTCAACGGGGGCAAGTGGGTATGTACTATGTTGCTGGATTAAGAATGCGTTGTAAACTATGTACAAAACTCCATACAAAAATTTAAAAACCAAAATGTCTAGTGCGCGGAACTTAATTCAACAATACATAAAGTAACTCTGATCCCAAACAAAGTTAAATTGTATCTTGGGGTACAGTGATCCATTCAGGGTGAATTTAAATACATCACAACAAAAGATATAACAGGGATAATAAAATGAAAACTAAATGTGCATACAGCAAACTACAATATGGCTCAAGTATTTGAAATAAACATTAAAGGATCTTGACCATTAGCAGTATCGCTAAAATCTAAATAGTGTCACCAGTTTTCAATGTCCATAATTCATGTTTTCAATTATAAAAAATTGGGGTTTTCTTATAAAACCATGACTTCTCCGTAATTCTAAATTAATGAAGTTATACAATAATTAATGCTTCCGGTTTAACGACCGCTGTCATCTTGATACAAATCTATTGATCCATTCACAGACCTGTTTAAATCTCAATCTGTGCATTCAATAATGTAGTGTTGCCATCAGACCGACCGCTACTTTTCAAATCGAATGAATCGATACAGAGAAAAAATAGGTATATTTAGCTGAAAAAAAAATAGCATAACATAACTTTTGTTATTTCGTTTGATAATACCTACTTCATTTGCATATTTCTTTATCCACCTGTTCATTTAGATTATTTGCGGTTTACTTTATATATTAGGTAACAGATTCAACAGTGTGGACCTTCATCATCATCAGCCATTTAACGCCCACTGCAGGACATAGGCCTCCTTCGTGGTTTTCATAACCATGAGGGGTTTTGCCATAATCGCCACGCTTGGCAGGCGGGTTGGCGATCGCAGTATGCGGTTGAAATCTCAAGGAAACGCTGCTGCCCATCTCCTGGTAATTTATTTCCTTAGTCGCCTTCTATGACATCTACGGAAGGAAATGGAGTGACGCTATTCTTAATCCTGTGCCACACGGATCTGTGGATCTTGTGGACCTTAATTGGACCGAATCGCTCGGATGCTGATCTTTAAATAAACCTTTAAATTAACTAGGAAAGCGGTGGTTATGTATTAACAGAACGCTTGCATCACATTCCAAGGTGTTGGGTGCGAATCGGACATTGTATATGATTTTTTTATAGCAGTACGACTGTCTAACGTTTACGGAAAACATCGAGAGGAAACATGTGTATGAGGTACACCCCATGCCCCCATACCTCACCTCACTCCAAAAAAGCTAAGCATAGTGGCAGATTACACTCCTCAGTCTTTTGTACATTCTGCCGCAGCGTATGTGTGTGGTCCAACGTATGTAAAGCCTTATCGGAAACCGGCTTGTTCGGGGGGCTGAAAGTCATCGAGCTTGCGTGCGAGACGATTCGTGCCCTAAAGTGGGAACATAACGCATGTAAAGATTTACATGCCTGACTGATTATGTTATGGATGACTTTGCAACTAAAATGTTATGGTTTATCTACATAGACTGCATATTATATATTATTATGTAAAGGTGATATGAGGCATAATCACCGGGCTTTCTACTCGCATCACGTAAATCAATTATATTACATTTCAGTTATTTATTATGAAATGGTGACTGATAGAATCGAAACTATTTCGCATGAAGTCAGAATGTATATTTCTTTATTAACTATTTCGCATGAATTTTAGTATTTCTGTGAGACAGTCTCAGTAAAATAAATGCCTGTAAATGAGTTAAGCTAGAGACTTCTTGTGTTTTGGTAAGTCTCCATGCAATACTATTACATCCTCGTCCGGAGAATTACTTTAATGCTAACAATAGTATTTTAAAATTTTAAGCCAGTACTACAAATTAAGGTATTATTTCATTGTGGCATAACTTTGTTGCTAGCGATTCTAAGTGTCTTAATCACTTGATCTTTTTCCTTTCTATTCTTTTTGTTGCACTAACCCGTGCTGAGGACAATTTTAAAAACCTATTTAGAGGCTAAAAATTCCACCCATGCCGGGACTTGAACCCGCGACCTCTGGCTAACCGGGCCAGCGTTCTCCCAACTGAGCTAATGAACAAGTGCAATCTCAATCAAGGTTTTTAAAAACTTATTTACGACTGCTTACAATATTATAGATATGAAACTTTAACAAGTGCAATAAAAATAATCCGCGGACTGGACGACGGCCTGGTTACGGTGGCGGCGAGTCGCTGGATGCAGGCAGCACAATACCGAGAAGCTTGGAAAACCATGAGGGTGGCCTATGTCCTGCAGTGGGCGTCAAATGACTGATGATGATGATAAATTACTATTACGTATACGCTTATGATGATTACGTATACGTTTGTTTTAATTTACAATGTATGAGCTACATAGGTATGTAACTTTGTAAGTAAATTACATGTATATCAAGGTTTGCAAATAGTTTTGCTGATAAAAAAATACTTAAAAAAGAAAGTTCAGAGAATTTTTGGTTATATATTATACTTTATTTGCAATCAGGGAATCATATCATACAGGCTTTGATGATGATGATTTGAGAAAAGATGGTCAGGGGTGTTTTTTTTTTCCGCTGCCTTTTTCTCCACTCCAAATACGGCCCGAAGGCAGCGGCTAAAATTGTAACATAGTACATACGTTGACATTCAGCAAACAGAATGTGAATTCTTTACGTTGAAATACATTATAGATTTCTGATTGATTTTGATTGAATAAAAAAAAATCAAAACACTGGATGATTGATGTATTTGCTTGGCAGGTGGTGCGACTCCGGAAGGCGCAGACGGGTCGCGCGTGGGAGGACCTGTGCATGGCGATGTTGGGCGAGCAGTTCATGGTGGGCGCCGAGCTCTGCGGTGTCGTACTCTCCGTACGGTTTCAGGTACGTCACAACGCACAGTCCATTCACACATTTGCTAACAAAGTAGATCATCCATCAAAGTGACTCTGACCACAGTTCATACCAGTCGCACTCTGAGCGAATGGTGAACTAGTCCTACCGTCAGTGTCCATGTTTCGGTTTAGTAGACTGGTTGCCTGTTAGATTCGTCTTCGGGCTCTAAGGAATAACCGAGATGAACAACCCAGCTGGATCCATCTCATGGCCTCTTTCTCGAAGGTGTCTCTGTCCAATTGAATAATCTGTCCTAAGTTGCCACCTCTCCGACGAAGACCGGATTCAGCGCGATGTTATGTCTGAACAAGAACCGAGTCTTGTCCCGATTCACGCAGAGGCCCACATAGATGAGAGCGAGATGGCGCGAGTCTTTGTCTATTCTCGCGCGCGGGATAAGGGCTCATGCTGCCAGGGCTGGAGCTGGTGCCATTTTTATGGTACTATACATACACATCATCTTTACGTAATGTCTCTTTATTCCGCCATAACTTACAATAAAGCTTGAACCGATTTAGAAAAGTTAGAAGCTTGACTACTTGGGTACCTAAACGAGCAGAGGTGTTCTTTTTAGGGTTCCCTACCTCAAAAGGAAAAAGGGGAACCCTTATAGGATCACTTTGTTGTCCGTCCGTTCCGTCCGTCGGTCCATCCATACTCTGATTGTCAAGACCCTTTTTCTCGGGAACGCGTGGAGGTATTGAGTCGAAATTAAAACCATATACTCAAGTCTACAGTCCCTTGAAGCTGTGTAAAAAAAGATACGGCCGCAAAAAACGCAAATTTATAAACTAAGCAAATTTATGCTACAAGTAAAAGGAAAATTTTTGTAATTAAATCATAAAAAAATTGTCTTTGAAGTTCGGGACAAGCTCTGAAAAAACTACCAGACTCGATTCCTGAACTACTTATAGTATGTATCTGTTTCTTCACCTTCTAATAAAACAAAATGTAAGTGCCTGTACAGATTTGTACGGAACCCTCGGTGGGCGAGTCTTGTCCGGTTTTTTGTTTATCTAATATATTCAAATGCTTTTGCGTGACAGGAGGATCACCTGGCCGTGTGGCATCGGACCGCGGCCGACACGGCGTCGGCGGCGCGCGTGCGCGACGCGCTCCGGCGCATTCTGCAGCTGCCAGCCGGCTTCCCCATCGAGTACAAGGTACTAGCGCCACTTGCCAACTACTAGCGCCGGTTAGAAAGTGCTAGTGCCACTTACGAGGCTTCTCGCTGGACCAGTTTCAAGTCACGAGCCCCACTTGCAAAGCACTAGAGTCACTTGCACGGTACTAGCACCACTGACAAAGTACTAGCGTCACTTACAAGGTGCTAGCGCCACTTAAAAAGCTTCCTCATCGAGTACAAAGTACTAGGGCACGGTACTAGCGTCACTAACAAGCTGCTAGTACCATTTACAAGGCTTCCCTATAGAGTACAAGATACTAGTGCCACAAGGCATCCAGAGTGCAAAACACTAGCGCCACTTACAAGGCTTCCCCGTATAGTACAAGATACTGTCGCCACTTACAAGGTTTCCCTAATGGAGCACAAGATACTAGCGCCACTTTTGAGGGTTTCCCATCGAATACAAAGTACGAACGCCACTTGTACGGAACTACTGTCATTAGCAATGTGCTAGCGCCACTTACAAGGCTTCCCTGTAGACTTCAAGATACTAGCGCCACTTACAAGGCTTCCTTATAGAGTACAAGGCTTCCCCATTGAGTACAAGGTTGTAGCGTCATTTGAAAGGCTTCGATGTTTGAACTACTTAAAATACCTCCCTATCGAGTATGAAGCAGCAACGTCTGCACAATAATTTTCTTTTTATTCATAGCGATGTGTCGTGAAAGCTTTCCTTTCTACATAGTTATAATGGCTAGAATTCTTTGTAGTCATTAGGTCCACAGAGGTGAGGGGGAAGACGATCTGCGCCAAACACTATAAAGTCTAGTGTTAGGTAGACAGGCTGTTTATACATAGTCTAGTGACTTGACTCTGTATAAACAGCATGTCTATCTAACATCTGCTATCAATCTAACAAGCCTATGCAGCATATGAAGGCATTCTCTCATTTTGCATCCTGTTTACATCCATATCAGTGCGATAAGTTCACAACAAACCTTTTTCCCCTCCCAGGCCCACGGCGACTGCCTACGCGCCTCGGCGTCGCGCGCTCACGAGAACCATAATGACCTGGGCTCGTCCCCACCCACGCGTGACACATAGCCCCACGCCCCGTCGCCTCGATCCCCCGCGCGAGACCGCCCCCCGACGGCCCTCTTGCGTCGACAAGTAGACCTGACAGCTTTATCGACGGACCACTTGGCGCTGCGGCGAGCCTTCCGCGTGGGACACTAGTGCAGCGAAGACGCTTCCGCTCGGACGCTGTGCAGGACTCCCGTGCGGGACTTTTACGGCTACGTCTTCAGCGCGGGATGTTGGACACGTATCCCTTCAAGTGTTTCGTGCGGGACTCTAAGCGTCGTGCCGAGCGTTCCATGCGGGATTCTCAGCGCTACGCCGATACTTCTGCGCGTAACACTTCCGAACGGAATTGCGGTGTGCTGAGTATTCCGCGCGGGATACTGACGGCCATGCTGGGTCTCCAGCGCGGAACGTTTGCGTCGTACCCGCCACCCGGGCCTGCCCGCGTAATCTCTCACTCAGCTGCGGTGCGAAGTTCTAAACTAGACCGTAAATGGCCAACTGCTTATCAACACCAAGCCGCGTCTTTTTCAAGTTATTGTGGCAAATTATTTGCTATCGAATTATCGCTATGTAATTTAAAACTTACCGCAATGAGAGAAACTTATATCGCTCATAACATAACGGATTTCAGAGGTAACATACTTGTTTGAAATGGCTACTTGTCGTATTGTTAACAAACCTACCAATATTCGATGCAAACGGCTACTGTCGATAGGATATAATGTTTAAAAAATGCAGTTGTTCGTCTAGTTTAGAACTTCGCGGCTACGGTTTGCACTGCGGAGTGTGCAAAGTTCGTTTTTAGGCATGTTTTGTTCCCCGGGTTACCTGTAGGGTTCACGCCATGAAGGCACACACAATAGTAAAAGTTTATAAGCGTAACCTCACTGCCTTTGTGCCGCCGTTACAAAATATGTTCGTGAATCAATAGCACGTAGGTTGTACCAAACTGCCATCATAATCTAACTGATAAATGTTGTCTTGATTTCACAGCGGCCCGTGTAGCATAAGTACAAAGGCGTATTAGTAACTCATGCTACGCGTGCTGATCGTATAACAATGATTCACGTGTTCCCTTGGTTCCCTTAGCATCGTTTAACTCCTTACCGCGTGTTTTGTACAGTTAATTGTTACATTTTATCGTATTGAGCCATGGAAGCGTTGTTCTCAACGATTGATGTTGTAATGTAATGAATTTTTAAAAGTATTTAATAAATTTTGTAAACTACACAATAATATGTTCACGTGTTCATATTAGGTCCGACGGTTCTTGCAAGCCGGCTGGTAGGTCATATTCTTCCTCCTAGCTCCTCTCGACATTACGTCCAGCATAGAGTCAATGGCGCATGGAAACTTTTGGATTTGTTTTTAATAGCATGTGTGTTAGATTTAAATGTGACTAGTCCGTATGCCGTACGGTACGCAAAGAGTGAGATAACGAATCGTTTGTATCTTAACATTGCGCGTGCGCAACTCGCGTTTCCCAGGAGCTTTGCCGACGTCTGACGATGTAGACTCGACAACAGATGAACTGTTAGATTTTTGTTCTAAAGTCGTCCTTAACGTAACTCATTAGAGTGCAAATAGATAAAGGTTGATGTGCTGCCGAATGTACTAGTGAAATGCAAATGTGGAGCTGTATTTGACGAGCCAACGCTCCCGTGGGACGCGACGCCACGACGCACACCATTTTCACACTACTACACACTTTGTACAATGGAAAAATAACGGATCACAGAAATAAATGAATCAGACTTTGTATACTTTTATATGTCTTTGTTTTGCCTTTGCCTTTTTATCCCGTTTCAGAAAAGGGGTGTTGCAACTAACGAAGGAATTGAGGATAGATACGTTCAGACAGATGATTCCAGGGACGAAGACCAGCTCCTATATTCGCGCACCAAATCCAGAACGATTCCAATCGTCTACATGTCAAATTAGTGTCGGATTTGGTGCGTATAATTAAGCACCTGCGCCGCAATTCATAAAACTACTACTAGAATGATGACTATTCTATGCACGTTGTGCTGCAGACGACACAGCAGCAGCAGAGATTTCCTACTTGTTAATCAACATATCGGGTACAATGTACGTGCAGGGCCCGCCCTTATTTAAGTAGGTAGGAAGTAGGAAGACAGACCGGAGTTTTCTATTGTCAGACAAAATTAAACTGATGTTGTCACTGTTTTGTCGTACGATTTAGTCAGTGTTAGCATGCAATTTATTCTCCAGTTAAGTTTTATCTGACTATTGAAAAGTTGGCCCTTAATCAATTCGACTGCCTCGTTGGTCTAGCCGTTAAGGCGCTTAGCTACCAAAACAGAGGTCGTGGGTCCGATTCCCACTGGGAGCCGCCGTACATTTGTACAAATGGCCTCAGTCTGGGTGTATTTTCATGTTTGTAACGTCCTTGCCTTGATACCATAGCACAGGGTATCCTAGTTTGGGACCAGGTCGAGTTATTGTATTGTGTGGAAGTTATTATGTGTGAATATTATATACCTAGTTATAATTGTCACAATAAACGTAGTTTTATGAAACGCGGCCCTGTACTCCTATTACCTACGTAACGTCCACTGGTAACGTACATTGGTTAATCCATTTTTACGTTTCCGAAGTGTCAAATTCCGTATGCATTTCACAGTTCGGAGTTGTGTTAAATCGGACGAATCCATACAGCGGACTCGTTACGTAGTAGCACCTGTCCGCTTGAAAGTTAACTGGCAAGATGAGGAGTCAACGACGTGTCGAGCAATCATCAGTGTCTGAACGTAACTAATGTTGAAAAAAAAAAAGCATTGTTTATCCAGTATAACATAAAATCTGTATTACTTATTCATTATTTTATATTAAATAAATTACATACTTATAACGAGTAACGTAATAAACAAACATAGTGCATAGTTATACAATTAACGGGTCTAATCGCGATAAACAATCGCGAATTATGCAAACTATGTATGAGCATCGCGAGTCATTAAAAAATACTAAATATAGTGCACTATTTCTCCCAATTCAACTATTTTCATGAAATCCCAAAATAATACCCTTATTTTCACGAAAAGATGATTTGATTCTACGCATCAATTCGAACGTTTCCCGATATCAATGTTGTACTAAAAGTTGATGGTAGAACCTACCCCTTTTAAATGGGATTATATAAATCTTACCATTTAAAATACATTTATAGACACTCATAGGTACTGTTTAAGATTTTTCCCTGTGCCGATGACCTTGAGCGTTTGACACAGGTGTGCAGCACTTCAACATTTCGCCGCTAGATGACACGACTGAATTAATTCCTAGTAGTAATCTCCATAGAAAGACGCTCGCGCTGCCGCACACACACAGTCTCATTCCCTTCGCGTAAGCACACGCCGCCAAACGCACACATATATAGCCGAATTTCGAACGCGTCGAGTGAGCCGAGCGGTGTCTTGTCTACTTTTCTAGCCGGCTCGCCAGCCCGCCCGCGTACGCGTAGATTGAATAGACTTCAATCTAATGCCTTCTTGTATAGCATGCGTCATTCATTACAAACAAAAAAGATAAAGGTAGGTACATCTCTTCAAAACTTATCTATGCTTTGTAGAAAGAATAGCTTTCAAACAAAAATCACATGTTTAGTAAGTGCGTATTTATTTACCTACCTACTTATGAAATAGTACATGTTTTTGCACAACAACAGGTTTTTATGTCAAAAAGTGAAAAAAAATCATCTTATCTTTTTTCAATAAAGTGAATTTGACTTTGATTTCACATGGATGTATTTCGGGACTCAGTGGCAGAATTGGAACGTAGGAAGCGACTTCCCCATATGAAATAAAAAATATATTTCTAATGCCAATTCCATGGAAAGTAGAAATTACGACCATTTTAATTGTTATCCGGATTTTACGTCGTTAGGGTTGTCACGCTCTCAGATAGTAATTTATAAT
Organism: Yponomeuta malinellus; assembly: GCA_947308005.1. Taxonomy (NCBI): domain Eukaryota; kingdom Metazoa; phylum Arthropoda; class Insecta; order Lepidoptera; family Yponomeutidae; genus Yponomeuta; species Yponomeuta malinellus. Next base: position 18,581,628 of record OX371003.1, read on the forward strand.
CCGGATCTGATTTGATTTTGAAAAAAATATGTAAATACCTGGTGCCGTTATTATTGATATTAATTAAAATAGTAACATGATATACATCGCATATAACAACTTTATGTACACGGTGTGACGTGAAGAATGTATATAGGTACATAAAGTTGATCAGCGAAAAACACCTAGATAAAATTGTTGTCCCATTTTGATATTACTAACTTGAAATTTTCTATACGATTAGTTTTTTTGCTAAAACCGACGGAGAAAATCGAAAACTTGGAGAAGCTGGTCTCCATGAGTTTCTTTTTTTTCAACGGCTTGGGATAATAGTAACACTTAGGGGTGGTCTTTTAAAACAACATAAACTCGTTGCATAAACCCTAGATAGGACGGTGACGTAAATTAATTTTTATGGCAAATTTAATAGTGCCGATTGAAAAGTAAAATTGCTTAAATTTTCAACCAACACCTAATGCAGGTTTTGCCACCGGGCCCCGCTGGTCTAGCGGCTGGACTAATATGGTATCAACTTTATAGTCACACAGCGTTTGAATGCTAAAATAACTAGACGTGTGAAAATTCTTGAATTTTTGGTTGTTCTAATTTCGGTCTTATCAGGTGCTAAAAGATTTCCAAGTTCCACATATGGTGTAAACTTGGAATTTTCCATCCTTACAGGGTGATCCCTCAAACCGATAAGAAAAATCTGACTTGGAAAATCCGGTCTCTACAGCTTTTTTGTCAAAGCCTGAGAAAACGGTAACATTACGGGGTAGTCTTGTCGAACAAATGTTGAATAAGACCTTGGGTTGGATGACAACGTTAACTTACTTTTTACAAAATGGCGTAAGTCAAATTTCAAGCTGGCTCCTAAAAATTTCTCAAAAATCTCTGGCTCCGTTTTTCTATGAAAATTAGTATTGGAGGTTTTTGTGGTCGCTGATGACTACTCTGCGCCATGTATTGAACGCAGGTTTGATGACTTCCAGCCTCCCGAACAAGCCGGTTTCCGAAAGGGCTTTAGTACCATTAGACCACATCCACACGTTGCGGCAAATTATACAGAAGACTGAGGAGTATAATTTGCCATTATGCTTTGCGTTTGTGGACTTTGAGAAAGCCTTCGATTCGATCGAGTTATGGACAGTGCTCGAGTCTCTCCAGCGTTGCCGTATTGACTATCGGTATATCGAGGTGCTGAAATGCTTGTACAACAGTCCACTATGACCACAGAACCACTATGTCGGTCCGAGTACAGGAACAGAATTCGGACGCAATTCCATTAAAAAAGGGCGTAAGACAGGGAGACGTTATATCTCCAAAAATGTTCACAAACGGACTGGAAGATACCTTCAAGCTTCTGGAATGTCAGGGACGCGGCATCAATATCAATGGCGAGTACATCACTCACCTTCGATTTGCCGACGATATAGTAGTCATGGCAGAAACGATGGAAGACCTCGGCATAATGCTCAAAGACCTCAGTCGAGTTTCCCAACGGGTGGGCCTTGAAATGAACATGGACAAAACGAAGGTCATATCGAATGCTCGTTTTGTGCCCACCCCAATAACATTGGGGAACTCGACTCTCGAAGTTGTAGACGAATACGTCTACTCAGGACAAACAGTCCAACTAGGCCGGTCCAACTTTGTGAAAGAGGTCGAATCCAACTTGGCTGGGCAGCATTCGGGAAACTTAGAAAAGTCCTTTCGTCTAATATACATCAATCACTCAAGACAAAATTATACAACCAGTGATGACTTAAGGCACTGAAACGTGGCCTCTCACTATGGGCCTCCTAAGAAAGCTCAAGGTCACGCAAATAGCTATGGAAAGGCCTATGCTTTCTCTACGATATCGAATCAGAAATGATGAGATTCGTAGAGGAACGAAAGTCACCTTAGCCCAGCGGATTACTAAGTTGAAGTGACAGTGGGCGGGGCACATAGCAAGCAGAACTAATGGCCGATGGGGCCGAAAAGTTCTCGAATGGAGACCACATATCGGCAAGCGCTGCGTAGGACGACCAGCCGACAGATGACCTCATCCAAGTGCCAGGAAGACGCTGGATGAAATCCGCTTCCAACTGGTCTTTTTGGAAATGCATGGAGGAGGCCTATATCCAGCAGTGGACTTCTTGTGTTTCCATGACTCGAGAGGTTTCTTTACAAAAGCTGCTGAAAACTTAAAATATAGTGTAAAAATACAGAGGTTTTTATAAACATTTTAAAATAGTGGAAATTTTGATAAATTTGAAGCTTGGATTAAGATTTTGGCTCAAAATCTTTGAATTTAAATCATCGACTTTACGCATTTTTTTATTTTATTTTACACTACGCGCATTCACTAAAGCGGTTTCAAAAGGGTGAATATGTGTCATCGCTATCGTGCCTGTGTGGCCAATAGTCCATTGAGCAAATCTGACTCGATATTTTTTTTTCTATGGTATAACACAAACAAAATTATAAAAATTTTAAGAACAAAAGCAAAATAATTAATTTTTTACAGAAGAAAAAAAACATTTCAAAATGGATATTGACCAAAGAAATAAAACAAAAATTATGAAAATGGAAAAAGACTTCGTTGCTAAGGATGTTGGTAAAAGAGCTACAAATGGATTTGAGTGCTTATTTGGCCTGCATCCTTGTTTCAGCACAAAGACTGATAAATATAATTATTAATCAACAGTGCCTCCTCGTCTTAACTTATATTGGTATATTATAACAGATTAATCTGTTGATAATCGTATTAATAGTGTAATTCATACCATTTCTATTATTTCATTTCAATAGCACAGGAAACATACAGCATTTAAGTGATTTTTGGCGTTAAAGCTGATAGTTAAAAACTATCTATACTATAGTGCAGGGAATTCTAGTTTGATTGCGTTGTGTGGACGTTATTATTATTATAATTTTGGAACTCCCCACCGACGAATATTTTCAAGATACATTACACTATTCATTGTGACACTTAAATAAAAATATGTAATATCGGTAAACCAGGAACGCAGATTTTTGTTTAATCTACTGTGTGATACAGTACTTCTATTTCTATTTGGTTACTTTTTGTTACACTTTTCCTTTTTGTTAAGGTTTCAGTTGTTTTTTTTTTGTTACGTGTACAAAAAATTACCTACTTTCTTTTGTTGTCATTATAATTACGGAACCCAAAAAATATTATGCGCGTTAAATTATATATTTAAATTACGTTGTACCTAAAAATGAGCACCGAATAAATCTTGAATAAAAAAAACCCGGATTTTGTGCCAACCCTAGCAAAAACAATTGAATAGGATCAACTTATACGTCATGGAAGTGTGATTTATATTACATGTAGGGAAGGTAAAGAGCATAATTATTGCAGTGTAGATAACTTATCCCAATACAGCGGAATTTCGAGAAAATAAAAAAACTAAAAACAAGTACCTACACACGTATATAAAATATAATTCCTACAAAATTTTTAGCATTACGCCATTGATTCTTCTAACAATACTTCCGCATGTACAATAAAATGCGTGATAAAAATATACAGCGTTTTATTTTATTTAAAACAGAAAAACATGTCAGGCAGATAGAAAAAAAATTCAGAGACGAAATCTACACAGATTCGTTTTGTATGTTTAGAAAAGGTTCTAAACAACATTATTGACACAATTCATATAACTATGTAAAATATTTTTCTATATATCCGGATGGGAACGACCGAGCCGAGTTCGATAGCGCTATCTTCTTCTGTCGCTACGGAAGTGAGCGGTGCGGAAATACTAAGTACTGTAATTCGGCTTGGTTCACTCAAAGGTTATGAATCAAGTATTATTCGTAACGCCCCAATCGAAATTATTATTTACCAACACATTATTTACCGCCTATGTACCCTACAATCTAACGAGGAGGCGAAGTGCGAGCGCAAGGAGTGAAACAAAACTCAATCAAACTAAAATGAACCTTAAATGCTAGTAATTAGAGACTACAAGGCTCGAGCAACAAGTCTGGCCGCGTGCGGCCGACCTAATCGCGACAATAAATGGATTATAATACATAGGTACCGTGATTTAGGCACAAATAGTAAAACGATGTTTCGCTTAGATTGGTAATGTTACAATAGCTCGGATGGGAAGAGGCGTCCCTTGAACGGCAGAGAGCTCTTAGTTCGAATACTAGTAAATGATCGGTTTCCTTTTTACTTTTCTTTTTTAGTTATTTACTTAAATAAAAAAATACAAGAATTGGGATTTTATATTGTATGTTTTTCTAACGATTGAAGCTCGATCACTACTACAAAAATCAGTTGCCGTGCGTTGGTCTTGCAAACACTCGAAAATGTCTCCACCGATTGGACTAATAGCTATATAATATTTTTTTGTTTTGTTCGGACATGGGACGTGGGGCGAGGGCGCGGAAAAGACCCATCCCTTCAGGAGCCTGTTTCATAGAACTACAATTCATTGTGACTATGACAATTCGATGTACATTGCAAAGCCGATTAACCCACAGATTAACAAATAGACTCTGCTGCGCAGTGTACTTCGAATTGTCATAATAAACTACGAAATTATAGTTTTATGAAACTTGACCCAGTACATTTTGTACGAAAGTGATTTGGAAAGATGCGGCGTCTTTTTCGGTCCCTCGCTCCACGTCCTTGGCCTACAATCGGTAATTTTGTATGAGAATTGCTACTTTGAATTAATTTCACTATATGGCGCTCGAGGTGAACTTTGGAAGGTTGATTTATGATTGATAAATCGCTTATGAAAAGTTACAATGAAATCAATGGTGATGCGAAGAGCGCCTGGTCACAGACAACAGGCAACGAGTAGGCTGGGCGTTCCTCGTAAGGCGTAATGTGATAAATTGGTGAAAACGTTTTTTCTGAATGAGTAACTATTGTTAGTTTTAAACATTAACATACAAGATTTTGATATTGCCCGTAAGACTGTATAAGCTTAAACGTAATCCACTGCGCATTTAAAATGGTATATAAATTCTTAGCTTTTTTTTAAGCATTCTTACGGAATATATTTACTCATAGAAGGCGTAAGGTTATGACAGTTGTCAAACATCCAATAGGGAATCAAGGAGTTAAATTATATCATATATTAATTTCAACGGTCTGCCATGTTCCTAGAGGATGTCACAAGCGATTCAAAAACGTTTGCTAGCCAGTTCCAGCACACTGTAGCCCCTTAAGATTTTTCCCTGTGCCGATGACCTTGAGCGTTTGACACAGGTGTGCAGCACTTCAACATTTCGCCGCTAGATGACACGACTGAATTAATTCCTAGTAGTAATCTCCATAGAAAGACGCTCGCGCTGCCGCACACACACAGTCTCATTCCCTTCGCGTAAGCACACGCCGCCAAACGCACACATATATAGCCGAATTTCGAACGCGTCGAGCGAGCCGAGCGGTTTCTACTTTTCGCCAGCCCGCCCGCGTACGCGTAGATTGAATAGACTTCAATCTAATGCCTTCTTGTATAGCATGCGTCATTACAAACAAAAAAGATAAAGGTAGGTACATCTCTTCAAAACTTATCTATGCTTTGTAGAAAGAATAGCTTTCAAACAAAAATCATATGTTTAGTAAGTGCGTATTTATTTACCTACCTACTTATGAAATAGTACATGTTTTTGCACAACAACAGGTTTTTATGTCAAAAAGTGAAAAAAAATCATCTTATCTTTTTTCAATAAAGTGAATTTGACTTTGATTTCACATGGATGTATTTCGGGACTCAGTGGCAGAATTGGAACGTAGGAAGCGACTTCCCCATATGAAATAAAACATATATTTCTAATGCCAATTCCATGGAAAGTAGAAATTACGACCATTTTAATTGTTATCCGGATTTTACGTCGTTAGGGTTGTCACGCTCTCAGATAGTAATTTATAATCCGGATCTGATTTGATTTTGAAAAAAATATGTAAATACCTGGTGCCGTTATTATTGTTATTAATTAAAATAGTAACATGATATACATCGCATATAACAACTTTATGTAAACTTTATGTGACGTGAAGAATTTATATAGGTACATAAAGTTGATCAGCGAAAAACACCTAGATAAAATTGTTGTCCCATTTTGATGTTACTAACTTGAAATTTTCTATACGATTAGTTTTTTTGCTAAAACCGACGGAGAAAATCGAAAACTTGGAGAAGCTGGTCTCCATGAGTTTCTTTTTTTTCAACGGCTTGGGATAATGGTAACACTTAGGGGTGGTCTTTTAAAACAACATAAACTCGTTGCATAAACCCGAGATAGGACGGTGACGTAAATTAATTTTTATGGCAAATTTAATAGTGCCGATTGAAAAGTAAAATTGCTTAAATTTTCAACCAACACCTAATGCAGGTTTTGCCACCGGGCCCCGCTGGTCTAGCGGCTGGACTAATATGGTATCAACTTTATAGTCACACAGCGTTTGAATGCTAAAATAACTAGACGTGTGAAAATTCTTGAATTTTTGGTTGTTCTAATTTCGGTCTTAAAGATTTCGGTGCTAAAAGATTTCCAAGTTCCACATATGGTGTAAACTTGGAATTTTCCATCCTTACAGGATGATCTCTCAAACCGATAAGAAAAATCTGACTTGGAAAATCCGGTCTCTACAGCTTTTTTGTCAAAGCCTGAGAAAACGGTAACATTACGGGGTAGTCTTGTCGAACAAATGTTGAATAAGACCTTGGGTTGGATGACAACGTTAACTTACTTTTTACAAAATGGCGTAAGTCAAATTTCAAGCTGGCTCCTAAAAATTTAAAAATTCTGATTTTTATCTCTGGCTCCGTTTTTCTATGAAAATTAGTATTGGAGGTTTTTGTGGTCGCTGATGACTACTCTGCGCCATGTATTGAACGCAGGTTTGATGACTTCCAGCCTCCCGAACAAGCCGGTTTCCGAAAGGGCTTTAGTACCATTAGACCACATCCACACGTTGCGGCAAATTATACAGAAGACTGAGGAGTATAATTTGCCATTATGCTTTGCGTTTGTGGACTTTGAGAAAGCCTTCGATTCAATCGAGTTATGGACAGTGCTCGAGTCTCTCCAGCGTTGCCGTATTGACTATCGGTATATCGAGGTGCTGAAATGCTTGTACAACAGTCCACTATGACCACAGAACCACTATGTCGGTCCGAGTACAGGAACAGAATTCGGACGCAATTCCATTGAAAAAGGGTGTAAGACAGGGAGACGTTATCTCTCCAAAAATGTTCACAAACGGACTGGAAGATACCTTCAAGCTTCTGGAATGTCAGGGACGCGGCATCAATATCAATGGCAAGTACATCACTCACCTTCGATTTGCCGACGATATAGTAGTCATGGCAGAAACGATGGAAGACCTCGGCATAATGCTCGAAGACCTCAGTCGAGTTTCCCAACGGGTGAGCCTTGAAATGAACATGGACAAAACGAAGGTCATATCGAATGCTCGTTTTGTGCCCACCCCAATAACATTGGGGAACTCGACTCTCGAAGTTGTAGACGAATACGTCTACTCAGGACAAACAGTCCAACTAGGCCGGTCCAACTTTGTGAAAGAGGTCGAATCCAACTTGGCTGGGCAGCATTCGGGAAACTTAGAAAAGTCCTTTCGTCTAATATACATCAATCACTCAAGACAAAATTATACAACCAGTGATGACTTAAGGCACTGAAACGTGGCCTCTCACTATGGGCCTCCTAAGAAAGCTCAAGGTCACGCAAATAGCTATGGAAAGGCCTATGCTTTCTCTACGATATCGAATCAGAAATGATGAGATTCGTAGAGGAACGAAAGTCACCTTAGCCCAGCGGATTACTAAGTTGAAGTGACAGTGAGCGGGGCACATAGCAAGCAGAACTAATGGCCGATGGGGCCGAAAAGTTCTCGAATGGAGACCACATATCGGCAAGCGCTGCGTAGGACGACCAGCCGACAGATGACCTCATCCAAGTGCCAGGAAGACGCTGGATGAAATCCGCTTCCAACTGGTCTTTTTGGAAATGCATGGAGGAGGCCTATATCCAGCAGTGGACTTCTTGTGTTTCCATGACTCGAGAGGTTTCTTTACAAAAGCTGCTGAAAACTTAAAATATAGTGTAAAAATACAGAGGTTTTTATAAACATTTTAAAATAGTGGAAATTTTGATAAATTTGAAGCTTGGATTAAGATTTTGGCTCAAAATCTTTGAATTTAAATCATCGACTTTAAGCATTTTTTTATTTTATTTTACACTACGCGCATTCACTAAAGCGGTTTCAAAAGGGTGAATATGTGTCATCGCTATCGTGCCTGTGTGGCCAATAGTCCATTGAGCAAATCTGACTCGATAATTTTTTTTCTATGGTATAACACAAACAAAATTATAAAAATTTTAAGAACAAAAGCAAAATAATTAATTTTTTACAGAAGAAAAAAAAACATTTCAAAATGGATATTGACCAAAGAAATAAAACAAAAATTATGAAAATGAAAAAAGACTTCGTTGCTAAGGATGTTGGTAAAAGAGCTACAAATGGATTTGAGTGCTTATTTGGCCTGCATCCTTGTTTCAGCACAAAGACTGATAAATATAATTATTAATCAACAGTGCCTCCTCGTCTTAACTTATATTGGTATATTATAACAGATTAATCTGTTGATAATCGTATTAATAGTGTAATTCATACCATTTCTATTATTTCATTCCAATAGCACAGGAAACATACAGCATTTAAGTGATTTTTGGCGTTAAAGCTGATAGTTAAAAACTATCTATACTATAGTGCAGGGAATTCTAGTTTGATTGCGTTGTGTGGACGTTATTATTATTATAATTTTGGAACTCCCCACCGACGAATATTTTCAAGATACATTACACTATTCATTGTGACACTTAAATAAAAATATGTAATATCGGTAAACCAGGAACGCAGATTTTTGTTTAATCTACTGTGTGATACAGTACTTCTATTTCTATTTGGTTACTTTTTGTTACACTTTTCCTTTTTGTTAAGGTTTCAGTTGTTTTTTTTTTTGTTACGTGTACAAAAAATTACCTACTTTCTTTTGTTGTCATTATAATTACGGAACCCAAAAAATATTATGCGCGTTAAATTATATATTTAAATTACGTTGTACCTAAAAATGAGCACCGAATAAATCTTGAATAAAAAAAACCCGGATTTTGTGCCAACCCTAGCAAAAACAATTGAATAGGATCAACTTATACATGTCATGGAAGTGTGATTTATATTACATGTAGGAAAGGTAAAGAGCATAATTATTGCAGTTTAGATAACTTATCCCAATACAGCGGAATTTCGAGAAAATAAAAAAACTAAAAACAAGTACCTACACACGTATATAAATTATAATTCCTACAAAATTTTTAGCATTACGCCATTGATTCTTCTAACAATACTTCCGCATGTACAATAAAATACGTGATAAAAATATACAGCGTTTTATTTTATTTAAAACAGAAAAACATGTCAGGCAGATAGAAAAAAAATTCAGAGACGAAATCTACACAGATTCGTTTTGTATGTTTAGAAAAGGTTCTAAACAACATTGACACAATTCATATAATCTATGTAAAATATTTTTCTATATATATATAGCTACAATCCGGTATACTCACTGACTGACTGACTGACTGACTGACTGACAGATCATCTATAGGTTTCCTCGGAAACGGTAAGAGCTACGTGAAAATTTTGTATGAGAAAGTTGTAGGAAATGTATGATATACAGCCATCCTATGAAGCCGATTTTTGAATTTCGAACGCCTTCTCCCATACAAATGGGCTAACTTTTTTGTTTATTGGCCGATTTGGATGAAATTTGGAACAGGTGTTTGTTTCGTGATCTCATTTTGAAAAAAAATTTTGAACGTTCGAAATCCAAAATAGGGGCGAGAATATGGCCGCCCAAAAAATCGACCTCTGCGCAAAAAAGTCGGCAGCCAACTGGGCACATGCTGGATACGTGCCCTAAACGGCATCGGGTTGTCAAAGGACCCAGGTATATGAGAAAAATCGGACATTTTAGATTTTCAAGATGGCGGCCGAGATATCGACGATTGAAAATGAGAAAATTTTGTATGGAGAATTTGTACTGAAAATCGACTTTTAGTACAAAATTTTAAACAAAGATGAAATTTTTTTCAAAAAAACAATTTTTCGAGGCCGAAGCGGGGATGAGGAACGTCGACGCGGCGAGGCCGAAGGCCGAGCTCCGTTCAGGCCGAGGCCGAAGGCCGAGACTATACATTTTCGGCGAACAAGCAACAAAGCAAAAGCCAGATGGGACAAACTTGCGAGGCCGAAGGCCGAGCTCCGCGAAGCGGGCCTCAGGAACACCGCCGCGGCGAGGCCGAAGGCCGAGCTCCGTTTAGGCCGAGGCCGAAGGCCGAGACTATACATTTTCCGGCGAACAAGCAATAACGCAAAAGCCAGATGGGACAAACTTGCGAGGCCGGAGGCCGAGCTCCGCGAAGCGGGCATGAGGAACCCCGCCGCGGCGAGGCCGAAGGCCGAGCTCCGTCCAGGCCGAGGCCGAAGGCCGAGACCATACATGTTCCCACTTATCAAATCCCTACCCCAAGTGTCTAGCGAGGCCCTAGGCCGAGCGCCGCGGAGAGCGAAGCTCGGAGCGGCTGGGGGTTGGCGCGCGTAAGCGCGCAGGGGGTTCACCCCCTAGTTTTTCTATATATCCGGATGGGAACGACCGAGCCGAGTTCGATAGCGCTATCTTCTTCTGTCGCTACGGAAGTGAGCGGTGCGGAAATACTAAGTACTGTAATTCGGCTTGGTTCACTCAAAGGTTATGAATCAAGTATTATTCGTAACGCCCCAATCGAAATTATTATTTACCAACACATTATTTACCGCCTATGTACCCTACAATCTAACGTGGAGGCGAAGTGCGAGCGCAAGGAGTGAAACAAAACTCAATCAAACTAAAATGAACCTTAAATGCTAGTAATTAGAGACTACAAGGCTCGAGCAACAAGTCTGGCCGCGTGCGGCCGACCTAATCGCGACAATAAAAATGGATTATAATACATAGGTAGTTAGGTTTAATTTTTAATGAACCTCACTTTTACCGTGATTTAGGCACAAATAATAAAACGATGTTTCGCTTAGGTTGGTAATGTTACAATAGCTCGGATGGGAAGAGGCGTCCCTTGAACGGCAGAGAGCTCTTGGTTCGAATACTAGTAAATGATCGGTTTCCTTTTTACTTTTCTTTTTTAGTTATTTACTTAAATAAAAAAATACAAGAATTGGGATTTTATATTGTATGTTTTTCTAACGATTGAAGCTCGATCACTACTACAAAAATCAGTTGCCGTGCGTTGGTCTTGCAAACACTCGAAAATGTCTCCACCGATTGGACTAATAGCTATATGTTAGCGTTGTAATCAAGCTAATCATATTTTTCTATTTTGTCAAATAATATCAACGTTTTCTATTTATTATTATTAATTAATTATAACGCTGATTTAATGTATTTAAATAAGAAATTCCATACTTGAATTGTAAAAAGCAATGTTTTAATCAAGTGGTGGCAACACCGGGGTAGGTTGGCGGCCATTCAAGGAGCTGTCACGATATGAGCCAGTGGCTAGAGGTTAACCAAGTTATTATTTAAGTTACATTGTTTATTACTTACTCAAATTATAGTTATTACCTAACAAATCAACCTGCAGTATCTCTTCATAACGTGAATCATTGGAGCGGATTAGTATACGTCTATATTTCAGAAGTCTCGGATTGAATCTACCCGCCGGTATGTACTTTTATAAATTTATTGACCTCCGTCACAAACATTTTACAACACTTTTTTTTTGCAAACAGCATAGAAAAACTTGTTTTACAATAGGTTCTTAGATAATAAATAATACCAAACGCCCAAAATACTCAAAACATTGGTGCAAAAGTTAATCTTATTTCTACCCACTTGTTGCACGATTATTTCATTGTGGATTGTGGATGATTCTAATTATTATTTCGTCATCAGAATATGCATACTTCCCTATATTTTTTTACTTAATAACGCTCATCAACAGTCAAATAAAATATGAAAAAAAAACATGTAGGTACCGCCTTGTTGGTCTAACGGTTGAAGCGCTTGCGTGGATTCGATGCCCGCGGGGAGGCCATGCATTGATTGTGCGCTTGGCTCCTGTCGAGGTGTTTTATTCATGTACCTATCTATTCATGTTTATTGTGTCCTCCCCTGGTTGCTATGGCGCAGTGTATGGTAATGAGACTAGAATAATGCGAACTTAAGAATTACTTAAGTGTATTAAATTGTGGATGTTATTAGTATGATTTTTGTGTCTTCATACTAAGTATGAAGTTTTTAGTTTTTGTAGTTTTCTTATGTAATTCCTGGTGTACAATAAAGTATATTCTATTCTATTCTATTCTATGGAATGGTTCGGTTGGTGAGCAACCAAAGCGTCCGAATCGTAGAAACAATCTTTTATGAACTTCGTTCTGGTGATCGTCGTTTGAATACTGTTGGTTTGACTGGACGGGTAACCAGATGTGCCCGATAATTTTGCACTACGTTTTATTGCTATCCGCCGTGGAAAAGTAAGTGAATGCATTATTATGATATCAATATTAATACATACTTTTCTACCCCTCTCGCCCCTAACCTTAACTACCTACCTAAAATTATGATTATTACAAAATATACCTTACAATTATTTATCTAACAAGATCGAAATGTCTGACCATGAACGTGATTCGAATACTCCAGTGTTACCAGACGAAACCAGAAAGAGGAAAAGAACTAGGTCACCGTCACTTCCAGAAAAGAGACGTCGTCGTAGTCGGTCGAGCGTTTCTTGTGGGCGATCGAGGGTCCGATCTTTCATCTCTCGAGATCGCAAAATAATACGAAAACACAGACGTCATCGTTCACGGACTGGAGACCACCGTAGAAGCAGGCGCCATGGTAGAAGCCGATCCCGTTCTGGACGTAAGCGACGGTCTCGCAGAACGCGAGTACGTACGTCGAGGTCGTCCACCTCTAGCAGCTGTGATAGTTCCGAAGTAAACTCAACTACTTCATCAAGCAGCCGCAGTTCTGTTTTCAGTGACAGCCACCATCGTTCTCGTTCGAGGACTAGACGCGTAAGAACAAAGAGAAATCGCACCCGTAGAACACCCTCCGGTACAAGCAAGGATAAAGAGCAGTCAGTAATGGATAAATTTATAGAAGCCATTAGCAAACACGGACGCAGCACGTATGCAGGTGCTCATGACGTTATAACAACTTTTGATCCAAGCCAGAAAATGCAGTCCACAAAAGCCTGGCTCAAAAAAGTTAATGAAACCGCAACTATCTACAAATGGAGTGACAAACAAACGGTCTTCCACGCACTACCTAAGCTATCTGGTTTAGCGCGCAGATGGTACGAAGGTTTACCTTCAGTCAACTTAAAATGGAAAGAATGGCAACGAAAGTTATTACAAACATTCCCAGATAACTGCAATTACGCAGATAAACTATCTGAAATGCTAGCGCGACGCAGTCGTAGAGAGGAGACACTTGAAGAGTACTTCTATGACAAAGCCAAGTTAATCAGCCGTTGCAATATCAAAGGGAAGGACGCAGTTGACTGCATAATACATGGGATCTTTGATACAAATATAAAACTGAATGCTCAAGGAGCAAACTTTAAGAGCCCGAACAAACTTCTTAGGTACCTACGCAATATTACAATGAAGTACCAGAAAGATAATAAAAAGAATGCTATACTACCGAAACCCCTAGCTACAATGAAGAATAGCGACACTATGAGGAACAATAACATGAACTCGACCCGCATCTGTTACAATTGTTCGGAACCTGGCCACACTGCTCCCAGATGCCGTAAAGAACCACAAAAATGCGTCAAATGTAATCGCATGGGACACATTTCAGAACATTGCAAGCGAGACCTTAATATGGATAATAATAAAACGGTAAGTTCAGACAAAGTAACCAGTAATTTTACTAAGGTCCAACATATTACTGCTGAAACCGATAATGACGATATTTACAATAAAGTAATAAAAGTCAACGGCAAAACCAAAACAGCATTTGTCGATTTCGGTAGCCAATGCACTTTAATAAAATGTAGCTTAGCCACTGAACTAAATTTACAAAGTCATCACAATGACTTACCGCTCATAAAGGGTTTTGCTTTCGGCACTATGCAGCCTATGGGAAAAGTAACGATAGACATAACTCTCGACTTTATCAATACGAGCATAGAAGCATATGTAGTACCAGATGGATATCTGAGCACAGACCTACTCGTGGGACAGAACGTCACTGAAATGCCAGAAGTCATAGTTTACAAAACTAACACCAGTCTGACACTTTATTCGGATAAACAGGAAAGTAATAAAACGCCGATTTACAACATTCAAGAAGTTATTGTCAAAGACATACTGTCAGTAGCAGTACGCTGCGAACTTAATTACACTGGATGGATATACACACCAGGCAACACATCTTTTAAACCAACCGAGGAGATAATAACCCTACCAGGAGTTTATTTCTTTAAAGAAGGTTTCGGATATATACCTATTATAAGTTTTGCACACAAAGAAGTCACTCTGAAACAAGACAGGCTATTAGCTCGAGGCTGTATTTTACCCACACACACATCCATACCCATGGAATTGCCAGCTGAATTTGAAGTAAAAAGAATGACCCTTTCAGATTATCCTCCTACCACTAACAATACAGACAGACCTATCACTTTAGATATGCTTAACATTGATGATGACGCGACACATGAACAAAGACAGCAACTCCTAGACTTGGCCAATGAATACAGAGACTGTTTTTCGTTTGACTTAAGCGAGCTAGGAACGACTGATATTACCGAAATGCACATACGACTACAGGATAATTCTCCAGTGGCTTATAAACCTTACCGACTCTCTTATAGTGAAAGGGCGGTTGTCCGAAATATGGTTAGTGAGCTTCTGGAGAATAAAATTATTCAAGAATCCGATTCGTGTTATGCGAGCCCAATAGTACTAGTAAGAAAAAAGAATGACGAATACCGTTTATGTGTGGACTACCGGGCTTTGAATAAGAAAACAATTAAGGACTCTTACCCAATGCCGGTAATAGACGACCAACTGGACCGTCTTAGTGGCAAGGTTTATTTTACCAGTCTCGACCTAAAATCTGGCTATTATCAGATACCCATGGCAGAAGGGTCAAAGCATTTAACTGCCTTCGTAACGCCTGACGGGCATTATGAATATACACGAATGCCTTTCGGCCTAGTAAATGCTCCGGCCGTATTCCAGCATATGATTAATAAGGCACTTGGGAAAGACCGGTATGACCTAGCTATTCCCTACATGGACGACCTATTATCGCCTGCATCATCTATTGAAGAAGGCTTGACAAAGCTTCGTAAAATTCTGTCTTCATTGCAAAAGGCCGGATTAACTCTCAATATAACAAAATGTTATTTCTTTAAAAGGAACTTAGATTATTTGGGTTATGAGGTATCTAGCGACGGCCTTCGTCCCGGTAGTAAGAAAATAGACGCGGTTGCATCGTTTCCAAAACCTACAAACGTACATCAGGTTAGACAGTTCGTAGGTCTAGCCAGCTTCTTTCGTAGGTTTATCCCGAGTTTTGCTAGTATAGCAAAGCCTCTAACTATCTTGACCAGGACTGATGTAACGTGGCGATGGGGACAAGAACAAGACTCAGCTTTCCAAGCCTTGAGGGAAAAATTGATTGAAAGGCCTATTTTGGCGCTATATAACCCAACTTATCTGACAGAGGTACATTGTGATGCCAGCAAGCTAGGACTAGGCGGAATGCTATTACAACGACCGGATGAGAAGTCACCCTTAAAAGCGGTTGCGTATTACAGCAAACAAACTGCGAAAGAAGAGGAACATCTACACTCATACGAATTAGAAACACTTGCTGTGGTTTTATCATTAAGAAAATTCCGTACGTACCTGATAGGGATTCCTTTTAAGGTCTACACTGACTGTAATGCTCTGAGAACCACCCTTACTAAAAGAGATTTAATGCCTCGTATTGCTAGGTGGTGGCTTCTGTTGCAGGAGTACAATTTTAGCATCGATTATAGACCTGGAGACAGCATGCGTCATGTGGATGCCTTGAGTAGGAATCCCGTTCTTAACACAAATAATGAAGACCTAATAGACACTCGCGAATTTGAGGTAATGAGCATAACCACAACCGAATGGTTACAGACGGTTCAAATGACGGATCTCAAACTAAAATTTGTCAAATCGGTTTTGGATAGTGGTAGGAAGGATATACAAGATATAATAAATAATTACGTCATTAAAGATAATAGAATATATAGGCGGATAGGTGAGGATCTAAAATGGGTCGTCCCTGACGGTGCCAGGTGGCGGGTGTGCCAAATTTGTCATGATGAAGCAGGGCACTTTTCGTTTGATAAAACACTAGACAAAATGAAACAAAATTACTGGTTTCCCAAGATGAATAGGTTTGTACGTAAATACGTGGCTGCATGCCTTAATTGCGCGTTTAACAAGACTTCAACCAGTAAGGCTAGTGGATTCTTACATCCAATACCAAAAGGTAACATTCCTTTTCACACCCTTCATATGGACCATTTGGGACCATTTGTTAGAAGTAAAGGCGGCAACTCCTATATACTGGGCATTATCGATGGGTTTAGCAAATTCATCTTTATAAGAGCGGTTAGAAATCTTAAGAGTAAAACCACAATAAAGATTCTTGCTGATATATTTAGTACCATAGGTAGTCCAAAAGTTATCATATCGGACAGAGGAACGAGTTTTACATCTGCAACGTTTAAAAAGTACATGCAAACTATTGGAGCTAGACACGTTTTGAATGCGGTAGCTACACCTCGCGCAAACGGTCAAATTGAAAGATATAACCGCACCATCTTAGAATCGTTAGCGGCATCAAATCATGGCATGGACGAGCGCGAATGGGACAGTCACATTCAGAAAGTTCAATGGAGTCTCAACAATACTTTAAATAAGAGCACAGGTACTACACCATCAGACATCGTCTTCGGCAGAAGGACCATAAACCCGAGTGAAGGTCCCGTTCTGAATGCAATTCAGGGCACCTCTGAGGCGACAGTGTTAGATAATTCCGAACAAACTAATACGAATGTACAGGAACTTGATGAATCCAGAGAAGAGATTCGTATTGCGGCTGCAGATAACATAGAGAAGGGACAGAGAGCAATGAAAACTTACTACGATAACCACAAGGCACCTACTAGATTCTTTGCGTTAGGGGATCTTGTTATGATCCCAAATCACCACCTCCCGGCTACTGGTAAAAGTAAAAAGTTACTTCCGAAGTTTAGAGGACCCTTTAAAGTAAGTGCCGTGCTCAAGAATGATCGGTATGAGATTTCTAGCATAGAAGGCTTCACAAAACGAAGGTATAAAAGCATTTATCCTGCAGACTCGCTGAAAAAGTGGATTACTTTTACCACTTCTGACCGTGATGACAGTGTTGGGGATGACCCCAGTGACTCCGAAGGATCTAGCTAGATCTACTATGACTATATTATTATTATACAATATATACTTATTTTATCCTATCTTATCTTATATATGTAATATAATCTACTAACGTCCCTAGCGTTGGCCTTTTCCTTCACATTAGTATAAATGTGTTTGCCCCAGTTATACTATACCTATTTCCACCACCTTCTCCATTACTAGATGTTCCAGCCTATCAATAGCAAACAGAACGTATCTGCTGCTGGTGCGTTTCCTGCTGTTTGATGGCTTATGAAGGGAATAAAAAGGTGTGTTCTAAGTCTCGTTTTACTATTTGTTATCCCGTGTCTACCTACAGTGCTCTTTACTAAGAATTACATTGTATGAAATATGCCGTTTCTACGGTGATCATTAACAATCTATAATTATTACTATACCAAGTGAAATATGCCGTTCTGTTGCGGTGATCGCTATGAATAACTTGACGAGATATGCCGCACCATTGCGGTGATCATTACAAAATTACTTACAAATATTATTATACTTAGTGAAATATGCCGTTATGTTGCGGTGATCGCTATAAAGGACTTGGTGAGATATGCCGATTTATTGCGGTGATCACTGCAAAAATATAATAGCGGTGCGATATCCGTTCAGAGAAGTACTTATTGTTATCACTGCAAACTACTCAAGCAAAATAATTATGCTGTCTGGTTGCGGTGATCACTTTGAACTATCGATATATTAATGCTTTGAACATGTTCAGTGAAATAGTTCGTTACCCTACGATAATCGTTATTAAAAATAAAATAAAAGCAAGTCAATTACCTACTGACTTATTGCATTATATGAACTTTATTATAAATGTATAACGATTAAAATTAAATGTACTACTCTTACACACAAGAAAACGTAACACTTAAAACTATTGAGAAGAGATAATTAATATCAAAAGTAAATAATAATACTTACAATGTTCAACATACTTAGGTGTGACTTAAAATGTATTTTTATGCTTCCAGGTATCCCATAATCTGCAGACAGTCCACCTTCAGCAGTGCAAAATCCAAGATACGATTTGTCAATAATCATGATAAAAAAAACCGTTATTGCTTACCTATTAGAAAGTCCATTAATGTTGTGTTTACCTTTTTAGTACTGGTGATCAATCATTACTGTTATGTTTTATATCAGTATATTTTTTCTAAGTAAATTTGTATTCAAGCTATTGATGTATTTTAAAGTACTTTGAACCGACAAATTTGTATGAGTTATTCTGATGTATAACTTATGTATGACACTGTATTTTCATGAAAATCGGTTTAGTAGTTTTTGCATTCTCTCAAACTTTAGCATTTGTAATAATAGTTAGATAAGTTAAATTGTATCTGAGTAATTGGTCAATTTAGTTGTATAGGGACATACAGCATACGAATGGCCGAATCGGAATAGGGACATTCCGTCAACAGGACGGCCGTCTGTTAGCGTTGTAATCAAGCTAATCATATTTTTCTATTTTGTCAAATAATATCAACGTTTTCTATTTATTATTATTAATTAATTATAACGCTGATTTAATGTATTTAAATAAGAAATTCCATACTTGAATTGTAAAAAGCAATGTTTTAATCAAGTGGTGGCAACACCGGGGTAGGTTGGCGGCCATTCAAGGAGCTGTCACGATATGAGCCAGTGGCTAGAGGTTAACCAAGTTATTATTTAAGTTACATTGTTTATTACTTACTCAAATTATAGTTATTACCTAACAAATCAACCTGCAGTATCTCTTCATAACGTGAATCATTGGAGCGGATTAGTATACGTCTATATATATAATATTTTTTTGTTTTGTTCGGACATGGGACGTGGGGCGAGGGCGCGGAAAAAACCCATCCCTTCAGGAGCCTGTTTCATAGAACTACAATTCATTGTGACTATGACAATTCGATGTACATTGCAAAGCCGATTAACCCACAGATTAACAAATAGACTCTGCTGCCCAGTGTACTTCGAATTGTCATAATAAACTACGAAATTATAGTTTTATGAAACTTGACCCAGTACATTTTGTACGAAAGTGAATTGGAAAGATGCGGCGTCTTTTTCGGTCCCTCGCCCCTGGCCTACAATCGGTAATTTTGTATGAGAATTGCTACTTTGAATTAATTTCACTATATGGCGCTCGAGGTGAACTTTGGAAGGTTGATTTATGATTGATAAATCGCTTATGAAAAGTTACAATGAAATCAATGGTGATGCGAAGAGCGCCTGCTCACAGACAACAGGCAACGAGTAGGCTGGGCGTTCCTCGTAAGGCGTAATGTGATAAATTGATGAAAACGTTTTTTCTGAATGAGTAACTATTGTTCCTGTTAGTTTTAAACATTAACATACAAGATTTTGATATTGCCCGTAAGACTGTATAAGCTTAAACGTAATCCACTGCGCATTTAAAATGGTATATAAATTCTTAGCTTTTTTTTAAGCATTCTTACGGAATATATTTACTCATAGAAGGCGTAAGGTTATGACAGTTGTCAAACATCCAATAGGGAATCAAGGAGTTAAATTATATCATATATTAATTTCAACGGTCTGCCATATTCCTAGAGGATGTCACAAGCGATTCAAAAACGTTTGCTAGCCAGTTCCAGCACACTGTAGCCCCTTAAACACACTGTTCCCTTCGAATATAGAAATGCAGAGGCAATATTTGGCCTGATTGATTACACACGAATAGTACACAAGTACCTACTCGCACTGTTGCTTTCCTCACAAAGACTTCAGAGTTTGATCTTCGTCACATCGCGCTCATACGTGACAACGATATTTAGAATATTTGTTATGTATTAAAGGTGTTGTTCAAGACACCTCTAATAAATAACAAATATTCTAAATTAACACTTGGACCATTCTTGTTGCTGACCAGTTGGTACTTTCTCTGTCTTAGATGGCTATCCTTGTTTGCACGCGCCAGGCCCAGTGCGAAAGAGAGAGCGATGCTCTATTCAACAATAGCGAGTCAGAGCATCATCTGGTCGAGATGGCTAACGGTGTTTGCGCGCGCCAGGGCCAGAGGGAGCGATGCTCTACTCAATAATAGCGAGTCAGAGCATTGCCTGCGTGATTTGGCTATCGGTGTTTGCGCGCGCCAGGCCCAGAGGGAGGGAGGATCTATTTCTAAATTATGGGGATGATGGCAACCGGTGTCGTTTTGCTTCCGCGCGCCAGGCCCAGTGCTAGAGAGGGAGCGATGCTCTATTCGGCAATAGCGAGCGAGAGCATCATCTGGGTGAGATGGTTGTTGGCTATCTCCGCGTCTTTTTGTTTGCGCGCGACGGCGCCGGCGGCCCAGTGGGAGAGACGCCACACCTCCTTGCGCTTGTTGCTGTTTCCACTCGACTTGTAGTGGGTCAGAAGGTTGTTTGTCACCTGGAGGGAAACGGTCAAGGTTAAACGTGACGACTGGCAATGTACCAAGTTATTTACTGGTTCTATAGGATAATAATAGGGGTTAAAGTATGAAATTGCCGTTTTATTGCAATAGGTTCTTTGAATTGACATAGAATCTTCATGGTTTGAGGTTTTCGAATGAAACTTTTTTCAAATGGTTTCTATGATGTTCTTTTTTTAAAAAATGTGAAACATTTGAATATCGACTTTCAATTGTTTTTGTTATTCAATTTAGACAAGAAAGATGGATACTGCGAAAATTCGAGTGATTTTTGAATACGAGTTCCGACGCGGAACTAACGCGGCAGAAACAGCCCGCAATATCAATGCTGCGTTTGGAGAGGGGTCTACTAATGAACGCACCGTGCGATTTTGGTTTAAACGCTTTCGTGATGGAAATTTCGACTTAAAGAACGAGCCACGAGGAAGACCGCCCACACAGGTGAATAACGATGAATTAAGAGAGATAGTGGAAGCCGACCCTAGTCAAACTACCCAGGAATTAGCGGCATGGTTTAACGTTACCTTACCCACAATATTGACTCACTTGCGTCAAATCAATAAAATAAAAAAATACGAAAAATGGGTGCCTCATAATCACTCGAATTTTCGCAGTATCCATCTTTCTTGTCTAAATTGAATAACAAAAACAATTGAAAGTCGATATTCAAATGTTTCACATTTTTTAAAAAAAGAACATCATAGAAACCATTTGAAAAAAGTTTCATTCGAAAACCTCAAACCATGAAGATTCTATGTCAATTCAAAGAACCTATTGCAATAAAACGGCAATTTCATACTTTAACCCCTAATAATATAGTGTATCCTACCATATAGTGTTTGGGGCCTGGAGGGCGAGTCTCTTAAATGCGTAGTTGTTCAAGAGTCATATTAGTACGATAATAGTTGTTTCATTGACACTGTTGTAGTGACTAGAATTGAGAAAGGAATGTTGCGTTGGTTTGGACATGTGGAGAAGATGAAGGAAGAAAGATTGACAAAACAAACAAATATATCGAGCGAATGTGGATGGAAGGGCCGCTAAGGGACGACCCAGACGGACATACTTCGACCAAATAGGGGATGTATTAGCAAAGGGCAAGATAAAAAGTACCCGAAACCGGCGTGCGTGCATGCAACGACTAATGAATGTTGAGGAAGCGAGAGTGATCTGTCAGGATCGTAGCAAGTGGCAGTCCCTGGTCTGTGCCTACCCCTCTGGGATACAGGCGTGAGTTTATGTTATGTTGGCAGTCTAGCAGCCAATCGCATTCCAATGGTTTAATCGACGCCTCGCGCGATTCGATCGTCTTCGCGAGAGATATTTAATTCGCGTAGGTTATACCATTGGAATGACATTGTACTGCTATTGCTTCCATGCTTAAATCATTCTATTGAAAAAACTATGTGAGTATTAGACTCTAGGGCCAGGACAAGTGATTGTGCTGTGTTCTAGTTGTTTCTTCGTTCGTTCTATAATTAATTAATTTACTATTATGTCCATGTTTGTGATGTCCTTGCCTGGTTACCATAGCAAAGTGTATCATAGTTTGGGACGAGGCAAGTGATTGTGTTGTATGGAAGTTGTTATTATAGTTAATATGGCGAACCTTAACGTGCTGGTAACCTGGGCATCCTCTAGTTAAAGCACAGCTCAAGTTAAAGCACATTGAGCACTCGACATTTCTTTAGAGTTCCGTACCCGAAGGGTGGCAAACGGGACCCTATTACTAAGACTTCACCGTTCGTCTGTCTGTCTGTCTGTCTGTCACCACGCTGTATCTCATGAACCGTGATAGCTAGGTATTTAAAATTTTCACAAATGATATATTTCTGTTGCCGCTATCACAACAAAAACAGACTAAAATAAATATTTAAGATGGGCTACCATACAACAAACGTAACTTTTTTGCCGTATTTTGCTCGATATTAATAACGGCAACAGGTAGACGCTTAAAATATTCACAGAATAGTTAGTTCCACATTCGCTTCAAAAATAAATAATGAAATTAAAATAAAATAGATATTATTATTTTTTTGCCCTTTTTTCTCCATCTTTGTGTCTAATGTTGTATAGATAATAGTACGGAACCCTTCGTGCGCGATTCCGACTCGCACTTGGCCGGTTTTTTTTTATACACTGAACAACGAATAGAAATGTTTACGCCCTCGTGAAGAGCATAGGCTTTCTGTCAGAGAATATGGGCTGGTCTTTATCACCACACGATCCCACCGCGATTTTCTAAAAATGAACGTTTTCCGCAAAATTATATCTACAGTTCCAGGCCCTTGATTCTAGGTTTTTGGGTCGTGAGTCGTTACCTAGTTGATGATGTATTTAAAGTAATACTAACCAGAATCAATCCCAGCAACGCCCTCATGTTGTCCGGATTGAGTTTCAGCGCGTGGCAGTAGTATGACTTCGCCAGCTCTATATTTTCAATCCCGCCCTGCGAACACAGTCACTTCTTTGAAAAAAAGAAAGGTTGACAAATAGATCAGATTATTAAAAAAAATTTTAACACTTTATTGTACAATAAACCAGAAAACAAAATACATTAAAAGGCTTACATGTCTAAGTTTTGCCGTATACAATTGGCGGTCTTATCGCTAAAAGCGATCTCTTCCAGACAACTTTAGGTTGGATGGAATTGAAAGATGAAGAGAGTAGGTAGGTAGGTGTACATGAATCATATGGGAAGAAAATGTACATAAACTAACTGACTTACAACTAATATTCATACATATTTAATAAAATAAAATAGATTGAGTAACAAACATCTAGAAATACACAGTCTCATTTATAAAACACGATCCCATTTAAACACTCCACAAACGCAGGTTAAATATTCTGTGTTAGTCTTTCCCTTCACCACAGAGTGTGTAAAGGAATCGTTTTTTATAAATACACAATCTTGATTACAACAAGTAGATTCCACTAAAGCATTCTTAAGACCGAGTTAAAACGGGTTTGAGGGCAATCCTGCCGTAAGCCGGCTTTAACTCCGTCTTAAGTGTTTCAGCGGAATCAACTTTTAATAATTAAGACTGAGTATGTTTAAATTTTTGTTGCTTTATCACTCAAAAATCGCACAACGGATTTGGATGAAAGGCACAAATATGGACAGAAGCAAATAATATATCCTGAATCAAACAGGACAAACTTTTTATTCCACTGCGTTTGAGGAGTGTTATCAAGAATCGGTTTTTGTAAATAAGACTAAGTCAATGTACAGCGGTGGTAGTCTGGTGGGTAGAACATTGGGATCGGCAACGAGAGACCCAGGTTCTAGTCCAAGTGCGGGCATGTACCTATGACTTCGTTTTCTAAGTTATGTATATTTTTGAAGTTATAGTAGCAATACCATTCGCTAACTGTGAAAGAAAACATCGTGAGGAAACCTAAGTGTGAGCTATTCACAAACCTCAGCGCTTGAAATCGCCAATCCGCGGTGGACACACGTGGTGATTCTCTCCCTGAAAGAAGGCCTGTGCTCTACAGTAGGACGTATATAGGCTGCTTATGTATGTAATGTACAATCAACAGCAGGTCAACCTTTATATCAAAGTCGCCCGTAACCTAACTGAGTAGAGTGCACGCGTGTAAAGGTTGATGTCCTGTCGAACATCAACGAAAGTCCTGAAAGCATACCATAGTGTAGCGTATGTCAGCGAGCCGCTGATGCAGCAAGTGGTTGTGGGGCTGATGCAGGAGCATCTCCTCGGCGCAGAAGGCGGCGCGCGGGTACTCCTGCATCTGGAGGTACAGCTCGCAGAGCTGCTGCCACGCCTCCACGTCCGACATGAACCTGGAATTTAAATGAGTGGCAGGAAATACCGTAACGTTGAAAAATGTTTTAAATGCTTCGGAGGCTGACGTCCAATACCCGTACAGTACATAATAAAAAAAACCGGCTAAGTGCGAGTCGGACTCGCGCACGAAGGGTTCCGTACCATTATGTATAAAACATTAGACACAAAGATCGAGAAAAAACGGCAAAAAAATTACGTTTGTTGTATGTTAGGAGCTTCACAGCGTGATCGAATCAGGAATGAGCAGGTCCGCAGAAGAACCCGAGTTACTGATATAGCTCGAAGAATTGCTCAGTGGAAGTGGCAGTGGCCGGGGCACATAGCTCGGAGAAATGATGGCCGTTGGGGTGAAAAAGTTCTGACCTGGCGACCGCGGACCGGACGACATAGCGTGGGCAGGGCCACCACCAGATGGTCTGACGACCTGGTTACAGTGGCGGGGAGTCGCTGGATGCGGGCGGCACAAGACCGGGAAGCTTGTAAAACCATGAGGGAGGCCTATGTCCTGAAATGGGCGTCAAATGGCTGATGATGATGATGGGAGCCCCCCTGAAATATTTATTTCATTCCGTTTTTAGAATTTGTTGTTATAGCGGCAACAGAAATACATCATCTGTGAAAATTTCACTGCCTAGCTATCACTAAAGCTGAGTCCATTCCTTTTTACCACAAACATTGTGAATGAAAGAATTACTATTATTTATTATTTTTGTGTGGTAAATAAAATATTTTCACTTTCACTTTCACTGGTGACAGACAGACAGATCCCGTTTGGCACCCTTCGGGTACGGAACCCTAAAAACAATTATGTTGGCCGGCGCCGACCATAAGCCGCTGAAAACAATGGGTTTGTGGTTGTTTATTACTTTTCGTCCTGATATTGTTAAATGAAGTAATTTTGGGTAACAAAAAAATATTTTTTGACACGTATATTTTTCAATACTCCATATGTTTCTAAATCAAGGTGAATGTCCCCAGATAAATAATAGTGAGCGCCTGCGCTCTGACTGGTCACAGTCATTATAGTGAACATCTCTTCACGATAGGTGTTACAGACAGCCCATTACGCAGAGCTTGCATGGACGCGGAAGAAACAGCCGCCCACGTGCTGGTCGCATATCGGGAGGCCTGCGGTGACATTTGGAAGCTGCTGGCATTCGTGGAGGAATTGGGGTGGCACGAATGAGTGAAACCTTCCAATACAAAAAATAGGCTCACTAGTAGTCGAGTTGTAGAAAACATAATCGCCACCGATACCAAGATAAATAGTCGTGGTTAAATCTTTTCTCTATGATTAATACTTTTCATAAGAGTGCATGTTATATTGACCAATAAACAATGATTCTGAAAGTAATTATTGATTTTATTGTAAATAATTCAAGTTAGATAAGATTTTCTTTTTCTGCAATTAACTCTGCAACTCGACGTTTTCGGACATATTGACCTTAGTATTTTTATGTTTGTATAAGTGTCCCCAGTCGATGTACATAGGTATTATTTTGCGCCGCCATATTGAAAAAAAAAACAAAATGGAGGCTGACCACTACTGACCAGTATGCCAAAATCTTCAAACCCCTTTCAGCTGTCTAGTCTCTAGTACTTACCGTATCTGTGCTAAGCCGCGGACGGATAGACAGACAGACAGGGACATGGCGAAACCATGTACCTACAAGGGTTCCTTGTCCACTACGGAACCCTAAAAATGGTTTAATCTCATTGGAGAAGCCAAATTAAAACACAAATAACCGTGCTTAATTTTTTCTCTACGACTAATACTTTTCACGATATAACCCGTCGAAAAGTCATTCTAGCCAATGGCTATAATAGCTAGTGGCCATGTGGTATAAAAACGCGCCACACTATTCGGGCTCCAACATGACGGCACAACTTGTAGGTACTGACTTACAATTTATGAAGCGTTTATCAATATTTATGCGTCTTATAAGAAAAGTTTTAGACTTTAATGAAATAACTAAATCTTATAAGTTTTTATTATTAGAGTAAATCGTGTTCAGTTTTCCCACCTAATTCAAATGTTATGTTGGTAGCCATAAAGTAGTTGGTAACACTGGCAACACAATCCCCTCTTCTGGGATTGGTTATTTGGTAAGTTTTTTTGAATTGTCAACTGTCGCCCCTGTCGGTTTAAGATCTTTGTCGAGGCAACAGCACTTTCCTTGTCGCTGCTGTTTGCCACTATTTTCGAGTATCGCTATCGTTCTATCGCCTCTCGTGTAATTGTGTCGTGAGCCAACACTGAGAACTGAAGTGCTGAAGGAATCGGCTCAATCGTCGTCATGTCAGGCGACGCTACTCACGGTGGGCGGTCGTGGAAGGTAAATCGAGGAGCTGGAAGCGGCTCCCGCCCGAGGTACGCTGACCTTTGACCCCCTTCGCTATCGGACCTGGTAAGTCTCTCAGTCTTCCTAAAACTCCGCCTACAATCGCATTCAATAAACAACCTACCGACACTCACTCATACAGTCCACTAAATTATCGCGCACCACGAAATCCCCGAACTAAATTTGGTCCTTCGAGCCGGATATTGTACGGTGGCATTGGTTGTTCGTCGATTTCGTGGTTTCTCTCGTTGTTTTAGTTATTTCATTTGTAGTTTCTTTGTTCTTTGTCGTAACTTCTCGTTTGTTTTTTTTTTTTATTTTATAAAATATTGTCGGTAGGTTGAGAGTTTAGTGCCTTTGAAAGTGGTAACGGTACTTCTTTTCTTTGTGTTGGCCACAGAACTTTTTGGTTTTGTTTTGTGGGAACACCAGCTACTGTCAGTGTCAAGTGTTTCAACTTACTCTGTGGTTGTTTTATTGACTTTTCGCTAGTGTTGCCGAAAAATCGATAGTTTTGCAATCGATTGTCGAACGCTAAAATCTCTTCAAATGCAATACTGTCGGTAAATAGCAATACTATTGATAGTATCGATAGTTTCGTCGCTGCCAACCAATGAACTATCGATAGTATCGATACTATCGATAGTATTGCTCTATAATATCGAATAGACTATCGATAATATCGATAATCTATTCGATACTATCGATAGTCTATTCGATACTATTGTACTATGGATAGAGATCTATAATTCAATAGTATTGGATGAAGTATGCACGCAGGTAACGTAAGTGTAAGGCGTAGAACAGAACTTGGCGCGCATACTTTATACATCGTAAACGTACCACATTAGTTTTTTTACCACTCATTAAGCCTGCATACTGAATGCAATAGTATTGAAAAAAAAAATATCACTATCGATAGCACAAAACTATCGATAGCATCGATACTATCGATAGTCTATTCGATATTAAAGAGCAAAACTATCGATACTATCGATAGTTCTGTGGTTGGCAGCGACGACACTATCGATAGTATTACTGTTAACCGATAGTATTGCAGTAGTAGAGACATCGGTACTATCGATAGTATCGATGGTGTCGATAGAATCGATTGAATATAGAAATTATCGTGTTTTCTTTAACTATCGATAGGCTATCGATAGACAATCGATATTGGCCTATCGAGCGGCAACACTACTTTTCGCTTTTCGGCTTTCGTCTGTTTGTTAGTTCCCTATTTCCCTTTTTCGTTTTCGTTTGTTTGTTTTATCGCAATGGAAGTGGATAATGGCTGTGATACTTCCGCGCTAGACGCGAATAGGATAGCTAGGGACTATGCCATAATGCGTTTGGAGATTATGGATGATTGGGACTTGGTAGGCTATACGGAATTGGACTTGAAGGATCTCGCTAACGACTTTCATTCAGCGCAGCGGAGGCTTTTCGCTTGTTCGCTCTGAAAGGCGGGATGAGTTCGAGGTTACTGTGGCGTTCGACACAAGGATGAGGGCAGTCAAGTCGAGGTTGTTGTCGATGGCTGTCAAGGTGACATCCCAGTTACCTGAGTCGTGTCCCAGTTCCGGGGCCAAACTACCGAAAATAGTCATCCACCCTTTCGATGGACAGGTCGACAACTGGCTTTCGTTCAAACAGTTGTTCGACTCCCTGATCCATAGTAGGGCGAATCTGTCGGAGGTAGAAAAGCTAGACTACCTGTTGTCGTCGCTGCATGGTACTGCCTACGACCTGATTAAAAGCTTTCCACTCGCTCAGGAGTTACATGGTAGCATACCATACTCTCGTCAAGTATTATAATAGGAGGTGGCAGATCGCCACAACCTATTATGACAACTTGGTCGGCTGCGCAGTAATTCGACCGGAAGTAAGTGGAGAGTTAGAGCGGGTCTACCGGGCGTTCTCGGACAACCTTGCAGTGCTGGAGGCTTGGTTTGCCTGATAAGAACTTCTTGCTTCTTAAGCTGTCGTGGTCGAAGTTGGACGGGGACACACGGGAGGCACTCCTGTTGCAGCATGACTCGAATTATGCACCCCAGTTTGAGGCTGTCACTCAGTTCTTGGACAAACGCTGTCGGGCCAAGAACATGAGTCATGCTGCACCTACGCCTACTGTATTGGCTAGATTTTTCCAGATGCAGAGTGAGCCTGCTAGGTGTTCAAACACGAATTTTTCGTTTTTTGTATCACAGGCTCGCTGTGCGCTCTGTTCAGGTCCGCATGACGTCACTAACTGCGAGAACTTTCTCCAGCTAGATGAACATTCTCTCTTTCGTGTCATTAAGAAAGGAGGCTATGCATCCTCTGTTTCTCCCCCTTCCACACGGTGAAGGGTTGCCATAAAAGCCTTTGTGGGAAGTGAAACTACTCCCCCTTGTTGCATTTCGGCGATGGCAACTCTTCTCCGCCGGTGAAGAAGGTGGCAAACTCTCGTTTCTCGGGTGGCAAGCATTGTCTTCTTGCTACCAATCGGCAATCTATCGTCGTCTATCGAAAAGCCGTGTTCCGCTATGGTGGGCGGTCCACTTACTCTCGACCCCACTGATGGGAAGCCTGACGGTTTGTCGCGTCAGGACAAACCTCTCTCCAGTGCTGCATCGACGTCAAAAGAGCGTTCCGTTGTCTCTCTCGGTCACGGGCGTAGCGCACGTGCCGGTACCCCCGACAGCAGGTATAGCATTGGCTCCAGAACTGTCGACAAATCTCGCCCTGCAGCCTTGGCGGCACTCTATTTCTCGTCGCGAGCGGCACCATCTCGGCTCAGGCTAGAAGGGGAGCTCTCTCGAGGCCGGTGGCCTCCGGTCGCCGGTGAAGGAATCGTGGAGATCCGCATTCTTGTATGGTCGTCCACTTCCACGTCCTTTCTCCGGCGGCTTGTGCTAGTCGCCGGCGAACCCTTTTCGTTGTCGTTCCCTTAATGTAATTTTAGTTTTCGTTTTGTAAATTCTGTCGCATTTAGGTGGGCGGAATGTTCAGTTTTCCCATCTAAATCAAATGTTATGTTGGTTGCACTGGCAACACAATCCCCTCTTCTGGGATTGGTTATTTGGTTAGTTTTTTTTTAATTAACAACTGTCGCCCCTGTCGGTTTAAGGCAAGGATGTTTAAGGTCTTTGTCGAGGCAACAGCACTTCCCTTGTCGTTGCTGTTTGCCACTATTTTCGACTATCGCTATCGTTCTATCGCCTATCGCCTCTCGTGTAATTGTGTCGTGAGCCAACACTGAGAACTGAAGTGCTGAAGGAAGCTGAAGGACGGACCCGGCTCAATCGTCGTCATGTCAGGCGACGCTCCTCACGGTGGGCGGTCGTGGAAGGTAAATCGAGGAGCTGGAAGCGGCTCCCGCCCGAGGTACGCTGACCTTTGGAGGACCTTTCGCTATCGGACCTGGTAAGTCTCTCAGTCTTCCTAAAACTCCGCCTACAATCGCATTCAATAAACAACCTACCGACACTCACTCATACAGTCCACTAAATTATCGCCCACCACGAAATCCCCGAACTAAACAACTCGAAATTTATTATTTTTTAAGACCTGTAAAAAACCGAAAAAAAAATTTTATGGTTTTATTTTTTTCCGAGTTTTTCTATGATTTCTATGGTTTGAAAACAATGTCACTCCAATCAACCAAATAATTTACTTCGACGTAAAGCATTTTTGCTGAATGTCAATGTACTATGTTAGCCGCTGCCTTCAGGCCGTATTTGGAGTGGAGAAAAAGGCAGCGGAAAAAGAAAATCCACTCTTACCATCTTTTCTCAAATTCTCAATCGAAGTTATATGCAAGTTACCCATTGTGACTAGACCCATATAATGTATAACTATGGCCCAAGAAGTAGAATGTCGAGTTTCCACAAGAAGCTTTATGATTTTCTTTAGAAATAAGTGTATTGAAACATGATAGAACTTTAAAATACCGGAATTCAACTTACTTCTTGAGGTAGTCGACCAGCTTATGTATAGCCTCGTTGATGTGCCCGTGAGCCTTGTAGAAGGCGACGCGGCGCTTCTGCGCGGCCGCGTTGGTCTCGTCTGCTTTTATGATGGCCATGCACGTGTCTAGAGCCTTGTCATAGCTGGAGGAATAACATTGAATAATGAAAAAAACATACCTATTTCAAAAACAATGAACAAGGTTTTTCTTTAAATAGTATGTCAAAATGTTTCAACCGATCAATCAAATCAAAGTGTTTTTGTTCAAAGTCATACAACTGCGACATTACAAGTTAAACCAGGTGTCGATTTCAAAATCTAGATGTTTTTGGACAAAAAATGGACGCAACCCTCCAAACACTTAAATTTTGGTCCTAAATGATCTTTAACGTTATAATAGAATTTTATTTTAAGTAAAATATTTATTTATTGCACAAACATGCGGTACATTTACAGTCATGACTTATTGTATCATTTTGCAGAAAGTGTTAAGACCATTCACTATCACGGGGAGCTGGAATCCCTTCAGGACGCTAGCACTGACATCAGAGCGCTACTGCTTTCAACTATGAGGGTAAGTGTAGACATCACAGGTCTAACTAATTAATTAGTTTAATCTCTGCTCTACATGTCCAATTAGTTTAGTTTGTTACTGTAAGATAAGATAAGAAAGAAATTTGTATGCAGACTTAGCTGAAGCTTAGCTATTCTATGTATTGGGACAATTTTTTTCCAACTGCATTTCCCATCAGCTTTTAATCAAATTTGTTTACAGAAGATTGTGTAGCGTTTGAGAGGCCGGAGCACACTCTGCAACTCTCTGATGAGTTAAGTTTTTGAGGTCTCTAGTCTTCTTATGAAGCTTTTTGTGCCCAGTAAGTTGGAAGCTAGAATGTTAGGGTGAATGGTTTATAATGTTCCCCCCTCGTTTAAAACATTCATATCACCACATCAAGGGTTGGCTGGAAGAGATTTCTGCTGAAATAAGCTCCTTATGTACAATTTTTTCTTATTTTGCATGTTTTCTGTATGTCATTTATGCAGTAAAGTATAAAAGGTTAGGCTTGTCTTGTATTTGATTTGCTGATTATTATTAACTTACTCCTCGGAAGCCTCGCGCACACAGGCCAGGTATCTCTGCACACGCAGGCTGTTTGGGAACTCCTTGCTCAGCAGCACAATGCAGTGGTCAGCGATGTAGTAGTTGTGGCAGTCCAGGGCCGCAAATATCACCTGCTCCATTATTACATGCTCTGGAAATTATGGAACATGTAAGGAGGTGGCCGTTAATTATGTTTTGCAATTTTTTTAACCCTCCTCTCATAGTGCGTATTTTTTAGTTTAACCTGTCAAATTATGACCTTGAAAAGAACAATAAAAAAATATTGTTATGGTGATCTGATCAGGCCATTTAGAATTCTTCATATTACGTATATTAAATTGTATCTGTGCTCTATTGCTTTAGATTTATTTGAAGGACATGAGTGATAACTTTACTTGTTTAAATTCATTTTCGTGGTGATGCCTTTTTAAGGATCCTGCCAATGGCTCTAGTGTTTCAGTAAACCTTGTTGTATAAAGGTTTCTGAATGTCTTACTTTCATTCCCAAGATTGTCAATGTTGTTGGCAACGATATCTTGCCACAGATCCATCACCTCGTCGCTACGTCTCTCGTTATTCTCTCTCCATTCCCTCAGAAGCTCTTTGGCCTCTGAAATGGAGATACAAACATGAACAAAAAAGTAAACAAGATGTTAGTCTTCCAATCGCAAGATGCTTACCACTTAAACTGAGATCATCATAATTATAAGACATGGTTACGGTATGAGTCGCCTCAGGATAAGGATGCAAAAAATTTATTTACGCTTGTTTTTAGAATTACAAAAATAACCTACAATAACTCAATTCAACGTAAAGAAAATTCTAAAATCAAAATGACAGGTAACCATAGAGTTTTTTTTTTTTGTTCTATTTTTTCCTTTATGGAAAAGGCTAAGAGCTTAAGCCCATACCGCCTGGTCTTATTTTAATTTCTTTTCTCCTCTTCATATTGATTGAGGCTAAAAGCCTTGTCTTTCCGTAGGTATTTTCTTCAATCTTTATTGTATATTCGAGGCACAAAGCCTTGTCTAACGTATTTTATTCTTTAACTTCATAATCCAGTATGTTTAGGTCAATCCGTGTTGTCAAATCAGGTAATATAGGTCTATTCCGGTGTATTATTATTTTTCAAATAACTCCAATGGTATTCTTGATAAAATTATAAATAGGGTAAAATGCTTCGTTATTCTTAAGGAGATCCTGAATAGAGCGCGGGACATCCAGGGCTTCTTTGTAAATGTTCAATAAGCTGTCAATAAATACTAGTCTTTGTATATTGAATTGAGGGCAATCAAAAAATATATGATTTAGAGATTGGTTTTCAGAATTACAAAATGTACAATTTGGGGAAGGAATCATTTTCAATCTATGTAAGTGTTCATTAAATCTGCCATGTCCAATTCTCAAACGACAAATTGTTGTGTAGAAGTTTCTATGTACATATTTTCCGACGATAAACCATGGTCTCTTAATGTCCGAGTTAATATAGCTGTACCATTTTCCTTTTATTTGTGTCGTTTCTCTCCAATGAAGCATCCATTGATGTTTAATATTCGTTCTAATGTCGGTTTTGCAATCTGAAGCTGGCAACTTAATGTTCTTGACAGGTATTTGGTGAATATTGGGGTTTTTTATTATAGAGCTGGCAAGTTTATCAGCGAGTTCGTTGCCAGAGACGCCAATGTGAGATGGTGTCCAAAACAAACGTATTTCTCTATCTTGATTGAGCCAAAGCCTACTAATTTTCTGCCTTATGTTATAAATAATATAGTTTGTGCTACCATTGTACGTGGGATTTGACAGTGCCATTAAAACGCTCATGCTGTCCGAAATTATCAACCATTTCTTGAAACTGAGGTTAGTTGATTCTATATATTCTAAAGATGCATAAATGGCTTGAGCTTCTGCTGTGTATATACTTGCACTTGATGGTAATCTGAACCCATGTCCCAATTTAGTGACAGGATCATAGTAAGCCATGGAGACGTTTTCGTTAAATTTCGAGCCATCTGTATAAATTTGTCTAAACTCTCTGTGTTCATCCAATTTATTGTAAACTGCATATTTATCACTCAGTGTCCTATCTATGTGAATCTTCAACCCACAGAATTTGCTCTCATATGATCCTTCATAACAAGGCAAAGTACTACTGTTGTAGATATTATATTTAGTCTTATAAGTTAAAGTTTCTTGAATGTTACAAGTTAAAAAGTTATTAGAGTTAAGCCTTAGCAGTTTAGAAAGAAGGAGATTGCCATCTTCAGACAACAACTTGATAATGAAATTAAGTTTTAAATTATTGAATCTGATCATTAATGGACACAAGTTACACTCAACCTGCATTGAATTAATTGGAGATGATTTAAAGGCTCCTAAGATTAGTCTTAAATTTATATTTTGGATCTTTTCAAGTTTATCTACTAATTTTGGATCTATACAATAACAGAAAAAACCATAGTCAAAGTGACTTCTTACAAGGGCTTTGTATAGAGTTAAAAGAATCTTAGGATCAGCACCCCAATGGCTGCCAACCAAAGATCTTAAAGTGTTGGTAGCTCTTAAAGCTCGTTCCGTTATGCAATCAACATATCTACACCATGAGAGATTCTGTGTAAAAACTACACCCAAAAACTTTGTTTGAGATTGAATTGGTAATAAGTTATTGTCATATTGTAGCTTAACTGGGATGACTTTTTTCTTTGAGAATATGACTACTTTAGTTTTAGCTGGACTGATTTCTAGATTTAAATATTGAAAGTAACTATGTAATTTTTCCAGTGCTAAATTTAATTTTTGAGTTGTGTGTGTGATGTTATTACCACTGCAATAAATAGCCAAATCATCGGCAAACTGTAAGTTGCTGACTTCTGTTCCTAATATTTCATTGAGCCTGTGGATGTAGAGAATATACAATAAAGGGCTCAAAATGCCACCTTGACAGACGCCTTTAGTTGACAATCTAGGACCAAAAATATTATTGCAACTCATCTTAACATAAACTTCTCTTCCACTGATAAACTCATAAATCCACCTAACACATTTTTCAGGTATTCCCAAAGAAGAAAGAATGGTACATAAAACAGAATGATTAATGTTATTGAATGCTCCTACAATATCGAAAAAAATACAGACAAGATGTTTATTACTGTTAACCGCAGCGTCAGTATCATGGAAGAGATGCCCTATACTTTCTCTTGCTGACCGACCGCGACGAAACCCGAACTGATTTCTTGGAAGAATATGATTGGATTCAATATAAAACTCAAGACGTTGTTTCATAAGTTGCTCAAAAAGTTTACCTGCACAAGATGTTAATGCAATGGGACGGTAAGAGTCTGCATCATTTGGATCTTTTCCTGCTTTTAGAATTGGAACCAAGCAATCTTGTTTCCACTCTTTTGGAATTATTGATTGTTCCCAGAGTAAATTTAAAATATTTAAAAATTTCACAAGGCAATCTGTTTCCAGTTTTTGAAACATTTTGTAAGAAATGCAATCTAAACCAAAGGTTGTGTCTTTACGTGACTTGATAGCTGCTTTTAACTCATCTATGGTGAATGGATTGATAATGTAACTATTGTTGGGGTTTACGGAAGAAGTATTATTTATTTGCATTGGTTGTGAAACAAAGTCAGGTGTATATTTCCTTAAAAAGTTATTTATCCAAAATATTTCATTATTATTATTTAGTTTCGTACTTTTACTGTAGGATTTATTAAATTTACGCATAGTTTGCCAAATTTTAGAAATTGGAGTGGATCTATTTATTTCAGTACAATATTCCTTCCAACTATTTAATCTTTCTAATTTAATAATAAGTTTTTTCTCAGCCTGCATTTTTTTAAAATTAATATAGTTTAAATCACTAGGATCTTGTTTAAATATAATAAAAGCTTCCTTACTTTTTTGAACTGCTTTAGCACACTTTTCATTCCACCATGGCAGAGGAGGATGCCGGTATTTAAAATTGCTTCCCGTCTGTTTCGAGCTATTATTATTCATATTTGAATTTTGGGCCTGACTTCTAAACATCGATTGATTAATAGCTTTATGAATGATATCACAATAGTCATAGTAAGACTGTAGAGGATCGTTATGGTTAATAATAAATTCTTTAAGCATAGTGTTGGCGAGCTTTGAAAACTTATTCCAATTTACTAGCCGTAGATTAGGTCTTTTGAGTGCAGCTGTGTTATTTTGAGAAATAAAGTTGTTTGTAAAAGAATCAGTGATAGTGTTGAACAAAATCTCAGTTATTGTGGGTAGATGATAACTTCCCAGGGGATCATCATATACTGTCCAATTGCAATTAAGGGCTATAGAGGGACTGACTATTGTTAAATCCAAACCATTTGGTCTCCAGTTATTTGTACCTACAGTTGTTGGTTGTGTGTCATTTAATAACACTAAATTGCATTCATTTACAGCGTCGAGGACATCTCTTCCACGAGGACTGACAGATTGGCAACCCCACATGGTGTGATGTGCATTGAAATCACCTGCTACTAAGCAGGGTTGTGGTAAGGTATTAATGAAATTAACAAATTTTGTTTTTCTAAAAGTAGGACTACAATTTGTTGGGATATAAAGACTGGCCATTGATAATGAACTGTTATTAAAGTTTATTTTGATAGCAATATTCTGAAGTGAATCATCAAAAAATGTTTTTAATCTACTATAATGTATGTTGTTACGAATGACTATGGCAACACCATTGTGTTTATTGCCACAATCATTGCGTTCTATTGAGTATCCTTTAATATTTAAACGTTGTGTAGGCTTGAGCCAAGTTTCGCAAAGTAATGCTATGTCAATATTATTTTCATACAAAAATTGAGTAAAAATATGACGATTACATAACAGACTTTGAGCATTCCACTGTACTATCTTTAATTTATCTGTGAATTTGTACTAATGTTTTTGGTATCACTGGAGTTGAAAAAATCGCTTAAAACATCTAACACATTTTTAGAGGATATTGGGGTATCTTGTGTCTTATTTAATGTAATAATTTTTATAATGCTTTGTACTAAGAGATTCAGTGCCTTGTCATTTGATTTTAATAATGTCAAGAGATCGAGAGGCTTCTTAGGGCCGAGAGGTGGGAAATTCCCATTTTTGAATATGCAAATGATGGTGTCTGAACTTTTTGTCTGTTTTCTTGTATTTTCTTTTGCTTAATTGGACACTGAGCTGAAATGCTAACGTGATTGCCATCACAATGAAAGCATTTGGCCTGATCGATCGGAGTTTTACAAACTTTATATGAGTGGTCTTCTTTACAGATGGAGCAGCGCTCGGAGTTCTTGCAAAACTTTGCTAAATGGCCATACCTGAGACACCGGAAACATTGTTTGACTGGTGGAACATACGCTGAGATGTCATGCCGCCAACCGTCCAAATCCACGTAGTCTGGAAGAACTGACGTCGCGAACGTGATGGCTACTGTCTGCAGCGGCTGTTGAATGAAGTTATCATCAACTTTGGTCCTTTTTGTGAATCTTCGAACAGATATTATTTTCTTGTAACTTGATAGCATTGTGAATATCTTTTTGTTTGTCAAGTTGGTGGGTACATTTTTAATTATACCAGTAATTTCAGTGCTTGAAGCAGGTATATTGGCCTTAAATTGGTAGTCTTTTAAAAATGTAGCATTGTTCAAGAAGGCATTAGCAAGGCTGGCTTTTTCGAAGTATATGGCAATTTTGAACTTGTTCATTGACCTAAGGTATTTGATTCCTTTATTAAACCTTTTGATACAGCTAGATATGGACATTAGGTCTCGGGTTCCTATAGGTATATCCGCATTGGAAGACTCTACGAATACTACAAATTCTGTAGCACCGGAATCCTCAGGGTATCGTCTCTTGTAATCCGTTACCAGATAAGGTTTGTACTTATCTGCGCTTTCGACCTCTGACTCGGACGACGACGACGTCGAGTCTCCTTCAATTTTATCTTCAGCATCATCTTTTTTTCTCTTTCTTGTTCGCACCTTCCCCATGATTGGTTTCTTTTTATTTGTGTCTCCAGACGCCTTTTATTTCTAAAAACCCCGATTTATACACGAGTAATCGATGAAATTAATAAAAAACTTTGAAAATCCCGCCTGGTTATTTCAATGGTTTCCCGCGCCTTTTCGTAACCATAGAGTTTTGCGATTGTTTGACATATAGACGAATGCACTAGTGATGTGATCGGTTTTAAGAAAACCGGTTTTTTAATTATATTTTGGAAAACTTTTTATTTTGACATCTGTCAAGTGATAAACATCCAAAATTAGCACTCTTACGAAACTACAGCCAAATCCTGCCAAAAAACACACAGTGATCACGGACTCTACAACACCGGAAAGTTAAAACTGCGAAGTGCATCATATATTGGAGATTCACCTTAAAAGCAAGTAAAAAGGAAATTATCTGCAATTGAAAATCGCCAAACGTGGAATAACAAATAACTTGAAGGTACGTGGAAAAAATCACACCTCGAAATAATTACAAACCACAGATCACCTAATACTTACTACCCTCAATCAACTGTCACACACATTCTGAAAGGAGAAAGTGAAGTGTTGCCTCAAAAAATATAGGGTGACCACAAAAAATTTTGTGATACCATATCTAAAGATACAAATTATCCCAAAAACAATAATGGAGCGACAATTTGACCTACTTATGGAAAAATTTACTGTGAAACTGGACCGGCAGGCAGAGGAAATCCACGAAAAAGTAACTAACTCTTTAAAGGGAATGTTTGAGACGAGACTACAGCAAATTGAACTGGAAAACATCGTTTTGAGAGAAAAAGTCGAAAAATTGGAAAAATCCGTTTTGAACCTAGAGAAGGACAAAAAAAGGAACAATATAGTAATATACCAACTACCAGAACACAAACACGAAAATGTTGTAAAAAAAATCGTAGATATTATTAACAACGAAACCGGAATAAACATGGAAGAAAGAGATATCGACGCTACATATAGAATTGGACATGGAGAAATTCCTAGACCGGTTTGTGTACGCCTCATGTCACAGAACATAAAAAACATTATTATGCAAAAGAAAAGAATGCTAAATGAAATAAAAATTAAACCAGACTATCCAAAAGAAATCATGGAAGTGAGAAGGCAGCTAAGCAAACAAGTAGAAATCGAAAAAAGAAAAGGAAATACCGCCTTCATAAATTACGACAAATTGGTCGTGCTACCTAAAACAAAGGATGCTGAAAAAAGAAAAAGAAAAACCACCACCCCACCAATGACTGAAACCACACAGGAGCCAGATGAAAATGAATCTGAAACAATACCAGCCTTCAAAGTAAACAGGGTGGATGCGTTTTCTGTGATGAGAGCCAAATCTTACTCGTTACTAAATAAGTAGCAACCAATGAAGAACCCTAAAATACAAACAAACCACAACAATAACCACACCTCGCCCAATACGGCTGGTCCCCGCGGGCAGAGTAGACTAAAACCCTCCAAGCTCACTACTATTCAAGAAACAAAAGAACCAGCAGAAACAAAAGAATCAACAGAATGCTACGCAAATAATCAGCAAAATAAACCAAAAATAAAAGCAGAAAGGAATAATAATATTCTTATTGCTACACTAAATACAAGAACATTAAGAACAGACGAGAAACTCATAGAACTAGAACAAGCACTGAAAGAAATCAACTGGGATATTATAGGCCTAAGCGAAGTTCGCAGAATAGGAGAAGAAATTGAAGATCACAAAGACTATATATTCTACTACAAAGGACACCAGCAAGGAAAATATGGAGTAGGATTCTTAGTAAATAAAAATATGCAAAAATATATTGAAAAGTTTACTGGGAAATCTGACAGAATAGCATTACTGAGTCTCAAATTACCAGGCTACAAATATATATGGTCCATAGTTCAAGCATATGCACCAACAGAAAAGGCTAAGGAAGAAGAAAAAGGCATATTTTACAACGACCTGAATGAGATCATGAGCAGTCTTGGAAGGAATGTAATTGTGATGGGAGATTTTAACGCACAAATCGGCAAACAACTATGTGATGAAGAAACTATAATAGGAAACTACAGTTCTGGCAAAAGAAACAATAATGGTCAAAGATTGGTCCGTTTTGCCCAAGAACATAGACTATCTATAATGAACAGCTTCTACAAGAAAAATGAAAAGCGGAAATGGACATGGTCCGCCCCAGATAGTAGGACCTACAACGTGATTGACTTTATCTTAACAAATCTCCCTAAAAGCTTCCTTGATGTAGACACCGTCAACAAATTTAACTTCCACACCGATCACAGACTGTTAAGAGCAAAAATACTTAACAAGGGCCCAAAAATTAAAAGAAAAAGCATAGAAAGAAAGAGATGTGAAGTAATACTACCAATACCGAAAGACTTCTTAACAGAACTTCAAACTAGCATGGAAATAGTAGATAATGCAAAAACAATTCAAGAAAAATACGACACTCTCGAAAACACATTACAGGACTTTGCCAAAAAATACCTATGTAGCCAGAGAAACGATAAGGTTGGCACAGAAGCGAAAGAATTAATTAAACAGAGAAAAGCATTGTTCTCCGACAGGAAAAACAAGGCCAAAGAAATCACTCAAATCAGTAAAGACATCACACGTAAAATACGAAACCATAGAAAACAGACCCAACTAGAAACTATAAGAAACGAAATAAGAAAAACAGGAGGAATAAAGAAAGCTTTCAAAATCCTACGAGAAAAAACAACATGGATAGCAAACATCAAACATACCAATAGAGAAAGAAAGAAAATTATATCATCAAGATCAGCAATAAGAGCAAGCGCGACGGAGTTTTACAGTAAACTATATGAAGATACAGAGGAAAATGGCGAAGAAAGAAACACACTGGACGAAGACGAAGCACAAGAACACGTACCACCGATCCTAGCTAGTGAAATAAGACACGCAATACTATCGCAGAAAGCGGGTAAAGCCCCAGGAGAAGACAAGATTAGTAATGACATACTAAAAGGATCTGTAGAGGTGCTACTCCCACAATTAACAAAACTGTTCAACAAAATCATGTACCGCGAAGAAATACCGAAGCAATGGACCACCTCAACCATCATACTACTTCATAAGAAAGGGGACAAAAGCGAAATAGGAAACTACAGGCCCATAAGTCTAATGACCAATCTTTATAAAATCTTTTCAAAAGTAATCCTGGGACGCATGTCAGCCGAACTAGAAAGAAACCAACCACAAGAGCAAGCTGGATTTCGCAAAAACTATTCGACTATAGACCATATTCACGTTGTACGCCAAGTAATAGAAAAATGCAATGAATATGGGTGCACATACTATATAGCTTTCATTGACTATAACAAAGCATTCGATTCTATAAGACACAAAAACCTATGGAAAGCACTAGGCGAACAAGGGATAGACTCACAATATATCAGAAACGTTAAAGAGATTTATAAAAACAGCAATGCCAAAATAAAGCTAGAAATAGAAGGAGAAATATTCAAAATTCTCAGAGGAGTGAGACAAGGAGACCCAATGTCTCCCAAACTTTTTACAGCAACCCTGGAAGGTATATTTAGGAAGTTAAACTGGGAAAACCATGGCCTAGTCATTAATGGAACCCATCTAAATCACTTAAGATTCGCGGACGATATAGTCATCTTTGCAAATAACCCCACATCACTGAAAACAATGATACAGGAACTGGCAAATGAAAGCAGGGAAACTGGACTAACAATGAACACTGCAAAAACCAAGGTAATGACAAATAGCAACCAGGAAAAAATCATAACAGATGGGAAAGAGATAGAATATGTAACAGAATACATTTATCTGGGACAACTCATATCCCCCGTAGACTCAATGAAAAAAGAGATCTTGCGAAGAACAAACAATGCTTGGAAGAAATTTTGGTCGATGAAGAATATAATGAAAAACAAAAAAGTGCCCATAGCAGAAAAAAGTAAACTCTATAACACATGCATCCTACCCGCCCTAACTTATGGCTGCGAAACATGGTATCTCACTAAAGAAATGGAGACTAAACTAAAGGTATGCCAGAACTCAATGCAGAGAAGCATGCTTCACATAAAACTTAAAGATAAACAACGAATAAGAGATATCCAGAATAGAACAAAAGTTCTTGATGTGATTACAAAAATAAGACAGTTAAAATGGCGATGGTCTGGCCACATGATGAGAGACACAACAGACAAATGGAGCAAGAGAATCACAGAATGGTACCCAAGAGACAGGAAAAGGAAACGTGGCAGGCCACAGAAAAGGTGGGATGACGACTTGCCGGTCGGGTGGAGAAGGCTAGCTCAGGACAGAGCCACTTGGAAAAGCTTGGAGGAGGCCTATGTCCTAGGACAGCCCAAATAAATAAATATTAAAATGAAATAAAATAAAACTAATCAAATTTCAAATTAATGTAATTTAATTCATTGTAGCTAATTAAATTTAATACCAAGGTAATGTCTTGAATTTATGAATAATATATAATGAATTAAATAAATGTAATGAATTTTTTATGCAAACTATTTAAGTTGTGTAAAGAAAACTAATGTTAATGCATGAAAACGTTACCATAAATGATTGTAAATGTAATATTTGGGGAATAAAGGCTAATTTGAATTTGAATTTGAATTTGAATCGATGAAATTAATAAAAAACTTTGAAAATCCCGCCTGGTTATTTCAATGGTTTCCCGCGCCTTTTCGTAACCATAGAGTTTTGCGATTGTTTGACATATAGACGAATGCACTAGTGATGTGATCGGTTTTAAGAAAACCGGTTTTTTAATTATATTTTGGAAAACTGTATCGACGATAATCGGTATTTCTAGGTAGAGCAGCCTGTTCGATGATGTACAATTGACAACATTTCATTTTTTTAGCATACGTATTTTATTGTCTTAAAGGAAACTAGATACAAAATAAAAAGACCCATATTTTTTTTTATTTTCTGAAACACGCACGTTTTCTTATATTTTGTAAATTTTAAAGTTTAAAATATTTTTACCGGAAGTGACGAAACAACGAGGCTCACAATGTTTTCTTTTGCCTAACATCCTAAAAAAACATAGTTACAAAATGTCATTTTAGTATTGCCAGGGCCATGTTAAAAAACAGTTTCTGTATTTTTTTAACATCTGCAAATATGTTTTTCTTTTATACAATTAAATCAGCTTAGTTCAATTCATCGTCCCTTATTTATGTAGTTGTTCCTTTTTTTAAATGCACTTTGTGTCTGCAAAGCCTTTATCTGCGTTCGGAGTGTTTTTGCTGCCAGTTTGTTACTTTTGTAGCTACTTTTTCAAGGTTATTTATAATGGTAAGTATGGTAACCCTGATACTTATGTTGTGTGGCTTGCCAGATTTTTTTTTATCGTGGCACAGGCATGTTCACTGAGAGCCATGGTGTGACGTCATCAGCGTATTTTTGTGTATTTACCATTTTCTCGGAAATGCAACCACAGAAAAAACTGAAATAAATTTTTACGTGCTTTACAAAGCCAAATCTCGAAATGGTTTTCGAATTAGAGCTTCATACAATTTTGAAATGTTGTCAATTGTACATGGGCATGGCCGCCAAAATTTGTACCCCGGCAATTTTATGCTGAAATCTTAAAATCTTGGTAATGTGATCCTATAATATAGGATCCTATAATATTATTTATTGCTTTATAATAATTAAGTGATAGATTTTAATTTAATGGCTTTTTTATAAGGCAATTAATGAAAATTGTCAAATAGGAGACGCGCTATGTCATGTACGTTACCAAAACTCAACAGTGATAATTAGACTAAACAATTGAATAAAACGTATTTGTAGTATCTAGCTAGAATAGTTTTATTGGTACATACCTAAAATAACACAATCAAAACTATCGCTTATTGATAAAAATATCCCATTTTTTCTTGTAATTTCTATCCTGTCCATTACTCTTTGACAAAACATTTCATTTAACTTTGCAATAAACTTAGGAATCACTGAGTGATACATTATTTTTTTTAGAGCA
This sequence comes from Yponomeuta malinellus, assembly GCA_947308005.1. NCBI lineage: Eukaryota > Metazoa > Arthropoda > Insecta > Lepidoptera > Yponomeutidae > Yponomeuta > Yponomeuta malinellus. Next base: position 18,625,807 of record OX371003.1, read on the forward strand.
ATTAGCACTTAAAATTGTACAACATCCGTACATATTAATATCTTTGAAAATTGTACGTTTTTAACAAGAAAAGTGAAAAACATTAACTAGGTATATTGATAGAGGACAGTCATGGATCATGACCAGTCAGTAACGTACATGATGCCATAAAGTTGAAGTAACACTAAGTAAAAGGTACATAACAATATTAAAAGATGAAACACATGTATGTATGAGTGTATGTATCTACGTATGTATACACTAATACATACTTACATATATACATACATACACTTGTGAAGATATGTTTCTTCCACGAAGAATACAGTAAAAGTGACCCAGCTTGTGCTTCTCACCTTCCGGTGTTTAAATTTCTCTTCCACTCACATCATGTTCGCTGTTGCGACAAAACTAATGAAGTGGAAAAGTTTATGCCGCGGCGCCTGTAATTTTCTCGCATGCTAGTGTGCTAAACCTACTGGGTTGCAATATTTTTATTTAATTTATGAAAGTAGTTGACAACTCATCAACCTTTACATATAGGTACGCTTGCTACGAGCTTCCCAACTAATCGATGCACCCCGCCATACTATGTCGCAGTGATGCCAACCTAACGACCGTTTACTTTTGAATAGTGAAAACGACACTTCCTATTTTAAAGATATCATGACACTATTTTATTGAATACTTTTAATATCGTGATGTCGAATATTGTCCAGTAAAGCAATTGAGAAACAATTTCATCAGTTTTCATTAAAATTGTTCTAAATCATGACACACTCATACATATATTACAGGATTACGCGCAAAAAAAAAATACCGTCTGAATGTCAACAATTTTTTTAAGACTATCCTAAACATTCCACCCAATTCATTAACTAAAGGTTAAAGGTCTACTTTCAGTTTCTCATAAAGCTAACATCTTAACCATTGCTTTTGCTGCAACGTACATTCACTGTAACTTAATTCGCTGCAGAGAGCATTCGCTGTAACGTACATCGCTGTACCGTATTTCGCAGTAACGGAATGGAGTCTCAAAATGTGATCTATTTACTTAATTTCTATAAAACACTGACATAATAAATAAAATAAAGCTTACTGTAGTAAATTTGTACGCCGAAATGGCAAAACTTGAAGGAACGCATTATAATATAACATATGCGTGAATACTCATGAGTATGCAAATGAAGTAATTTAATTTGAATTGATTTAGAAAAAAAATGTTTGAACTATTGCCACACACTCGCTGTAGGTACCACGGCCTTAAGGTTCCTGTACATTACCGTTTTAGTCCGGCCAATATGTTACCGTAGTTCTGGTATCAGACAGGAGGTAACGGAATCGGTTGCATGCAAACATAAACTGTCCTAAAACAATAACCCCCAGTTTCTCGTACATTAACACGCTGTTAATTTACTGTTAACAGCTGTCCATTGACCAAAGTGCATACAAAAAAAAACCACTGATAGCTGTTAACAGTAGATTAACAGCTTGTTAGTATACGAGAAACCAGGGGTTAAATAACTATCCCATTATAATTATACCGTAGTGAAGCCTTTGTCAATAAATTCTCAACACTAATTTAATCAAAAACAGAGTACGTTATTAGTGAAAATCATCAGAAACGCTTACAACACTTACCGGACAATGCCTTGAAAAATAACCTAACTCCAAATGACCGACCACTTTCTGTCGTCGAATGACAATGACTGTGATGTTTACGCCACAAACTCTTTTTGATTTTTTTGTTTTGTTGAGGGGTTTCCTTAATTATTAAACAAGAAAAAACTACCATCTTAGAATAAACATATACAAAAAAGTTACAAAAATACGTAACCAAAGTCCGGTTTCGCATTTTAGCGGGACAGGTTTGAAAAATGAAATTTTAATGTTTTCACAATATTTGATCCAAATTCATTTACAAATAAGTCTGATCTTGCTTTGAAAACCAAACATGATGACGGCGGTGAACAATTTTTTAAGAAATAAGGTTCAAAAGAACCCTTTTTTTTGTCACAGTAATGAAGAGAAAATCCGCGTTTTATGTCTATATAATGAGCCGTTTTCAGTACAAATTCACAAAGCAATTCATAGATGGCGCTTACAGGCGTGGCCATAGAAGAACCGGAATACGGCTGTCAAAATTAATCTGCGCTAAGCAAAATTTGACGTGTCCCTGTTCTTGTATGTGCACGCCTATAAGCGCCATCTATGAAGTGCTTTGTGAATTTGTGCTGAAAACGGCTCATTGTTAGTAGCATGTTATCTGAGTGCGAAAATTGCAAAATGCTGATCCAAATAATAAACTCTTTCTAAATCACTACAATGTGAGACGGATTTCATTTAGACTGGATAAAAAATATGTTACATTCTTTTGTAATGATTACTTACAAAAGAATGTAAAGTTGTGCCTGCCAAAACTGACCAAATGCTCTTTGATAATTGGTTTACTTGAGGAGGCCAGCCAACATATTTTTCGTATAAACCATAGAGTATCTTTTGTTAACCTGGTATACACTGACATAGAAGTCCTATGGATATATCCTCAGAACATTGTGTTCTGAGGATATATCCGTAGTCGGCGCGTCCTGCATAGCGGCCTACTACGTATATATACGTAGTCGGCATTCAATGGGTTAAGATGTATTATTTAATCGTTAAGTTTGTGTAGATTAAAATAAAGTATTCACGTAGCTTTTAAAACCACTTTAGGTCACTGATCGTGATCCACGGATTTTATAATTGTCTAGAAATCTATGAAATTTATGATTAACATAATATATATTATATTATGTAATATTTGAGTTTCCAGTTTTAAAGCATTTCTTCTTTTTTCTTCTTTTTCTGTTTCATTCCAGGTAAAGTGAAGCAGAAAAAACCGCCCAAGTGCGAGCCGGACTCGAGCACGAAGGGTTCCGTACCATTATCTATACAAGATTAGACACAATGATTGAGATAAAATGGCAAAAAATTACGTTTGTTGTTGGGAGCCCCCCCTTAAATACTTTATTTTATTCTGATTTTTTGTACTTGTTGTTATAGCGACAACAGAAACATATTATCTGTGAAAATTTCAACTACTTAGCTATCACAGTTCATGAGATACAGCCTGGTGACAGACAGACAGACAGACAGACAGACGGACAGTGAATTCTTAGTAATAGAGTTCCGTTTGGCATCATTCCGGTACGGAACCCTAAAAAAGAAAAATCGAAACTAGCGCGTGTCAGCTCGCCTAGGTAACGCGTCTCTAAATATTAAAAAAAAAATAAAAAAAAAAAAACGCTATCTCCAAAACTCGACATTGGACCTTTTAGACGAGGCCAATAGACGAGACAATCGAGTAAGCCAGGCGAATATTGGCCTCGTGTGAATGGAACCAGGCGAATGCATTGGATTGTCCCAAGCTAATAGCTTATGCCAGTCGAGTGAATTAGAACGATTTCGAATTTGCTGGCGCTAGTGCTTCCCCCACTACTTTTCCATTGGATTGGCTTGTGTATTGGCTTCATGTGAAACGTGTTTCCGTCCCGGGCGAGTAAGCCAGTCCAATACATGTCATGTCGTACGTGTTGTTTTATTGAAGAGATTTTGCATATCCAAAATCTCTTCATGCATTAGCTTAATAACATTTTTGAACGTAGCTCTTAAAGCAATTTTACGTCTGTCCATCGTTAATAGAAATGAATTTTATTTACTTTACTTATTTTTATCGGTATCGACTGGCTTGTGTGTGAACGACATGAAGAAAATTTTGCGTTTCTCACTGGATTGGCTTACTAGACTCGCTTATTGGATTGTCTCGCCTATTGGCCTCGTCTAAAAGGTCCAAATTAAGAATTGAATTGAAATTAGAAAAAAAAAATCCGGTCTATGGTTAATCGTTTCATTTTACGCAAAATGATTGCTTCTTTAGCTGCTAAAACGCTTTTTTGTGTGGTTAATTTCTACGTGTGTAGAAACAAGTCTAGTTGTGGTTCGAAACGTGAAAGACGTCTTCAATATGTCTGACTTGAAATTAATTTTAGATTTAGGTTTTTAGTTTGTATAAAGGTAGTTTTATGAGTTTATTTTAGTGTTCTACTGCAATATGGATCATACGTGATTATAATAACATAAAGGTACGGGTGGATTTGTCCTCCAAAGCATTGATTTCGTTCTTCCTTTCTTGAACAATTCATGCTTTTTATGTCTCATGCCCTTTATCTCGCAGTTTTGTTTTCTTTTGTCCTCGAATCGTTCGTACGAACGAGTTTGTCGAGTTCGATGTTCTTCGATTACGTGCGATGTAATGATGTGAAATTATTTTGTCCGACAGATCGATAAGAAGGCTACATAGAACGAAGATATTTATGTTGTTGATCGCCGTATGAAGCTCTTACGTGTGATCAGTAGTTATGCGCGCCACGGACATTGTGCGGAGCGCTGTGTGGGACTAGGTGCATGTGTGAACAGTGCGCGGAGGCACGCTTCCTGACTAACTCGTGATAGTAAAGTAGTAAAATAGTGTGAATCATGGATCAGTTAGTGCAGTGCCCCGTTTGCACGCTCTACCTGCACAATGGCATGTCCTTGGAGTCTCACTTGGACACCCACCCCAAGGACCAGGTGATCAAGGCACTCTGCTCCCTGTCTGCCAACAGGCCCTATGGCTCCAGTAGGTCCACCACTCCTATGAACTCGGAGCGGTCCTTCAGAAGCAGATCTCACACTCCTGCAGCTGAAGAAAGTAATGCCAAGTGGAGCAACAGCCACACTACAAGCGAGCATGAGCGTTACTGGCGTAGAACGCCTAGCCGGACCCCCAAGAGCTCCACTGTGACTCGTAGTAACACACCTGACATAAGAATGAATGAAGTCTCCACTGACAGTGCCAATACAGTCACTGCTACTCCTGTGTATCCAAGTGGTACATATCCAGGTAGATTAGATAAATTACTTCCACCCTATGAAGTGAGCGTGGCACCAGCGGATTATGAGCAACCATATCAGTACCTGCAGGACCAGCGTGAGGAGAAGGAGATTAAATATTCACGCAGTGCTGAATACAACTCTCTGCACAGTACCAGCAATGTGTATGCTTACAACATGGCCCCTGGTCCCTCCAGTATGAAGCTGCATAATGCCTTGCTGCCCTCTCCTGTTAAGAGGAGCGAGGTGATGCTACCTAACAAGAAGCAGGCACCAGACTTTCTAAAAATACTCCCACCCAAAACCAAAAACATTGCTCTTTTGAAAACTACCAATATGGGATCTGTTCAGTATCTTGCACCGGCCGTGATGGTCTCCACAGGACCCACATTTGTGCAAAAGAACTCGCCGAACAGTCTCATAGTGACAGCTAACATCCAGAACTCAACACCATCGGTGCAAAGCAAGAGCATTGCCACTCCGCTGTCAACAAATCACTACAGCCAAATGAGTTCCAGTTCCTTTGCTCCAAACACAACTGTTGTGACAAAAAATTCACATTCACAAATAATTTACAGCGAAATGGTCCACAATGTTGACGGTAAAAGATTTCTGCCAAGTGTTCCAGCTGTACTTAGCACCCAAGAGAGTGTCACTAATGTTGCACAGACCAGCTCTATGTACCAAAATGTCATGGTCTTGGACCAATTTGGCAATACCTCGTGCATGTATACTCCACAGCAGCTTTTGCCTAAACCAGCTACCTCTATGTATAACCAAATCTCAACAAATATCATAGACAACAAGCTCCCAGGGGAAACAAACAAAACTTTGATCATAGAAGTGGGTCCTATAGAGTCCCCACCCCCTACTGAAGCTCCTAAGGACCTTGTGTATGCTACTCCAGCCCCACGACCTGAAGTGTTACACTCTGAGAAGGTTAGATCTGAGAGACGGCTACCAGAAAAGCCTGAGCCAGCTAGGGGAAAGGTAGAAACTCCAGGCCCTACCAAGGGACTCAAAATCCTTAGCAATATCAAAGTAGAGGTGCCAGTACAGCATCACAAAAACCTGCTGAACACCATTGTCGATCTGACTGTTCCTTCTGAGAATGATTACACAAACAGGTCCAAATCACCTGAACATATTCTGCCAGATATAGAGATGAACCAGGCCAGTATAGCACAGGAGCAAGCGCAACCTTCTGTGTCAACTGCAGATGTTTCAGTAGTTTCCAATACTTTCTCTGTGATAAAGAATGTTGGTAACCCTCCGTCTTACAAGGATTCAAAGCAACCTGATAGTAAAATCCATGAGAATGAGTCATCAGACAGCTGTCCTGTCCCAGACTTGATATGCAATGAGAAGCCTTCAATATCGCCATGCAGTGAGCTGTCCGACAATGGGGACAACGCTACAGCGCATACGCCGATATTACCCAAGTTGGAATCTAGTCACATCACTCTAGAGATCAAGGAAATCAAAAAGGAGACCATCATTCCAGTAAGGAATTATAGGAGTAACCCACTACGACTGAATAACATCTACGTTAAAAAGAACAAGAAAGTTCTGCAAATAAAAAATGCCAAAACATTCCCTGTCGCCAGCACCTCGACTTGTGGCTCCGACGCCAGGCCCGGGCCCTCGCGCGCTTCCCCGCGTCTCCCTGAGGACTTTACCGTCACAAAAATCCATACAGAAAAATCTGATAATGAAGAAAGAACCGGCAGACTAGAAACAGTATCCATAAACAAAATCACCGAAAAGGATGAGGATCAGCGCGATTTTGACGCAGACACTGAAGAGCAGTCGATGGACATGGAGCTAGAGCCAACCGCTGAGTCTAGCTACGCACCCCAACTAACAACCACCATCGATTTAACGCGCGTAAAAGACGAGGTCAATAGTAGCAACGACACAGGAATGTCAGAGCGCGAGTTCACCGAACTAGAGTCGCTGCGACCTATTAATGTCGTTCAACCCTACAACAACATACCTCACGACTTCGATGACGACTCCAACCACAGAGAGCTGTTAGACTTGGAGGCCGCGTCGAAAAACAGGCAGTTCGTGAGCATGATGAATGACAACTACTTTGGGGACAACATTTACGCGGACTACTTCACGCCAGATCGCGTGGAGTCCTTCGACACGGTCAGGGAGCCGTTAGGGTTCAATAAGGACGGTCGGAAGGTTGAGGTGTACCTTTGGGGCGAGTCTTCGCAGAAGGAGAACGAGTTCGTGCTTCCGAATTTCATCCACGAGAGTTATAGGATCGCTGAGAGCCACGGCTCGTATGCGCTGGCGGCGACGGAGGGTGACGGTGGGGATAGCAAGGCTGATGTCTTGAGTGAGAGCCGGAGCGAGAGTGAAGCTCCACTGAACATTTGCGCAGATGAGCGGATGCCGCCCCGTGGCGAGCTCAGCGGGCAAGAGAGCAATGGGGACATGGAGTCGTCGTGGACTGGGGTGAGTAGTTTGTCTAAAATTTTGATAACAATGTTCTTTATTGTATACCAGGAAAAAACAAACATAAAATATTAATCCATTTTGCGAATGCCCCAAATCCACAATTAAATTTTTGACGAGGCATATATGATTCATTGGACAGGGAAGTTGCACTGCACAAGCGAATAATTGGGGAAACAGTAGGCATTTTTGAAATTACAGAAATACAAACCCTATTAATAGAATTTTGACGACCAACGTCACTAATACATGGGTCAGTGACAGTCATTTTGGTATATTTTTTATTATCCAAAACTCCGTACAGCTGAGGTAAAACCATATCTAGGTATAATTTGGACTCATGTTCGTGATTTTTTTTGATCCTATAGAGATTAAAAAAATATATTGACCGGCGGCCCTAGATATGTAGGACATTGAAAAGTAATATATATTTTATCAGATTTTAAATACTAACCTTTAGAGAGTAAAACACCGGATTTAGGGGTAATGTCGGAGAACACAGACTTGAAGCTTGAACCGTACTAGAGCGGCATTCGGAAAATTACACCTGGCGGACAAGGAAGTAACCAAGTGGATTAATGGCCTCTGTTTCGTATTTTGACTAGCTGTATACCATACACTGTTCCGTGTGGTGCTGGATTAAGAATAGCATCACTCCATTTCCTTCCATGGATGTCGTAGAAGGCGACTAACGAAATCAATTACCTGGAGACGGGCAGCAGTGTCTTCATAAGATTCCAACCGCATACTGCGATCGCCAACCCGCCTGTTGCAAGCGTGGCGATTATGGCAAAACCCCTCATGGTTATGAATACCACAAAGGAGGCCTATGTCCTGCAGTGGGCGTCAAATGGCTGATGATGATGGTGATGATACCATAGGTCAAATAAATAAATACTAAAGCGGCAAAAATAATAAGGAGCAAAATCCCGCATCCCAAGGCAACATTTTTGCCTGACTTAGATAGGACACCTTCCTGGCCCTAGATTCTGCTAATGCGAACGTGCAAGAAACTCCCTTGACAGATTTTTTTATTGCATTTTCGCTTCAAATTCACTCACATAAACGCGTCAAGTCATTGTAGCTTCAATTTATTAAAGACATGTTTCAAAGTCAGTGGTTTTCCACTGGTTTGGTAAACTTTTGTCTTTATGGAAGATGGCCCCTGATAGATGCCGCTTAGTACAGTCAAAGCGGTACCACAGAATGACTGACTCACTGATTTGATGATGGGTTGCAAGTTTATCAAAGTAAATCAAAGTATTTTTACTCAAATAACACAGAAACTGTGACTTAATGAACATTACAAGTTCAACACCTAGTTTATGAGTCCATTTCAAAATCTAGACCATTTTGGAGCAAAATGGAGTCTTGCATGGAGGAGGCATGATACTTAATTAACCGAGTTTACATAATAATATTATTCTAAACTCATGCATTGAACTGGCTTTAATTCCAGACATCTTTGTCATCTAAATAATCCTTAATGTTATGGTAGCCTTTTTGGGACAAAGTGTGCTTTACACATAGACTGTTGTGTTCAACTTAAACTGGATTTGGCGCCTCTCCCGTTGGCAGATATATCCGGAGGTGCCAGCGCCGGTGCCCTGCGACCTCATAGCGCGTGAGAGCTGGCTCTCAGACGGATCAGACATGGACAGCAACGATAACAACCCGTAAGTTTTCATTTCTGGTAGTTTTCTAGATTAAGTCAGAGACTATGGAGGTGTGATGGAGGTTAGTCATAATTATAGTCAGAGGCACAGCATTTGTTATTATTTAGATAGATAGAGAACACTTATTAATTTCAAAAAATATATATTTACACAGTTTTCAATTACATTAAAATCACTGTGACATCACATAACTCGTTGGCGAGAATACGTAGGCGGAAAGGTTGGTCTAAGAAAAACTGCCTAAGTAAGCTTTACAAGTTACCAAGTAACATGCGACCAACTTTTAAAAGGAAAACTACGTACAAATTCGGCAAAAATTCTGAAAATGGAATTAGCTTTGAAATAAAGTTCGTAAAGTTCTTTGTTCTAAAGGTAAAGCAGGTAAAAAAGGTGTTTTACCTGCTTTATATCATTCTATGGAATCCTACACTGCGCGTGGCCCGACACGCACATGACCGTTTTTTGTTCCGGTAGTCGTGTAAAAATACAGAAGTCCGTTCGCGGTGCTGAAAATGTCAATGTGAACTTCATTTCTCCTTTATTTCTGAGCTGTGAACCAAACTTAACTTCACTGTTGTATATCTACATGTCTGTAAGTATAGGAGCGCGCCAATGCTCGCTGACGATAACGACTAAATGATCATTGCCCGCCGGCCTTCTTGCAGAGTGGCAAAGCAGCCGGATCGCAAGGAGGCGCGCGCGCACGCGTGCGGCACGTGCCCGCAGCAGTTTGCGCACGCGCGTGAGCTGCGCGCGCACCGTGCGCTCGCGCACGCGCCGGCCCCCGCCCCCGCGCCCGCCCCCGCCGGGCCCCCGCCCAAGGACTACTCTAGGATCATGAGCGCCCGGGCTATCAAGAAGGAGGAGAAGCCTGATGATGCTATCTTGACAGGTAGACACTATAATGGCAAACGCAGCTAGGACGCCCACCAGCTCGCTGGACCGACGATCTGAGGCAGATTGCTGGCAATGACTGGATGGGGTTGACCGAGGATGGACGAAAGGGGCGTGCCTTGGGGGAAGCCTATGTCCAGCAGTGGACGACTATCGGCTGATTGATTGATTGAGACACTATACAGGCCTATCCACGTTAAAACGAACCGGGGATGTGCAAGCCCAACGATGCATATTAAAATAAAACCTTAAAAACTTGTGTTTCTTATTTTATAAGATCGTTAAATTCTCCTCAAACCCATTATGTTTTTATAAATAACTTAGAGACAAATACGAGCAATACGAGCGCAGTAAAACACAGACACCAAGTCCAAAACACAAATTTTTGAGGCAGTGAAAAAATCCTGTTGTAAAATTACTCCATAACATTGTTATTATTTGTTATTACGGCTGATGATGATGATGATGATTGTTATTATTTTAATTACATTAAAGAGGAGCTGTCACGAAACAACGTATTGAACATACAATTTTTCTTAAAAAAATTAAGCGAACTGATATTTTTACCCGACTTTAAAAAAGGAGGAAGTTATATATATATTTTTGGCTATGTTCCTCCTTAACTCCGCCAAATATTAACCGATTTCGACAATTCTTTTTTTGTTCGAACAGATATAACGTCCCATTTGTCCCATTGTAATTTGGTGAAGATCTGATGAAGACTTTCAGAGATGGAGAACGGAACTCTTCAATGGACAGCAGTAAATAAGGCCTAATGGGGCACATTCTTTAGGAAAATTCGTACGTTTCATAAAATAGCGTAAAAGTAGTCCCAAGGTAATTTGGTGATGTTCTGGTGAAGACTAACGGGGATGGAAATTGAGAACGTCAAATTTTAAAGCAACGAATTAAGTAGGGTAAATTATGGTTATAAGGGACTCGTATATTTTTTTCCCGCTCCCCCATTAAAAATTGAAAAATAAAAATTTTTGAATAAAATTTTTTTTTGAATAAAACATAAAAATTTTTGAACAAAAAATAAAAATTTTTGAATAAAAAATATAAACAAACCGACTTCGAAACACTACAGCAATAAAAAGTTACAAATAATTTAAATAATTAAAAGTATGTATACATGTAGGTATTGTAGAAGTATAATTTGTAGTCGGTGCCCGGTTTCATGACCAGCACATATATTTTAGGCACCGAGTCCAAATTCTACTTCTACAATACCTTCATGTATAAGTACTTCTAATTATTTAAATTATTTCTAACTTTTTAGTGGTATTTAGTGCTATAGCTGTATTTTTTTATTACTTATGATGCATATTACATTACATTATTCATAATAATAAAATTACATATATCAATGTGTTACCAATAAATCAAATTAAATTACATTTCAATGCCTTATCAAATAAAATAAGATAAAATAAAATTACATTTCAATGTGGTACCAAATAAAATAAAATTACATGTCATGATTAATTATTATTTAACTGGACAAAATCCATCAATGTCGTATGGTGCCAGGTCATGGAGACTACGCTTCAGTTTTGTTTTAAACATACTAAGATTCTCAGCGTCAATTATGTCGGGCGGCTGTTTATTGTACGCCTTTGCTCCAAAGACCTTCGTACACTTACTAGTTTTAGTTAGTCTGTTCCTTAAAAGTGATAGCAGGTGCACATTTCTAGTAGCTCTGCCGGATGTCACCTCGGGTATACATTGTGGTCAATCATAGAACTATCATTTAACCATTTCACTTATATACTTTACCCCCAGTTTCTCGTACACTAACACGCTGTTAATCTACTGGTAACAGCTGTCAGTTGACCAAAGTGCATACAAAAAAAAACCACTGACAGCTGTTAACAGTAGATTAACAGCTTATTAGTGTATGAGAAACCGGGGGTTAGTCCGCCGACCCTAGCATTATTTTATATTTTTGGTTTTATTAACATAGGGGTAAGGACTATTCGGTACTAACGAATAATTTTCATGATTCATAAAATTTCATATTTTTATTTTTAATCAATATTCATACAATTCAAAATGCAATTATTTCCCGTGAATTTTATTGTGGCGAGCACATGTCAACTCTGCACGCGCACTATAAGCTCCAACATTCCTGCATCGCGCAAGCAAAATGTTTAACATGACATACCATAAATATAACGTCCGACCAACATTAGTCGGACCGGCCCTCCCCAGGCATACGATCTGCCTGGCGGGAAATTTCCCTGAGCACGATCACCCGCTCTTCCCTACATTATTATTATTGTTTTTATTAATTGACATTGTAATTGGTAACCTTATTTTGACTTTTTCATGTATGATCTGATTTGACTAATAATTATATCAAAAATTTGTGAATCAATCTGTGACATGTATATGTCATGGATTGATTCACAAAATTATAGATCTCGGTCTGAAACAAATAATTTCATTTCATTGTTTCACCAGTCAATACGCTTGCTCGTCAGGAATGCTGCAAGATTCGAAGGCCGGCATCACTTCGACGGTACTAGAGGCTTACGAAGCCCTAGCGGATACCAAACTGCCAATCAAGACCATCAAACAGGAGAACAAGCGGAAGAGACGCGACTACATCTGTCCCACTTGCAAGGTATTTCTTGCCCTTTAGCAGGCAGTAGCACAATAGTTGCCACCTTAAATTGATTCTTATTACTTTGAATTAAAGTCCAAAACTAATGAAAAGTTTATAGTAGCTCTACCAGTTACTGGGGTCCTGGGAGTAACACTAGCGCCACTGAGGAAAAACAATCATATCTTTTTTTACAGATAAAATTCGCAAAAACTGTCAGTACAATCTCTCAATCATGTTAACAGTGATTTTGAACGTGGGACTAGATATCATTTATGCCAAACCAGCCGTTTCTGGCGTTAATGTTATCTAGTCCTAGGTTTTTTGCCTTAGGTTCAGGGCCATGGGTCCTAAAAATCGCTATTAACATGATTGAGAGATTGTACTGACACTTTTTGCAAATTCGATCCATAATACGCTATTCATTTATGTAGAAAGAGCCCAACGCTCCGTCTTAAAAGTGATGTACAGGAAACCTTTTAGATACCCCACACACTCTCTCCTGTGTGAAGCCAGAGTCCTCTCAGTCCGCAAACATTTTATTCTCACAATTTGTCTCACTACTCACAAAGAAATACTCCACTCAAGTGACTACAATCGCCTACTACAAAAGCGCGTCTACGGAATACCTGTCCCTAAAATAAAAACCACATTTGCTCAGAGGTTCGGCAAATTCATAGGCTCACCCATTTATAATAGAGTAGTTAAACACTGCGATATAAAACTTAACACTGTAACAAGAGCCAAGTATGAGATTACCCACTTCTTACTTGAACTGGACTACCAGAGCACCGAAAATCTAATAACGCAGCAATGAACTGTTTTAGTTACACAAGTCACTCTAATTTAAACTCGATTTTTTTTTAATTTCCTAGTTTTAAGCAACTTCAAATATGGGTTTACAAATTGCAATTTCTCTGTATACTAACGTAACTGGTTCCTTAAGATACAGGCCTAGCCTAGTTTAAGGACCCCTGGAAACAATGTACCTTATTTAACCACTCGTCTGCCGCGACACAGATCTGTGTCCAACTTAGTATGGGCCACCTATACGTTGCGTTCCGCGAGGGCAGTTCAGGAGTTAAACTCCAAGTTATGCACAGACTATTCAACACCTAATGTACACCCTACTGCTTATACTCTTAGTGCAATAAACAATTTTATACTTTACTTTACTTTACTAATAAAAGATGTGACTTTTCTTCCTCGGTAGCGCTAGTGTTACTTCCTGGACTCCCTCAAAGAGTTAATACTCTTTATAGCTTAGAAAGTACGATGAACCATTTTTCATCGTGCCCTGCGTGCCCTAACACGTGTACTCAGCGTCGCAAAGTTCTGGCCCGCAACCACAACAAATTTTTATATAGACTAATAAAATTTGTTTTAATAGAAAGCTGTTCTTTTTTGTCCAACTGCGCCAGAAGGAATTGGTTTCTGTGGTAACTGTAACTTTTTACCTGGAAGACTAAAATAAACATGTTTACAAAAACTTTTAAGTTATTTTTATGTTAGAGGAATTGTTTAAAAAAATATATCAAATTTTGACACCTGGTTTTTAATAATAATTCAACATGGTGGCGTGCCCCTCCTAAAGTCGAAAATTTGGATTTTTTATTGGGACTCTATACCTAACCGACATACATCAAAACCGTTTATTTTCCATCTTATGCGTAGCAAAACCATCTACAGACTGACTATAAACAGAAACGACTTTTAACTTAACAAAAAATCTCCTAATGTACTGTTCAAAATAAATAGTTTTATTCCCATTCTATAATCTCCAAGTTTCTTCATTCGCAAATATTCTATTCGAAGTCCGGTAGGTGTTATAACCTCCAATTTTCCACATCTCCACAAATACTCTATTCAAAGTTAACGTTGAAGAGCGGTGGTAGCGGAGCGGTAGAACGCCGGCTTCTCATTCGGGAGGATGTGGCTTCGAATCCCGGCATATACCAATTACTCAGTTTTCTAAGTTACGTACCTTTGTGAAGGTGTAGTAGCTATACCACTCGTTAACCGTGAAGGAAAACATCGTGAGGAAACCCTAGTGCTAAGTACAATGGCCCAACTATGAAGCTAAGTGCGGAAATGTAAGGTTTAACTGCTAACTACGTCTACAGGTGACTTTGAATTCGATGGACTTAAGAGGACATTCCAACCATGATACAAATGACACAAGTTTTGAAAAAAATGGGGCGTCAAAAAAGCTTTTTGTTTGGTGGTTACCCAAAATTACTTTACTTAAGCATAGACAAACAATATCAGGACGAAATGTTATAAAAATCGAAAAAAAAAACTGTGGGTCAAGCCCCTTATGGTCGGGGCCGGCCAACTCAATTGGGAACCCAAAGTTTTTTTACCTGCTGAATTGAAAACCGTTTCGAGGCTAACATCCAAATAACAGTATTTTCTATGTTAGAGATGTTTATCTCAAAAGATGAGCTTTATTTTAGCTTTAATTAATACCTATGACCTTCATTTGAACTACTTAACATGTGACGTCACATGTTTTAGGAGTAAATAAATTTCAATTCTAGCAACACTACAGCTAAGGTTGTCAAAGTATATAGTTGTCAAAATTTGCTAGGGAGGTCTATTCACACGGCAAACGCAATCGCGCATCTAACACAGCAAGTGTAGCATATGACGTCACGCAGTTTAATATTTAAAACAAATATTTAGTGGTGTTTAACTTGATGAATCGCAAAAAAAACGAAATTAGTTTCTTATACTATCGGAAAAAAAAAAAACTCAACTGTTTGAAAACTTTGCATTGCGAATTTGTTCTCTTAATTGTTTACGCATATCGGTCATATACATTTAACATATTAGAAAAAAATATTCAATGACATGGTAGATATTTCCAACCACTTTGAATTAGGATGTACTGTTTTTCACGATGAAAATAACATTCTCTCAAAATAGGGCTAACAATTTCAAATTCACCCTGTCGTTAACATTGAATGAATGCCTTCCAGGTAGACCAAGTGACGGACGTAGCTTTCCACGAGCACCTGAAGGTCCATCCGCTGGAGTGTCTGACGTGCGGCAAGTGCTTCTTCCGGCGCGCCAACCTCGCGTTGCACATCAAGACCCATCTCGGTATTAAGAACTACAAGTGAGTTTAGGTTTGGCTTCCTACAATTTATGATCCCACATTTTTAGCGCTAGAGTCCAAAGAGGATGTTTATTTCATGCTAGATATGTTATACATTCTGTGTTGAAGTGTTGAAAGTCATGTTGCGAGGTAAGTTTTGATCATCTTCTAGAAATTTACTTCTCGCCGCTTCTGACGTGACTATGTGATCGCGTCATCATTCTGACTTATAACTTGTAATTTACTAAAGGCTGTTGTATATGTAGTATTTAGTTAATAATGTTTAATCTCTAAGTGTATGTATTGGTTTTTTAATTTATTTATATATTTTATGTAATTATATCACAATGTAAGTACATTATTTATTTATTATCAATATACCGTGCCGCGCGTGGAACGCTCAAGATTGAACTGATTGAAAATCACTGAGGAGTAATACCCTTAGCAGTACGCTGAGTCAGCTGCCTATTGCAGCAGCAGAGACACACCGTGACCATTGTTTGTTAATGTTTTGTTAACTTTTCTGTTTTGTAGTTTCTCAATGCATTATGTTGTCAGTATGTCTAACCTCCTCAGTCCTGACCTTGAAAATAACAATGGTCTTCAATTGTTATTTTCAAGGTCAGGACTGAGGAGGCTAATGTTTTGTGTAACTGTTGCTGTAATATTTCTGGTTTCTTCCGTTTCTTCTAAATTATCCAACTACTACACAAAACAATTTATTATTCTCCTGGTTCTAGACTAGGATATCCTGTGCTACAGTAACCAGGCAATGACATAACAAACATGGAAATACACACATACTGAGGCCATTCATACAAATTCAGTACAGCGTATACCAGCCTCCAGCAGGAATGGAACTTATTTAACTTATCGCACGAGTCAAGTGTGTTACCACTTGACAAAAAAAAAGAAATTTCAATGTAAATTTAAGTATTCTGTGGTCTTTAACTACGCCTTTAGCACATGAAATGATTACGAAACAGTGAAATCGGTGCAGCGAAATTTCAGAGATCAATCAATCGATCCATCGTCGTTTAGCCAACCTCCGGCATCCATCGCTGACCACTATAGTCCACCGTCCGTCCTGTTGCATCCCAGAAGGCTATTATTTTTTCACCATACTAACCAGCACTCCTGTCTGCAGATGCGAGGTGTGCGAGAAGCGTTTCATGACGCGGCAGCGGCTGTTCGAGCATCACAACGTCCACACGGGCCGCGCGCCCGTCAAGTGCACTCTCTGCGACCACACCTTCCGCCGGTACTCCAACATGGTGCAGCATAGGTATGTACCCTTTATATGATGGCTGCAGACATTGTAGATCAAGTGCACTCTCTGCGACCACACCTTCCGCCGGTACTCCAACATGGTGCAGCATAGGTATGTACCCTTTATATGATGGCTGCAGACATTGTAGATCAAGTGCACTCTCTGCGACCACACCTTCCGCCGGTACTCCAACATGGTGCAGCATAGGTATGTACCCTTTATATGATGGCTGCAGACATTGTAGATCAAGTGCACTCTCTGCGACCACACCTTCCGCCGGTACTCCAACATGGTGCAGCATAGGTATGTACCCTTTATATGATGGCTGCAGACATTGTAGATCAAGTGCACTCTCTGCGACCACACCTTCCGCCGGTACTCCAACATGGTGCAGCATAGGTATGTACCCTTTATATGATGGCTGCAGACATTGTAGATCAAGTGCACTCTCTGCGACCACACCTTCCGCCGGTACTCCAACATGGTGCAGCATAGGTATGTACCCTTTATATGATGGCTGCAGACATTGTAGATCAAGTGCACTCTCTGCGACCACACCTTCCGCCGGTACTCCAACATGGTGCAGCATAGGTATGTACCCTTTATATGATGGCTGCAGACATTGTAGATCAAGTGCACTCTCTGCGACCACACCTTCCGCCGGTACTCCAACATGGTGCAGCATAGGTATGTACCCTTTATATGATGGCTGCAGACATTGTAGATCAATCGTATCGTATCGTATTGTATCTTATCGTATTCTATTGTATTTATTTTATGTTTTGGTACATTTCATACACTTAGACACGCCATTATATGAATAAGATGATAATAATTGATCGTCATCTGATGATGATCAATGATGATCATACGATGTTTATCTTGATGGTGATGATGATCAGCTCGAAGCACCAGATCTATCTTCGACTCGCGAGATCTATCA
Source organism: Yponomeuta malinellus (assembly GCA_947308005.1). NCBI lineage: Eukaryota > Metazoa > Arthropoda > Insecta > Lepidoptera > Yponomeutidae > Yponomeuta > Yponomeuta malinellus. Next base: position 18,643,657 of record OX371003.1, read on the forward strand.
AAAATTCAATTTCAATTATGTTGTCTCTCAGCTTAGCTCGGGACACACTCCTATTCTCTCGGATAGCTCCGAGAACTAGTGAACTCTGCGATCTACATATGAGAGATGATAGAAGTGTCTAAAAAGAACCCTGATCAGATGATCTAAATGATTTAAAGATACAAGGTAGTAAGTAAGTAAGTCTAAAAAGTAAGTCATAAGACACGATGTGCAAAATCAAAGGGCGCACTGTAACATGGTGTAACTCAGATGGGTACATGGCAATGAGGTCTTTGGCCACGAGGTCCAATAGATGGCGTGACCAAACCTGTAAATACGTAATATTAATAAAAGTACCTCTTTAAAAGCAATCCTTTAGCGACATCCGTTGCCAAACTCTTCACCACCGACAGTACTAATCTTCACCCCCGACCGAACTCAGGGACCGACACCACTTCCACAAGAAGCCGAAGATCCGCGACTACGTGTGCCACTGCGGCGAGGTGTTCCACTCGCGCGCGAAGCTCCGCTGGCACGCGGAGACGCACGACGGGAAGCCGAAGGCCTGCCAGTACTGCTCGGACAAGTTCGTGCACGCCTCCAGCCTCACGCGCCACGTGCGACGAACTCACAACGCTTTCTACACGCGCGGAGACGCGCGGCGGAAGACTGAGAACGTCCCGTGTCCCGTCTGCAAGCAGGTGAGGCTTTTGATGCAGAGTTTTTTATGTTCTGAAAAAGTACTGAGACGGCTCACGGAAAGCGTAATGCTTACAATACAGTTAATTTTAGATTTTAGTCCGTTCTTCTCTTAGGGTATTAGACAGTTAATAGTTGCTGAGAGCCAAACAAGATCAGACGAGTGCAGTGAGGCTTTTGACGCGACAGTAAGGCTTTTGATGCAGAGTTTTGTAAATTCCACTGCGGGTTGCAGCGTGAAAACTACTGAGATGGCTCAGGGGAAGTGTATCGTCAAGACACAGTAAAATTTACATTTTAGCTCCTTCTTCCCTTAGCGTATCGATGAAACATGAATGGGCGCAGAGAGCTATAAAAGAGCAGAGTAGAGCAGATAAAGGCGAGCAAAATAAAGTATGCGAGAGTAAAAGGCAGTGTGAGGGAGAGAAAGACAGTGTGTGGTAGATTGTGAAGCAAGCACTGGTAGGTGCCAGTACTGAGGTCTAATTGAGTGCGCGTAATATAGAATTTAATATTCGCGCGTAATATTCGTGCACGTCTCCAGCTTCAAGTGCCTCACACTACGCCTTGTAAACGCGCAACGCAATAGCAAGAACTTCCCATGTCTCATCTGCAAGCACCTTTGCTACCTTTTTACAGTTAAATAGAGGTTTAGTGCCTCTTGACGCATGTAAGAGAAGCTCAGAGCTTTGCTCAGCGACTTTCAGGCTCCGGTCATGCTCAACTATCAAGCCTTACAGTCGACAAACCTCGTCAAATTGCTGTAGTCATAAGTGTAGTCAGTCCTTTAAAACAATTAAACTACAGAAAAAGCAGCGAGCTGAGATAGACGCCAGACGAAAGAGCAGCCTTAGAATGTCCTGTTTTCCCCATTCGCCACCATCGCTTACTTTTCTCTCTTCCCGCAGGTGTACCTCCGCACGAATCTCAAGACCCACATGCGGACGCACAGCGGCAAGCGGCCCCACGTCTGCATGATATGCAACAAGGCCTTCACCACCCAGTGGAACCTGAAGCTGCACCGCTGGACCCACATGGGACGCTCCGCCAAGCCGTACAAGTGCGGCCTGTGTAAGGGCGCCTTCATACGACAGTCCGAGTACGTTTCCCACATGAACGCGCACAAGTCCGTGCGACCTTACACCTGTAACTACTGCGGCTGCCAGTTCATAAGGAAGTATAACTGCCAGAGGCACGTCAGGGAACACGAGACGGCGAAGAAGTATGTCTGTAAGGTGCCGGACTGTGGTAAGTCGTTCCATAGGAGTTACTACCTGTCGGAGCATATGAAAGTGCACAGCGGCGCGCGCCCCTTCACTTGTAATATTTGCGGGAAGACGTCCAGTCATAAGTCGAATCACAACAAACACGTGCGGATACATCACGCGCGCGAACCCGTGGCCACGGAGGCGTAGAGTGGGTTTGTTTAGTTTTGTTTTAAATGGCGTTACTTTGACAGTGATTTTGAAGATGGTCGTTTGGCCGTTTGGTTTCTCACGTTTATTAAGACCGTTGTGCGAACTTTGTGTGGAAGTTGTATGGATACTAGTCCACCGATGCCTTTGTTTCCTTAGGTACTACTGCTTGGCGCTACCAGTAGTCTCATAGGATATTTTATTTTACCATGACAATACTGGTAGTGCCCGGGGAAAATGCATTTCCAGTGACACTACACTGTTGCCAGTAGTTTCACGGGAAATATTATTTCTAACTACTGGGGGGCCTATCTAATCTTTATCACATAACTTTCAGTAAACAGCTGAGTGTTTGTGGTCTACTTACGTCATAGAATAAACAATGTTTTGGAGGGTTGGCGATAAAGGGGTGACGAAAGGTTCAATCACAATACCATGATTGTTGAAACTCCTGAGCGAGTTCCAAATCACAAAGATGATAAAGAAAACAATAGACAAAATAGGTCAAAGCGGACTAAAATTTCGATCGACAGTGATGATCGTATGCTCGTTGCTTGAATTTATCAACGGAGAAATATGGGTTGGTTACGAGTTGGAGGTATTGGTATAATGTTTTACTTAACTTAGGTTATTCAAATGCCAAATTAATTTCGTTATGGAAGAGATAACTTTTTTGTTTTAACTCAATTAAAATTGAACAAAAGATTATTTTGTTCAACTTACTTATGTAAAAGTAGGTACCTAGTTGCACCATCGGTCATGGTACAATTCACGGGAAATTTTGATGCTAATGTTAATCAACCAATGACAAATTAGAGTCATGGGAAAATGAAATATTTCATGACACTATTGGTAGTGCCAAGCAGGAGTACCTAAGGAAAGAAAGGCACCGATGCCATGCAGTCACGGATATCTTCTAGTGTAAAACTGGCCTTTCTCAGATTGATTTTGCATTCTTACGGTTGTTCGAAACGTACCTTGTGTTCGTAAACCTTGGCTTTGGAGGCAAGGTTTTCACGTTTGCGTAAATGCAATTTCACCACTAAATTAATTCATTGCGTGAAGATTCATTTAACCAACGACGCGAAAGTCATAACAGCTTGGGATCCTAAAGTTAGTCTCAAAGAGAACGAAACGGACATCTATCGAATGAGCTCTCAGAGTAAAACCCTGGTTAAGTAAGTGCTAATGTAGCTCGCTTTTCCGTACCCAGGAATTGACATCGGCTGACCCAGTGTTAGTAAATTTAATTATTGCAGTGTTTGTGTGATATTAGTGTTTTTATCGAGTGGATTTGAGCATAAGAATATCAGTAGTTTAAAATACGGAAAGTGGAGCGACATACGCATGAGAAAGGTATTCCTGCGATGACTGAGGAACTCTGAAATACGCGCTCGAGCGCGTCATGTAAATAGGTAGGTAAATTTCGAATTGAACCTCTGTCGTGTAAATATTGACCAAAACAGTGTGTCTATTGAAACTGCCAAAGGGCATGGTTAGTCGCCAGCCTCTTGCAAAACTATGTAATAACTTGCTCTGTTTAGGGAGTTAATGATGTCTAGCTTAGCTTACACACAGCTAGACAACGTGAAGGAACATTACGTCGGTTGCTCTTGATGAATCGGCTAAGAGACTGCTCTGTTGATTCACATAAAAAATATTGGAAATGAAATGAGTTTATTTGCATGAAATGGTGGCTGGATTTACGTATTTTGGTTATAAACATTTCACATATCTAGGCAGGCAATAATATGTAACAGTTTGATTGATCGATTGAATGTCCACGAAATTTAATGTAAATAAACTAATTTCATTACAGTCATAGAACGATCCGACCGTTTGTCTAACTGTGTTGGGCGGCGATTATTTTTTTCTAATTTTGCAAGAGGAGTAACCCCCCTACCTTTTGATGTTAAGGGTATTGGGAGAACTTGTATGCACTAGGGCATTCAGTGTGTGATCCGACATTCGTTTCTAAATGTTGGAATGTAAATGGCGCATCTCGATGTACTAATATTGTACTTCTCAAGAGTGTGCGTCGGCGTAAGCCTAAACGGCAGTATTTATAACCACTGATTTGAATTTGCTGTATCTATCTGACCGGATCCCGTTAGTTAGGAGCTATTTAGAGAGTATTTAAAAAGGCATAAACGATTTTAACAACAAATTCGTACGGTACATGAAGTCAGCTATGCATTCCTATCAAGCCCATAGTCCTTACTCTGGGGGTTACATAGATACACGTCTGACTCGAGATCTGTCTGTTCTTGAGATCTCTTGGGTTCTTTAATTCAGGAACACATTTTCCTTTCGTGAAAGTTCATGAATAAAGGAGGTAAAGAGCAAAATACAGTGGACAGCAGGTTGACTTTTACATTTTTGTTGCAAAGTCCTCTTTAACGTAACTGATTAGTGTGCACGTATGTAAAGGTTCATGTGCTGTCGACTGTGCATTCTATCTAGCAGAAATGTTGCTAAGTGAATTATATCGGATCATTGTACAAAGCGCCTTAGATCGTCAAAAGAGCCGACGCACACCGCGTTATTTGCCAGCAGCAATGAGGTATATGTTAACTCTGGTAATGAACAGTATATGTAACAATAATCTTCATTCCACACACACTGAAATTTTCAACATCACTCAAGTACAGTATTCTGAATTCCCGACTTTGATTTCGGTGGACAACGCTTTGTTTGTTTCCTGTACAAGTCCGTAGAATAGTTGACCAGAATCACACACAAGCAGTTGCCTTACAGCGTTGACGTCTTATCCGTTCTGATACTGTTTATAATACGTGTACGAAAATTAAAGCTCGCTCGTGTATTTGAAATGTAAAGTTTAGAAAATATTGACAACACGCACTGCATTGCATTTTATTAGCAATGCATCAGAAGGCGCCAGCTCTGCACCGAGCCGACACACCGGACTCTTTCTTTATGTGTCTTACAAATTATTATGCCGCTCTCAGATCGGACTTTTTAGTCATTTCGAAAAAGTGCAACTATTAGGCAATGCTTGAATCGTCCTCCGTAACAGACGCAAAAGCCTGTGACGAAAGCGCCACCAATAAACGCGTGTACCCAAAGGGCAAGGGACCCTATTACTAAGACTCCGCTGTCCGTCTGTCCGTCCGTCAACCCATCTGTCACCAGGCTGTATCTCATGAAACGTGATAGGTAGACAGTTGAAATTTTCACAGATGATGTATCTCTGTTGCCGCTATAACTATAAAGAATAAAATAAATATTTAAGACTAACATTTTTATGTCCGATATTAATAACGGCAGCAGGTAGACGCTTGAAATATTCGAATGTTGCATAGATAATGGTACGGAACCCTTCGTGCGTGAGTCCGACTCGCACTTGGCCGGTTCTTATGTTTTGCGTTTATTCTTAAAGTGATACATACAATGCTAACGCAGCAGCGTCGCCTAATCAACAGTGTTGAACTTCGTGCTTAACTATGTCAGATAGATGGAGAGTCGAAAAATGCCTCTCTTCACTCCTGGCTCCGTCATCAGATCAGCTCAATGATACCACATGACTGTATTGTCATCTGACTAACATACATTTGCAAAGTGTCAAATGCGACAGTTAGAAGTAGGTTAAAATCGAATTCCCAGATTTTTTACATATATACGAGAGAATTAGTATAGTTACATACAAGTGAAGCGTTTTGTACTGCGTTTGCATGAAATATTGAATTTATTTCTAGCGACTTTTAAAGAATCCTAAATAAAAGTTGTTTAATATCACCGGAAGAGAAACGCTTTCAGCTGTAAGGCTACTGATAATATACCACCTGTATAAAATGGGGAGACTGAATTCGTTCACCGTATTCTGAGGGAATGTTTTTCACAATGAAAAACAGTATTATTCATGATTTATCAGTAATTCTTTATTTATTTACGAATACATGGAAAACCAACAGCTTTAAACTTTCTTAGTAACTTCAAAATAATAACTGTAAGCTAATTACAGGTTTTCACTTACATACCACTGATTGATACATGTTTTGAAAAATCTTACGTTACCCACCACCGAAAATTTAACAGGTTTAATTAAATAATATTTTAATTCTTATTCTTATTTTATGGATCTGAATATAAACATGTGTCCTCTGCAAACTGAGACGTGAGAAGTGCTTTGATGGAAGATGCACTAGAATTTAAAATATCAATGCGGTCATCGCGGCATATTTGATTGAAAAGATTGGGAGCTCTAAGTAAGAGTTTTTTTTATAGTTAGCTCCACTGCTAGGCACAAATAGCGGAATATTGTGCCTAGGACGTACAACGTCTTTGTAAATATTCGTGATTTCCGATCTTTGGCTCCAAATTGTGAATCCAAATTCGAAGTTACCACTTACCATTACATTCGAAGTACCGTAACGTTGAAAAATGTTTTCTTATATGTAAATTGCTTAAGAGTGTAACGTACGATATGCGTAAACAATTAAAAGACAATTGAATTGGCCGGTGCCGACCGCATTATTACTTACCGTGCTGATATTGTTTGTTTATGCTTAAGTGAAGTAATTTTGGGTAACAAAAAAAAGATTCTTTTAACGCGTTTTTTTTTTCAAAGCTTTCATGGTTAGAATGTCCCCTTATAATACGGTGATCGAATTCAAAGTCACCCTGTAGTGAAGTAGAACAACCATTAAGGTAGAACCACACATCCTACATACGCTACACATGTGAGGTGACGTGGGTGTGTCGGTGTGCACACTTGTCCTTCTTTCGTGACGCTGTTACGCTGTTTCTACTTGTCGCGGTGCACCAGCATTTTAAAAACCTGCAAAATATGATGTCTGATTCTGAGAGTAAGTTTGAGAACATTCGTTCGATAATTCTATCGAATTAGTCACTTTTAAATGATAAGGCCTTGCCACAAAAATAGAACTGAGAAGAGAACAGTGTAGCATCACGATATTTAATGCATTTTATAGGATAAATCGTATCATATCGCTTAGTAACCAAATCAATGAGTTGTTCCTCTCCAATTTCAAACAGACACTCGTGCATCGACGTTTTAATTGGGTCTGACGTGCCACACACGTTCTTACGAGTGAGATAGCTTAGCGATTTCCCCGCCCCCCTCCATCCCATTTCTGACGCTGATCGGCGAGGTAGATCGGGCGCGTCGTGTCATAGAAAACGTAGAACAATGTGTTTCTAAGCATCGAAATTCAAGCGGCCAGATCACACGTGAAGTCATGTGCATGTAAGATCAGTGTGGTTCTAGCTTTAAAAAATCACAAAATCTAGGACTGTAACTAGGCTGAATAAGAAGTCTATAGAACTTCGGTACTACTGCTTATTCTATAGCATCGTAACTTAGAAGCGCCCAGAAAAAACTAAATTGAGTTAGATCAGTCTAAAGACTGGTTTACATTTGCTATAAATTCCGTGCTATTAAGCACTGATTTTTTAGCATGCTAAACTAAAAAAGTCCTAATTAATGATGCCGATATACATTTGCTATGTTAGTTTCAACACAAGTTGTCTCAAAAAACTATACATTTGCTATGTTAGTTTCAACACAAGTTGTCTCAAAAAACGAAGAAAGCACACATCGTAAGTGGAAAATATGGAATCACTAATTAGTTTGCAAGCGGTTGAAATTTTATCATAAAAGATTGATAAATATTTTTTATAAGTTTCGCTGCACGAATCCCACAAGCAAGCATGTTTTTCGTATTCTGTTGGTATTCTGTTAACAATTTAATTGTCAAATCCCGTGTCCAATTCACTTGCGACGCCATTTTTATTAGATACTTTTTAAAAGCACAGATAACGATAAAAAATTTGACTGTCAGTCAAATTCTTTAGCGTGCTAAAAAGCATAGCACATTCACATTTGCTAACTGCGTGCTTTTTTAGTATGCTTTGAAATAGCATGCTAAAAACGTATAAAAAAATAGCAAATTTAAACGAGCCCTTAATGAAATTCTGCTAATGGCGTAGACATCTACAACCAACAACCAACCACTTTACAAATAAACATGGCATAAATATGCATCGAGTAGTGTTTGAAATAAGAACGTTTTTCGTATGGATATTTGTTTATTTCTTTATATATGGAGTTCTTATTTCAAAATTGTCCACGATAAAATTTTTATATTTTATTCATTATAAAAAAAACAATATGTTTACTTAACGAACGTCAAAGTTATTATATTACTTTCAGATGTAACTTTATGCCCACGTATTTGTAAGACCGTATGCGCAGCGAATACGGAACAGACCTCAGACTTTTAGTCAGTCAAAAATCATATTTCTCGTGAAATTTCCATCTCAGATCTTCCAACAACCGGTCTAAGGTATCCTTTATGTACATATTAATTTTAAAGCTCTATTCTAGCAGTTTCATTATATTTATTGTTAAAACTTTAGTTATATGTTTTCTTTTTAGAAAATATACGCGTCGAATTGAGAGCATCCTCCTTTTTTGAAGTCGGTTAATAATTTTACCTTAGCTGTATAATTTAAGTTAGTTGAAGTTGAACGTTTACCAGGCATTGACTTGAATTAGTCTCTAACATGTTCAAATTTGTAGGTTATGTAATTTAACTAGGTAAATTGTGCAATTTTCCTTATTTTATTTGTTATTTGTTGTTGATTGCTGTTCTCTTACAGATACTGTAAAACAGTGAACCGAAATATTTTTATTTTTTGGCCATTTAAAAGTATTTTTGTATTTTGTAAAGGATTATAAAGCAAAAGTCTATGAAGTTGTGACAGTTGAAACTAGCATTTATAGCGTTGGCTCTAAGAAATAATTCATTAACACAGATTGGTACTACATTAGGGTTCATTATGTATTTTTAATATAAAACACGGTCAGTACTTTTCTTAATAATTAGCTTAATATTTTTTTTTTGACCTACGAAGAATCACACCAGCAGCTGTGTTCATGTATGTTAAAATGGGCGGAGTTTCACGTCTGTGTCGGCCAATCAGCGATCGGTTCATCATCGTCGACCAATCAGAAGGAAGCTGAACATAATCATTCCCACAGTTGTGATTTCGGCCATTTTATAATATACAGAAATTCATCTATAAACACTGATTGTACTAAAGTCTGTGTCTATAGGCGAATGTGAAAATTTTCAACAAATTCACATAAAAATGATCTCGTATAATTACATGTAACAGATTTTTTTTTATTGGTTCCCCTCCCGTACTCGGTTGTTAGATACAATTTGTTTGCCTGTGCGTTTGACAACTGGGATATGTACAGCAAAACATACTATCGCGCGCTGGTCCGTAATATCTAATATGATTCCTAATTAGGACATTATTTTATGGCACAGGTATAAGGGCGGCATATGCACTGTAAAACAGAATTCATAGAGCCGTCTGCATAAAAGTGGGCAAATAACCGTCATCGATATTTAAATAACATTGTCTCTCACTTGCTTGTGAGCTCAGTACATGTGCCAATTGCCAAATGCGTCGGCAGTTTATTTATTAAGACTACAGTCGGTGTAAATAGGGCTAGCTATACATAGGAATGCGACGTGGGACGATTTGTGGATGCAATAAATTATTTACTAAGCTCTATAAATGCTGTTGTTTCACTTACCTTCAACCAGCTTACTGTGATAAGAATAGATTTTTTTTTAGACACTAACACTTATTTACAGTAATACGAACGATTAGTGTGAATGAGCGTAACGATTTGTGTCCTGGCTATAGCTAGGATTCCCTGTGCTGTGTAGCCAGGGTACTTTACTTCCGTATGCTAAATGTATATATGTGTTTACGCTATATGTACATGTTTGTATGCTTCATGTCACAAAAAGTCATGGGAATTGGAGAGGTACAGGAAAAGGACGAGGTCGAGTCCTCTATTCCCACTAGTTCAGTTAATATAGTTCAGTGACTGAACTAGTGAGAAAAACATTCTCACTAGTTCAGTTGGTTGAATTAATGTTGCTGTTTCGCACAATGGATCAAATGTCATTCGATATTGTAGTTTAAGAAGAACTGGAAGATATAATGCTCAGCTCATATTCGCCTTTGTAAGTTAAATTAACCACTCGTCTGCCGCGACACAGATCTGTGTCCAACTTAGTATGGGCCACCTATACGTTGCGTTCCGCGAGGGCAGTTCAGAGGTTAAGTGCCATAAAGAGTTTTGCGATTTCACTTTGATTAATTAGTAACGCAAAAAAAGAAAACAAATTGAAATAAAAAAGTGGACTTAACTAATACACAAATGATAATAATATACAAATGTCATAAATTGTATATTTACAAATAAAAAATAAAAAGTCATAAAGAATTTTAGAAAATATTCACTGTTTACCCGTTACATTACGGTTAGGTTAGTAAAGATACACCAGCGGAGGGAGCATGAGATTTTATCGAGGCGGTTTATCTACAAAAAATGGCCGTTTTAACGAGTTTTGACGTCTATAGTAGGTTAACTTATCGTCGCGAGCACAATGCATCGTTTTTATACCAGTGCCGTGAGATAAAAAAACATCTGTCACTATAAGATAAACCCTATCGCAAATGCGAGCATGATGACAACATAAAAAGATATATTTTCGGCTGGCAACCCCAGACCGAACAGCTGACTTCAAAAGCAGCTCAGTAGTTTTATTTAAAATAATTTGTAATTTTAGTGTATTTAGAGTCCAATTAAAGATTAAATCATATCAAGAGTTCGTAATAGTGCAGTTACATTAAAAGTTAATAGTGAAAATCAGACAATTACAAGACAAACGTACTATAATTGTACCGGGCCACCGAACTGTCAAACGGTTCGAATTGCAACGACTAAACCGGGGAAGTATTGTTTTAATCCTGTATTTTACGCCTCATACTACACTCCTTACTGCTTAACAAACTGTACATAACCTCACGTACGTGAGACACGTCCCATACAACCACTCCGGCTCAGTTTTGGCTCTCTTTACTTGACGAAAAGTGGAAGCAAAGTTGAGACAAAACAACTAGCCTCAGCCATCACAAAACTCACACTCCACATCTATAAACGTACTATCTACTTGTTATCGGTCAATCACATCTTACATAGTCCGACACTGACACCGATTCCCGGTTTTTTCCAGGTGACAGTTAGCATGTTGACCCGAAGCAAGATGACTGTACGCGACATGGAGCTGAGGTTAAAGGCGACCCTGCTCGAGCTCAAAAAGAGCAAAGAGCTGTGCGACACGCTTCTTCAAGAACGAGAGGAAAGTGAAGAGGAGATCCGTAAACAGAACAAAACCAACTCAGCGCTCAAAGAAGAGCTCAATGAATTGGACATCCAATGCCAGGACCTAAGTGCCCAGCGGGATGAGCTGCAACGTCAAGTCCACTCGTTCAACAAATGCCATGATGTCCACGATGTAGCACTACAACGTATACGCTCACTTGAACACCAGCTTGCGGAGGCACACCACGAGCTTCAGCAAATAAGTGAGCATGAACAACAAAAAGAGAGCGCTAGAACCATGGCTTTGTATAATGAAGTTATGAGTGACACGGGGATACCAACTGTCGACCTAACTACAGCCAGCAGTAGCAGCAGTATAAAAATGAACAGCGTAAGGAAAATCAAGAAATATATTAAAACAAAAAAATATATACAAAGGGTACAGAAACTGATTAAACGAAGCCGGAGGAGTATAGAAAGTATACCAATTCACCGTCAAAAACTACAGTTAGAAATGGAAATGGCCGAATGTCAGAAGGAACTATTCACTAACAATGTGGACCACGAGCTAGCGATGGCTGAACTACAAATACAAGTGGAAGACCTGCAGTTTCAGTTACTGGACATCACCTGCAAGTACTCAGCTATACAAACTCAGTACAATGACTGCATTTCATCGATGAATGGGTTGATTGCACTAAGCAAGAGCAATCTGGAACGTGTTGAGTCCAACTTTATCCAGGACTTGGAAGACTCAGAAGGCAAATCAAGCTTGCTGTCCCTACAACCACCATCTGCCGTGATTGGAGACCCAGCCCCTCTACAGCTGAGCACCATGCAGCCACGGAGCAGTGAAAAGGGCAGTCAGAAGCTAGGCTTGCTTACACCGTGCCATGTGCCCATCACACCGGCCCCTTTACCGCTGGATCCGGCACAACAGCATGGAGGTGAGCTAAGCGGACAGCCTGCACCATCAAATGTGACAGCGGAGACCAGTGCGCCGTCGACCTGTGATGCAAGACCTGGAGTACAACCCACAAATAGACCAACCAGCAACTCAGTTCCAGTCAACGAGCGGTGCAGTGCCACACCGACCCCTGATTCCATACTGGATGGACAGCCGCAGTCTAGACCCACCACCTGCAGAGTTCCTGACAATCACGCCCAGTACAAAACCATTATCTATTCAGATAAAATAGGTGTAGGGTTAGGCAGTATACTACAAAATAATTTAAAGCAACATGTTGAGAATATTTGTATGCCCTATGCATCTTACATGCAGATAGTCAACTGTATGCTTAGTAAGGAGTATGATAATAATACCACTGTTGTGTTATTAATAGGGGACAGCGAAGGAATACAGCGCGATGATTTGACAAATTATTATGATTCTATAGTTGCTCTTCAAGCAAGGAAAATTGTAATCTGTGCTTTTCCTTATTCTAAGACTCTATCAGAGACACAAAATGCCCGGATAGATAAGTTAAACCGGCTATTGTATAATATGACCTTTGGCCATCGAGACCAAGTATTGTATTTTGATACGAATAAATTTATTCGAAACTTTATATTGACTAGGGACACAATGCATGTGCCCCTTTCTTCAAAGCGACAGATTGCCAAATTGTTGGCATTCAATATTTATGACCCTATTATTGTTAAGACAATAAAACAGGGACCAGTCGTGGATACAAACTGTAGAAAAAATTCTACTTGCAAACCTCTGTATTCTGAGGCTGTAAAAAAACCTAGCATAAGTAGGTTAAGCTTGACTGCTGATTTAAACTGTCAGCGCAGACAACAGAAAAGTCCCCCTTAAACAAACTTGTCTTAGCTAACCAAAATTTACAGGGTGGCTTTTCTGGTAAACTACTAGAATTAGAGTTGTTCTTAGAACAACATAGAGTGAATATACTTTGTGTCACAGAGCACTGGCTACTAGAGTCTCAAATGAATTTTGCTATACATAATTATGAAATAGCCAGTTGCTTCAATAGAAAGTCTGCATTGCACGGGGGATCCTTAATAATAGTAAATAGTAGTTTAAAATATAAAGAACGGAAAGATATTTGCAGACTTTCTGTTGAAAAAGTTATTGAGCTATCATGTGTTGAACTGGCTAAGCACATTGTAGTAAGCGTATACAGGCCCCCCGCCAGTGACTACAGTTTATTTGAATCAGTACTAGAGGATGTCTTAAATGTAGCTTCAAGTAGTAGCAAGAACCTTATAGTCTGTGGAGATTTTAATATCGACTTGCTGGTAGATTCCACTTTAAATACTAAATTAAAACTTATTTTCAAGTCTTTTAATTTAGTTAATATTTTCTTAGAGCCCACTAGGATTACCGAAATCACAGCCACCTGTCTTGATAATGTATACTGTGACTGTGAATTTTCGCACTATTCTACAATAAATTGCTTAAAGTCAGACCACAGTGGTCAAATTGTACACTTTGAATCTGATTTTAAAAAATCAGAACAAGATATACTTTACAGGCCCATGACAACAAAAAAATTAGAATTATTTAAAACTGATTTACAAAGTAGTTTACATACCGAAAAAAATAAAACCATCAATGCTAATGCCCATTATGGAGATTTCTTTAAGGTCGTTTCAGATAGTTTTGAAAAAGTTTTTAAATTGAAAAAGCTTTCTTCGAAAGGAAATAAGGTAGAATTTAGTGAATGGGCCACTGCCGGCATCCGGAAAAGTAGGGACACACTTTATTCACTATATGAGAAAAAGACATACACATATGACCCTAGTTTTCTACAGTATGTTAAATTATATTCAAAATTATTTAGGGCCGTCTGCCACAAAGCTAAATGCGAGCATATAAAAGCCAAAATTCTTAAATCGTCTAATAAATCTAAAACCATTTGGAATATAATAAATAAGGAAACCGGTAAATCCAAATCAGCGGACCCCGAATTTTCGCTTAAGATAGATAATAAATTAATAACGTCAAATGAAGACGTTGCCGCGGCTTTTGAACAATTCTTTACAAATGTTCCAATTATAACTACGGCTCCTTTAGATTCATCTCCTGATCTTGCAGAAAGTATTTTGAAAGATAATGTCCCTCCCTGCGATCACGATTTTTCGTTTGATTATATTGAAGCTCATACCGTGAATAAAGCGTTTAAAAAGCTAAATCTTAAAAAAACTGAAGACTTGTGGGGTATGTCAGTAATAATAGTTAGCTCAGTTATCGATGTCCTAGCACCCCATTTGGCCAGAATCTTTAACAAATGTTTAGATGAGGGTACATTCCCTGACCTAATGAAATATAGTAGGCTCGTTCCTTTATTTAAAAGTGGCGACAGGCAAGATCCCACAAATTTCAGACCAGTCTCGGTTCTACCCGTTTTGAGTAAAATATTCGAGAAAATAGTTCTAGGTCAACTACTTACACACTTTAATAATTATCAACTTTTTCATAGTGAGCAATTCGGTTTCACGCAAGGGCGGTCTACGACGGATGCTGGTGTCACATTAGTTAAACATATATTTAGTGCATGGGAGGATCGGAAGGATGCTATAGGTGTTTTCTGTGACTTGTCGAAGGCATTTGACTGCGTAGACCATAAAACACTTCTCTTAAAATTAAAACACTACGGAGTGAATGGGAGGAGCTTAAAACTTATGAGATCATATTTAGAAGGGAGGGTTCAAAAAGCTGACATAAATAGGACTAAATCATCCGGGTCGGAGGTTAAGATGGGAGTGCCACAGGGATCTATTTTGGGGCCGTTCCTTTTCCTCGTATATGTAAATGATTTGCCGTTCATGGTTCAAAATATGTCAGAGATAGTATTGTTTGCAGATGACACGTCACTTATTTTTAAGATTAAGAGACAAGAAAATGACCTTGCGGGTACAAATAATGCTCTCTCTAAGGTACTATATTGGTTTACTTCTAATAACTTATTATTAAATTCAAAAAAGACAAAATGTATAAAATTTACACTACCAAATGTCAAAATGGTTGACAGCAATGTTATATTGGGGAATAATAAGCTGGACCTTGTAGAGGAAACTGTATTTCTGGGTATCACAATTGATGCAAAGCTTCAATGGGGTCCTCATATAGGAAAATTGGCAAATAGGCTCAGTTCTGCAGCATACGCAGTTAAAAGAATCCGGGAACTAACTGATGTCGCAACTGCTAGGCTTGTTTATTTTAGTTACTTCCATAGTATTATGTCCTATGGTATACTACTGTGGGGTCGCGCTGCAGACATTGAGACCATCTTCGTCCTGCAGAAGAGAGCGATCAGATTCATATATAAGCTAGGCAATAGAGATTCGTTAAGAGATTTCTTTAAAGAAACCAACATCCTAACAGTTGCTAGTCAGTATATCTATGAAAATATTATGTATGTTAGGAAAAATATCAGTGACTTTAAAACTGTAGGTAGCCAACACAATGTAAATACTAGAAATAGACATAAACTTTCGTTCCCAAAATTTAGGCTGGCAAAGGTTAATACATCCTTTATGGGGCATTGTATACGTTTCTACAATAAGATCCCTGAGGATATAATAAGCTTGCCAGAAACGCGGTTCAAAAAATGTGTGAAGCGCACTTTGTGCCAAAAAAGCTACTATAACATTAAAGATTATTTAGATGACAATGATGTCTGGAATTAAAGCCAGTTCAATGCATGAGTTTTAGAACATTTATATAAATCCTGTAAATTAAGGACTTGAAAAGACTAAGTTTGGAGTTTTTTTGTCCATTTTTTCTCCAAAATGATCTAGATTTTGAAATGGACACCTAGTTTAACTTGTAACGTTCATTAAGTCGCAGTTTCTGTGCTACTTTGAATAAAAAAATTTGATTTTGATTTTTTTGATATTATCGACTTTTGACAGATGTTTCATTTAAATTTATCCCACTTTTGAGAGGGGCATATAAACTTATATCTAGCGTTTCTGTCAGTCATTCTACGAATAAAATCATCACATTTGTCATGATTTGTCCACTGGTGCCTCTTCGCGCCACCTACGCATCCCATTCGTGCCCTTCCTCTGTTTCTGCTCACTGACCGACGTCCAGTGGCCGTCTCCAGGGATTTAAGGACCCGCTCACTGACCTCCGTTCAGCCCTACTCCACGCAACCAAGCACCCTCTGCCGTCCTGCTCAGACCGTCGTCCAGTGCCTATCTCAATTAAAATAATACTAGGTAAAATGTACCAGTCAACAAAAAATTTTAAAATAAGAAACTTCTAAAACAAAGATTTAAACCGACACACTAAAAAGGGCAAAAATTATTTCTTTCTAATGAACTTGCATCCCAAGCCATTTACTCACCCCACAAATCATACCTAACTTCTACTAAGTACCTAAGTATGTATGGTGTATTTACTACAAATGTATGGTTTCTAGGAAGTTTTCTGGAAAAAGCTTGACACAGACTCCTCCATTTTTGAAGTCCGTTAATAATAAAATGCTTTTGGTTATAAGTAAATCTAATATTTATTTTGTAACTTTAAACAATGAAATAGGTGGTTTACTACATAACTGGGTACCCAATGGAGAAAAGAAGCATGATATGTTTTCTTCTGAAAACGGGAAATTGTTACCAAACAAATTAATATGTTCTTCACCTTTGATGTAATCTGTAACAAAAAAATAAGAAGTAAAAAAAATGTAATGCATTTCCTAGGAGACTCTGGATATGCCTTTGAGCCTGCCTTGGCTGATGACGCCCATCAGAGGAGAGGCCGAGTAGACTCCCGAGGCTCGGTACACACATTGCCATTGTGGAGCCTGAAACCCAGTAGAGGAGGAATGGCCAGCTCAATGGAACATTCCCTAATTATATTTAACCCTTGAATGAATGCTTCTGTGCATGTAATGAAAAAAAACTATAGTGGAACTTTGGTAATTAAGCATCCAATTTTGAGTTACTATTTTGAAAAAATACAATTCGTACATACATATTCCTACGTTTTAATATTTGATTTATTTGTAAGATTTGATTGATTGTAGCATAGACCAAATATTATTGTAGTCAGCGCGTTCAAAATATCCTGTAACAAATAAAGAGCATAATTAAAAAGGAGTCCAAAACATTCCAATATGATGTAATAGCTTAAGACGAAAAGAAAAAAGGTATGTAAGACATGTTACGAAAATGATTTTAGATGCCCCTAAGAGCAAAAATTGACGCTATACTGGATAGACCTCTATGGTCTATCTATCCAAATACTGTAGGTATTCACTGAGCATTGCCTAAGTACACATTTGCATTAGTTTGACAAGCATATTATTTACCTATTGTACTCGGTTGGTGATGGTGAGTCAAGTATTGAACTTAATTTAATATATCACTAGATAATAAGTAGGTACTATCAACACTTACATTCCGCCACTGCTCCAGTCGTGTCGGGACCATGCTCCTTCGACAAGGCTCAATGCGCCCCACTCTTTCAACAACCTTTCGCTTCCCATGGGGCCAGAAAACTCATTGTTGGCTAAATTACTGTGGAGCGTCATATACTCGAACGAACCCCAGTTGATTTTGTTTACTGCGCCCTCTAAAACAGAAAAATATTATAGTTCTTGCCAATGAGTGACTTGTATATGATGTGATGTCCGTATGAGCTTGTAGGAAGGATCTCCAACTATTGTAGTATTGTATAAATTAACTGCAATGGCTATAAAGTTTGTACTTACTTCATTTTCGGCATCTAAGCATCTATTGTCCGTTATTTGTTTGTTTATTTACATTTTATTTGATACCTAGCACAGACTAAGTAAAGGAAAGATCACACACAGATCAGATTTCAATCTGTCAAAAAACGCAAATTGAACGAATGAAATAGTGATTTTCGTCACATCCCTATTTGCCGATTCAGTGTTGTCATACCAATAAGTAGATAAAATCTTATCTCCTATCTAAGGAAGATATGTATGTCGAAGAGAAGTCATGCTCGCGGGTGGGATATAATATCGTAATGTTTTAAAATTTTAACCTATCTATCTAGATACGATAAAAATCTCATGCTCCCCCCGCAGGATCTCATAAAACTGGATAAACTTAAATTCGAACATTGGTAGTGTCGGGGTATTCGGGGAAAACTGATCAAAAGTTCTTGATAACGGGTAGGAGGATGAACTTTGTTTAATGCTGATGGTGCCTCCTTCAACTAATAATAAGTTTGTCTATCTAATAAAATGCGCTACTAAATTTTAGACTAAATTAATATAAAAACTAAAAAGTCTTCTGTCCTCTATCATCTCTATAAACGGCTACGAAAATTCCGCTAGGGCTACCCTGAACTTTTTCGTCTTCGAAGAGCTATGTCAGCTCTGCAAAGGGCTACGACATTTCCACGAAAGGCTACGATGCCTTAATGACGGGCTACATATTAAAAGTACTCCGTCACATCTACGAAGTGCTACGCCACATTTACGAAGTGCTACGCCACATGAGCGAAATTCTGCCTCACTTCTAAGAAGGGTTACGACACCTCTACGACCGACTACGTCATGGCTACGAAGCAGGGCTTCCACACTCACTCTCGCTTAATTTTAATACCTTTATGAGTGCAACAACGCAACTTATACTCCGGGCCGGCCCTGCCGTAGGGCGAACGTACCGGCCGCTCGTCTCTTAGTGGTTATAACCTGGTAAGTATCGAAGACGACCGAATCGGCGAAACAATAGCACATATATAGCTTATACCACAGCTTATATCTACTATACAAAATTATCGTAGCGGAATTGGACATTGAATTTCAAGAATACAATGTTAAAGATCATGCCATATTTCGTCAGTGGTTGTATCTGGCAAGTACCTATCGAAGACAAGCGAATCGGGGGCAAGTAGGCTATCTTAAAAAAAAAACAAAGCAGACCGCACGCGCGACTCAAGATAGTCACCAATTTATTTTAAACGTTTGTTACATAACTAATTATTTCGTTAAGTTATAGCCACCTACGCCGCTTGGGCAGGTAGTTATCTGATTGTTTATTTCTTTAATTACTTAGAATCTTTATGCCTATATTTTTCGGGTTTTCCACTCCAATCGACTGAACGAATCAACCAGTTGATCAGAGTGTAAAATGACTCAGGCATATGTTCCTATCGAATCAACTAGTTGACTCAATAATTTTTTTACTAAGTTTTCTTTCCTTTTTGTTCCTATCGAATCAATTTTGTATTTTAAAATAATAAAAAGTAGACAAAGTCGAAGTCAAAAATTTTTATTCACTATAAAAATAAAATGTTTACCTAATGAACGTCAAAGCTGTTAGTTTCACAATTAATAGATTATGCGGAGAAGAAGCTAACAAAGAAACTCCACATTTATTCTTTTCAAAACAGGTTTGCTTAATTAACAGAGTTTTCAACTTAAAGTTACACTACACTAGATACAATCGTTCCCTTTAACATTATTTAAATACCAGACATCCTTGTCTTCCAAATAATCCTTAATGTTATAATAGGCTTTTTTGCACAGAGTATGCTTAATACATTTTTTAAACCGCGTCGGTGGTAACTCTAATATATCTTGAGGAATCTTATTGTAGAACCGTACAACACAGTGCCCCATAAAGGATGTATTAACTTTTGCAAGTCTAAAACGTGGAAATGACAATTTATGTTTATTCCTAGTATCAATATTGTGATGGCTATCAACATTTTCGAAATTGCTGATGTTTTTTCTAACATACATTATATTTTCATAAATGTATTGACAAACTTTTTGGCTGAATTTTTCATATTTTTTTTCGTACAGAAACACTTTGCCATCATTTTTTTCAATGAACTCCATGGCAATACGTAATGATTAAACGTTAAAGGATGATAAATTCAGCGGACAATATCTTCGTTCGGTTGATCAGAATAGAAAAATCTTATTATTTTATAATATTTTCTATGACATGCTTATGTTAATGCTTACATCAAAAGTGGACAGTTCTTAAAATAATACTCATAGAAAAGGTTTTTTATCACTCGATTAAGTTGTGTAGATAGGAACAGACAAGGAGAATAATAAATGTTCCTATCGCATGAACTAAATGGTTGATTAGTATAACAACAAATACTAAAAACAGAATAAAATAAATATTTAAAGGGGCTCCCATACAACAATCGTATTTGTCGATATTAATAACGGCAACATGACGCTTGAAATATTCACGAATATTTAGTTCTATATTAGGTACAAAAATAAATAATGAAATTAAAATAAAATAAATTATTTAGGCTGGGCTCCCATACAACAAACGTGATTTTTTGCCGTTTTTTTTCGATTTTAGTGTGTAATGTTGTATATATAATGGTATGGACCCTTCGCGCGCCAGTCCGACTCGCACTTAGCCCGTTTTTAAATCATCATCATCAGCCATTTGACGCTTACTGCAGGACATAGGTAGGCCTTCTTCGTGGTTTTCATAACCATGAGGGGTTTTGCCATCTTCGCAAAGTACCATAATCACCACACTTGGCAGGCGGGTTCGCGATCGCAGGATGCGGTTGGAATCTCAGGAAGTCGCCGCTGCCCGTCTCCTGCTCCGTCTCCCGACTCCGTTATTAAATTCTTATCGATAATCTACACCTCAAGACTAGACCCAACAATAAAAATACCCCGTTTTCCACTTTCTTGTGTTCTAGTTCTAGTTCGACTGGAGATTTCCGCACTTAGCTCTTGTGTGTTTTATTATTTTAAAATAAAAATTGATTCGATAGAAACAAAATAGAAAGAAATTCTAGTAAAAAATGTATCGAATCAACTAGTTGATCATGTTCGTATCGAATCAACTGGTTGATTCGTTCACTTGAATGGAGTGGAAAACCCGATCTATGCAAGTATGCACCTCGCCGGCTGGTATGCGACGCTCCTGCTTCCACCTTCACCACGCCGCGTTCGTCCCGTCGCGCGTCGCATCAATACGGTTAGCACCTTCGTCGCCGATAAGCATTTTGATTATTGGGTTTCATTATTTTGCATACCGTAACATCCTCTCTACTCTCGACGCTATCGTGTTCAAATTGCGTCACAATTTAATGCAATAAGTCAGAAATAAAGACTTAGCAAAAGTTGAAGTTGTAAGAAATAGCATTAAACTTTAGTTCTAGTTCGACAGGGGATATCCGCACTTGGCCTCAAAGTTGGGCCATTATACGTTGCAAGTGCTGAGGTATATAAATATCTCAGATACTAGGGTTTCTTTACGATGTTTTCCTTCACAGTCAGCGAGTGGTATTGCTACTATAACTTTACAAATGCACGAAAATTAGAAAACAGAGTCATCGGTACATGCCAGGATTCGAATCCACAACCTCCCGAATGAGAAGCCGGCGTTCTACCACTCCGCTGCCAACGCGTAGCGTTAAACTTATTTAAACTTCCGAGCGCATCGCAAACTGAAAGCGTATTTTAGTTGAATTAAGAAATAAATGCACTCAATTGTAACGCAAGCTGAAAAAAATTGCGTCGAGAGTACTTTGAAGGGTCCCCATGTTACGTCATCTAGCTAGGTGCACAGATATTGTGAAATCAGAAATCAAAACCTTATTTCAACTTAAAGACTTCTGTTTGCTGAATGTCAATGTACAATGTTATAGCATTATAGATTCATAGCAGTAGCCACGTTCGAGTATCTAAGAGCGCTTTCACATATAAGCGTTTTTGTCGTGCGACTGAAGCGCTGCACAGCGAATCCCTTCATATTACAGCGGCTGTAGCGCGGCTCAGTCGCGACGCGCGCCGTCGGTAGCGACAGCCGCGCTGCAGACGCGCGTTGAACTTGGGGTGACTGAATGGATTCCAACGGAGACACATTGTTACTGTTGCTCTTTTTTTTACTTCTCCGACGCCATCGTCGTCGAATACAAAGACGAAAAAGGCAGTACTGGATAGATCCATTACTTAAAACTCGATGTGTAAATCGTGATTATACAACAGTGTTCAAAGTGATAAAAAACAATAAACGAAAATTCTTTAACTATCTCCGAATGTCCAAAATTTGCAACTTGCTACTATATAATACACATGCGCTCGCTACACTGATCTAACGCCGACTGATCGCACGCGACTACGCGTTGTACATGCCACCGCAATCTTGGACAAAAGCGACAAAAGCGCCTATATGTGAAAGCGCTCTAAGTGAAATACGTAGTTACACCCTCAACACACGACACAGTCGACACATGTTATTCTTCAGCTCCTCAGTACCTATCCACTGTTGGACAAGGGCCTCTTCACTGCGCTGTTCACCTCCACATTCTATTCTTTAGCTCGTCAGTACCTATACACTGCTGGACAAAGGCGTCTTCACTGTTCAAGACACACACTCCATATTGCATTGCTATAATGTAGGACGGATAAGTTTAAAAAAAAAATCCTCAACTTCCGTGATGATTGCGACGGCCACGTATGTATTGTCTTAATAATTTTGTTAATTTATCTATTCTAAAGACACCGCAGCCCCCGCCAATGAGACCCAAAATGTGTCTACGCGAAGTAAAAGTAATTTGTTCAAGTTATTTGTCGGTCATTATAATTATAGTTATTTCGTGCAAGTTAGTTAGCGGTCATTTTATTGCGTAAATACCTACAAATTATAAGTTTATTTCATGAAGTTTTATTGTGTACTTTGGCTGTTGGTATCTTAGCCTTGGTCTTAGAATACGAACGAAACGAAATAAAATAAAGAGGTTGTTGTATGAAGTTAAAGATGTTCGTGTAGCTGTTGCAGCGATTGCCTTGGTCTTCGACGAAGATTTTACTTTATGCTCTAGAGCATAAAAAGCGACTTTATGTCGCCTACGCACGACATAAAGACGAACTTTTAGAGCATGAGAAGTGAAATAGTAGATTGTACAACAAGTGCATAAAACGCACCATTTTACTCGAGACGTTTATCCATCCGAGCGAGCTTGCGAGCGAGGATAGATATAAAGTCGAGTGTAAAATGGGTTTTATGGACGAGTTGTACACTCTACTTTTCACTTCGATTGCGAGGAAATGAAACAGCAACATGTAAATATAGTAAATGCTAATTTAATTAAAATTGAAAGTTACATTAGAGCAATGAGAAATATTTAAAGTAATCGTTTTTTCTGGCATATTTAATGTTGTATTAGATGGTTCCCGCCAATTAACTTTTTTTTCTAATGTTCGTGTGGCTGTTGCAGCGATTGCCTTGGTCTTCGACGAAGATTTTACTTTATGCTCTAGAGCATAAAAAGCGACTTTATGTCGCCTACGCACGACATAAAGACGAACTTTTAGAGCATGAGAAGTGAAATAGTAGTTTATGCAACTGTCATATAATGAAGGGTATTAAAACACGAGTGTGAGTTTATGAAACGAGCGCAGCGAGTTTCATAATAGTAACGAGTGTTTTAATACCCGTGTTATATGCAGTTGCATACACTACTTTATCTTCACTAATGCAATTAATCAAACAACAAATTTATTAAATTAAATTCACGCGTACGTGTGTAATCACAGTGGTTTTGCCGCCATTAAAATTTAACCAATGAGAGCGCAGCTTCAATAAAGCGCGACCAACCTGATTGGCCCTGCAATCTAGTTGGTCGCGTTTTATCGATGTTATAATGAGATTTTACGATATCGATGTGAATATTATAACATCATGTGAAATTGCTTAAATTGAGTTTTTTGTTGTCTGCGCTATAACAGTAGTAATTATAAGTCAAGTATTGAAAACATAAGTAGAATGTTACAACATTAGTGTAGATAAAGTTATATTATGATACAGGTGTCCATACAAGACCTGTATAGTAATAAAACTTCTTTTTTTTTTGGCCTATTTGTCTTGTTTGTCATAAGAGTTACTTGTTTGCGGACCGGACTTAAAGGTGGTGCTGGCCCGTCAGGGTCAGTTTGCCTTCTTTGGTTGGGCTGATCGTTAAAAAATATACGCGTCGAATTTCAGAACCTCCTTTTTGAAGTCTGTTTGTTTTCAGTTTTATAATCTTTGTATTATAGTATCAGAGTAGATAAACTAAAATAAAAAATAACCAACGACCCGACTGCTGAGCAATAACTACTAAGCAGGCGGGACCAAAATTCAACCATGTACTTAGGTCTGGTTGTTGGTTATTTTTTATTTCAGTTATTTTTGTCTTTGGTAGTGATTTTTTATTTTTTTTTGCACAAACACGACGAATCGATTGAGATCATATTTGTCAAAATCTGACCATTGGTCAATATGTTATGAGGGAATATAGAATCGGACATACTTACTTACATACATACGAGCCAAACACGTTACCCTCCTTTTGGGCTCCGTTGCAATCGGGTAATAAACGCACGCAATGGTGGATGATAAGTATATGATATGATAATGGGCACAAGCCTTCTCTCAGAGAGAGAGTATGAGCTTAATTACCACAATGTTTTCCTTCACCGTTAGCGAGTTCTATTGCTACTACAACTTAACAAAGTGCACGTAACTTAGAAAACTTAGTCACTGGTAATCTGGTTAGTGGCAACCCTGCTCTGCCTACCCTTCTGAGATACAGGCGGGAGTTTATGTATACATGTAATCTGGTAACATGCTGAACTAATCTAGACCCCTTAACAGAGGCAGCGGGTTCGATTTCGCTTGGGGCCGCCGTACTTTTATTAACCGACTTCAAAAAAGGAGGAGGTTATCAATTCAACACGTATATATTTTTAGTTTTTATTATTTGTAACTGTTTATTACTGTAGTGCTTTGACGTCGGTTTTTAATTGTTATTTTAAAATGTTAATTTTTGAATTTTTAGTGGCGGAGCGGAAGAAAAATAAACAAGTACTTAATTCGTTGCTCTATGAAGTTCTCAATTTCCGTCTCCGAAAGTCTTCACCAGAACATCACCAAATTACCTTGGGACTACTTTTACGCTATTTTATGAAACATACGGATATAACTAAAGGATGGGCCCCCATGAGGCCTTATTTACTGCTGTCCATTAAAGAGTTCCGTTCCCCATCTCTCAGTCTTCATCAGATCTTCACCAAATTAAAATGGTACCAATGGGACTATCTATTCAAACAAAAAAAGAATTGTCGAAATCGGTTAAGATTTGACGGAGTTATGCGAGTGTCATGACCGGACATATATATTGGGCACCGACTACAAATTATACTTCTACAATACAGACATGTATACATACTTCTAATTTAAAGGTATTCTTTTAAATTACTTCTAACTTTTCAGTGCTTTAGTGTTTTGAAGTTGGTTTATATTTTTTATTTCATAATTTTTATATTCTTCTTGTTGCACTAAGGCCCCTCGCCCACGACGACTTTTTGTAGTGATGCTGTCGCGCGAACAGCATCGATGCAAACGCGCGAGCGTATCGGAAGACATCGGGAGGAGAACGGAGGAAGGGTGGCGCATGGGTAGTGCAACACAGAGAGATCGAGAGTGGCTGTTGTCCATCGGTCCAACGGAGTCCATCTTGCAACTGTAGCGATCGCAGGCATTTTGGTTCCGTTACTGAGTCGCATTTGCATCGCGACAGAAACGCGACGGTATCGCGTTTGCATCGCGACTGAATCGTGTTTACGGTGGGCGAGGGCACACAACTAGCGCCCGCATCGCGACTGCATCGCTACTGCATCGCTACAAAAAGTCGCCGTGGGCGAGGGCCCTAACCCGTGCTGAGGACAATTTTAAAAGCCTATTTAGAGGCTAAAAATTCCACCCATGCCGGGACTTGAACCCGCGACCTCTGACTAACCGTGCCAGCGCTCTCCCAACTAAACTAATGGGCAAAATGCATGCATCGGCGAAATTTCGAGCCTCTTTACAAACTTCTCTGTATTACGTCCAGGCAGCGACATCTGGCCGAAGCAATTTACATCACTTGCAGCCCCGAGTAGGGTTACTAAAAAAAAAAAGAATATAATCATGTAGGTAACTTTGCCCATTAGCTCAGTTGGGAGAGCGCTGGCACGGTTAGCCAGAGATCGAGGGTTCAAATCCCGGCATGGGTGGACTTTTTAGCCACTAAATAGGGTTTTAAAAATTATTATTTTTTTTACAAATGGTCTCATTCTGTAACGTGCAGCACGAGGCTCATTTACCTATGCGCTCCAAATCCTGTCAGAATCCTCACGTTTGCGATAGAAGTTACTTATCGAATCTTTCAGCTCAGCTTAGACCTCTGGGCCCTAATTATATTATGCACACCAAATCCTATATCACGCGCACCAAATCCTGAGCGATTCCAATCGTCTAACTGTCAATTTCCATTCTAATTGCTATAGAAAACGTCAGGATTCTGACAGGATTTGGAACGCATAATTAGGTCTCTGCCTCATGTTACGTAATTACGTAACTGTCCACTGTATTGGACATTTATCCCTTTGAACGTTTCCGAATTGTCAAAAATTTAGATGTGTATCAATTTCAGGGTTCAGAGTATGGGTTAAATCAGATGTTTCCATACAATGGGGGGAGTTAAGTTATAGCGCCCCTGGTTACCATATCACAAGGCATCCTAGTTTGGGACCAGGACAAGTGATTGTGTTCTGTAGAAGGTTATTATTATCATGTTAAAAATGCATATTTAACTACACATCATTGTTTTAGTACGTGTAGGTGACTCGTTATTATTTAACCTTATATTTAGTTTATTGTTGTAATTTATTTATGCTGTACATAACATTTATTATAATTATTTTCTTACTTATTTACGTATTCTATTTACTCACACTAATACATTCATTACTCTCATACATCACTCTTTTGTACTTTCATCATACAAAACTAAATATTATTAATTTAGCAAGCGAACCCGCGCGCGATCATCTGTATGGCTGGTCCTATTGTTCGTCGTTGACGTCACTAGGAGCAGCCGCCCAGCCTCGCTGCGCGCGCGCCGCCCGCCAGTCGGAATCTAACCTCAGACGCGAAGCCTGTGTCGGTTTTACGCTTGCGCTCCACTCGCTACCGCTCGCGATCTATTTATTTTGCTCGTACTGCTTTCGCCTGCTTTCTCTTTGAACTTTACTTCCTTCCTTGTGATTATTACCATCTGTGTCTACGCTATCCGCTTCGTTCTGTATATAAAGGATAGGTCTACGTGGCCAAATAAACCGTTTAAAGTAATTAGTGATTTATCGTGTTATTTGCTAGCATCAACACTCAGCCACCTACATAGCTACCTATACTGGTGACCCCTCTCAAGAACACGATGAGCTCAGACGATTCAAGCGGACCTGACTCGGAAGATTCACAAAGGAATGTGAATGTCTTACCTCGCGGCGGCAAGCGGCATACTATCAAGATGGCGTCGCCCCCAGACGAGAAGACTAAGATTGCCTGTTCCACACTGACGGCGTCTCCTACTCCACTCCACCTAAAGATTCCGCCATTCTGGCCCGAAAAGCCAGCGATATGGTTTGCGCAGGTGGAGGGGCAGTTCACAATTATGAAGGTAACAGACGATGCTACAAAATTCTACCACATACTGGCCACTCTCGACCGCCAGTATGCTGCAGAGATTGAGGATGTGCTTACTGGCCCTCCCGACTACTCCAAGCTGAAGGCCGAGCTCATCAAGCGGCTTTCGGTGTCTAAGGAGAACAAGGTGAAGCAGCTGCTGACCCACGAGCAGCTCGGGACCCGCAAGCCGTCGCAGTTCCTACGCCACCTGCAGCACCTGGCCGGACCCGACATTCCTTCGGACTTCGTGCGGACCATCTGGACCAGCCGGTTACCTACCTCGCTGCAGCCAATCGTCGCGTCGCAGCCGACGTTAGGTATTGACGCACTCGCCGAGCTCGCCGACCGCGTCTATGACATCGCAGCACCAGCGCAGCAGGTGGCAGCAACCACATCATCATCGTCAACAGCAGGATCCCCTATTGAGGAATTAACGCGGCAAGTAGCTGAGTTGACGCGACAAGTGAGCGCCCTTACTACGCAGTCACAGCACCGCTCCCGCAGCACCGAGCGCCGAGGTGGAGACCAGCGCAGCCGTTCCACGTCACGACGTTCCACGTCCAATTACCAGAGGTACCCGATCTGCTGGTACCACTCAAAATACGGATCCAAGGCGCGTCGGTGTATCAAGCCCTGTGACTACAAACCGGGAAATGCTCCGAGCAGTCAGTGATGGCGACGGCCGACTGCCACAACCTAAGCACAGGTCGCCTATTCATCACGGACCGTATTACACAGACACAGTTCCTCATAGACACCGGAAGTGATATTTGTGTTTACCCTGTATCTGCTTTTCGTGAGCGCCGTTGTAAAACTACTTATCAACTTACTGCTGCCAATGGCTCGGCTATCGATACGTACGGCTATATACAACTTAATTTGAATTTAGGCCTACGCCGCAACTTTCCGTGGCGCTTTATTATCGCTGACGTCACAAAAGCAATCATAGGTGTAGATTTTTTAACGCATTACCGCATAATAGTCGATGTTAGCCAACAAAAACTTATCGATGGCCTAACCAATGTTAGTTCTGTAGCCTGTTTAGATATAAATAGCTCTCTTGTTCTAAGTGTAAAGGTATCGACTGGTGGTGACGGTAGGTATAATAAAATTTTGTTAGAATATCCGGAAATAACACGTCCCGCTGGTACTCCGGGTATTATAAAACACAACACAACACACCACATACGCACTACACCGGGTCCACCTGTCTCATGTTCCCCACGTCGTCTAGCCCCGGATAAGTTAAAAATCGCGAAACAAGAATTCGACACTATGATAGCTAACGGGACAGCACGTCCGTCTGACAGTCCCTGGTCGTCGCCTCTTCACCTTGTTTCTAAGAAAGATAACGGGTGGCGCCCGTGTGGTGATTATAGGCAATTAAATGCACGTACCATACCTGACCAATACCCAGTTAGACATATACAAGATTTTTCGCACTGTCTGTCCGGTTGTACTATATTTTCAGTGGTAGATTTGGTTAAAGCTTACAACCAAATCCCGGTTACTGAACAGGATATACCCAAGACTGCGATAACCACACCGTTCGGACTTTACGAATTTCCTTACATGACGTTTGGTCTTAGGAATGCGGCACAAACCTTTCAAAGATTTGTCGACGGACTAACTCGTGGTCTCGACTTTTGCTATCCGTATCTCGACGATTTCTTGATTTTCAGCAAAACGACACAGGAGCACGAAGACCACTTGCGCCAGCTCTTCGAACGCATGCGCAGCTATGGTGTACTTGTCAACACAGCCAAGTGCGTTTTCGGTATGTCGGAAATCACGTTTCTAGGCTATTCAATCTCCGAAAAGGGCACTAAACCTCTAAAAAGCAAGGTACAGGCCATTGCTGAGTTCACACCCCCAAAAACCGTCCGAGAACTCCGTCGATTTTTGGGGATGGTGAATTTTTACAGGCGATTTCTGCCAAATGCTGCCCAAATTCAAGCGCCGCTCAATGCCTTGCTTACAGGGTCGGTTAAAGCTTCCCATCCAGTCAACATAGAAGGGGATTCCCTCAAAGCATTCGAAGCTTGTAAGAAGAGCTTATGTGATGCAGCACTTTTGGCACACCCCGACTCGTCAGCTAAGTTAGGACTGGTCACTGATGCCTCCGATACGGCAATAGGTGGAGTCCTACAGCAGCTGAAGGATGGAGACTGGCAGCCCCTAGCATTTTTCTCTCGCAAGTTGAGCCCAACGCAAACAAAGTACTCACCGTATGACCGCGAGCTCCTTGCTATCTATGAGAGTATAAAATATTTCAGGCATATGCTAGAGGCCCACAACTTCACTATCTATACTGACCACAAACCGTTATGTTACGCTTTTCATGAACGGAAAAGTAACTGCTCGCCACGTCAGTATAGACACCTCGACTTCATCTCGCAGTTCACCACAGACATCGTCTTTATTGCCGGCAAAGACAACTTGGTTGCCGATACACTGTCGCGCGTAGAAGAACTGCAGTCACCTGTCGATCTCGAAGTGATGGCCAATCTCCAAGACCAAGACCCAGAGCTCGCTGAGCATCTTAAAGGCGACACTTCACTTCGTCTTACCAAAATGAACATCCCTGGGAGTCGTGCCATGTTGTACTGCGATGTTAGTACACCGACACCCAGGCCTTTTGTTCCCAAACAACTGCGTAAGCAGATTTACGAGTGTCTTCACTCTCTTAGCCACCCCGGTGCCAACGCCACCGCCAAACTCGTTGCTCAACGATTCGTTTGGCCGCTATTACGGAAAAACTGCCGTGAATGGGCGAAAGCGTGTTTGACTTGCCAGCGCACGAAGGTAACTAGACACGTTGCTTCACCGTTAGGTACAAACGACTTACCTTCAGCGCGTTTCCAACACGTGCATTTAGACCTTATCGGTCCACTGCCGTCCGCTGGTGGCTTTCGGTATTGCCTCACAGCCGTTGATCGCTTCACGCGTTGGCCGGAAGCTGTACCTATTATCGATATCACCGCCGAAACAGTGGCCAAAGCGTTTGTCAGCTGTTGGGTATCCAGATACGGTTGTCCCACTGAGATCGTCACCGATCGCGGGGCTCAATTTTTATCAGCTCTGTTCGAGCAGCTGTCAAAGTCCATAGGTTTCGATCACCGTAGGACAACAGCTTATCACCCACAGTGTAATGGCTTGGTGGAGAGATTTCACCGGCAGCTAAAGGCAGCGATTACCTGTCATGCCGACGCCAACTGGACAGAGTCGCTGCCACTTGTACTTTTAGGCATTAGAAGTGCTGTAAAAGAAGATCTTCAAGCATCATCAGCCGAGCTGGTGTACGGTGAACCCCTACGTCTACCTGGTGAATTTTTTGGTCATGACGTCACAGGTTACACCACCGACATCACCGATTTTTCAGCCCGCATAAAGTCCTTCGCCGAGCGCATACGACCAGTCCCACCTCAGCACCATTCCAACACTCGTAAAGCCTTCGTATTTAAGGATTTAGCCAGCTGCAGTCACGTATTTCTTAGGGAAGAAGTGTCACGCGGCTCATTTCAGCCAGCTTATGTAGGGCCATTCGAGGTACTTAAGAGAGGGGCAAAGACTTTTAAGATACGTGTGCGAAACAAAGACGTCATAGTGAGCATAGACCGATTAAAACCAGCCTATATACTAGACGACAACTTGTCCCAACCGCGATATGACCCCGTACCGCCAGACACTCACCCCCCACCCCCGCCCCTTCAATCACGGTCACAGGATACTCCCATTAGGACTACACGTTCAGGTCGGAGAGTCCATTTCCCAGATTTTTATCGCCCTTAGCCGGTCTCTGGAGGGGAGTGATGTAGGTGACTCGTTATTATTTAACCTTATATTTAGTTTATTGTTGTAATTTATTTATGCTGTACATAACATTTATTATAATTATTTTCTTACTTATTTACGTATTCTATTTACTCACACTAATACATTCATTACTCTCATACATCACTCTTTTGTACTTTCATCATACAAAACTAAATATTATTAATTTAGCAAGCGAACCCGCGCGCGATCATCTGTATGGCTGGTCCTATTGTTCGTCGTTGACGTCACTAGGAGCAGCCGCCCAGCCTCGCTGCGCGCGCGCCGCCCGCCAGTCGGAATCTAACCTCAGACGCGAAGCCTGTGTCGGTTTTACGCTTGCGCTCCACTCGCTACCGCTCGCGATCTATTTATTTTGCTCGTACTGCTTTCGCCTGCTTTCTCTTTGAACTTTACTTCCTTCCTTGTGATTATTACCATCTGTGTCTACGCTATCCGCTTCGTTCTGTATATAAAGGATAGGTCTACGTGGCCAAATAAACCGTTTAAAGTAATTAGTGATTTATCGTGTTATTTGCTAGCATCAACACTCAGCCACCTACATAGCTACCTATAGTACGAACGGTCGTTTTGAAACGCTTACTTTTGCAGCAATTTACAAAAATTTATCTACCCCTTTACCGCAGAGTAACTGCATTTGAGGAGTGTTTTAAAAATATCACCGAAAATTTTCAGAAACGACCTGAATTATCAACCTTATCAAACGACGGTTAAAAATACTGACGCAACATGGTGACTTATTGCGTGATGCCAACTTATTTAGTGATATTCCTTAGAAACAAGTTTAATGAACAGTTAAAATAGGTAAGGTAGTTTCATGAAGGCAAATTATAATCACCAACGGTCCTTCTTTTCTTGAAGTGGAGAGCAGGAAGAGATCACATTCCAGTGAGGTGCACACATATTGTGACCGTTTGCAATGCAATGTTTCGTGTCCGTATAACTGCTAACTCAAGAACGTTACAATCTTGTACCAGCCGTTTGAGGAGACCTTCTTTTTGTGTTCTGTGGAGGAGACAATCCTGGCTGCAGAATCTAGGCCTCGATTTTGCTACTGCATTACAGTGCAATAAAATATACACGGTCGGGTCACGTGACGAGATTTTTTATTTCATGAAGGTTTATACGTGAGCGCACGTAAACCTACTTGAAGCGGCAATGAAATGAAATCGGCGCGTGCATTCAGTAGTCGTAGTTCATAAGTAGTTCATTCAATACCTACGTTAACGAATCTAGGCCCCGTTCATGCTAAAGATCATGCATAGCTATCAAAATTAAATTATTTTCTATCATTTTAGCTAGGAATTAAAAACTCTTTCCTATCAGTGCATTTTAGTGCACCTATTGTCATCAGAGGCTTATATGATTAATAATTAAAAATCATTACCTAACTTCGGAATCCATGCGCCAAGTCCCGAACGATTCCAATCGTCTATCAAATGCCGTATTAATTGCAATGTTATCGCAAACGTCGGGATTCCGGCGGGATTTATTTTGGTGCGCATATTTCGGCCTAATATTTGAGTTCTGTGTGGCGCCGGATTAAGAATAACGTCATTCCATTTCCTTCCGTGGAGGTCGTAGAAGGCGACTAACGAAATCAACTACCAGGAGACGGGCCGCAGCGTCTTCCTGAGATTCCAACCGCATAATGCGATCGCCAACCCGCCTGCCAAGCGCGGCGATTACGGCAAAACCCCTCATGGTTATGAAAACTGCTCAGGAGGCATATGTCCTGCAGTGGGCGTGAAATGGCTGATTTCGGCCTCTGAATCAGCTTGCAAAATTTCAAAGTCATAGGTAAGTTTACAGAAAGTGTTTTAAATTTGGCTTGCATCATCTCAACTAATGTGATAAACTTTTAATTAAAATATTCATAAAGCACCTATTAACTTCTGGCTGACGTAACCTGGTTGGCCTGTGCGTAAGTTAAAATCCCGAATCAGTATCTTCTCACGAGTGCACCATATCGGAACGTGACACTCATCTTACGATACGACAGTGAAATCGTTGGCACCTACGAATAAAAACTGGCTGATTTTACGTACACTGATAAGATAACATAAGATTATGTTTTGTTAATATAAGTTCAAATAACAAAACTGCGACTCTATATTGGAATTTCTTTTTCAGAAAGGTATGCCTATGTTATTGTTATTCCGGTGTGTGGAAGTTTTTTGCTTGTTGCTTATTTAATGGACTTCTATGTTTATTCTTCTGCGGAAGTTTTTGTTGAATTTGATGGATGTGGAATTCCCTGGTCTGAGTAGGTACCTAACTAAAAATCCAGTCTAAACAACAAGCGTCACCATCGAATGTGATTTGGAAACTTTTTATGACGAAGTATTTAATAGACTCGACAGTACATGTTTTACTATGACAATTCGATGTAAGTACCTACATTGCAAAACCGATTAAGCCACAGATTAACAAGCAGGAAGACTGCAATATGCATTGAATTGTCATAATAAACTATGAATTACAGTTTTATGAAACAGCGGTTGTTGACTTTCGATAAACTTCCATGGTTCAATTGGAAGCCAAAGTCACAATCTGCTTATCAATCAAAACATTATCGTGTCATCATTGTCAATGTTGGTATTTTCACACTCATCCAACGCAATCTCGGAGATAAGCCATAGCAAAACATTGTAATGGGAGATAAACACGTGTATAAGAATAATGAAATAGGTATATTATACAAGGTTATTTTAAAATGCGCAATCGGGTACTTGCTTGCCTCAAACCCAGCTTTTCTGGGAAAAAATAAAATATTTTTTTGGAGTTAACAGGTCTCAAGGAAGTTAAATTACTCTAATAATAAAAAAACTTATGTGTTTTTAGGCTTCCGTACCTCGAAAGGAAAAAACGGAACCCTTATAGGATTACTTTGTTGTCCGTCCGTCCGTCCATCTGTCTGTCAAGACCCTTTATCCAGGTATCGAGCTGAAATCAAAACCATGAAATATAATCACAGGTCTGTTGGACACTCGAACTTCTAAAGTTTGATTTTTTCACAGCTTCAAGGGACTTTGAGTGTCCAAGTTTGGACACACGAGGGCATCAAAATTTATAGGCTACTTTCGTAATATCGTCTTATACCAGAAGTATGTGTGGTAGTCACTGTGCAACCATAACCACAGTAAGAATTATTTTCTGTCAATAAATTTAATTATATTATATTTTATTAAGTACAGGGAAAATCTGAAACTAGGTATACATTTGTAATTAAATCATTTAAAAAAATTGTCTGAAGCTTGATAAAAGCTCTGAAAAAACAGCGAGACTCGATTCCTGAACTATTTTAGTACCTACATTATGATACAAGTGTGGTAAGTTGGTCATTACACACGAGGCACTATTGGAGCAGCGTACTCTCTTACACCACTCGTACGTGCCACTCGTACGATACACGTACGCGAATCATAAAAAAATAACTATTAGGGGTTAAAGTATGAAATTGCCGTTTTATTGCAATAGGTTCTTCGAATTGACATAGAATCTTCATGGTTTGAGGTTTTCGAATGAAACTTTTTTCAAATGGTTTCTATGGTGCAATTTTTTTAAAAAATGTGAAACATTTTAATATCGACTTTCAATTGTTTTTGTTATTCAATTTAGACAAGAAAGATGGATACTGCGAAAATTCGAGTGATCATGAGGCACCCATTTTTCGTATTTTTTTATTTTATTGACTTGACGCAAGTGAGTCAATATTGTGGGTAAGGTAACGTTAAACCATGCCGCTAATTCCTGGGTAGTTTGACTAGGGTCGGCTTCCACTATCTCTCTTAATTCATCGTTATTCACCTGTGTGGGCGGTCTTCCTCGTGGCTCGTTCTTTAAGTCGAAATTTCCATCACGAAAGCGTTTAAACGAAAATCGCACGGTGCGTTCATTAGTAGACCCTCTCCAAACGCAGCATTGATATTGCGGGCTGTTTCTGCCGCGTTAGTTCCGCGTCGGAACTCGTATTCAAAAATCACTCGAATTTTCGCAGTATCCATCTTTCTTGTCTAATTTGAATAACAAAAACAATTGAAAGTCGATATTCAAATGTTTCACATTTTTTAAACAAAGAACATCATAGAAACCATTTGAAAAAAGTTTCATTCGAAAACCTCAAACCATGAAGATTCTATGTCAATTCAAAGAACCTATTGCAATAAAACGGCAATTTCATACTTTAACCCCTTATTATTATTATGATACACGTGCGGAAAGTGGGGTATCGCGAATAAGTGCCACAGAGTGAAAACACGAGCGTAGCGAGTGTTTTCAGTGGCACGCAATCGGAATAACCTTTTACGCTCACGTGTCATACAACATTTTTCAATGTATTTTGCGAGGAAATAAAATAAAAATGTTTTCACTGAGTGAAAGCAGTTTTGAAAAGGCGCGCTTTTTTTACACCGGATTTTTTACACGAGGCAAAGGTGTACGTACATACAGCCAAGTAATGTGTAATATATTTTTGGCAGAAAAGCAATTAATGCGTAAGTTTAAATGAAATACTCAAAAATCTAAATTTAATTTTTTTCGTGTGCTTTAATTTGTTACTCGGTAATTAGGTACTTATAAAGCGCGTTTGCTTATGAATAATTGATTTTATAAATATCAAAATCTCTTTGTATCCAAACTCCATGGTGCATGAATTGCGTGGCGCAAGGAAAAACAATGACGAAAAAAAAACCTACTCGGTTTCCTTAGTCATTGCCCTCATAGTGGTTATATTCTCTTTGATTGCCCTAAAATCTTCACACGTGAAAAAAAGGATTTCAGTAGTGTTTTATTTAACGCGTGCTCTAAAGGGTCCCTTTCCGCACAATGTGTTTACACAAAAAAGAACGCTTTACGAGCATTTGCATTGAAATAGTAGATTGTACAACAAGTGCATAAAACGCACCATTTTACTCGAGACGTTTATCCATCCGAGCGAGCTTGCGAGCGAGGATAGATATAAAGTCGAGTGTAAAATGGGTTTTATGGACGAGTTGTACACTCTACTTTTCACTTCGATTGCGAGGAAATGAAACAGCAACATGTAAATATAGTAAATGCTAATTTAATTAAAATTGAAAGTTACATTAGAGCAATGAGAAATATTTAAAGTAATCGTTTTTTCTGGCATATTTAATGTTGTATACGAACGAAACGAAATAAAATAAAGAGGTTGTTGTATGAAGTTAAAGATGTTCGTGTGGCTGTTGCAGCGATTGCCTTGGTCTTCGACGAAGATTTTACTTTATGCTCTAGAGCATAAAAAGCGACTTTATGTCGCCTACGCACGACATAAAGACGAACTTTTAGAGCATGAGAAGTGAAAATGATATTATGTATGTACCTACAAATTTGTATGGTACCCTCGGTGGACTGACTCGCACTTGTCCGGTTTTTTTTTATTGATTTTTTAAACGATTCCCCGTAAGGGTATAGACTTAAAAGACATTATTTTACGAGATAGCTCTAACATTGATAAACGCTTGTTCCGTACACCACTTGTTGAACACTGATTTACTGAAGACTGTATGTGACATTGGTAGACCGCGTAAAGCGCGAATTTCATAAAACTGTATACCTAAATCCTTATATTTCGAAAAAATTTAATCTGGGAAAATACTCTAAGAACAAAAGATATTGTCAATTTGTCAGGAATCTTCGCATTTTAGGAGTCATCGTCAGCCATTTGACGCCCACTGCAGGACATAGGCCTCCTTCGCGGTTTTCATAACCGCGAGGGGTTTTGCTTGCCATACTCGCCACGCATGGCAGGCGGGATGGCGATCGCAGTATGCGGTTGGAATCTCAGGAGGACGCTGCTGCCCGTCTCCTGGTAGTTGTTTTCCTTAGTCGCCTTCTACGACATCCACGGAAGGAAATGGAGTGACGCTATTCTTAATCCGGCGCCACGCGGAATTTTAGGAGTAACCCTATACATATATATTCCTATCAGAGGTTGGAAACCAATTCTGCTATCTTGCTTGTTGAGGCTGCCAATACAAACAAAGAACTATATTTATAGCTACAAGGTGTTTATAAAAGTTATCTAAAAAAATAGGGATTCTACTGAGATAGCTGTGGATTCTTCATAAACTTATGAAGAAAAGAAAAAATATAGGTAATCAATGGCGTCATTCAGTTTTTTTAAGGCTGCTTTTACATCAGCTGTCAGCCATACTGTAATTGGCCAGACTTGTAATAGGCCTTCTGTTTCTTATGTTATATTGTGCTGTTAGTCTTTTTAAACAAAATAAATAAATAAATAGGCAGGTAAACTTTCAAATTTTAGGCACTTACAAATTTTATCACAATCAGGACATTTTTGATGTTTTTCTTTTTACTTTTCGTACCTATACTTTCTGTTCAGAGCTTTTAAAACCATTTTTTTCTATCAAAACCGGCCAAATGCGTGTCGGGCCACGCGCAATGTAGGGTTCCGTAAAAAGAAGGTTTTTAGGGTTCCGTATTTTATCTGCTTTACAGAACTAACAACTTCAACGAAGTCATTTTCAATGGATTTTGTGCGAAATTTTACTTTTGTAAGTTGCCTATTAGATACTCGTTAACTAGTAAAGCCGAATTAGCGGTGATAGTTTTCCTTTTGAGTTCATTATATGTGCTACTACCCTGAATTTTGACGTTTCTACGACCAATCGTTTAGCCAGGGGGGGGGGGGATATTATCACAACCAACAGCGATAGATGTAATGAAGATGAGGTTTTTTAACGTCACAACCCGAAAATTGACTCAGGCTAAAGGAACAGAGATGGAATTAAAGACGCAATTCTTGAGTTTGTTTCAGATTTTATAGCACTATCGAAGGCAGACGCAGAGGAAAAATGTTGATTTAATAAATCAATGTTCAAATCTTTTGGAATAGAATATTGACGAGATTCTCCAACTCCTAAAGATCGAAGGGATTTTCAGACTTTAGCTGGATCTTCATTTTCAACAGATTTGTGAATGTGGCGTCGTTGTACACACCTTAGGTATTGCAGCGATTTCATTATTAATTTACTAGCTGACTTGGCCGAGCTTTGCTCGGTATTATTATTTTTTTTAATCGTGTTTTTTGGAAGTTGTATGTAATCCCAGCCAGGTCGTAACAGAATTCTAACCGTATACCTACGGGTTGTAATATAACACAATCCTTATATCCATTTTATTTCAGATTATACTTAAATCCATAGTTTTATTAGATTATTACACACACTTACCTACTATACGGTTAGGGGTTCTACTTATACGTCAATACAAAAACTTATGCTAAGGGAAAACTGAAGTCAATTGTTGTGACAAGGATGTCACAAACAAAAAACCACACCCAGAACTGAGGCGGTTCAGGTACGGCAGCCTTCAATGGGAATCGAACCCATAACCTCCGTTTCGGTAGGTAGTCATACGTGTTCCGCTAGAACTACATAGTCGTGGGTACTCCAAGTTGAGATACTTACTTTCAAGTCTTTAGCTACATGGGTAAATCATTCCGAGGTTAATGTTAGACCTTGAGCTGGCTGTATCACGTGGAGGGGTGTCTAGTGAACTATGCAGTCTTGTTTGCACGTTCCTCTAGAGATAGCGAGCCCCGTTTACATTCACCATGTTAAAGACTTCATTCTCTCAGTAGGAAAGGCTTACCAGTGGAAAGGCAATCATTTTTTTACGCAGCCAATTATTATAGCCGTAGTCTCACTGCTGGGCAAAGGCCTCCCCCATCTCGGATCAGAGGCGCTACTACGTAAGTTCTCCGCTGTATGGAGTTGTCCGAATTAACCTTCTCCGAACGGAAAAAAACTGTCTACGAATTATAATTATATTAAATGTATTATGAAAATGAAAAATGGTTTATTTACCATCAGTTTTGTCAGAAATACAGAACAGTGAGCACTGCGCTAGGAAACCCTGTATTGCAGGTACTCTGAGGGAGTTAACGAATAATAACTGAAGTAAAACTATGTATAAACTAATAACAGAACAAAAGACTTAAAAACTAAACAAAACAATTATTAATATTCATGAATGGTGAAAGAACCAGACTGAGTATTTATTTAGACCGAGAACACATCATCAGCCCTTTGACGCCCACTGCAGGACATAGGCCTCCCTCATGGTTTTCATAACCACGCCACGCTTGGCAGGGGCGGGTCGGCGATCGCAGTATGCGGTTGGAATCTCAGGAAGACGCTGCTGCCCGTCTCCTGGTAATTTATTTCCTTAATCGTCTTTTACGACATCCAAGGGAGGAAATGGAGTGACGCTAATCCGGCGCATCACGAAAGAAACAATGAAATCCAATATAGTTTTTATTATTACAGTAACTTGATTTTTCGCATTTTTTGGGAAGTCGAAAGTAATGCCACTTCAATGTAAGTTTCACGCAAGTTCCCCATTAGTGTGTCTAACCGTCTAAATGTCTTTACACTTGTCTAAATTTAGGGTCTAACTCATTTAGTGAACTAAAATTAGTCAAATGTAAAGGCCGCTAGGCGGACAAGCACGGACCGTCACGCACCACACACCGACCCTCTACTAGTAGTGCTTGTCGGTGTACGCTATGTATGAAACCTATCAAATTACCGGCTGGGGCGTAGGACCTGACGCACTAAACCGCACGCGTCCGCGCAACCACGAACTTCCACGAGCGCGCCCCTCCCACGATGCACCAGTGCGCGACTCGTCAAAATCCGAGGTAACCACCGTCGTGCACCATCTTAAAAAAAGAACCGATCATGATCTTACATAACGATTTACATATTTAATTGTACACGGAAAACAATGTACCGAAATAGAACTTGAACTATCGGTGACGGGCCTAAGAAATTAAAGGTCAAACTTGTTAAACCGAACCCAAATTGCGTCAAAAATCCACTATCGAAATATCGACGAAATTTTTTACAATATTGCTTCATGCTCACGACGAGAGACTGATGCCGAAAGAGCCGTTAAAAATTACAGAAATTAGAACGGAAAGGTATCGTTTGCATTGTTCTGAGGTTTTCCATTGTTTTACTACCCGCTAAGTTTAAGATAGGTTCGAGTAACGATACCAACGAAACCAGACTCTATTAATTAAGTACGGAGAGTTTCTACCTCTTGGGTAATCCATGTGAACAA
Organism: Yponomeuta malinellus; assembly: GCA_947308005.1. Classification (NCBI taxonomy): domain Eukaryota; kingdom Metazoa; phylum Arthropoda; class Insecta; order Lepidoptera; family Yponomeutidae; genus Yponomeuta; species Yponomeuta malinellus. Next base: position 18,684,307 of record OX371003.1, read on the forward strand.
GTAATTCTATACGTCCCACTGCAGGGCACAGGCATTCTCTCAGAGAGAGTATGGGCTTAATTACCACGCGCGCCCACCGCGGACTGGCAATTTCAAGCGGTGAAGTATGTGAACACCTCAGACACACAGGTTTACTCACGATGTTTTTCCTCACCTTTAGCGAGTTGTACCTATTGCTTACTACAACTTTACAAATGTACGTAACTTAGAAAACAAACTACATGGCGGGATTCGAACCCACGCCCTCCCGAATGTGAGGCCGGCGTTCTACCGCTCCGACACCACCGCTCCTCAATTATATTAAATTGTAATTTCTCAACCAAATAGAATTTAATTGGTATTAAAATCTATTTGGTTGAGAAATTACAACCTAATAATTTCTAGCTGACCCGGCAAACGTTGTTTTGCCATTTAATTAGGCAACGACCACAGAACACTTATTTTCTCTGTTCTGTGGCAGCGACCCATTCTCGAACCTATACTAAATATTAGGTATATACACAATTTTTTCTATAGAAAACGGTGAAGCCGTTTCGGAGGAGTTCCGTTACAAGCACTGTGACACGAGATTCTCATATGTTACATAATAATTATAATGGAAACAATTCCGACAGGCATCTTCCTGAAACGCAACTGATTGTGACGCAGTAATAAAATAACATAAAATACTGTCGTATTAGAGGTCGTCTCGGTAGGTATCGAATAATTTAAAATAGAAGGTCAATCAACCCGCTGTTCTAGTACCTATGACAAGACGATAAAACCATGATGTGAATGATGTGATGTGCTAATCTTTTAACAACAATAGTAAAGAAAAATTGGACGTATGACGTCAAGAATTTGCGTCGAGATATAGAACATACCTACCTAAAGCTTATAAACAGAAGCCTATGGAAAAACATGCGCATGTAGATTGAGAGTATTGTCGTTTATAAACAAAACAAATACTTTTTTAAACTTGCGTTATCTATCAGTGAGTGCATCATAGGATACGGGCAATTTGAATTTAACGGACCGCAGAAACGGAAACTAGGGCAAACCCACCTAATATTGGCACTCTACCAATTTATTGGCATGCTTCAGTTTTATAAGAAAAATAAGATTATTTGTGGCCACACTATAAAATTATTGGTAGAAATTAAATAGTAGTATTATTTTTTACTGTGCTGGCAACACACATTTTTTATTTCATTCAATATGGCGGAGCAGTAAACATCTGTTTGACAAGCCGGGACCTGTGCTACAAAAATAAACAAAATATTCGTTTTTTGCTAAGGTAAGAGCTATCAGAATCTTAATATTTTTTGCAAATTTTTCATGTTTTTCGTCTACATTTTCATTTTGTCTAATTAATGAATATATTAAGTACCCTTTTTAAACATTATTTCATAATTTAACTGCCAACTTTTAGTTTTGTGGGGTGTGCCAACGTTTGGTCCGTGTTAAATCTGTTTACCCATTTTATTGGCCCCCATGCCAATAAAAGGGTATTTAAAGTAATTTACTGTTACTAAAAATTAAACCTTATTTCCCTCTAAATTAAATTTAAATTGCATGGAACAAATTTTGTAAAGTTTTGGATACACGAATCCAAATGTTGGCCCACTGCCAATTATATATAATCCATTCATTGGCACGGGTGTCAAACATTGGTTAAAAAGGTGCCAATAAAAATATTTTCTTTTCAGCCACTTGCAAAATGAACACTAGTCAGAAGAAAACTAGAAAAAAAACTACCGAAAAATATTTTAAACGGAAGATTTATACGGAAGAAAACTTGAAAAAAGCTCTCCAAGAAATTTCAAAGGGCATGAGCAAAAAAACTTGCTGCAAAAATACTTTAACATTCCAAGGTCTACTTTACAATTCAGAATAAAACATCCTGACCATGGCTCTAAGCCTGGTCCGTCCACAATTTTAGCCGACGAGGAAGAACTGCTTTTTGTCGATTGGATATAAATCAGTAGCAGAAAAGATTTTAATTTAATTTTAATAATGAGTGTTTCAGAATTTATTAAAAAATCAACCACGCAACCTTCTATCACCAACTGAACAAGCATTCAACCAGCTACAATCTATTGAGCAAGTATCCTTCCAGAAGGCGTCTACATCCCAAACTACCTTACAGCGTAATTCGATCCTACAGCAAGATGACGTACCGAGCTTTAAAGAACCATCCACACAGCAAAAATTCGCTCAACAAACATCTATCTACCAAGAGTCCACCAGCAGTCAGCAGCAATCATCAAACAGCCTATATGCAACTCCCCAAAAATCGTCTATCAAAGTAACTGCTGATGTCAAAATAGGTGCAGATGAAAATAATCTTATACAAATTAAAGTACCATTGGCTAAAGAAGACATTACTCCAATTAAACTATAAGATATTTTGGTAGTACCTAAAACGCCTAAAAGAAAAGAGATAAAAATACCACAAAGACGCCTTTTGTACTAACATCAGCAGAGTGGAAAGCTCAAGAGAGCGAGCAAATCCGAATAAAAGAAGAAAAAGCAGATGGCATTAAAAAAAGAAAAGTAGAAAGAGAACAAAAGAAAATGGAAAAAGAAAAGAAAGCGGTAAATAAAAATAAAAATAAAACAAAAGCTAAAGAAAACGTACGCAAAATTTTACTTTCTGAAGATTTCTATAAACTCGACAATGGCAAATTGGAAACTGTGCTTGAAAACACTGATAAAGAAAACCAAAAAGCAAGAACTAGCAAAAGTTATAATATGACTGATATAGAAAAAATGTTGACCGAGACTGATTCAGATGACTAACGTCAATGAAAAATTACCTCATCTCAGTAAAATTGATTAAACCTTAAACCTGTGATTTAATTAAATTTTAAATGAGAAAGTTACGTACCTAGTCGTAAGCTAAAATCATTAAATTTTTTTTGTTTAGGCCCAAAAGGTTTCGTTTTAATATTTTATGGAAAGATTATAACCATATTTAAAAATAAGCGTTCAAACTAATTAGGTAGGTATGTTTCTATAGAAATAAATGTTACTTATCTTTTTACAAAGGCTTTTATTTTCTTTATTGCAAATATGAATGATAAAAAATTGTCTTTAAATATATTGACATCCTTGAGTACACTGAAAGCCTTACGTAAGATTTATCAGCTATTTTTCAGTCTTGCCAGGATAGTGACAATATTAGGTAATAATAACTGCCAATAAAAGGTTTGCCTATGCCAGCAACTGGTATTTTTAGGTATTTTTTTAAAAGGTACACTATATTAAATAAAACAATTCAATTTATTAATAAAAAGTACCATAATATTCCTCAATGATTAGAAGACCAGCATAAATGCTTTTTTTCTTGTAAAAATGTTATTTTACATGTAACTTTAATTGTTTTTGTGAAGTAGCTGCTTAAAGTGCCAATAATTGGGTGGTTTACCCTATTCGAGGAGCAACTTGAACAGTCTTACTCATAACTCAACATAGCAACGAACGAATATTTGCTAACCTATATAGATAAGTGCGGTCCAGGGACTTGTCTGCTCGCGGTATATTTAAAACCAAGGCCTGTTACGTCTAGCCGATTCAATATTCCGCGAAAGCAAACAAAAACACTCCATCACAAACGCAACATACCTAACTTAAGCAGAGTTATCACTAAAATACTAAGTTATTGTAAAAACCTATTTAGAAGCCAAAAATTCCATCCATGCCGGGACTTAAAAAAAGTTATTTCTAAAATTCAAAATTTCTTTGCGACTTTCTGTTATTCTGCTTTAAAGTAGACGTACGATGCTATAAGTCTTGAGGTGAATAGAATATATATTAGTATATGGTAGAATAGATAATTTCCTGATGGCTGCAAAATGTTCGGCAGAAATACAACTTCGTATTTATCTGAATAAAAATCTTCATTAATTCATTTATACACTGGTAGTGCGTAAAGGCGCAAATTTTATAAAATTGTATAAATTTTGAGAAAGTAATATATTAATCCGCGGTCTCCACTCAAGAACTCGTCTACGAGACGAGTTCGGTATCGGTAAACGTCTGAGGTAAACGTAGTGTGGGACGTCCTCAGACTCGGTAGAGTTGAATGATCTTCGCAGGGCGGCTGGTAAGAGCTGAATGAGAGCAGCCGAGGACCGTGCTCAGTGGCGTGCAATAGGAGAGGCCTATGTCCAGCAGTGGACAAGCATAGGCTGATGAATATATTAATCGGGTGTAACCGCGATAATTTATTAGGTAAAATGTAATTAATTACCTTTGATTCCCGACGTTCCGGCAACGTTGCAGCTGCAGTGGTCTCGGGTAGACTGAAGTGGCGAGTACAGTCAATTATTGTAGTGAGGGTAGGTGGTCGCCCTCAAGCAAGAAGTCACTCTTAGTTTTTCGCAGCGGGCCGACACACAACACTCACTACACACTACATCCGTGGACAGGTCCGGTGACAAATATTTAGATGAGGGTATATTCCCTGACATAATGAAATATAGTAGGCTCGTTCCCTTAATTTAAAAGTGGTGATAGGCAAGAACCCAGACCAGTTTTCAGACCAGTGTCGGTTCTACCCGTTTTGAGTAAAATATTCGAGAAAATAGTTTAAGTCAATTACTTACACACTTCAATAATTATTAACTTCTCCATAGTTCAATTCGGCTTTACGTAAGGGCGGTCTACGACGGATGCTGGTGTCACGTTAGTTAGACACATATTTAGTGCATGGGAGAATCGAAAGGATGCTATAGGCATTTTCTGAGACTTGTCGAAGGCATTTGACTGCGTAGACCATGAAATACTTTTCCAAAAAATTAAAACACTACGGAATAAATAGGAAAAGCTTAAAACTAATGAGATCGTATTTAGAAGGGAGGGTTCAAAAGGATAAATCGTCAGGGTCGGAGGTTAAGATGGGAGTGCCACAGGATCTATCTTAGGGCCGTTCCTTTTCCTCGTATATGTAAATGATTGGGCGTCCATGGTTCAAAAATGTCAGGGATAGTATTATAGGGGTTCGAAGATTTTGGCATAGTGATCCGCCGCCATATTTATTTTTTTGAAGTCGGCGGCGCACAATGAAACTTATGTATATTGATAGAGGACCTATATACTCGTACGAACAAAAATGTTACATGATATACTCGTAATGTGCTAAAGTGGCACGTTTACCAGATAATAGGAAAAAAAAAATAGTGATAAGACATAGGCATCTATTAATGAGTTTGATATTGTAGGTTGAGTTAATTATTCGGTGTTCCTGAATAGAAATAAGCAGCTGTAGTGGTTAAATCAGGTATATTTTAGTCGAGGAGATTCAACAATAACAGATAAGTCAACAATAAGAGAAATAACAAAAACAATGAAAGCTCTTTAGCACAAAAAAAATCACCTGCATACGGTGGGAAACAGTGGCAAACTGAGTCAAAGAGAATATAAAACTGAGTGAAAAGGGGTCGCCGCCGCTGCCGCCGCCTGCCGCCCGGCGCCGCCGGCCGAGGCCAGAATATCCTTTTCATTCGCTTACTTTTGTCTCACTCACTCATTTGATTCTGAGAAGTTGCAACCGCGCTACGTAATAGCTATATAGAACAAAAGACTCTTACATTAATTTAATTATTAGTATTTTATTTTGAACTGTTTGGAATGTAATTATAGCATGGTTATTTTAAAGACAGACTTTATTTTACTTTAACAACGAACTCGGGGCTGCAAGTGATGTAAATTGCTTCGGCTAGATGTCGCTGCCTGTACGTAATACAGAGAAGTTTGTAAAGAGGCTCGAAATTTCACTGATGCCTGCACTTGCCCATTAGCTCAGTTGGGAGAGCGCTGGCACGGTTAGCCAGAGGTCGCGGGTTCAAGTCCCGGCATAGGTGGAATTTTTAGCCTCTAAGTAGGTTTTTAAAATTGGCCTCAGCACGGGTTAGTGCAACAAAAAGAATATACTTAACGAAAATTAACTAGGAACTAAGATCTAACACAAATCATTGCAAAAAAACCGACGTGAGCTTTATTGTATTTGTCTGACGTTACTCATATTTTCCTCCAAATATCTGGGAAACGTGCCACTTTAGGACATTATGTCACATGACATTTTTTGTTCGTATATAGGTCCTCTATCAATATTCATAAGTTCCATTGTGCGCCGCCGACGTGAAAAAAAATCAAAATGGCGGCCGACCACTATGCCAGGCTTCATACAAAAATCTTCGAACCCCTTTAAGCTTTCTAGTACCTAAGTACTTGTCGTCTTTGTACTAAGCCGCGGACAGACAGACAGACAGACAGACGGACGGACACGGACATGGCAAAACTATAAGGGTTCCTTGTTGACTACGGAACCCTAAAAAGGTTACACCGTTACAAGTACATACAAGAAACAGGGGGCCAGAAGTCTGCTTACCATCTCAGAATATTAAATTTAAACAGACTTTAGATCAGCATTGACCTATTTTAAACATAGGTACTACAAGGAGTGACTGCTGATTAGTCGACGGAACTGACCCGATAAACAAATACTTAATTTGTTTAAACCACTTTATAATCTTGTTACCAGGGTTACACAAACAAGTAAGTAAATAATTTCTTAGGTGCTTAGAAGGTTACTGTTTTAGGCAGTTTCAGGATAATCTCCTGAATAGTTAGTAGTCTATAATGTTTTGATGTTTTTTTCTACAGTTAGGTATTTTAATAGCAAGGCCTTTATAACCAGTTTTCCTTTTAAATGTGGGTCGACTATTGCTCGTTTACTTGCAAGGCCTACTTAGCTGTGAGGATTTTCCTTTTAATTATTATAAGCGTGTAATAATATGTGCTACCTGTCCAGTACTTTTTCACGTTTTTAGAAACAGCCGTTTAGGCGGGAAAGCGGGGACGCTTTACTCTAACAATATACCTTCCAATAAAATAATTTGGTATTATGTTTCACAAGACGTCCGGTGTCCAATTATGAGATCTGTTTGTTATCTCCTGGTGGCTTGTATACTATATGAAAACGCAACCATGTGATTAGAAATCAGTTTAATTTGCAGGTTAAAATAAATGAAAACTTTATACAAAATGGAGAACGACTACATAATTTAAACTTATTTTGATTATGTGAACTAAATTAGCATAACTTAATGCGCTCTTGTAGTTTAGAAAATAACAAATAATGAAATCAACCAAATCAAATTAATATGCTAGATACTGCATAGATACTGTAAGAAAATTTGACAAACATTTTTCTGACGTCATGATGTCATTATTACTAACAATATTTTTCTTATAAAATTTTCTGAAAGTTTTCTCATGACGCCAATTTGCTTTTGACGGGATATAATTTTTATTAACCTATTTAGCGGCTAAAAATTCCACCCATGCCGGGACTTGAACCCGCGACCTCTGGCTAACCGTGCCAGCGATATCATTCCGATGTAAAAACCTGTCGATTCACAGGCAGCATTTAGTAGCAAAAAAGCTGAGTCCTAGATTGCATAAGTCTTTACAATATGTAGTAAATGCTATCAACAAGATTCGAATCAGTTATTTGCTCAGCTATGTGAGAAAAACGACGAAGTCTTTACTCGATTACTTCTGCACACTGAAGTTCGCTGGCTATCAAGAGGCTCTTGCTTAGAAAGATTTTCAGCCATTTTTGAATCTGTGTTTGAGTTTTTACAAGAAAAAGATCCGAATTTGAAAGAAAATCTGAACAATTGTAAAACAGATATTTATTACTTAACTGATATCTTTGGAATGTTCATCAAAGTTCATTTGCAGCTGCAGGGTGACGATCTTAACTTGATTAAAACAAAATCAATAATATCGGTTTTCGTGGGTAAACTAATCCTTTATAAACAAAATTTAGGCAGAAAAGAATCAATTCAATTCTTAATTATGGCTACCCTAAGGATTCTGCCAATGTCGAGTTTTGGAGACAGCAAGTTTTTACTATTTAACAAAACCCCGTAGGTTAGTTGTGGTGATGTAGTAACAATAACAAAATAAAAGCCTGGCAACTCACGGGCTCGCTGCGCTGAAGTCCTTGTTGGGCGTTTTCCAGGCACCACAAATTATTCTTCAACGTCAATAGGGCTGAATGAAACTCGTTGGCACATTTAACGTCTTCGACTTTGAATGATTACGTATAAATCACGAAAAAAACACATAGAGCGCAACTCCTCTCACATTTGAATTTTCATCAATGTGAAGAGTGTGCCACGTCACCGATAGAGGCGCGACGATCACCCGGAAGGCACCAGTGCGAGTATTTAGATTGGATCACGGATCGTCACCAGAACAAAAAACTTTTATTTATTATCTAAAATACGCGAACCATTCCAGAATGTGTTGTTTGTAAGAAAACAAATAAAAATAGAATTTAAAACTCGTATTACAGTACGAAACATAGATCATTAACGAATGGAGAGAATACCAATTGTAACAGAAAACGAATTCACAGTTTCCGCATTTGTCAAAATTACCAGAAATGCTTCAAGACATTTTATTACCTATATGTCACTCACTTGGACGCATTACACAAAGATTTTACGGAGAGGTTTGAGGACCTTTTAAATTTAAAAATTCGTACAATACCACAGCCATACAAAAAGCCAATGTGATAATGCAAGAAGAGTTGATTACCATCATCACAGACGAAGAGCTTAAGCAGAAGTTCAACCAAGACTATCAGAAGTTCTGGTTGCAACGCAACATTGAAATACAGTATCCTACATTGTGGAACATTGCTGAAAAATACCGTTTCGCTTTTCCATCATCATACCTAGTTGAAAAAAGCTTCAGTGTGGTAACAAACATTTTGACCAAACAAAGAAACCGTTTGAAAATTTACGAACGTGGAGATTTAAGGCTGCAACTCACCAATATTGAACCGGATGTAGCTAGATTGGTAGATAATCACCAGGTTCATCCATCACACTGAATGTTTTATTTTCTCTTTGCGAATTAATACTTTTTAAAATATAATTTCCTACCTACTTATGATTCTTTAAGTACTTAATTTGTACTAATCATTATAAATAAAACTTTATATGTACTGAATTGCATGTCTTTTTATTTTGTTAAATTTTGATGAGAAAATGAAGGCAGCTTTACTCACTTAACGAAGTGCAAAGTTTTCTAATTGGTACCTTAGTACCTAGGTATTTTGTATCAATAGGAAAAAACTAAAGATAGGCCCCCTTATTCATAATAGTCTGCTAACTTAAAGCATTGTTCTCACTCTGTCCTCTATTGACCTAAGTCAGAATAAAAAATAACACTCTGTAGCAGCTGTTTTAAGTTAGCGGACCATTATGAATAAGGGGGTTGATCTTAAAAGTAGGTAATTTGGCCATGGGGGTCTAAGGTAACAGTTCATTTTGGAAGAGGGGTCACTTGTTCAAAAAAGATTGGGGATCCCTGATGTAGCTGGATCATACGGCAATGCAAGCTTCCCAGGTGACTGATGAAGGTCGCAAAGTTGAGATACCCAAAGAGGCGTTGCCGGCAGCTAGTAGAGATAGTAGACACTGACGAACCTTTCTTACTTTGTCTGGGGGTAGGGACTCTTATACGAAGGGAATACTAGAAACTGAAATATATTTAGTAAAAAATTTCTACTAAATAGTAAATATATTTTTTAAATTTGGACACTAACAATATAGACAATACATTGCATAATTAGCGAGATCATCATTGCATATTAATGGGTGACCATACAATAAATATGAAGTCCACGCAGACGAAGTCACGGGCAGATATAAGTACCTTCAGTCCACAACAGGTCGATCTTTACATGTTTGCTGTAAAGTCGCCCATAACGTAACTGATTAGAGTGCACGTATCTAAAAGTTGTGCTGTCGACTGTACTTATTGTGAGAAAGTAAAAAAAACCGGCCTAGTGCAAGTCGGACTCGCACACGAAGAGTATAGTACCATTATCTATACAACATTATCTATACAAAATAATTCGACAAAGATCGAATTTGAGAACAGCGCCGTCTATAGAAACTAACAAGAAGCGTTTAACATTGACATTTAACGACATGACATCGGCGCTTTGAAGGTTACATAGATGGCCGCTAGATGGCGAGCGCTGTCTTTAGACAACGTTTGTTGTATGGGAGCCCCCTTAAATATTTTTTATTCTGTTTTTAGTTATAGCGGCAACAGAAATACACCATCTGTGAAAATTTCAACTGCCTAGCTATCAGGGTTCATGAGATGCAGCCTGATGATAGACATACATACAGTCAGACGGACAGTGAAATCTTAGTAATAGGGTCCCGTTTGGCACCCTTCGGGTACGGAACCCTAATTATCACTATCAAAGTACTCGTAAGTTCCATGATTAGCAAGTTTACAAACATTCTACACCCCATTATCTTCTCAATGAACTGTAGTAAGTTTTAACTATGCGCATTGATAAATAATGTACCTAAGTGAGTAATTACCCAAGTGTTTATTAGGTATCACAACGCAAGGATTTAAAAATATAATTGGAATGTTACATAAGCAGCCTATATACGTCCCACTGGTAGGGCCCAGGCCTTCTCTCACGGAGAGAGTATGGTTTCCTCACGATGTTTTCCTTCACCGTTAGCGAGCGGTATTGCTACTATAACTTCACAAATGTACATAACTTAGAAAACAAAGTCATAAGATAAGAATATTCTTTTCATAGGTACATGCCCGCACTGGGAATCGAACCTGGATCTCTCGCTTCAGAATCCAATGTTCTACCCACTAGGCTACCACCGCTCACTTGGAATGATTGAGCATAACATAATACCTACCATTACCTAACATAATCCCCAAGGGGTAAGCAGAGCCTATGGTTTGCCACTTGCCACGATCCTGACAAAACTCTTTCGCTTCGTCAACATTCGTTAGTCGCTGCATGCGTGTACGTCATGGATTTTTTTAGAAGTAACTTACATTAAAATTCAATCGTAAAATAGCAATACGCTTCAAATAGAAATATGGGTTCAAGGGGTTCACTAGCTCTGCCAATGAAAAAAAAACTGGCCAAGTGCCTGTCGGACTCGCGCACAAGGGTTCCGTACCATTATCTATACAACATTAGACACAAAGATCGAGAAAAAACGGCAAGAAATCACGTTTCTTGTATGGGAGCCCCCCTCAAATTTTTATTGTATTTTAATTTTATTTTAAAAACCTACTTAATTTTATTATTTATTTTTGAAGCAAAAATAGAACTAAATTTTCTGTGAATATTTCAAGCGTCTATCTGTTGCCGTTATTAATGTCGAGCAAAAAACGGAAAAAATACGCTTGTTGTATGGGAAACCCCCTTTAATATTTATTTTATTCTGTTTTTAGTATTTGTTGTTATATCGGCAACAGAAATACATCATCTGTGAAAATTTAATCTGCCTAGCTGTCACGGTTCATGAGATACAGCCTGGTGACAGACAGATAGACAGACAGACATACGGACAGTGAAGTCTTAGTAATAGGGTCCCATTTGGCACCCTTCGGGTACGGAACCCTAAAACAAGTTTGTTGTATGGAGACCTCCCAAATTTTATTATTTGTGAGGTTATCCGCCGTAATGACACATATTCTGTGATAATTTAATATCACAGTGATAGTATTTAATTGGCTACCTATTAAGGTTCCAAAGATAGGGCCCGGTCGGTCGGACGCACTTGTTCTGTGGTCGGACGGACGGACGGACGGACGGACAGAGGAGGCAGAGTAATAGGGACCCGTTTTCCTTTTACAGAAGTATTTTTTAATGACTCGCGCTTTTACAAAACTTTTGCAAAAAGTGTCTTTCTATACTCTCATTCGTGTAAATTGCATATTCTAGGACTACGATCAAGATCTGGATCAAGACTAGACCTGGGACTAGATAGAATTTATGCCCAAACGGTCGCTAGGGCATTAATGCTATCTACTCCCTATATTGTTGTCCCTAGGTACTTGCACGACTTGGTTATAAATGAGTACAAGTAGTATTTACAAAAAGCAAAAAGAAGGAAAGAAAGACATTTGTTACGACTAATAAATAGTAATTTTTTGGGACCTAGGACCGATGACCCAGGATTAAGGACTTGGAAAGTACCTACATAGCGTTTGTGCGAAAAACGCCCGCATAAATGCTATGCTATCTACTCCTAGGTTTTAAGCCTAAGTTCTCGAACGTGAGTCCTAAAATCACTATTTACATGAATGGGAGACTTTTGGCAATATACCTATGAATTTTTTTCTCTAGTGGCGCCAGTGTAGGTACCTCATGGATTCCCCGTAAGCGTATTGCTATTTTAGGGTTGAATTTTAATTTAGGATCTTTATTAAAAAAGCAGCTATTATTGGCGAACACTTTTGACAAAATCGATCTGTACAGAAGATATTCTTCTTTAGTGGCGCTAATGAAGCCTATTGGAGCCCCATCAAATATAACAGAAAGGACCACCGAATAGGTAGGGACAAGAAGCATGCGCGGCACACTTTTGATAATTTTACTACAATGGAATTACTGAGTGACATTGGCGCCTCAGTCAACGAACTTGCCCATGTCGGTGCAGCTTTTGGGAGGGTTATCGCGTTCACGCGCCACGATAACCCCGCCGCCTATATAAAAGCAGCTTTTTGAAGGCAATCCTCAGTCCACGTCCAAGTACCAATCAAGTAGGTCCAGATAAGTCTTCAACTACTACGATAGCCGTGCCAGGGGCCAGCGAGACCGAAATAAGATAAAACTACGTTTTACACGAAGTGTACGTTCCAGTTGGCTTTCGCACAACAACCGAGTACCAAGCTTTAAGCTTTAGCTGCTGTTCAGTACTGGAAACCAGTGAGAGCAGAATCAAGAAGTAGATTTTAATTCATACAACAATCAAATTGATTTAAACTTCAGCTACAGTTCAATACTGCAAACAAGTGACAGCAGACTCAAGAAGCAGATTTCAAGACATAAAACTCAAAGCAGCTCACAAAACATTCAAGCAGCTTCAAACTTCAGCGGCTGTTTCGTACTGAAACCAAGTGAGAGCAAAACTAAGTAGCCAAATTATTCCAAGATGCATCTTTTAAGTTTGTTGATGTCGATGATCGTAGCCCTGCTGCTGCTGTCAGTAGCCGATGGTCGGCCAGCTCGCAGAAGCAGGACCGCTACCACGCAGAAGAGGGCGGTCATCTGCTACTTCAAGACTATGTGCTCTCAGCCCCTCCCGGTCTCTCGAAAGGAGTTCAACACCAACAATAGTAGGTAATCGTAGATTCTCTAGAGATTCTGCAATGGGTTGAGTTTAAAGACTGAAGGGGAGCAGGAGCTGATTTGAGATTCGGTTGCCTCGTTGCTTGTTAGAACTGACAACTTTCTGCAGTAGTGGAGCCAGTTCTGCATATTAGGCCGCATCTTGACAGAAGTATGATCTGTACTTAATTATTGTAAACACTGGTATCTGTGTTCCTTATAAATTAACGGTATTTAATTTAGTTTAAGTAAAAATCAATCTATTTTTAAAATATTTTAGTGAAAGATTATAAGATAAATTATGTTGGAAGTTAGAAGGAAGAAATTAAGTAAGTAAATAAATGGTTTGTTACGGTTTTTAATGGTTTTCGTTTATGTTTATATTATTTTGACTTAATTTAATCAGGGGCCAACACACTTACCAAGTGATTATCAAATTACTCAAAACCTGAATCCCGAAACTTTCCTTATTTCTGACTAGCTGTGCCCGTGCGTTCACGTTTGATTAGAATATATAGAGTTCTTACCCCTTAATGAAGGCCATGGTCTATCTCCATTGAGACCTTTTCGCGGTTGTATTAAATTTACTGTACTACGAGTATTATCCTACCTCACTACGCAGTCTCCCGTCAGCGCAGTTTGTCGTCCGCTCAAAGCCATTATAGCATAGGTGGTACTAAAGTGTGAGTCTCGCATTTCTTGGCGCTAAAACGTCGGAATTTGACAATAATAAACAATAAATTAACGTTCAGAACGCGCGACTCGCGTCGTGTTAAGGTGAGATTAAACGGCGCGCAAACACGCACGCAGAGAGAGGCTTGGCGCGTGATTCAACACGCTCGGTGCGGCTCAGCACGGCTCGGCAAGGCGCCGTCTAAACAGAACAGATGGTAGTATCTCTCTCTCTCTCTCTTTCATTTAAATCCGTATTTAGAACGGACAAGCGAGGGCGCCATAGATTACTAATATTAACCTGAAATAGATGGTTCACTCTTGTTTTTTTATGAAGCATAGATAGTGCTGCTGTCGGCGGACGGCTAGCGTACTATTTTTAAAATAAATTTATAATATACAAAAGACATGTCCGAGTGAGGATTCCAACCCACGTCACCTCACACCAATCAAACTTCGCAGTGAACTGTACACGATAGAGCTACCATAAACTTATTTATTTATTTTGGCTTCCTATGACACCGCTCATTTAGTAACCAGGCCGTCCGCTAGATGGACTTTTCTTAAATAAAATCTCGTTTGTTCTGAGTGACCACACAGAACAGCTCGTGTTGTTGTGACCCACGTGCCGCCGCGCCGTGTATGTGAGTAGGCTTGCGTTCGCATTTAGCCAAGCTGCCGGGTGACGAGGCTCGCGTGGGATCGGGCTACCCCGCGCCGTTTAAATGCACCTTTACTAACCATTCCAACCGCATACTGCGATCGCCAACCCGCCTGCCAAGCGTGGCGGTTATGGCAAAACTCTTCATGGTGAGGAAAACCACGAGGGAGGCCTATGTCCTGCAGTGGGCGTCAAATGGCTGATGATGATGAACCATCTTCTTTTCGTGTCGGTGACCAAACCAGTTAGATTTAATTAGCCCAGAACTCGGCCACGCGCACTCCAGCGGCCAAGAGGGCCGGGGACAACCAAAAGTCGTGTGCCTCCCAACTCAATTTTGTTCTGTGCCGACGTGAATATAAATTGTATCGCTACTATATTCCACGCGCCAAATACTGCGAGATTCCAATCGTCTAACTGACAAATTCCAAACTAATTGCTATCGTAAGCGTCAGGATTTAGATTGATATAATATTACTAAATTGAAATACCCGAAGATATTTGGTTAAACTTCTTCTTTCTTGATACAATACTTACGTACGTACCTACTTACTCTATCCTGGTCAAGTGATTGTATTGTGTGGAAGATATTATTTATTTTATTATAAAAAATATGTACTGGTAATTTATACGCACTATATATTTATACAGTACCGGCACGAACAAGCATACATTGTTTATTTTGGCGTAAAACATAATAGGTAGTGTGTCATTATTTCAATTTATTTTTTAGGGTTACGTACCTTAAAAAAAACGGAACCCTTATAGGATCACTTTGTTGTCCGCCCGTCCGCCCGTCCCTCTGTCAAGACCCTTTATCTGGGGAACGTGTGGATGAACGTATCGAGTTGAAATTAAGAAATTAACCATAATAATATATTATACTTAGGTCTACAGTCCCTTAAAGCTGGTAAAAAATCGATCTTCTAAGTTAACGTAAAAAAAGATACGGCCCGTTATGCCGCAAAAGCGTATATTTCGACACTCAAGGAAATCAAAATTTATAAGGTACTTTCCGTTGATCTAGAACTATGAGATTTGGCAAGTAATATCGTCATATACTACAAA
Source organism: Yponomeuta malinellus (assembly GCA_947308005.1). Lineage (NCBI taxonomy): Eukaryota > Metazoa > Arthropoda > Insecta > Lepidoptera > Yponomeutidae > Yponomeuta > Yponomeuta malinellus. The sequence goes on from OX371003.1 coordinate 18,699,885, forward strand.
TACATGGAAAAATCTGAAAACTACAAATTTATAATTAAATCGTTAAAAAAATTGTCTGTGAAGTTCGGGAAAAGCTCGGAAAAAACTGCGAGACTCGATTCCTAAACTATTTATAATATGTAAGTACCTACAAATTTGTACGGAACCCTCGGTGGGCGAGTCCGACTCGCACTTGTCTGGTTTTTTTCGAGTATAATACGATCTTGCGATGATGTCGCGCCGCCGAAACTATGTTTGATTGTGCGTACAAACGATGTTTCGTACGAAGTTTTAATTAATATGTTTGGGTGGCTCAGTCTAATCTAAGTTATCGTTCCAGCCCGAATAATATTAATGTTGGGCATAAACCTCCCCAAAACACGCCACATTCTCTGTTCTCGGCCATTCTCATCCAGCCGCTACCAGCAATTTGCCTAAGATCGTCGGTCCAGTGAGCTGATTGGTGTCCTATGCTGCGTTTGTCAGTACCTTGGACGGGGATGTCAAGTCGGAGGTCTTTGCATAGACGCTGAAGGCGACCATGCACGCCACGAGGGACGAAACGTTTGCGGAGATACCGGGGCGAGGAGAGGTCATGAAAGATGCCATAAACAAGAGTCACAATGTGGCGGATATTTAGCCAATTGAGCTAACTGCGAAACTGGAAAACATGGTCTTATTTACAAAGGTCGATATTCTAATCATATGTAATTTCTGGTGTACATACAATAAAGAATATTCTATCTATCTATCTAATCTAACGCAAACGAAGTCGCAGGCACAGCTAGTAAATAATATAATAATTTCCACACAATACAATCACTTGACCTGCTCCCAAACTAGGATACCCTGTGCTATGGGAATCGAACCCACGACCTCTGTTTTGGTAGCTAAGCGCATTAACGGCTAGACCAACGAGGCAGTCAAATAATAATAACTTCTACACAAGACAGTTACCTGTGTCCCAAACTAGGATACCCTGTGCTATGATGGTAACCAGGTAAGAACTTCACAAATATGGAAATACACGCGGACTGAGGCGAAAGGCACCAGTGGGTGTCGAACCCATGCCCTCCGTCGTGGTAATCAGACGTGATACCACTAGAACAATGAAGCAGTTATGGGGATTGTTACACCCTGTATATTTCTTTTTTAGTCACACAGCAATAAAAAATAGCATGCTGTGTAAATTTTCAATTTAGAGGAACTAATCACCATGATAAATTGTTAAGTTGTGAGAATGAATAAGATGCAATTATTAACTTTTATCAAATGCTATTTTATTTTGAACATAGCTACCTTTTAATTGTATACACTTAGGCCAACTTGCAACACCTTCTTAAATGTGGCTTAAACAGCATTTAACTAAAATTCTTTATACAACAGCCAATTTAAATGGCGACTTAAGTGACATTTAAGAAGTTGTGCAAGTCGGCCTTAGCATATATTTTTTTCTAAACCTAAAATTCCTTTCTTAAAAAAATCTTCAAATTGATTCTCAAAAAAACCTTTTACTGCGGCGATCACTGCGTCATCATCGTCGAATTTATGGCCTCTCAGATATTCTTTCAATCTCGGAAATAGATAATTAATGCGATTAATTCGCCAACAAACTGCCATGCAGTTTGGCGAATAATTTATAAAATTTAAAACTCTGCGATAACAAAGTAAGTCAATAAATCAATAAATAATAAAAGTTTAGGTGTAAGGTCTGGTCTACCAACATCATTGATGGCAGCCATCGCGACTTTGGACTTGTGCGCTGGGGCGTTATCTTGATGAAACAAAACAACTTTAGCGAGTTTGCCAGGCTGTTTATGGTGTATTTCGTCATGCAACTTTTTGATTTGTTCTGCGTACATATTGCCCGTAATAGTGGCTCCATGACTGAGGTATTCAATACCCCAAAAAAGAGAACGAATCTTGCCGGCTGATAGAACGGCCTTCAATTTCTTAGGGGCGGTGATGTTGGTCTCTTCCAAGTCATGGATTGTTTTTTTTGTTTCAGGGTCGTAATGGTAAAGCTATGTTTCATCCACAGTTAGAAATAGAGCCAAAACCGGTCAGGATCTTGTTGTAATAGTTCCAAACAGCTCTGTGAAATTCTCAGCCTGGTTCGTTTTTGTTCGGCCGTTCTAGGCACCCAACGCGCTGACACTTTTTTCATTCCCAAATTGTCATGTATTCTTCAGCTATAAAAAGAACAGGCGGGACGATCCGCCAAAATATTTTATTAAATTTTTTTTACATTTCTTCAGTTACTGCAGTCGTAGGGCGCCCTGAGCGCGATTCGTCATTAGCAGATGTTCTTCCCTTCTTAAACTCAGCACACCAACGCGCAACCGTAGAATAAGGAGGAGCATGAACCCCTAACGTAACTTGCAAGTCTTGATTTACTTGTTCCGTAATGAAATTTTTCAAACATAGATTTAATTACCGCGCGAACTTAAATTTTCTCCATTTTTAACAGACTTCAAAAAAGGAGGAGGTTATCAATTCGACGCGTACGTTTTTTGTCTTCATAACGTCCCATTGATCCCATTTTAATTTTGGTGAAGATCTGATAAAGAATTTCAGAGATGGAGAACGGAACTCTCCAATGGACAGCAGTAAATAAGGCCTAATGGGGCCCATCCTTTAGCAATTTCCGTATGTTTCCTAAAATAGCGTAGAAGTAGTCCCAAGGTAATTTGGTAATATTCTAGTGAAGACTTTCAGAGATGGAAATTGAGAACGTAAAATTTTAAAGCAACGCTTAAGTAGGGTAAATTATGGTTACAAGGGACTTGTTTATTATTCTCCCGCTCCCCAGTAAAAAATAAAAAATAAAAATATTATACAAAAAATAAAAACCGACTTCAAAACACAACAGCACTAAAAAGTTAGAAATAATTTAAAGGAATACCTTTAAATTAGAAGTATGTATACATGTAGGTATTGTAAAGGTATAGATAGAGATATCGTTGTAAAATTATCCACACTATGTACCGTATAAAGTTACTGAAAAAATTATACTATTTCTACACGAACTCTCTTTATTTTATTTCAGCTGGGACGATGAGCAGCTTCATGCGCATAAGCTGTTGATGCCGGACTTCTACATAAAGGTTCCTATGACTGGCGGAGGATAGGGGGGGCGGAGGGTGCGGTGTGCACCGGGCGGCACTTTGCCGGGGGCGGCGCTGCGGAGGTGGCAGTTAGAAAAAAATATTAAAATTAAAAAAAAAAAAATTCTTTCAGTGTTTTTTTCGTCTTTTATTTTTTTTACCAAATACCCAGGTACCTATGCAGGTTCTATGCATGGGTGATGCAAGCGCAAGGTTTCTCAATAACTATTATTTAGGAAACTTATTTAGTTTCAATGTTATTTTAAATAAATATGTCTCCTTACGCATTCTTTGTACTTCACCGTAATACGGTAATGACAGACCGTCGTTTCACAAGGCATTGATGACTTTGAGTAAAAAGCAAGATATAAAAACAAGCTTGCGGATTGTTGCCCCAATTTGTCGATTTCGCGGCTTCTCGTATGAAACTACGTACTTGACAAGGAGGAGTTTGAACTTGAGCGAGGGCGACTTCGAAGTTTTGCCATTGCTACTGGAGATCTCGATAAATTAGGCAAAGCTAATGTAGGTCCACTTGAATTATTGAAGTTCATTGTCGAATCTAAGCTCGAAATCTCCGTCCCTAACATTTTCATAATGCTCAGAATATTTTTGACAACTGCTATAAGTAATGCTAGTTGTGAAAGGAGCTTTTCGAAACTGAAATTGATAAAAAATTACTTGCGATCTACAATGAGTACGCTGAGATTAACTAATCTCGCTATATTGTCGATCGAACAAGACCTCACTGATGCAATCGATATTGAAAGTGTGATCAAACACTTTGCTGAAAGGAAGACTAGAAAAGTTAAATTTTAATCATTCAGTTGAGGAGTTGAGCTTAGAATGATACTCGTGCGCAAAAGAGCGTTCGTGAAGTAGGCGATTTCTCCATTATTCTATTAAGTTTTCTCTGTAATTTTTCTGTGATATGCTACCTATGTCAAAAAATGTTAATTTCACTTTTCAATTCAATAAATCATTCAATAAAACTAATAAAAGTACTCTTTTTACCATGCCCAAATTTTATATAATGGATTACAAAAATAAGAGGGCGGCAAATTTGGAATCCGCACCGGGTACTAGTGACCTATGCTACGCCACTGGTTCCTATCGGACCAGTTCAATGATATGGGCTGGCTCTGGGTAATTAAGTGCTGCTGCTTACCTTTTTTGAGATACGGGCTTAGGCCCAAAGAAATGCGTGTTAAAATGTATTTATGATAATGATTTTACTAAGTAAAACCGATGTTTACAGGTACCCAGGAACATTGTTTTAATTTACTTACAAGTGCAGCAATAACAGCTGGCTTTTTTGCTAAATGGGTTGAATCATTGATATCAAGGCTTCTATTTCTCGTTTTTAATTAGTTTTAGGTTTAACAGTCTGGGTACCTCCGTTTTTTACGAGTGTGAAAGATGCAGACCTGAAAGCAAACAAGAATGATAAAGCATAGCTTTTAACTACGATTCTGAATGTATTTAATTAGTATTATTTGTATTTACCTGCATAGAAATATTTTTTTGGTATTTGTTTACTAAGGGAGCCCATCCTTCAGTAATATCCGTATGTTTTATAAAATTGCATGAAAGTAGTCCCAAGGTAATTTGGTGATGTTCAGGTGAAGACATTCGGGTATGGAAATTGAGAACTTCAAATTTTAAAACATCGACTTGTTTATTTTTTGCCGCGCCGCCAATCCAAATTGAAAAACAAAAATTTTTATATAAAAATAAAAACCGTCTTTAAAACACAACAGCACTAAAAAGTTAGAAATAATTGAAAAGAATACCTTTAAATTAGAAGTATGTATACATTTAGGTGTTGTAGAAGTATAATTTGTAGTCGGTGCCCAGTTTCATGACCAGGACATATTTTGGGGCACCGGCTACAAATTATATTTCTACAATACCTACATACTCGTATATACCTACTTCTAGTTTAAATGTATTCTTTTTAATTATTTCTAGCTTTTTAGTGCTGTAGTTTTTTTAAATGATTTTTGATTTTTTGTTTAAAAAAATTCTACTACTCTTTGCGACAGAACACAAGTAAGAATCTTCTATGATTGACAAAACAAAAGAGCATCAAACTTTTTTTATTTTATTATGTCCACAAATAAGTGGGCTATGCCTGCCAGTATTTTCTTTTTCTCTGTCGAAGGAGTTTACACCTCGTTCTCACTACTTATTGAACACCCCTCATAGTAATGTAAAATCGAGAGCACGTGGACTTTAACACGCGAACACTCTATTGAGTTACGTTACGGGTGATTTTGCAACAAATTTGTTAAGGTCAGCATGTGGTTGATTGTACCTAACTACGTAAATAATAAACCACAATAATTAGTCCCGTTAAATCTGGAACAAAATTGGTAACGTAGGTACACCTAGCATAATTACTTTTGTTTCCAATTAAACGGGTCTAATCGTAGTTTGTTTACTTAATTAGATACGTAGGGCCTGTTTCATAAAACTACAATTCATGCTTTATTATGACAATTCAATGTAAATTGCGTAGCCTTGCTAACTATTATTATCAATAAATTTATGTTAGAATAAATCCATATAAATAGTATTAGTAATAGAAAGACTTACGGTCTTATTTATAACAACACGATTCCTCTAAAATACTCTTCAGAGACAGTTTAAATAATGTGTGATTACGCTTTTCCCTTTGCCACTGTTTACGCCTGAGTGGCAACAGGCACGGATGTGTTAGTTGCGAGTACATGGCGAAAAGTGAGAGGGGCTCGTGGAGGCTAAGAAGTGGATGAGAACCTTGGTTTCACCCTTCGTCAAATTCGCGGGTCAATCCAGCCAGCACTAGTGCTGGACTCCTGGCCGAAAACAGTCTACATTTAAAGTGACAGTGACAATGATAAATAAAACTGACATACGCACCACATACCTACCTACGTTTGGGATTGAACCACAGAGAAAATAGCCTGCTATCTCCACAAACCTGACATTGGCAGAATCCTAGGGGTGCCATAAAAAAAAAGAATTGAATTGAAAATAATCACTAGATGGAACCGTGAAAAGTCGCCTTATTATTTTGATACGCATTTACTTTGAAGAAACCTGAACTACTTTTGGAACACAAGAGGCCGGGACAATGCAGCGCCCGTGGGTGTGAAATCGAGGTACGTCCACCCCAACGCTTATTAACGAGCACCCTCCTGGTGTTGTCCATTGTTCGCCAATACAGTCCACCCAGTTGTCGCTCCCATATGTTGGTCTTCGAGCCGCACGGCCGGGTTTTTTGAAATCCCTCTTGGCTTCACTCGCTCGCGTTTGGTTACGTAGTTCATGTCTTCATTACGCTCATTAGGTACATTAGATTCGCATCAGCTGCTCTGGATTTAACCGTGTTTTTCTTATCCTATCACAACACGAGCATATCTCTCTAGAATAGATTTCAACCGCCGCGAGTTGATTGCTATTTCATATATGAAATAGCAATCAACTCGCGGCGGTTGAAAAGCTTTATCTTCTCGCGTCTTCTCGTGGCTACTATTTTCATAGTTCACGCGTACGGACCTGTACAATTACTCGGACTACTCGCACCTATTACTTATAGGTAATCAATTAATATTAAGTATTACCTATCTGTGGGAAATGCTGAGGAATTGGCAAAATGTACTATATTGACTCTAATATTTTTTATGCTATAAGTTTGTCATCCTTAAATAAATAAATAAACACCGCCGCGCTGTAACACAGTGTTGTATTGATATATAAAATATCAATTATACAGGGTTGTTTTTTATATCACTTTATTTATGAGGTATATCTGCCTAATTCTATTAAATTAACACGGTTAAATTAGCAGCTAACGAAGTTAATAGCTGATAAAGTCAGACTTCCGTGATTATAAAATTTGGTGAGATTTTACATACTTAAACTTAACTTAAAACCCTCCGGAACATTCGGTCTATTTTCTCAATCGGTCGACTTTCACAATACGTCTAGTTTCCTTTCCCAAACGATGAACTCGCTTTTCATGATCTGCCTGCTTCCCAATGAGTCCATTTTCACAATCGCAAAAAAAAATAATTTAAAGAAATAAATTTATATATATAACATCACTTATTGTAGGATAAAATTATTCTTTCATATATTATAATGCATATAGGTATATATATATATATATATATATATATATTGCTAATTATTGTAACATAAAATGTATTTCTCCGTAACTACAGTTATTATTATCTTAAACATAAAATTATTCCTTCATACATTACAATGAAAATTTATCGCGCCACGATAACCCCGCCGCCTTCATAAAAGCAGCTTTTTGAGGACAATCCTCAGTCCACGTCCAAGTACCAATCAAGTAGGTCCAGATAAGTCTTCAACTACTACGATAGCCGTGCCAGGGGCCAGCGAGACCGAAATAAGATAAAACTACGTTTTACACGAAGTGTACGTTCCAGTTGGCTTTCGCACAACAACCGAGTACCAAGCTTTAAGCTTTAGCTGCTGTTCAGTACTGGAAACCAGTGAGAGCAGAATCAAGAAGTAGATTTCAATTCAAGTTTATTTAAAAGTTGATTTAACACGTTCAACGCACAAGTAAAATTCGGATATTTCCGATCGAGCCAAGGGGCCCGCCGTATAGAGCCTTTTCCTATTGCCACCCGTGAGTCAAGCGATAGGTCCAACATAAACGCTGTCCACAAGCCACAGAGTGCAGTTATCAAACAAAATGCTAACTGAAGTGAGCCGTGAGGCCTTGCAGTATGGTTATACTGGCTGGTCCGGTTGGACGGCGTGGTTTTGAGATTTTTTCAAAGTAATGATGCTGTTTTTGTTCTCAGCCCGGTAAATAATATTATTTTGATGACATAGCATTTTGTATGTAAAATAAAAAAAGCAAAACAAATTAACATTTTTGTTTATGAAGTACTGAAGAGAAAAGGGGTTGGTTCAAAACCCTAAAAAAAGAAATAAAATAAACCCACCCAGTTCAGGGGCGGGAGCGGGCGTGGCACAGGCGTGAAACCTCTGGTATAAACAAGTGTATACACGTTTCTTAATCTTTAATAATCAAACAAAGATCCTTGTAATTATTTACAAACAGTTTTTTTACAACAATAAATTAGTAATTAAGTGTAATTATTTACAAACACTTTTTTTACAATAAAAAACAACTTTGTTTCTTATGATAAAATTACAGTCTTGTGATAAAACCGGACAAGAGCGAGTTGGATTCGCCCACCGTGGGTTCCGCAGAAATTTGTAGGTACTTAAATATTATAAATAGTTCAGGAATCGAGTCTCGCAGTTTTTCCGAGCTTTCCCGAATTTCAAGGATAATTTTTTTTATGAAACAAATGTATCTATATTTTTCAGATTTTTTCCTGTACTTGTAGTATATGACGATATTATTTGCCAAATTTCATAGTTCTAGATATACGGAAAGTACCTTATAAATTATGATTCCCTTGAAAGTGTGGAAATATTATACGTATATACTCGTACATCTATGGTCCTGTTTTATTTATTCGTTTTGTCTGTTGTGTATTTAGTTTTCTTTCTGTTGTTGTGCATATTATGTTACTTATGTGCTTATTTTGTTTCTGTGATGTATCTTGTTGGTATAATAAATGTCTTTCTTGTTCTTCTTCTTAAATATACGAGAACGTTTATTTTGGGTATAATCTCTGTCTCTCGGGTCCTCGGGTAGGTATACTAGATTTCACTAGGTTGATGACACTGAATCACAGATACCCGGCTCCAGTTGCCATCGAAATTTATAAAATCATATAAGTTTTTACTTCTGTCATGTGGTCAACGCCCTCTTTGTTTAGTTTTTGACCCATACCGAGTCAAAGCATGTACCAGTTAACCCTAACTGGGTTAGTTTGTTTATGCTGAAAATAATTGAATAGCTCATTTTATAGGAAAAAGTGGTTTAGACTATAATTTCTTCTAAGGGTTGTGACCCTTAAAATAAAATCAAAATAAAAAAACATAAAGTTTCTATTACTCCTAAATATCTACACCAAAAATAACAAAAAATAATAATATTAAAAATCTTAAATCTAGGGGTATAGGCCTCCTCCAGTCTCTTCCAGCTGTCTCTACCTTGCGCCACTCTTTTGTTTTTGCCATCTGAAGAGAAGTATGTCATCTGCCCAGCGAGTGCAAGGTCTACCTCTTCTTCTTTTGCCTGGCGGTCCTCTCCACAATGTCGATGTCGTTCTCTTTGTCCATCTGCCTTTATGCGTCCTACCAATGCGTCCTGCCCGCTGCCACTTAAGTTTCTGAGTGTGTTCTAATACGTCTATTATTTTCGTTCTTTCCCTTATCTTTATGGTTTATCTTGACTGATAGTTTCATTTTTAGTATACTTCTTATGCTTAGCTTCTTTTGTATATTTCCAAGTTTGGCAACCATATGTAAGGAATTAGTGCTTTAAAATAATGATAAATAAATATAAGGATAAATAAAAATACCTATAATAAACAAGGGGGAAATATATAATCTATATCAAGATCAAATTGATGGGAGAGAGAGCTTGACTGAGAGGCTGGTGAGTGAATGATTAATATGAGAAAACATTATTCAGAGCACTATTTGGTTATCTGCAGTAGCCTTTCAGAACAGTCGTAACCTCAGGTCGTAACCCAGACCGACAAGATACCTAGTCAACCTAATAAGACTTTTAGATTTCGGAAAGGATAGCTTAAATATTGTTATTATTATTATTATTATACTTTATTGCACACAAGATATTTAACAGGACATTACATAAGAAATTACATGTACAAAGGCGAGCTTATCTCTGTCAGAGATTTCTTCCAGAAAACCTTCGTACTTATTACAGAAAAAAATAAATAGGAAAGGTTGGAGAAATCTAGGCAAACGTTGACCGAACCTGCGGTTTGTAAAAGGAACAGGCATGGTCACCACTCTATGAATTATAATTTTTGTAAGATTGGGAAAAGAGAAATAGATCTTGTAAGCAAGGAGGACAGATTTATAAATAAATAGTTGACGAATGGAAAGGACCTTGCATTCACTGTATAATTGAGGCTGTCAGCCCAAAAGTGGCCTAACCCACAATTTTTTTCTACTTATCTACTTACTGCAATTTATGTAAAACATAATAAATATTGATGCAAAACCGGCCTATCCCTAGTTTCACCCATGGATAACAGATGGCGTTGTAGACATTATTTTTGCGCGTATTGTTTTTGCCTACGAAGCAGAGTTAAGCTCATTATCTCCATACTAACTATGTTAAGCTTTGGCCACTTTTGCGCTGATTGCCTCAATTTAGTTGTGGGATAGCGGAAGGGTTTGTTGTAAAGAACCTTTTAAGCACCGAGCGTTGGGCTCTCGCCAACTCCAGCAGAAAGGAATTTGAGGCCCCACCCAGCTCGAAATGCAGTAGGATAGGACAGATTCACAAAGTGAGGTGTAGATCATCTTAATAATGCGCCCGTCATCAAGATGGTGCACACGCTTCATGACAATGATTAGTTTTCTGGCCAACATTGTTGATATGAGAGTAAAAATTGGGATTTTCGTCCAAGATTAGGTATACCTAAGTATTTCATAGTAAAGTTGCCACTCTATAAATGATGCTGCTGCAGCAGCAGGGCAGTGAAGGGTCTTGGCAGTCATGGAGTTTAATCGCAGATAAATCAATAGGATTGGATGACAGTCTTTAGATAATAATAAAAAAAAGTTATTGTATTTTTTTTTCGTGAAATTTTAAGCGCTTTCTTATAGATGCATAAAACGTTATATTATGAGAGAAAATCAAATATTAATAAACGCTTCATACATTATAAGGCGTTACATGTAAGTTGTGACGTTATGGTTTGAGACCGATTTGTATGGCGTGTTTTTGTACCACGTGACTATATTGACTTTTTGATAGGTTATATTATGAAAAGTATTAGGCGTAAGTAGAGAAAATAATTATCATGTTTTTTTGTCATTGGACATGGTCTCTCCGCTTATTAAAATTATAAAGACTTTTTGGTGCAAGGTCTTTATTAATTACAACTTACTACTCCATCCCCATCACAATGGCACTACTCCATCTCCAACACCAAAAGTTAAATGGAAGGAAATACTTACAGTTGCAGTTTCAGTTTGTTAAGCTAGCGACTAACAAAATCCAAAGATAAAACTTGTCGGTTTCGGCGGATGGGAGGTATATAATAATATTGTGCGTATTTAAAAAAAATACTTTTTAATATTATGTTCGTCTATGTACAAATGTTTAATTTAACTTTCAGTCTTCAGTGAGTGACGGTACAACAACAGATGGTTGTTTCATTGATACTATTGGTAGTCTGGTAACCGATCGCATTCCAATTGGTATAACCCACGACTTAACTCGGCGCACCGCGCGATTCGATCTTCGCGAGATATGCCTGTTTAATTTGTATGGGTTATACCAATTACCAATGGAATGACATAGTAATAGCATAGTTGCAAATGCATAGTAGACTACCTAAATTTGGTAGTCTACAAAATAGAGACAAATAACACCTAAGGAAATAAATTAACAGGAGACGGTCAGCAGCGTCATGCTGAGATTCCAACCGCATACTGCGATCACCAACCCGCCTGCCAAGCGTGGCGATTATGGCAAAACCACTAATATAATAATAATTATTAATGGTTAATGGCTGAGAAGCTCAGACCGCTAGCTTAATCAACCGGGAGGTGAGAGAGTGTTGCTACGGCTCGTCGCACGGTAGGCTCAAATCGGATTTCGCGGACTTAGGAAAACTTAAAAAAATATTGTTATATTTTGGAAATTATTTAATGTAAATGAAAACTTTTAATAAAAAGAAATATTTTTTATTCTTTGGTATTTTTTGGTTATTTAAATATTTTAAGAGATATGTCGAGCTATTTTTTTTTGTAATATTTTAAAATGACAATTTTTTAAAACGCTTGAAAACGTTCAAAATATTTTTATTATATCCTTTTAGTAGACTCTATAAGCTATCTAAATACTTAATTTTGTACTTCGGAAACCCTCGGAGCCGCGCCATTTTTAAATTCGAAATACTAATAAGTATTTTAAATAATTTTACAGCGATAGGTTTAACAAATTGAGTTGCTTTTCTGTATCTGTGGGTGAAAAATTTTGTTTAAGTATTAACATTGATGACGTCACTTGTTTTGCACACTGATTTCTACTGTTACTCTCATTGTTTTTTGTTTGTTTTGAGTTCAAGGTTGACAGGTAAACAATTCCAGGATAACAATGGCGGAAATTATTCAACTGGACCGTGGAGCGTGGACCAATCAAAACTCGTTAAAACTACCCTTGTTAGTGACAATCAACCCACTCCAGCATTTGTCGGTCAGTTTGTTTATTTTATTAGCAATTGACAGACGTTCTTACCACATCTTTAGCGTCGCAATTTTATATCCATATCATGGAAGTTTTAATTTATAATCTGGACGTAGGGCAAACCCACCTAATATTGGCACTCTACCAATTTATTGGCATGCTTCAGTTTTATAAGAAAAATAAGATTATTTGTGGCCACACTATAAAATTATTGGTAGAAATTAAATAGTAGTATTATTTTTTACTGTGCTGGCAACACACATTTTTTATTTCATTCAATATGGCGGAGCAGTAAACATCTGTTTGACAAGCCGGGACCTGTGCTACAAAAATAAACAAAATATTCGTTTTTTGCTAAGGTAAGAGCTATCAGAATCTTAATATTTTTTGCAAATTTTTCATGTTTTTCGTCTACATTTTCATTTTGTCTAATTAATGAATATATTAAGTACCCTTTTTAAACATTATTTCATAATTTAACTGCCAACTTTTAGTTTTGTGGGGTGTGCCAACGTTTGGTCCGTGTTAAATCTGTTTACCCATTTTATTGGCCCCCATGCCAATAAAAGGGTATTTAAAGTAATTTACTGTTACTAAAAATTAAACCTTATTTCCCTCTAAATTAAATTTAAATTGCATGGAACAAATTTTGTAAAGTTTTGGATACACGAATCCAAATGTTGGCCCACTGCCAATTATATATAATCCATTCATTGGCACGGGTGTCAAACATTGGTTAAAAAGGTGCCAATAAAAATATTTTCTTTTCAGCCACTTGCAAAATGAACACTAGTCAGAAGAAAACTAGAAAAAAAACTACCGAAAAATATTTTAAACGGAAGATTTATACGGAAGAAAACTTGAAAAAAGCTCTCCAAGAAATTTCAAAGGGCATGAGCAAAAAAACTTGCTGCAAAAATACTTTAACATTCCAAGGTCTACTTTACAATTCAGAATAAAACATCCTGACCATGGCTCTAAGCCTGGTCCGTCCACAATTTTAGCCGACGAGGAAGAACTGCTTTTTGTCGATTGGATATAAATCAGTAGCAGAAAAGATTTTAATTTAATTTTAATAATGAGTGTTTCAGAATTTATTAAAAAATCAACCACGCAACCTTCTATCACCAACTGAACAAGCATTCAACCAGCTACAATCTATTGAGCAAGTATCCTTCCAGAAGGCGTCTACATCCCAAACTACCTTACAGCGTAATTCGATCCTACAGCAAGATGACGTACCGAGCTTTAAAGAACCATCCACACAGCAAAAATTCGCTCAACAAACATCTATCTACCAAGAGTCCACCAGCAGTCAGCAGCAATCATCAAACAGCCTATATGCAACTCCCCAAAAATCGTCTATCAAAGTAACTGCTGATGTCAAAATAGGTGCAGATGAAAATAATCTTATACAAATTAAAGTACCATTGGCTAAAGAAGACATTACTCCAATTAAACTATAAGATATTTTGGTAGTACCTAAAACGCCTAAAAGAAAAGAGATAAAAATACCACAAAGACGCCTTTTGTACTAACATCAGCAGAGTGGAAAGCTCAAGAGAGCGAGCAAATCCGAATAAAAGAAGAAAAAGCAGATGGCATTAAAAAAAGAAAAGTAGAAAGAGAACAAAAGAAAATGGAAAAAGAAAAGAAAGCGGTAAATAAAAATAAAAATAAAACAAAAGCTAAAGAAAACGTACGCAAAATTTTACTTTCTGAAGATTTCTATAAACTCGACAATGGCAAATTGGAAACTGTGCTTGAAAACACTGATAAAGAAAACCAAAAAGCAAGAACTAGCAAAAGTTATAATATGACTGATATAGAAAAAATGTTGACCGAGACTGATTCAGATGACTAACGTCAATGAAAAATTACCTCATCTCAGTAAAATTGATTAAACCTTAAACCTGTGATTTAATTAAATTTTAAATGAGAAAGTTACGTACCTAGTCGTAAGCTAAAATCATTAAATTTTTTTTGTTTAGGCCCAAAAGGTTTCGTTTTAATATTTTATGGAAAGATTATAACCATATTTAAAAATAAGCGTTCAAACTAATTAGGTAGGTATGTTTCTATAGAAATAAATGTTACTTATCTTTTTACAAAGGCTTTTATTTTCTTTATTGCAAATATGAATGATAAAAAATTGTCTTTAAATATATTGACATCCTTGAGTACACTGAAAGCCTTACGTAAGATTTATCAGCTATTTTTCAGTCTTGCCAGGATAGTGACAATATTAGGTAATAATAACTGCCAATAAAAGGTTTGCCTATGCCAGCAACTGGTATTTTTAGGTATTTTTTTAAAAGGTACACTATATTAAATAAAACAATTCAATTTATTAATAAAAAGTACCATAATATTCCTCAATGATTAGAAGACCAGCATAAATGCTTTTTTTCTTGTAAAAATGTTATTTTACATGTAACTTTAATTGTTTTTGTGAAGTAGCTGCTTAAAGTGCCAATAATTGGGTGGTTTACCCTATTTTTAAAAACTCAAACAAAGTGGTAGTATTAAACACGGTGATTTTCTTTTTCGTCTCGAAACTGCAAACCTACAGTTGAGTGACGACCAAAATACATATCTGATAGATTTTTGTAGGAAATATTGCTACAATCTTCATACAATCGGGTTCTAAAGTCTCAGACTTCGTAAAAAGCAATGTTTAGATTAGTGCTTCGTTAGATTCAATTGTTCAGTGGCGCGAATTCAAAGATTCACGTTCGTCAGACCCTGTGTAAACGTAGTGGCTGCTGGCCCATCTCAAAAAGTTACACCAACAAAGTCTGTTGGCACTTCCACTTGGATTGGAGTAAGTTCTAGGAAACCTTTTGATGAGTTACGCCCTAAGTGAAAGAAAAAACGCAGTGATAACATTGCATCTGTGTTTTCGATAGAAGAGCAATCTTCTGCATATTTGGTTGAATTGAAAACAAAAGGTCAAAAGGATATCGCTGGATATAAGCAATCAAATATTTGTTACGAAACCCCGGAGAAGTTACAACGGTGAAAGATTTTATATATTCTCCTAAAAAATATGCGAAATGGCTGTGGATACCATGGTATATTTCAAATTGACGAAGTTGCTATATATTACGCTGAAAAACCGCTTAAGATGAAGTATTTCACATATTTCCTTCTTATTATGCTACCCATCCAAAACGCTAAACAGGAACGTTATTTTGCAAAAGAATATATTGAGATAACGGACTTCTCAGCGCAAATAAAGTTGCAGTCCTTTTTAGATGTAACTACAGAGAGACTCCTTAAAATTGTTGAACTAGGAGAAGTTCAACAAAATTTGAAGTTGATTAGTAAACCGGGATTTCATGGTTAATTAGGACTTGATATTAATTATAAACAAAAAGGCGATGAAAACTTAGATGACTCCAGCATATTTGTCTTTCTATCAAACTAGATTGCGTGGAGCAAATATAACGGGAAAATAAATCTACCATTCAGTTTATTTTTGTCCTCCATTATTCTTTAAGTTTACGGAAGAAACTAAAGAATATATTACAAATGAGATGACCAGAGTCGAAGAAAAGCAACAAATGAGGATATATTACATAAGTAATTTGTTAATTTCTTCAGATCCATATATTTCCACACTGAGATCAAAGTTTTCTAGGAAACATAAATCCCTGTCAATAAAAGCCCAAAAGGTCATGATTTTGGATGAACAGGAAGAAGAAAAATTTTGCTTTTGTTGATATTGTCACTATTACACATTTCATTGAGAATATCTAAATCTTTTCTCTACTTAGCAAAAAATAACTTTAAAAAAAAAAATTCAAAGCTCTATTTACGAAAAAATACCAAAGTACATAATAGGCTTACAAAATGTACTGAAACACATTTCTGAGGTTAATTCGCCATATGTCCTAAAAATCTGATTTTAGCGCACCGTGCGTCGCAGAATCGAACCGTCGACCAACACATCCGCGACACGTGGAGTTCCATCCTCGCCAAATAGCAACTTAACATATTATAATCTCTTTTTCAACTGCCATCTTTGTCATTTGGGACATATCATTCTTCTTGCTTTCAAACTTTTTGTTGAAGAAGCGTTTCGCAGCGAATGCAGCGCCACTGGAATCTGTGTCGAAATTAGATATCTACTTCCATGTGAAGCAACTTCGATTTTATGACATCTGTGGTAATCTGAATGCCCGAGTGTTTAATTGATATAATCATTGGAGAAAATCGTTTTGGCAAACCTGCTAATGGCAATTATTGACGTGCACGTATAACGAAGAGTCAATCGTCGATATAAGCTTTGCCCTTGTGTCAGTTTCAGCATCTTCTGGCTTTAATTCTGTACCGACTACTGGTTTGATGTACTTCACCGAGCCTTCTAGTACCTACCAAGAAATTATCAGCCGCAAAACTCAGCTCACCTTAATTTTCTCTCCCTTTTAATTTTGGCACATTCGAAATATAGTTCGCGGCCATTGTCCACGGTAACGCAACTTAATATTTCAACTGTAACTATACAAAATTACTGATAATATCGGGCTAGGCCCATAACTTATTAAAACACGTAGGTTGACCGTTGATGACAGATTATTTTTTATTAAACCATAGACAACTTCCAGAAAGCATTTCTACCTGTTTCGATTATATTCTAACAGGTCCGAATGGAATAGTACGGTAGGCCCACCAGTGAGTCGGTCGGCATGCAACGTGTTAAACTTCAGCTGCAGTTCAGTACTAAACATAAGTGACAGCGGAATCAAGAAGCTTATTTCAAGACATCACATTCAAATCAGTTTAAAAACAGCTTCAAACTTCAGCTGCTGTTCAGTACTGAAACCAAGTGGGGCAGAACTAAGAAGCCGATTGCAAGATGCGTCTTTTAAGTTTGGTGATGTCGGTGATCGTAGCCCTGCTGCTGATGACGGTAGACGAGGTTCAGCCAGCTTGCATATACACGACGTCTACCACAGAGAAGAGGACGGCTACCACTGGGAAGAAGGTTCAGCCAGCTTTTAGAAACATGACGTGTACCAGGCAGAATAGGACGGCTACCACGCAGAAAAAGGTTCAGGCAGTTTTCAGAAACATGACGTGTACCACGCAGAATAGGACGGCTACCACGCAGAAAAAGGTTCAGGCAGCTTTCAGAAACATGACGTGTACCACGCAGAATAGGACGGCTACCACGCAGAAAAAGGTTCAGGCAGCTTTCAGAAACATGACGTGTACCACGCAGAATAGGACGGCTACCACGCAGAAAAAGGTTCAGGCAGCTTTCAGAAACATGACGTGTACCACGCAGAATAGGACGGCTACCACGCAGAAAAAGGTTCAGGCAGCTTTCAGAAACATGACGTGTACCACGCAGAATAGGACGGCTACCACGCAGAAAAAGGTTCAGGCAGCTTTCAGAAACATGACGTGTACCACGCAGAATAGGACGGCTACCACGCAGAAAAAGGTTCAGGCAGATTTCAGAAACATGACGTGTACCACGCAGAATAGGACGGCTACCACGCAGAAAAAGGTTCAGGCAGCTTTCAGAAACATGACGTGTACCACGCAGAATAGGACGGCTACCACGCAGAAAAAGGTTCAGGCAGCTTTCAGAAACATGACGTGTACCACGCAGAAGAGGACGGCTACCACGCAGAAGAAGGTTCAGCCAGCTTTCGGAAACATGACGTTTACCACGCAGAAGAGGACGGCTACCACGCGGAAGAGGGCGGTGATCTGCTACTTCAAGACTATGTGCTCCCAACCCCTCCCATGCAGTCGAGAGGAGTACAAGGCGAACGGTAGGTCATCTTAGATTCTCTAGAGATCCTACAGTGATGTCTAAATAGCGCAAAAAAGTAACCTTCAAAAAAGTAACGTTCAATTGTGGGATGGCTGGCGGGGCTTGTCAATTGTGTTACCAATTGGAGCGAGTTTACTATTGCCCAGCAAAATATCTATGCACCTGACACTGTCAGACCGCCATCTTGCGAGGTACCTAGATATTTCGACGGGCAATTTGGTAGGCATATCAATGAAGTCATTGGTTTGATGTTTTTTGTTGCATAAAACCAATCGTCTGACGCTGTCTGTCACTTACTATCGCCCAATCTACGTTCATACAGTGTTGCCAACCCTATATTTTTAACTGTACCTACATCTCAATTATTTATTTAGGCCTCGAAATCTACAGTTTTTTATTTAAGATGCTGGCGTCATAGCTATTTTATTTGCTACGTTAGTAAATACGTACGATTTCAACAAAGATAAAGATGACACGGAAAATCAAGAAGATTTCCAAATAGAAAATGACATAGTAGTAGCTGATGATACTATCTAACATGTATTATCAGCTCTATCTCATTGTTATGCATAGGTACGTTTATTGTCATAATAATGGGCTATTTTCAAGGCAAGCTTTCTCAAAAAACATTAGACACATTTTCTGAAGTGCTGGATTAGCATATCAATACTAGTTTTCAGGTGTCCGTAGTAGACAAGGAACCCTTATAGTTTCGCCATGTCAGTCCGTCTGTCTTTCTGTCAGTACTAGAGAGCTGAAATTTGGCTAAGATGTACATATTTATAACGCCAACCATACGGTAGAATAAAACATCGAAACAAATTTTCTTAGCGGCACCTCCCTTACACCTAAATTAGGATATTCTCGCCTACACCATAGTGTCGTTTATCGTTGGATTGGTCGTTAAAAATATTGTGGGTGTAGTAAGACCATTTTTTGACTTAAGGTTCCGTTTGCGAAATATTAAGCTTTAAAGCGCAAATTTTTGTCCGAGTAGGGAGTCCCCCGCCTCCTGGCTCAACGGTTGACTGTAGAATCGTGAAAACATTCAGGGTAGTGGCACATATAATGAACTTAAAAGGAAAAGTATCACGGCTAAGTAGGATTTACTTGTTAACGAGTAATAGGCAACCAACTTATAAAAGTAAAATTTCGTACAAAATCCATTGAAAATGACTTCGATGAAGTTGTTACTTCTGTAAAACAGATTAAAACAAACCCTCTTTCTATGGAACCCTACTTTGTGCATGGCCAGACACGCACTTGGCTGGTTTTTACTAATACTAATTTTACTTGACGTAGAATAAAAATGTATCTTTGATACTTACATGCAATAAAATAATTTTGACTTTTGACCTTTAATTTGATTATAACTTTGAAGATTCCATGATTTTTACCAACATTAAATAATACAAAACAAGAAACAGATAAAGATGTAGATTTACTGTTTTTTAATTTGACAATAGCGTCGCTCCATTTCCTTCCGTGGATGTCGTAGAAGGCGACTAAGGAAATAAATTACCAGGAGACGGGCAGCAGCGTCTTCCTGAGATTCCAACCGTATACTGCGGTCGCCAACCCACCTGCCGAGCGTGGCGATTATGGCAAAACTCTTCATGGTTAAAAACCATGGTGGAGGCATGTCCAGCAGTGGACGTCAAATGGCTGTGATGATGATGAATTTGATATTTAGAGTTTTCTACGGTTTTTTTCAAGCATATATACACATTAACTCTTTGATGCGGTTGGCAACACTGCGTTGACGTCACACAAGGCGCGCAGAATGTACCAATCGCAGAGTGATTTACTCAACAGCACATTTATTATTTATGTCGTACAAAATCTTACAGCATTACATTACAGGGTGGATTTCGGTAGTACTCAAGTCGTTATACTTAGCACTTTTTTTGGGTGTTTTTGTTTAAACCAGAGTGCAGAGCTAAACAATTTTGTACAGTGTTATTATTTGGCGAATGTTCCCACTAGTTCCATTGGTTAGTTCCATGATGGAACAGGTGAGAACTTTTCTTCT
Organism: Yponomeuta malinellus; assembly: GCA_947308005.1. Classification (NCBI taxonomy): domain Eukaryota; kingdom Metazoa; phylum Arthropoda; class Insecta; order Lepidoptera; family Yponomeutidae; genus Yponomeuta; species Yponomeuta malinellus. The sequence continues at coordinate 18,720,134 of OX371003.1, forward strand.
CGGTACCTATTACACATATATGTCACAATACAAGTGGAGGAGTCATTAAAAAACTGGCCAAGTGCGAGTCAGGCTTGCGCATGAAGGGTTCCGTACCATCATCTATACAACATTTGACACAAATATAAAAAAAAACGCCAAAAAACACTTTTGTTGTATGGGAGCCCCCTTTAAATATTTGCTTATTTTAATTTAAATATTTATTCTTGAACCGAATATAGAACTAAATAGGACTGGGGCCGTTTTTAGGTTCCGTAGTCGACAAGGAACCCTTATAGTTTGGCCATGTCCGTCCGTCTGTCTGTCTGTCTGTCTCTCCGTCCGTCCGTCTGTCCGCAGCCTAGCTCAGAGACGATTAGTACCAGAAAGCTGAAATTTGTCATAGACATAAATATTAATCACGCCGACGAACCGGTAGAGTAAAATCATTTATACTACACCTGCTTGGAAAGTACCTTGATACTTTATCAAATTTGCGGTAGAAAGTACGTCATTGCATATCGAACAAATATGCGGGGAGAAAACGCATCTGAGCGGGAGAGAAAAGTGTATGAAAATCCATTTCTTACGTGGTTTTTCTTTTTTAATTTTGGGTAAGACTATGCGCCGGTAACCTAAATATCAAAAGCCAAAAAGTTTTTACAGTGAGTTTTTATCTCCAAGTTCGCAAAATGACACTGGCCACTAGCTGTGTGTTGGATGGTGTCGGGCTGGCAGTGCGACCCTGCGGCGGCAGGATAAACAATTTGAAAAAAGAACATGTGAAAATTGCAGACGCCATTGGCGCCATTTCCAATTTGTGTGTTGTTTGAGGATTCAGTTTTCGTAGAAAGTAAAATAAAACTATCAAAATGATAAGTAGTGATAGTGATGATGAAGATTTCCAAGCAGGTGTAGTATAAAGCACTATGTATCACTCGAGAGAAACTGCGATTCCCGATCTCGGGTGTTTTAAAGCCCTCGCCTAAGGCTCGGGCTTCAAACGACACCCTCGACGGTAATCGGTCACTTTCTCCTCTCGGTGAACAATGTACTATTTTTTACGGTACCACCCTTCCTTACACCTAAATTAGGGATGCAATTTTATTTTCTCGCCTACACCATAGTATCGTTGGTTTGGTCGCTTAAAATTATTGTAGGTGTAGGAAGAATTATTTTTATTCAGGGTTCCGTTTGCGGAATATTAAGCTATAAACCGCAAATTTTTGTCCGAGAAGGGGGTCCCCTCCCCGCTCTCCTGGCTAAATGGTTGATTGTAGAAACGTGAAAAAATTCAGGGTAGTAGCACATATGATGAACTTAAAAGGAAAACTATTACGGCTTAGGTAGGCTTTACAAGTTAAAGAGTAATAGGCGACCAACTTATAAAAGGAAAACTTCGTAGAAAATCCATTGAAAATTACGTTGATAAAGTTGTTAGTTCTGAAAAACAGATAAAACTCCCTCTTTCTAACCCTACGCAGCGCGTGGCCCGATACGCACCTAGCCTGTTTTAAATGTGAATTTTGTAGGGAGTAATACGTCTATGGTTATTTTATTCGTAGGATGCATCGAGTCGAGTTCAAAGACTGAAGAGAAGAGCTGATTTGAGATACGGATGCCTCGTTGCTTGTTAGAACTGACAACTTTCTGCAGTAGTGGAGCCAGTTCTGCATATTAGGCCCCAGCTTAACAGAAGTATGATCTGTACTTAATTATTGTAAACACTGGTATTTGTATTCCTGATAAATTAATGGTATTTAATTTAGTTTAAGTAAAAATCAAATTTTAGTGAAGGTCTGGACCCTGCATGTCGGGTCGAGAGATAGAATAATATAAGAGAAATTATGTTGGAAGTTAGAAGTAAGAAATTAAGTAAGTAAATAAATGGTTTTAAAATGATTATTTTGACTTTATTTAATCAGGAGCCAGCATAAACTTACCAAGCGATTTTTAAAAAGCTTGCTTTCTTTATTTCTGATTTATGTTTTGTTTCCTTATCATAAGACAAATAAAAAAATACAATTGCATATTTTTATCAAAGATAAAAAGTACCGACTAATGAATGTTAATGAAGCCTCTGTGCTCTGCCTACACCTCTGTGCTCTGCCTACACCTCTGGCATAGACTGTGCCTCGGGGATACAGGCGTGAGTGATGTAAATTTTACACTTTTCTTTATTAGAAGTTTAATTTATCGATATTTACTAAACAAACGTTTTTCAGGTTATGCCTAAGACGATTGTCTAAGGCGAAAATATTATGCTTATTAAAAAATATGTATTAACCTAAGAATAACATGATAGAACATTAAATTTGTTGTAAGAGACAAACTATTGAATTGTGAATTTTGGTACTTAATCCTAGTTTCTTGATCATAGATTGAAAGAACGAAGCAACAATAAATTGTAGATTAGATACCTTCCTTAGGGAAGAGACCCGTGCCCGTCGGTGGGGACATAATGGGTTGATGATGATAAGCACATAGCTCACAATTACACAAATTTAAGCAGATCGATATTTAACTATTTACAAAGAACCCAAATTAAAAGTAATTGCCAAGGAAACAGAATTTCAAAGTAACGGAAATGTAACCTCATCAGACAGGCGACAAACCACGACGAACCTTTCCTTGAACCAACACGAAGCAAAAGTGAGCCCGGAACGAAAACTTCGTACAAAATCCATTGAATATTACTTTGATGAAGTTGTTAGTTCTGTAAAGCAGACAAAAAAACCTCTTTTTCTACGGAACCCTAGACTGCGCGTGGCCCGACACGCACTTGGCTGGTTTACAAGATTCCATTTCTGACCTACGACGTGTGCTCTTGGTGTCATTATCATATCTATGTAGCGGTTACTCGGCTGATATCAGAAAAACTGGTGAATGTTGGTGAATTCTGTAAGTAGATAGGTACCTACTCACAACATTGTAAGCACTTAGATACATATGTAAGAAAAGCTATTTTATATGGCACTCTTGATAGAGATAACAAGCAAGTATGTTTTTAGTTTCAAGTGAAAGATACTACCTAATGTTACTTTGTAAGAAATATAAGTGAAGGATACTAATGTTACTTTGTAATGTAGGCTAGTTGTAATGTGGCGCCGGATTAAGAATAGCGTCACTTCACTCCATTTCCTTCCGTGGATATCGTAGAAGGCGACTAAGGAAATCAATTACCAGGACACGGGCAGCAGCGTATTCCTGAGATTCCAACCGCTTAGTGCGATCGCCAGCCCGCCTGCCAAGCGTGGCGATTATGGCAAAACCCCTCATGCTTATAAAAACCACGAAGGAGGCCTATGTCCTGCAGTGGGCGTCAAATGGCTGATGATGATGATGAATGTAAGCTAAAAAGTTCTGAGTAAATATTAAACAGGCTTAGGCATGGCTTTATCTACTTTATAAAGTACTAGCTTTGCTTAGCGTCACTTACCTAGGTAAATGGCTGTAGTTGTTAATGACAACGAAAAATAAATTAAGACTTGTTTGTTCATGTCAGAAAACATTTAAATTGTATTTACCACCACAATTTATCGATAATATTATAATTATGAAGGTGATTAAAATATACCTACAGTCGCGAGTTAGTGCATTACCTGTCACTTTCGCTAATTCGTCACTATCTTTAATTCGTCACTTTCCCAATTCGTCAATTTCTTAAAAATCTTTAACTCGTCAATATCCCACATAGTGACGAATTAGCGAAAGTGACAAGTAATGCACTAACTCACAGTCGCAGCTTGTCTTTACTCATTTGAATGCCCAACATGTTGGATAAGCACATACAGCTACACCTAATGGATATACTTGTGATTCATAGGACAGTTCCATGTTTCTTGTGATTGGTGCCATCCATCCATGCTACCCAGGCAGGGCCCTGTTTCATATAACTGGGTAGTTTTCTTCGGAATGTTCTACTCCATACAAAATATATATATATTTTAGAACCTTGTGTCAGAGTTCCTATTTTGTGCTAGAATTGTAGTAATGATGCAACTAAACAATTGATGTTGGAGGCAATATCCTGTACTTTTCAAAATACATATATTTTTAATAATATCAGTGTTGCCTATAATGACGAATTTTAAGAATGTTGACGTTGTCAAACAAAAGAATGATGAAATATCGCCGAACACTATTTCTTAAAAATTGTAAATGTTTACAAGGCTCCAATTTATAGTTATTTTGATTAACTTACCTTATGCGTCTAGCGCGATTCTATTGCCTAGCACCCTACTCTTTCTACCAATGCAAAAGGACTTACGTTTTGTCCAAGTTGAACCACTGAAATCCAATTTCACAACACTTTCATATTATCACGAACGAAAGCATAATGTTGGTTCACTATTATTTCAAAGCTAATACGTATTACTAATTATTTTTCCACTTTTCACATTGAAAATATTGTATTTTGCTTTATTTTGCCACCGAATTAGCATGCTGAAGTGGCAGTGGGCCGGCCATATTATCCGAAGAACTGATAACCGATGGGGTAGACGAGTTCTCGAGTGGAGACCGCGGATCGGTAAACGTAGTGTGGGACGTCCTCAGACTCGGTGGAGCGACGATCTTCGCAGGGCGGCTGGCAAGAGCTGGATTAGAGTAGCCGAGGACCATGCTCAGTGGCGTGCTATAGGAGAGGCCCATGTCCAGCAGTGGACAAGCATAGGCTGATGATGATAAACAGTTCCAACGTCAGTTCTTTCCCGGATTATTTTGGCTGCACATACTGCAGAAAAATCATCATCATCATCATCGTCGTCGTCGTTTAATAGAATGTTGACTCTGGCGATGAAATTTCAGTACCGAAATTTTTGTGGTGAAAAGTGGTGAAATCGGTGAAAAATATAAAGAACCTTAAATGTAAATCGTACAAAAAACCACAAAAAAGGATTGCATTACAATTTTTGTATATCAACGGAGAACAGAGTTATTGTAGTAAAAAAACTGAATTTATCCCTTTTTTCAAGATGACGGAAAATACACATAGGAAATCTTGGTCAACAATTTGAAGTTAAGCTTTTCAATTAATTGGAAGATTTTAAAATTTTAGATTTTATAGGCAAAATTAAAGCCTTACTTCCTGCAATTTTGTTGACAATGCGTTGCCGCTAATGACGTATTCCATGGTCATATTATTAATACTAAACTTAAAGATAAATTAGTTACCCCCGTTTTTTCGTATACTAACAAGCTGTTAATCTACTGTTAACAGCTGTCAGTGGTTTTCTTTGTATGCACTTTGGTCAATCGACAGCTGTTAACAGTAGATTAACAACCGCTCCGGCCTCGTGCTCCTACTAAGTAGTCCTACTGGTAGGAGCACCAAGACACCTGTGTCCTGGTGCTCCTACTACTAAGGAAATCATGGAATTTCCAGTAGGAGCACCGAGACATTACAAACTCTCCGGCCTTGTGCTCCTACTAAGTAGTCCTACTGGTAGGAGCACCAAGACACCTGTGTCCTGATGCTCCTATTGAACGTTAAAACAAAGAGGAATAAAGTAGTTTCAAGATTTAATTCCTTCTGCTCCTATCGCATTACATATGGTACAGTCAGTGACTGAAAAAATACCCCTCCGGCCTCGCCCCTTTAGAAAAAAATATCGAATTCCAGTCAACTAAATTATGTAATTTTCAAATAAAAAAGATACAGTTTTCAACTAAAACTTAAACTTGTTATTATAATAATTCCCGTCATGGTTCTCTGCCTTTTTGCAGAAACATTTTTGGCCGATTTTCATTTGGCAACTAACGTTTCGAAGAATATTATTTTGCGGAATAATCATTTGCCAACTTTTCTTATTATTTTTTTTTATTTCCCAACCTCGCAGTTGCCAACTGTTTGTTTGGTTTGCTTTTTATAATGACATTTTTTCAAAATGCCAACTTTTAAGTAGCGTATGTTTTACTTAGCGTAATATTCATTCAGTTGTTTATTGTATACCAAATGTTGCATTAAGTTTCTATACAGGTATTTATGATTTATCATTATTATATTGGTAAGAAGGTTAGGGCAAACCTATAGATTAACCTAAAGGTTAGGAAAACCTAGTAAAATGGATAGAATTTTCCTAGCACTCGCCGGCCGCTGCCGCGGCACGCTCGCTTCGCTCGCTCGGCTCGTGCGTGTGTTGGTCACAGTTCTAACCTAACCTAACCAATAGGTTTGCAAAAAAAAAAAAAACTGTATTCAAATAGCACCCGTATGCTTTGAACTTTAATTTAACATGTTCTAATACGTATCCTACATTTATTGCTCGTCGGCCACCCCTCTAGCAATTTTTTTATATATTATATCTATTTACGAAAAGGGAACTGTTTCACAGACGAAACGTTATTCATCTAATAGTTGTTTGGCCTAGTAAAAGATTTGAAAAATAATAAATACCCAAAACGTTTTGTTTCATTATAATAATCAGCTTAACAACAATCCTACCAAATGAAACGTTGCCATACAAAAATTTGTAAATCGTTTGTTGTCAAAGTGAAAAATAGGTGAAATGTTGGTTGGCAAGTGATAATCAGCGTAACAATTTTCTGCGAAAAGGCAGGATCCCTCCCGTCATACAATAAAAAACCAGTTTTCAACTAAAAACTAAACACTATTAGAGGAAATTGTTTATCTATGAATTTCCAAAAAATGACCCACAGTTATGTTGCCATGCAGTAGAGATAACTGAGTTTCACAAATTATATGGTCCTTTTCGGTTTGCTCCTTACGTCGCTTTTTCGGTGTATTGACTCTTTCTTCGGTTGCTTTGGAGAGAAAATTTATCAAGCGTAGAATGTTTACATTTTTACTGAGTGCTTTATTTAACGTTGTATTTCAACTCTCTGCTACATTATTAGTGCGATGCCTCTCTTGATGAATGCACCATTGTTTTCTAAAATCTCCCTTCATCCAAGTTTGACGCACATATTTCAAAAATTTAATGATCTTTGTATTTTCTGGGAATGATTGACTCATAGACACAATATACTCCCAGCCTTCTTGAATTAAAGATTCGGGCACAAGCGCTAGAGCGGAACACAACCCAACGAACCTGCGCTCAACTTTATTACTTATATTTAAACATTTTGCTTTTTTATACAAGGATTTTGTATAATGATAAAAGCAGCCTTTAATATTTGCTTCAGGAAACACTTCTTTTACCGCATTAATTATGGCTTTCTCGTAATCAGTGTGAATTTTTTTTGGCGCCCATGTCCTTATTTGCGATTTAATTATTTCGAAAACAGTTATGTAATTCTCTTGTTTTTTGTTGGGTAATAGTGCAAAAACTAAGGGAACGGTGTTCGTTTCTGCTGTAGTTCCTCCCATATCACCATGAACTATTAATAACTGTCCAAACGGCTTAGGACAACTTTTGAATGTCCCATCAATAAAGTATTCATCGACGGTTAACATAATTTCTTTTGCCTTTTCGGTACAAAAAACAATGATTCGAGAATCTTTGTAAGAATAATCTCCGATACAAAAGTTTTCAAATTTTGAAGGAATTATCACTTCTTTTAACTGTTTACATATTAACTTTTCAATACCTAAGGTATCATATCTGCTTGTATATAGATTTGTTTTAAGACTAGGAAGTGATGGTACCTTTTCCAATAGATGTACACCACGATCGTATAGTGGTCCCAAGTGGTTTTTATAAATTTGTGGTATCGGTAAATCAGATGTCGAGGCTTCTACTTTTGCAGAATTTACACACATGTCGATCTCATTTTTCAAATGATTTTCTTGACAAGTATGATTAACTTCTTTTAATATTTTATTATCCTAGAAAAATAAACCGATTTAAGCACAATAACAAAATGTCATGCGAGTCGGTCTCATTTGAATCAACACAATTATTATCAAATTTAAATTAATATAGATAATTAAGATAATACTTGAAAAAGAAATCTTCTTCTAGGCAGGGTGGCTGCCTGCCTAGATGAAGATTTCCTTTTTCAATAACTATATGCGATAACTAGCGCATACCTGCACCTATCCAAACGGCAGTTAACAGAACATGTTACTAAAACATAGTTTCTAAACTTACCGCAATAGTAACGGTTCCCGGACATTTCATTTCAGACTTTCTTTTCATCATACTGCACTGCCATATTACATTAAGATTTTTATAAACACGTTGTTTATAATATTGCCTCCCTTTAAAAAGTAACACAATTCCGCGTTTTCTTTTAATGAAGACGGGAACATTTTCTTCTAAGTCACTCATTTTAGTAGGTACATATAATTAATTTTAGATAAAATACAGATTTTTTGACTTGCACGGACGGAAAATAAAGGATAACACAAATGACAAAATATATATTTTTTTAATACATAAAATAACTGTCATAGTACGTATGGCCATACCTAATCAACAACAAAATGAGATTTTATAGCTTACAAGGCATCTACCTACTTTCATCGTGAAGTGACACTTATAGATAGGTGTACTTGACTCAAAGTATGTCTATGTGTAATTTCGTATTTGTAATGTCTCGGTGCTCCTACTGGAAACTCCATGATTTCCTTAGTAGTAGGAGCATCAGGACACAGGTGTCTTGGTGCTCCTACCAGTAGGACTACTTAGTAGGAGCACGAGGCCGGAGCGAGATTAACAGCGTGTTAGTGTACGAGAAAGTGGGGGTTATTTATATAAGTCCCACGATCATGCTTCTTCGTGGTTACATACTCACACCTTAACTCGCAAAACAAAACATATACCTAGTTAAAAATAATTATGACAAATTGAATTGAACAAGTTACCATGCAAAACGCCGTAGCGTCGTTCTCAATGGATATTGACGGCCGACTAAGGTTTCCAATGGATAGTGACGAAGGAGCGTCGAAACGTTTTTACAAAATGTTTTTAAGTTTTTTTGACGCAATTTTTGGCTAACTTCCAGTTGAATTATTTGTTATTTTTTACAGTAAACCTTGTTTATAAAAAATATTTGTGAACAGAATTCGACAAACCTTAACAGTGATTTATAAAGACCACGAAGCAGCGGCAAACTCAGCAGCAAACTGTTGAAAATGAAGTTTTCGGTAGTTATTTTTTAATAACTTGATTCAAACTCAAAATGGTCTCGGTAACTTTTTCATCATTAGTTTAGGTCGTCAAATAAAGACATTTAGTTTTATAATACTTTACCGTTGAGGAGTAAAAGGATCGAACATAAATTTAGTGCCTCTGAAATATCCACCCAACTACATATGTACTGTGAGAATTCTATGTACATGGCAAATTCGATTAAACCACACATTAACAAGTAGGAAAGCTACGCAATGAAACGCGGCCCTCATAAACATAAACATAAACATAAACATAAACATAAACATTTACATACAGGCACATACATTGGTTCTGACCCCACACTAGGATACCCTGTGTCGTGGGAACCAGAAACAACGACATAACAAACATGTAAACATCCAAGACCTGGGGTTTTTTTTTTGTCCCCAGCCGGGATTCGAACCCGGGACCTCTCGCATGGTATGCAGATGCACTACCGTTGCGCTACGAGGTCGTCGAGGTTAAACATGGACGGACTTTCTAAGTGGGACTAAAGGCCTCTACAATAAGTGTTTTGTTTTTTATTTTTGACTTACGGAACCCTAAAAGCGGAAGGAAATATAATCAAGGCCTTGGTCATTTCTGTGGTAGATTGACTGATCATGGGTTCAAGAGATGATGCATGATAGGCGGTTTTTTTTCCAGAATTTAAAAAGGCACGTTAGTATCTATTGTATCATGACCTCGACCGGCAAAACCGGTTCAAAGTGGATTTTCACTGATAATGTGCCAATTATAACTAACATAATGAGGCAATAATGTTTCAAATTGGCTCTTTCGTTCGTTTCTACTAATTAGCGCCACAAATGAAAAAAAAAACAGTTCTTCTTTTACAGATCGTATTTGCAAAAAGTGTCTGTTCAATCTCTCAATCAGGTTAATACTGATTTTAGGACCCACTACAAAGAACGACGGATCTGGGACTTGATTTATGCTAAAAACGGCTGTTCAATTCAATCTTTATTGCCATTAATTACAGTGTAAGTTCAGTTGTTACTTAGAGTTAATATTGCACAGTGTAATTTTACCGATAGCCGTTATCGGTAAAATTGCAGATGCGCTGCAGTATTGACATTGTCTTTTGCACCAAGTGTACAGATAACACCATGCCCTACGTGATTACATCAAGTGTCAATAAGTACCTACTGTAATGCAAATGACCCCGCCTTGAACTGGCTTTGTCCAAACAAACAAGCATTCGATTGACGACTTTCCAAACCCATTCACTGCGCATTTGCTCAGGGCAGATAGTTTCCAGTGTGTATCATATGCTGTTACCTCGCCGCTTCCATAGAGGTACCTAGTAGCAAGGAGTCTTGATACGTTATGGTCGCTACCAATTCAATATTATTATGATTATTATTAAAATTCTTTATTGCACTTATAAAAATAAAAGTACAAAGGCAACTTAATGCTAAAAGCTTCATCTTCCAGTTAACCTTGGTTTTGTGAAGATTTTAATAGGGGTACTGCTTGTAAACCTACAAAGTACGTACGCTAGTTGACTCATGAAAATCCTGCAAAATTGATTAAACAAATGTTCATTTTCTATAGCATTTGTACTATCTATCGTACCACCCATCCAAAATTGCTCTGAAATGGTGCCCCACTAGATCGAGAAAGAGAAGTCAGTAGTCTTCTAAAACCCCCTGGAAACGCTTAGTCCGGCATGAAGCAACCAATGTCGGGACAAATATGGACGAGCTTGAATTGAAGGCGCCAAATAGACCACTATGAAAATCTTAGCCCGAGCCATGTCCCTGATGACGGATAACAGAAACTGATGATGATCGTACCACGATGAACAGCGTTTTTCAAATCAAATATTAACAACAATATCCACATAACCCAAGGTTAGCTGGAAGAAAATACTTACTAGTATTAAGCTCGCCTTTGTACAAACACCTCTTGTGCAATAAAGTATTTTTGAATTGAATTGAATATTTTTAAGTTATTATCTAAATTTAAGTTATTATCTAAAAAAAAATATCCGTGTGGCGCCGGATTAAGAATAGCGTTACTCCATTACCTTCCGTGGATGTCGTAGAAGGCGACTAAGGAAATAATTACTAGGAGATGGGCAGCAGCATCTTCTTGAGAATCCAAGCGCATACTGCGATCGCCAACCCGCGTGCCAAGCGTGGCGATTATGGCAAAACCCCTCATGGTTATGAAAACCACGAAGGAGGCCTATGTCCTGCAGTGGGCATCAAACGGCTGATGATGATGATGATGATCTAAATTGAACTTTAGAGTCCCCCAAAAACTTCCCCGTAAACCAATAACTCCCCTATGCCCTCCGCTACGCAGAACCGTTCTTGGAGCCAACTCAGCTATTCCTCCTCTATGCCGCCTCCTAAATCATTACAGTGAGGTGGTAGACGTACACAAAGACCCATCCGGCGCTGCCTCTCAGATGTCATTTGAATTAAACAAAACTCAACTACTTGTATGTCCATGTCCACGTTTGGGAGAGTGGCACACGTCAGCCTTAGAATGAGAGATATATGTAATAAGAAGCGCACTATAATTCGCCAACAAACTGCCACGCAGTTTGGCGAATGATTTGGCTTTCGAGAAACGTGTATGATTATAACTAAATTAATAAAAAGAAAATTACATAAAATCAAATATTTTTTTAAACCACAGTCCCTGCCTGAGGTCCACCGCGTACATATCGATATTTGTATTTTATTCTTCTGTTCTACTCAGTTGCAACTTTTATATCAATAACATGATTTTTATTTGAAGTATTTAAGCACGTAAAATTACCTATTTACATAACTTAGCAACTAATAATGCAAGCTCTGTTTCACCATAATTAGTTAAGGTACCTTAATCAATTTTATCATTATCTTAAGTTTGATGTATCTATCAGTACTATTAACTGTTGTGGAACGCAATAAATAAAATAAATTGAATTTCGTGACGTCACTAAGTTAGTAAAAATTTTAATCGCCATGGTTACGCCTCAGCCGTATTTGTAGTGTCTACGCATCTGTCAGAGATATTAGCTCCCGCATTTCGAAGCCAGCGACAACACCCGGCTTTATTTAGTTCAGAAAATCTGCATCGTATACGATATGATATCGCGTGACCCCTCAAGCGTACTTCTTCAGCGATACATACGTAAGTTTGAGCTATTAAGATAGCGGCTAACGCGGGTGGTGAGATAAGTTCTACATACTTAGTTTAGCCCACTCATAGCGGAAGTCAAGAGTTTTGTTTGAAACTTGTCTGCCCGTTTTTACCAAACAGACCCCAAATGTCCTGCTAAGAGCCCTAAAGTGTCAATTAGCGTCAATAAAAAATGTAATTAAAGAACTTCTTCTCTTTTAATCCGTTTAAAAAACTTACCAGCCGACATTTAAATAATAGCAATAGCGACCTTCCCAGGTTCGATTCCCAGTGCGGGAATGTACCTATGACTTTGTTTTCTTAGTTATGTACATTTTTGAAGTTATTGTAGCAATACCACTCGCTAACCGTGAAGGAAAACACCGTGAGGAAACCTGAGTGTCTGAGCTATTCACCTACATCAGCGCTTGAAATCGCCAATCCGGCACGCGTGGTGATTAAGCCCATACTCTCTCCCTGAGAGAAGGCCTATACCCTACAGTGTGACGTATCATCATCATCAGCCACTTGATGCCCATTGCAGGGCACAGGCCTCCCTTGTGGTTTTCATAACCATGAGGGGTTTTGACATAATCGCCACGCTTGGCAGGCGGATCGCCAGCAGTATGCAGTTGGAATCTCAGGAAGATGCTGCTGCCCGTCTCCTGGTGATTTATTTCCTTAGTCGCCTTCTACGACATCCACGAAAGGAAATGGAGTGTGACGTATATTATATAGGCTAGTACCTAGTACCGATTTCCGCTAGTACCTAGCCCTAGGACGGGTTTAGCAGGGCCTATTAGATTTTAGAAAGGGCAAGAATACTTAAAATGAACTTAAAAAAAAAATTTCGACCGTTATTTTTAGTTTTTTTAAATAAAATAAAATCGGAATAAAAAGAAACTGAATTAAGCAGGTATGTAGAAAATTTAAAAGTACATAAATTAAAATTACGAGTATGTAAGTGTATCCGGAATATAAACATGTTTGTGATGTCTTTGTCTGCGTGTATACTAGTTTGGGACCAGGGTCAGTAGCTAATGGTGTAGCCTTGATGTTACGCTAGATATGATCCACGCGTGTAAACACACATCAACATTAATATTTTCCCTAACCGTGAAGGGTTTTGCCAGAATCGCCACGCTTGGCAGGCGGGTTGGCGATCGCAGTATGCTGTTGGAATCTCAGGAAGACGCTGCTGCCCGTCTCCTGGTAATTTATGAGGGAGGCCTATGTCCTGCAGTGGGCGTAAAATGGCTGATGATGATGATGATGATTAATATTTTAGTTTCAAAGTCGCCTTAATGTAACTTAGTAAAGTGTACGGATGCAAAGGTGGGTGCGCACTCGACTGTGCAATGCGCCTGGAAACCGCGTGTCACTTGTTTTGCGTTTTGAAATGGTTAGCAATATTTTAAGAAAATGTTCTTAGTATTATGATGAAGTGAACTTAACAGTGATGGTTCAACAAACACATTTGGCAAAAAATGTGATTTCAGATCTTCAGTTCGAAACTGAATCCAAATTGTAAGTACCTATACTTGCACCGAAACTTTATTATACTTTGGTGCAGCCAAGTGCAATTGCACAAAAACGTTATAATTATTAAGTAAATTATTATTACTTATTTCGTCTAGGCAGTAAATCAAACAATCGGGAATTAATCTACACCGCTTTATTAATGATCACAGTTTTCTAGGTAGTACCTATTTACTGATTTTCGTTTATTTTTATATTTTATACAAATCGTTTATGAACTGACGCCTTTGATTGCGTGGGAGCACATTTCTTACACACATGATGTTTTACACACAACGTCAATCAATGACCTATGTGTACGTAAATCACGAGCAATTTCCCAATTGACACAGCCTGCTACGCGAGTTTACAGTTTTTTAATGGGATCGTTTTTCTATTCGATAGGTATAGTTTTATTTTTTATATTATTGTGGTGCACGTCAGAAGAGCACTAAAACATTCGTAATACATAAACACGATACAATATCTACACAAACTACACTCTCTTGGATTAACTTAGTCTGTACAATAACTTAACACCCATACCAGCCAGCCCTCTATTTCATAGAACTACAATTTATGGTTTACTTTGACAATTCGATGTACATTGTAAAGCCGTTTAACCCACTAACAAGGAAGACTCAACTACGAAATAAAATACAATAATACAAAATCATTATTTTCGTAAACTGCTTAATTTAACGGTACATCTTTTAAGCAAGTATAATGCCTGTACCAGGTGACACCGCACTTCCATAGCTTAAAAAAATGTTATCCGACATTAATCAGGTTTGATTTGATGCATATGGAGTGCTCAAAAACCGAAAAAGCTTTTCTCTAAGGTGAATTCGTTACGATTACGTAAGGTACGTGCTACATGAATTCGAAATACAAGTATATTAAGTTCGCAAAAATTGTCAAAGTAATTTCGTAACCAGAAACGTACCTAAAGTAGTGCCAATAATTTTTATTTCATTCTTTTTACTGTCAACTTAATTTCATTAAACTGAAATATACGCAGTACTTTAACAATAGCTTGAAGAACTCACGACTTATTAAATTCTGACTTGAACCATCCACTTTTGTTGCTGACTGTACGCAAGCTAACAGTTGCCGATCGGTAGCACTTTCCTCGAGTCTGAGAGTGGCTGGCGCAACACCGCAGTCTCTCGATGAGCCGATCTCAAGTCGATCACCGGATGTCCTTTACCTCCCCCTCGCCCTGAATCAACCGGTCGTACTTCTTCATCTGACGGGACGCCACGTCCACTGGGACGTCAGTGAGGTAGTACGCCTCGAAGTTGGGCAGCGGCCGCAGCATTGAGTAGAGCCGCTCAGCGTAGTGCCTAGAGGGAAGTCGGTGATTCTACATTCCAAGACGTGAAATTGCAAGTTTACTGTCCAAACTAATCACGCATACACAACACGCCAGTAATCTACTTCGACGTTAAGTCGTTATAATATTTGTTGCACTAATCCCTGCTAAGGACAATTTTAAAAACCTATTTAGAGGCTAAAAAATCCACCCATGCCGAGACATGAAACCGCGACCCACTGAGCTAAGGAGCAAGTGCAGGCATCGGCGAAATTTCGAACCTCTTTACAAAATTCTCTGTATTACGTAATATCAGTCGCCGCGGTCGGTACCCACTGTCCTTACTCAGACAATAAAAAATTAACCATTGAACTGATGCGCTCGTATATTCCGAATATCAGAACAATTGTATCAGGAGTCGGCATCCATAACTCATCAATAACTGACGGCATGCAGTGGCCGCCGTGGAGGGCCGCGTGCGCTGTAGGCGCATATCCCAACCGCCGCCACCGATTTTTCTACTGACGATAAGCGAGCGACCTCACCCGGCGTCATTTGGTCTTATCGTTCAGAAGGGCGGACATAAATTAAAGTATGTGACGGCGAGCAGCATGCCCCGCCCGCCACCGCCGATTTATCTACAGACCACAAGTGAGTGAACTCATCTGGAGCGAAGCGTCTGATGGTTCGCACCATGTTCCGCCGCCATCGATCTTTCAACGGACCACAAGCGAGCGACCTCACCTGGAGCCTGTTTCATAGAAATACAATTCATGGTCTACTATGACAATTAGATGTACATTGCAAAGTCGATTAACCCACAGATTAACAAGTAGACTCTGCTACGCAAAGTACCTCGAATTGTCGTAATAAACTAGGAATTTTAGTTTTATGAAACTCGGCCTTTGTGCCATTGCTCTTATCGTCCAGCAGAGCGGGCATATAGCAAAGCGGCTGCGGGGCCGCCAATGAACGCTGCGCTCGTAATATGTCCCGCCCGCCGAGCTGATGGTTCTACAGACTACAAGCGAGCGACGTCACTTGGCGTCATTGCTCTTATCGTCCAGCAGGGCGGACGTGGAGCAAAGTATCTGATGGCGAGCAGCGTGTCCCGGCGCCGCCGCCGATTGTTCTACAGACCAAAAGCGAGCGACCTCACCTTGCGTCATTGCTCTTATCGTCCAGCAGACCCGACATAGAGCGAAGCGTCTGACGGCGTGCGGTGGCCGCCGACGAAGGCCGCGCCCGCAAGATGTCCCGCCCTCCGCCGCCGATAGCCGCGCAGACGACTAGCAGGCGCGCAGAAGCGGTCCGGACCAGGGGGCTCTTATGTCTAGAGGCACGAGACGAAGAAGTAAGAAAGAAGGGAAGAAAGAAGAAAGACATTTATTTAAATTCTCACAGATACACAAAGTAAACACGAAGGTACACGAACAAAATACACGAACGTCAACAAAACAAAAATGAAAACAAAACAATCATAAAGAGAACATGTGAGGCATATAGAGTCGAAGGCAGCCGGGTACCATACAGCAGTGTATGGCACCCAGCCACCTCGGACTCCAAACGCCTCAGGAGCTTTCGTGACAACAAAAAAGGGACTCCAACTCAGCATACTTTACCGGTGTGTGCTATAGATAGCGTAACACCAGCAAAACTGATTTTCAGTTGGGACCATATAATTTTTCCTTTGGCACCCGGAACGTGGTACATACATACATACATGTTACAATAATAAGGCAGGAAAACAACCACTTCTTTAAGAGTTGGGTCTTTACTCTACGACAATTCACCTTCTACACAATCACTTGTCCTGCTTCTGTGTGGACTCGTCCGATTTTACCTACTCCGAACTTCCAATACATAGGTACGTATATTTTGACACTTCGGAAACGGTGAAAATGGATAGGTGCAGTGGACAGTCACGTGATAGGAGGGCTGGTCACAAACTAGGATAACCTGTGGAATAGTAACCATACAACACAAACATGGAAATACACCCAGACAAGGCCATTTGTACAATAGCGGTAACCGAACCCACGACGTCTGTATTGAAAGTGAAAGTGAACTACATTTATTGGCAGTCAAGCGTGTTACCCCCAACGGGGCAGTCAAAATAGTACATAAGCAGCCTATATACATCCCACTGTAGGGCACCGGCCTTCTCTCAGGGAGAGAGTATGGGCTTAATCACCACGCGTGCCCACCGCGGATTGGCAATTTCAAGCGCCGAGGTATGTGAATAGCTCAGACACTCAGGTATCCTCACGATGTTTTCCTTCACAGTTAGCGAGCGGTATTGCTACTATAACATCACAAATGTACCTACATAACTTAGAAAACCAAGTTATAGGTACATGCCCGCACTGGGGATCGAACCTGGGCCTCTCGCTTCCGAGTCCGATGTTCTACCCACTAGGCTACCAAGTCAAAATAGTAAACTCACTCAACTCCGTGCACGCAGAGCGCGGCAATAGCGTGGTTGAGGTCCACGTGGCACACCACCTCATCCAGAGCTACGTTAGCCGCACGCCGCACGGGCCTACTAAAGCTGCCCGTCTTTACCAGTAGCAGAGTCACCGCTTCATAGAAGTCCTGGCGTAGAGAGACGGTGCTCGGTTAGGTTATACAATTAGAACACAGCTTTATCCTGGACACAATAACATTAGCGGCTATGAGAGCCTGTTTTGAGGGCCCAATGGGATAATAGGAACTGATGATGATGATGATGACGTAACACAATACACCTTTGCCCTGGCAAAGGGCTACGTCGAGGCAACAATTAATTGAACTCTCAATGCTGAACGTTTCTACTTGACATTGACTTGGTAACTTATCGATCTTACTCGTACAACTTAAACTTTCGTAAGCACTGCAAATTTTATCTATTGGTTTAACGGTTTCACTTACTTTTACTTTAAATGAAACCGTTAAACCAATATATAAAACTTATCGATATTTTATAGTTAGAGGTGTTGTTTGTTGGTCATCATCCGGCCTAATCCTAAACTCAACTATGACCTTAAAAATGTTAACCCTTATCAAATGTGGGGCCTTTCATTGCACCGCAAATTTGAAGGAATAGACTGTTAAAGTTGTCGCCAAACCTCTCGGAGATGGCACACACGGAAGAAGAAAAAACCGGCCAAGTGCGAGTCGGACTCGCGCACGAACGGTTCCGTACCATTATCTAGGTTTACAACATTAGACAAAGATCGAATTTGAGAACAGCGCTATCTATAGGAACCAACAAAAAGCATTTAACATTGACATTTAACGACATGACATCGACGCTGTGGAGGTTACATAAATGGCCGCTAGATGGCGAGCGCTGTCTTTTGACAACGTTTGTTGTATGGGAGTCCCACTTAAATATTTATTTTATTCTGTTTTTAGTAGTTATTTGTTGTTATAGCGGCAACAGAAATACATCATCTGTGAAAATTTCAACTGCCTAGTTATCACGGTTCATGAGATACAGCCTGGTGACAGATAGACACACGGACAGACAGACAGACAGTTAGACGGACAGTGAAGTCTTAGTAATAGGATCCCGTTTGGCACCCGTTCGGGTGCGGAACCCTAAAAACAAAAATGTATGTTTATCCAAAGAACGGTTCGCCCAGATACCGCTGGAAGGACGAAGTGGACAATGACCTGCGTGAGCTCCAGGCAGGCGACTGGCAAGAGACCGCGCAGGTCAGTGCCAAGTGGCGACATCTTGTGTGGGAGGCCAAGACCCATGAGCCAGCGGAGTAGGTAAGTATATTTATCTGGTTTCAGACTGTCAGGTGCTTTCCAATATTCCTTTGCTACTCACAGGTTTCTTGGTGTAGTTAGTGTTTTTTAAAATGCTGGCTAAGGTGGCACAGGCGGACTTAGCGACTTGGGTCCTCGGGGAGTCCACGTGGAGGCTAAGCTGGGAAAGGAGCAATGTCTGTAGAGTAGTCGATAGCTGATAACGTACAGGTCGACCTGTTGTGGGCAACTTAATAGCTCACATAAGCAGCCTATATACGTGCCACTGTAGGGGACAGGCCTTCTCTCACGGAGAGTGTTTGGGCTTAGCACCACGCGTGCCCGCCGCGGATTGGCGATTTCAAGCGCTGAGGTATGTGAATAGCTCAGAAACTCAGGTTTCCTCACAATGTTTTCCTTCACATTTAGCGAGTGGTATTGCTACTAAAACGTCACAAATGTACATAACTTAGAAAACAAAGTCATAGGTACATGCCCGCACTGGGAATCGAACCTGGGTCTCTCGCTTCCGAGTCCAATGTTCTATCCACTAGGCTACCACCGCTTAATAGCCTAAAAGTGTGAAATAAATGAAAAAAAAAAAACTTTATTGAAAAACGGCTACAAAAAAAGGTTACTGGCTCCCAAACTAGGATTCCCTTTTCTATGGGCGTAAGGGCTAATACGATGAAGATGTACGATTGTAAGACGTACGGGGCAGTGTGGCCCGCGACTGAACATTTTAATGTGTATTTTCCGGGATAAAAAGTGGCCTAATTCTAGTTCCACTGGAGATTTCCGCACTTAGCCTCGTAGTCGGGCCATTGTACGTGGAAAGTGCTGAGGTATGTAAATACCTTAGACACTAGGGTTTCCTCGCAACATTTTCCTTCACAGTTAGCGAGTGGTATTGCTACTATAACTTCACAAATGTACGTTACTTAGAAAACAATGTCATTGGTACATGCCGGGATTCGAACCCACGACCTCCCATTCTGGCGCGATTGAGTAACAAACATCAATCCATACAAACTTCCGCATTTATAACTAAAGCAGCAGTAAGAAGAAAAAATTTCGGAAACGCAAGACAAAATAAGTTACCTATATCATTGAATTTTAAGTAGGTACTTAAAATACTTAAAATCGAATGGTTATATTAAGCATCATTTCAACTACACATACGAAAACGTAAGACTTGTGCGGACCCCCTCCCGTCTATAGGTAGTCTTACGGAAAATAATTGAACAGTCCCTAATTATATTCAAATAGGCACGTACCTACCACGTGACGTGACTATTAACATGAATAGATCGCGGACTTTTATCGGCAGAAGACCGTAATCCCATAAGTGTAAAATTCGGTGAAATGTCTGCTGGAAAGATAAGCGAGAAGGAAAGACTATGTCCAACAATGGTTTCTTTAGACAGACAAAAAACGCTCACTTGTCTAATGAAATCTGCAATCCTCTGCTCGTTGATGACGCCCCAGAACTTTCGAAGAGAATTGGGTATGTCGATCAGCGTTTCCGCGACGTCAAACCTGGAAAACAAAGATAAAGGTCACGGCCACATAGCTCAAACGCGCTATTGATATTGGCACGATAGGTACCAATGTCCAAGAAATGAAATTCATCAGCTTTAGTTGTTATGAAAACCTGCAAGAGAAGATAGCAACACAGCGCGAAATACTGTAGGACTATAGTTACGAAAGCTTTCTACTAGGGATCAGAGCTTGCCTGCACCTATGGCCCAGATAGCGTACTTACATCGTTGTCGTTAGTTATATGATGGAATGTAATAAAGCATTACAGAGCTAGAAACATGCAGTATTAAGTTTATTTGCATTAGGTCCTCTTGAAGAACAGGAAGTGCCCGGAACCCAATTTAAGCTTCTAGTTGTTGCAAGATGGCCGAGGCATGGAGATAGGCAAAGGGATAAGCTTTTGTTATTCGTTGAGTATTTACCAACAATTTTTGAACCAAAACTTTCGTAAGTAGGTACTCAAGTAAGTGAATCCAGAATTAAGCTAATAATTTACCTAGAATACCTAAAGATAGCGGAACTGACCAGGAAGATGCTCGCAGTCTCTTCAACAGCTCCAGGCAGAGCGCGTCGCACCCCCGCTCCACCGTCTCGAGCCGGTCACTCTCCGCCGTCGACCCGGGAGACAGGCTACGACAGTTCACCGAGGTCTTGGTGCTTGGGGGTGAGGAAATGGGATCAGATTGACTGAAAATGTACGGTGCTTACTGGCCTGACAGACCAGGGTGCATCCATGCAAAATTGAACCCACAGACAGATTAATTCTGCAAAGCGTTTGCGGCGTGGTGTTCGCTACCAATTCGGGATTTATACACATGAAAAGTAATGGATTAAGCATTACCACCGTCAGAGACGAAAAAGCGAATTAGTTTGGCCTACAAGACAAACATTTTTACTTTGCCCTATCTGTTCTATCTATTTTGTTGATGCGACGATGAAGATATTATGGGGGTAACCTGGAAATATAATAATCTCAGCTAGTTATCGTGTTCTACTCACAGTGAGGTATGCCTCGGTTTCCGCCGAATTTTCTCACTCATCTTTAACTCCTTGATCTTCGCTTGAATACTAATAGACGTAGCGTCGGTGAGGGTGCTCTCAGTCTTGGCTTCCACTGAAGACTTTAGTGAAAAAGGCCTTCTGCTCCTTGTTTGTTTATGTTTTTCAGCGTAAATCGGTGGCAGCTGAATCAATTCTACTGGCTTCTTATCTTCGGTGGGATCTAAATGGAAACCTAATGAAATAAATTAAAAAGAATTTAGTGAACACCAAGTTTTAACCATAACGCAGAAAGCGTCTCTCTCATCAGTCAGGCCGTATTTGTCCACTGCTAGACATAGGCCTCCCCATTTCGTTCTGTCCTTGCACGCCACTTCTTTTTGTCATTGGCCATCCTCATACAGCTGCAGCCAGAAATCTGCCTTACAATGCAGCTCCAGCAGGTTAATGGGCATTCTACGCTGCTTTTGCCAGTTCGTCGTAACTAGAGAACTTTAAAACCTCAACGTCTATCGGTAACCTCCTCGGCAGTGATTATAGGCCATGTCAATCACCTTAGTTATTTGGCAAATCATCATCATCATCATCATCATTTAGCCACAAGAAGTCCACTGCTGGACATAGGCCCCCTCCATGGATTTCCAAAAAGACCGTTTGGAAGCGGCCTGCATCCAGCGCCTTCCTGCCACTTGGATGATGTCATCTGTCCATCTTGTGGCTGGTCGTCCTACGCTGCGCTTGCCGATATGTGGTCTCCATTCGAGAACTTTTCGGCCCCATCGGCCATCAGTTCTGCGTGCTATGTGCCCCGCCCACTGCCACTTCAACTTACTAATCCGCTGGGCTATGTTGACGACTTTCGTTCGTCTACGGTAGTGGCAAATTGTTACTACCAATGAGCCGTTTTCAGCACAAATTCACAAAGCACTTCATAGATGGCGCTTATAGGCGTGCACATACAAGAACAGGGATACGTCTGTCAAATTTTGCGCAGATTAATTTTGACAGCCGTATTCCGGTTCTTCTATGGCCACGCCTGTAAGCGCCATCTATGAATTGCTTTGTGAATTTGTACTGAAAACGGCTCATTACTAAGCTGTGTCTGCGTGTCGAGAGATAGGTCCACGAACTTACCATTTTTCTCGGTGATGCGCACACTCTCCCCGGAAGCCATCTCGTTGTTTGCCCATCGATCGATGTTCACGTCTCCCTTGAAGAGACACGGCAGCGTCTCAGCCTTGGACAGCGACTGTGGGTGTGAGTTACCGGTGAACAGCATGCTGAGATGCGGACTGTTCGGACAAGAGAGGTTCCGCTGAATTGGCGGGAGCTTGAACGGCTCATTTGACCTCTTTTCTTCTGGAAACATCTTCACTTTGATCCCAGAATCGTTCGTGAATAGAACGTCTTTGTCATCATCCTTGATGAGGGCTTCGACGGTTGGTGTGATATCTACGGTGCTGGTCTTTTTTGTAAGGGACTCTTCGGAAAGAGGCGTGAGCATCCCGAATTTCTTCTTCTCGAAGTCTCCAGAGCGATCAGATGGGAGCAGGTCTATGCTCTCTGACAGCTTGTTGTAAAGATCCTGCACGTCTTTATCTACGGATTTGGATACCTCACTTAAAGAACTTGAGCTAGTGGCACTTGAGTTGTTCAAACTATTGTGCTTGGCGTTGTAGTTGTACTCCGCTATCGAGTCTTCGTCGAAGTCTGAGTCGGAGCTTTTCGGTAACAAATAGTCGGTTACATTTAGTTTTGTTTCCACTTTAGTTGGAACCCTCAGGTGGCCTTCTGAGTCGCCATGTATTATCCTGATGATCTCTTCGTTTGAACTGCTGTCGCTGCTCTCGAAAGTCATTTTACTTCCGACACTGGGACTCTTGGACTCAGGACACTTAGACGAGTATTCCTCTAAAGACTGATCAAGGCAAATGTTCAGCTGTCCGTTTTGATTGTCCAGCGACTGGTTAAAGTTCTCCGACGTGTCCGTACTTTTAGCCTCTTGAAGTGACTTCATTCCGTTATCCGAATACTGGACGGAGGTATATTGAACCGTTCTTTCTGTGATGCAGACGAAAGAGGTTTGTGTTTCCAGAGTTTGTGTTTCGTTTTGGCACTCTGCCTTGGCTAGTTCTATGATGGTTTTGCTGGTCTGCGTGAAGGTTTCCACCGAACAGGTCTGTACGCTGGTTGTCCGGTGGACGGCTGCGCCTTGCTTGGAACCTGTGCTGCCATTGCTCTTAACCAACGGCAAATCGAATTCTACTTCCTGAAAATTGGCAAATATATAATGTTTGATGTCCAATGAGCAAGCCTACATGCCTATCTACATGATAAAATGTAGATATCAACAAAGTCGGAAGTTTTGCTGTAGTCACTGGGGTTATTTTAAGGAACAGAACTCTTCTTTACCCCTTTTCTAACAAAAAAGAGAATGAATGAAATTAGGAAACTTGTTAAAGAATTATCGCTGTAGACACATAAAAAATTATAAATTAGAATTGGGAACCTCCTCTTTTTTTAAGTCTGTTAAAAAGATACTCTCACTAAGAATTCGCGTTTAATAGGAGTCATTTATAGTTTTACGTTAGGTACTAGAAATAGTACTAAAGAAGAAACAGCAGATGAAACTTAACCACTCGTCTGCCGCGACACAGATCTGTGTCCAACTTAGTATGGGCCACCTATACGTTTCGTTCCGCGAGGGCAGTTCAGGGGTTAATCAATTTACTTACCTCCAGCACCTTCTCCACCTCCTGTGGAATTCGCTCTCTAAACTGCTCGCTGTCGCTGGACTCATCTACATCCAGCACATAGGTCTCTCGACCCGAAGAGTAATTCTTGTCAGAGCTACTCTCCGCGTAGTAGTCACCCGAGTGAAACCCGAGAGTCTTCTGCGAGTCTGTGTACGCCACCTCGCCGACTATATCTTCGACTTCTTCCTCCTGTGAAGATAAATCCTTAGCGGCTCTTCGTGGAGCCAATCCCGATAGGTGAAGTGACTGTTCAAACGCTTTAGCAGCTGGGACGTAGTCGCAGTACCTATCCCTTCGCCACATCAGCTAAGCAAAGGCTCAAAAATATAGGTAAGTTTAGCTCTATAAGAAGTTGGGTTAGGTTAGGTTTGATTATTATTGCTTCTCCTACAGGAGATTAGCAAGCTAGGTTTGGCTATCTATAATCGCTAGGCAGTGAAAGTGGTCGACCAAACCTCTGGCGCGAACAAACGTTAGAGAATTGTTTAAACAAAATGTACTTGGTTTAAACGATACTCCTGAACGATGGAGGTTTGGCCGAGTCCAAACTTCCATCTTTCAGGAGTTGCAGTTCCGGTCGTCCACTGCTCCCCATCCCCTTTGCATAATCGTATCCTTGTTGGATAGCCTGACTGAGCCTGATTTGGTTGTTCTTGGCTACCAAATAAGACCTGTACCTTAGAAAGTTACAACTTACCATGTTTCACGAATTTTGAACAAAAACCACATAAAACAAGTTCAAATATTGTTTTCGGTCCGCACGCGACGCCCTTACGTATTTACAAACATTTCAGTGCAATTCTGACAGGCCATGACAATTTAACCAAAGATAATCTTCGACTTTAAACTAGGAAAAACTTTAATGTCAACTGGTTTTCTTCTTTTTATTTTATGTTTGTTCAAGAGACTCCATAGAGTTCGTATTTTTGACGGCTCTCGCGCCGCACGCTATTCAACACGTAAACGGGGTTTGGGCGTATGCCTATTATTAAAAAACCGGCCAATGCCAAGGCCGGCTTTAAAGTTTAATATTTCGCAAACGGAACCCTAAATCGAAAAATGGTCTTGATACACCCACAATATTTTTCAACGACCAATCCAACGATACCCCTCATGATGGGGTAGACGAGAAAAAAAAATATCCCCACTTTTCATGTTAGGGGAGGTACAGTAAAAAACAAAATTCCAACATTTTATTGTTTAACTTTGTCGGCGTGACACCAAATTACAGCTTTCTAGTACTATCGGTCTTTGCGCTAGACCGCGGACGGACAGACAGACAGACAGACGGACATGGCGAAACTATAAGGGTTCCTTGTCGGACTATGGAACCCTAAAAAGGTGCTTTATGTCGCTGCGAATTATCTGGCTGGACAAGATTCCATTCCATTTAGATCGCGAGCAGGTTTATTTAAAGAGTTGACCACAAAACAAAATAACTATGTTGTGTAACAGATTGAGGCACTAGGTAGCTTGGGTTGAAGAAGGAATGTTCCAAATAAAACAAGAGGTTTACATTAAAATATGACAAACGTCTATTTAGTGACACTCCTAATAAAATCTCTATGCCATAGTCAATAGTTACAAGGTTAGTGTACAATAAATATCACAACGATAGATACCCATTCTGTTACATTCAATACATGCTTGGTAGATACTCATACATTTTGTACGGGAGACTACTTGTGTGGAACCTGCATATAACAAAAGCACAACTTTTTGGCAAAATTCAATTGGCCTTCATAGATTGAAATAAGTACCTGTAAGTAAAGTAAAGTAAAGGTAAAAAGTTCTTTATTAATTACAATGGTTACATACCCAAACAGTTTACTGTGGTCGCCACGCTAGGTCTAGCCTGTGTTGTGGAAACCTTCGTATATGTTAACATAAACAATGGCGCATGTTTGTAAAATATAATAGGCGAAATTTGAAAGAACTTGTTTAGAACTTAAGAATGTACCTAGGTACAGGTAATAACTTTAATATGTAGTCAAACAAAAGAAACAGAAAACGTGTTATGGAAGATGAGGTGTGTTGCCATTTTTGACAACCCTCTTAGGGAAAGGCGTGACGAAAAACAGGAAAATTTTGGTTATAACAAAATAAAAGCATCTTACTAGGAAATACGTAGCGTAAAGCAAGTCCCATACATGTCCACACATTTTCTAGCTGATACAAAACACCACAATCTACGAACTTACAATTTCTTACACATTCAACAGTCAATATACGTTTTTATAATGAACTGTAGGCAAAAAGATTAATCACAGCACTTTTGCGGCAATGAAGGAAATATGTTTGCAAAAAATGATGGCATATCCGTGAAGTCTTGAGTTCAATTCCGGAATGCACCACTTCTTACGGCGAAGGAAAACATCGTGAGGAAGTGTATGCCTGAAATCCTTATACCGCGGTAGGCTCGCGTGGTGATTAAGCCAATACTCTCTCTCAGAGAGAAGCGTTGCTCTGTGGTGAGCTGTATGTTATCATCAGCGACATAGGGCTCTTAAACACATTTCCATAGTGGCCGATTTTGCGCCTACAATTCAAGCTTATCTATATTATTCTGGTCGCTTTCTCTTCTCATTGTATGGCCACCAATCCAACGCTACTTTCGCATCTTTATTTCCGGTTCTATCGCTGTTTGAGCTGTATATAGTCTGCTATTTAGGTTGAGTATGTGAGTGCAGTGATTTAACTCTTTGACTACAGCTTATAGGTATAACACGAAAACGAGATTAAAAACTATTCAGAAACACGCGATAAACAATAATGTCACAATAAATCGATCGATATATTCGCTAACAGAGCTCTTTAGCACAACACTCACGTAAATACCCTTTATCCAATATATCTCTACGTTAAACTTAACGCTATACAAGATGTATAATATTATAATCATGTTTATTATTCAAGTCTAAGAGCACACACATAGTTTTGAACGAAGAATTTGAGAAGAAAATAAAGCTTCTTCCAGGTGATATGATGCAGTTCTGAACAAAACGAAGACAGTACAAACTTACATAATTTTTAAAGCTGAAATTGATTTAAAAAACTAATTTGATTGTTACAAATTAAAGGACACCAGGTCATTTATTTATTCACCGATTAACACAGACTTCGCCGCAAATGGCCGATTAAAGAAAGAGGTTGAACATGCAGGCGAACCTATTTGCCTCTCGCTTACACAATATACCGCAGTGAGGGGAAACTAGGAGCACCGCTATTTTCACCCCCTATTTGATTGAGTAATGCCCGATTTCAGCCCCAAGGCCTCCTCAACCCGTTTTCATGCAGCAATCTGCAATCTGCCTCAGATCGACGCCCACCAGCTCGCTGGACCGACGGTCTGAGGCAGATTGCTGGCAACGGCTGGATGAGCATGACCGAGGACAGAAGGAAGTGGCGTGCCTTGGGGGAGGCCTATGTCCAGCTGTGGACGAGTAAAAGTTTCAATGGCTATTTGACAGTTATTTCCGTTTCGTCAATGTCTATCCGTCACGGCGCGAAAAACGGCCTTTTGTTAGCGGAAATCCATTAAATTTCGACTTTCTTGGCGCTAAGTTCTATGCTGTAAGTTCTATAAATTATTATTGTAAAAATGTCCTTATATCACTTTATATAAGAACAGATTGTAATTTTTTTTTTTTTTTTTTTGTTGATGGCGCCGCTTAACACTTTAGAAAGTCACTTAAGATAAGGTTTTCCTAGTGAAGAGGACTTTGGAACTTTTTGAGAGTTTGGTAGGTGAAAACGGGCATGACTTATACAATCCAACAATCTATTAACCGTTGCTATTTATCTACGGAACACAATTTTACGTTTGACCAACGACTATTTGGGTTCCTAAAATTAGAAAATAGGGTGTCTATTATACCGTCTTACAAATTACACACCAAGTGGCCACACCGAAAAATAACACTTCTGAGACAAGACCATAAGACACCATTAAATAAGTCGACATTATAAATCTAGTGGATATATTTTCGAGAACATACAACAGTCAATCTTTACTCACAAAGATTGGTTTTAATATTCTAGAACCACCGTTTATAGGCGATTTCATGACTGAATGAGATGCACATAGATTCTGATAGATGGCTATCTCATTCCCACATGTATGGAAATAAATAATTCAAATTTCCACATCAGCTCAAGCTGAAGACATGAATATAATCGGATCGTCTTACGCAAAATCATTCTAACCCACGTTGAGTAACTTTCGAGAAAGAATACATATTTATAAATAAAAAAAAAAACAGTTTTTGCTCAGAGGTGTTTTAGTGATTACAAACATAAAACATCTGAACAAAACGATGTTACACATAAAAAGGCGATTTTCGCGAAAGTTACTTATTGTGGGTTGAAATGTTTCTGCGTAACACGGTCCAATTCAGTATCTAACGAGTACTAAACCAATTCTTTCATTGTGAATCAGTCTGTAGAAATGGTCAAAAGTTCAGCTTTGCCAAAAATATCATTAAGAATATGGTTTTAAAAATTTTGTAGGATTTTTTTTCTTTACCTTGCCGCTGAATTTAGTATTTATTGTATTTCCTTTTTTATTTTGGTTATTTTTTTTCTTCCAATCTTCTCTTAAGTTATGACGGACTCTTTAAGAGTCCCATTAATATGTTGTAACCAGTAGAACTGATTACGACCTTAAGTTAGGGACAAAAGGTTGAATGTCCTAAACACTAATCTTTCACAGGATGCATATTATTAGGTACCCAAATAGTACCCAAATACCCAGTACCTAATTAGGATATGAATTAAGTTGGCCCATCATTATGAAGCCCATTGAGTAAGCAATAAGTAAGTATATCCTAGTCTAAAGTATATCCTAGTCTATCCAAAACATCGGTCGGGGCCGTAGCAGCTACAAACGGACTGTCTCTGGAACGGCTCATTTAAGAGGCAGGTTCCGGTGCGAAAGAGAGGGTGCGATCTCCGTACGTGAAAGTTGGTAGAAATTTCACGATGGATGGCGGAATAAGCTAAGCATATCTGACCCATCTGACTGACCAATGCTCTGGCAAAATTTACAGGGTCACTTCACCGCACTTAGCGATTTAATTTCTTTCGTCTTTGCTTATCAGTGTCACGAACACTAAGAGTTTTCAAGATGCCCCCCCCTACCCGTTGGTAGGTAGTCTCCGCTCGGGCGCGCAGGCTTTTTTAGAATAAAGATTTGCAGAGACTATCTTTTTAGAATTCCGTAAGGATTCCTTGTTTGCTTGTGGACTTATTTCGGGTAATTTGCACTTAGCACTTCTGTCATTGAGTGACGCGAGAACTTAGATTAAGAGTTTCCAGGGTGGCCGCAAGCGCTAAGCACCTTAGTAAAGTAACCTCTTGCTTTCGAAGGGAGTACTCCAGAAGGATTTTCAGAAATGACGGAATCGGCTAAGGTTACCTAACGTAGAACCCACAAAATATTTCACCTCACTTAGCACTTTAGTCTCTTTCATCTTTTCTTCTGAGTGTCACGAGAGCTTAACCTAAGAGTTTCCAACGTGGCCGCCCTACCCGTCGGTGAGGTAGAGTCTCCGCTCGGGCGCGCGGCGGGCGCGAGGGCGGCCGAGCGACACTCAGCGAGGCGGGGGCGCCCCGGGGACGCCGCACGCCGACAGGTGGCTGCCGTGGAGGCGGACTATCTCCGACACTATCGCGCACTCGATGTCCACGCCTGGGGGAAGGACACAGTTAATATAACCACTGGCAGCCGTGGGAGCGGACGATGTCCAACACTATCGCGCACTCGATGTCCACGCCTGGGAGGAGAGACACAGTTTGTACTGGTTCTCGAAGTCAAAACGACGTCTTGACGGCAAAATAAATTTGATTAAAAGTTAGAACTATACAATTGCAGCCCAGAACTTTGCGACGCTGACTGCGTTATCGGTTGCAATCATTAGGTCCTTCTGAGTACAGGTGTAGGGCCACGCAGGGCACGATAAAGATGGTCCATCGTCTGAGGAGTATCGCACAAACAGTTCAACTCGAACTGCCTGTAAAAAGGCCCTAACCTCGGCCTCTGAAGCATCGTCGGAAGGTCACTTGCCTTTCCGTCTTCGAAGACTGTCTTTATTTAATTGTTAATATTTTTATTGCACTTACAACAGGTACATGTGCAACCACACGTCTTCTAAAAGATATATTTTGAAAGAAAGAAAGATAATATAACCAGAGAGAGGCTCATATGCTCATATGTGCATATTATGAGCCTGCCGTCGTGTCCGGAATATCTCCGACACTATTTTTGGCAACTTTGTGTGTCTAAGTTTCATGTAGGTACAGGTATTTCGCCAAATGTCCTATGGTTTACTAACTTAATTATGCACCTTTTGTTTGTAATTCTTTGTAAGGATATTGGCTTATGTGCCTACTGTATGTAATTCTTTGTAATGTTGCCAAATAAAGTTTATTCTTATTCTTATAGAGATAATATTTGTACATGTAAAGTTATTTGTACTATCGCACCCGCGACGTTTTAGTACTTACATAACTAAAACTGCTTGAAAAAAGACATTGCTCGGCTACCCAACGTACATCGAATTGTCATAATGAACTGTCACCATCATCATCAGCCATTTGACGCCCACTGCAGGACATAGGCCCCGCTTCACGGTTTTCCAAGCCTCCCGGTCTTGCGCCGCCCGCATCCAGCGAGTCCCCATGAACCTCAATGAACTATGAATTGTAGTTTTATGAAACAGGCCCCGGGTGTGACGCTCACCTGAATGCACCTCTTCCCTGGTGAGCACGATCTCCTGGCTGGCGTCGGGCGTGACCAGGATCACTCGGTGGTGACGCGTCTGCAGCATGTTGGCCACCACCATCTGGAAAACGCCAGGGAACACGACGTGTTATCGGTACCAATCGCGACATAAGCAGCCTATATACGTCCCACTGTAGGGCACAAGCCTTCTCTCGGGGAGAGAGTATGGGCTTAATCACCACGCGTGCCCACCGCGGATTGGGGGTATGTGAATAGCTCAGACACTCAGGTTTCCTCACGATGTTTTCCTTCACGGTTAGCGAGTGGTATTGCTTCTATAACTTTACAAATGTGCATAACTAAGAAGACGCCGATCGCGAATGACAGGGGACGGGGAACACAACTTGTTATCAGTACCAATCGCAATTTCTCTATTTAACTTGCAAAAAATATATATTCATCATCATCATCAGCCATTTGACGCCCACTGCAGGCCTCCTTCGTGGTTTTCATAACCATAAGGGGTTTGCCATAATCGCCACGCTTGGCAGGCGGGTTGGCGATCGCAGTATGCGGTTGGAATCTCAGGAAGACGCTGCTGGCCGTCTCCTGGTAATTGAATTCCTTAGTCGCCTTCTACGACATCCACGGGAGGAAATGGAGTGACGCTATTCTTAATCCGGCGCCACCCGGATAAAATATATATTGAGATCAAATTATTGACACTGATCTCATTGGAGAGGCATTGTTAAAAGATCGTAAAAAGTCGTGAAAAAGATTTTGCTCTGTGACTGATACGTGGAAAAGAAATTCCAATCACGTGTTACGTGTGCGTGCGTGCGCGCGCGCGCCCGTGTGTGTGTGTGTTTGTGTGTGTGTGACAGAGTATGTATGTTCGTATGTGTTTCTTTCCCTTTACCACATACTATTTAAACTGCCAAGGTGTTACAAGGAATCGTGTTTTTATAAGCCCTTTAGTTTTTATGGTTCCGTACTCAAAGGATCCTCCCTCTATTACTAAGACTCCACTGTCCGTCTGTCTGTCTGTCGCTAGACTGTATCTCATGAACCGTGATAGCTAGACAGTTGAATTTTTTACAGATTGTATTTCTGGTGCCGCTTTAACATGAAATACTAAAAACAGATTAAAACAAATATTTAAGCTCCCATACCACAAACGTGATTTTTCTGCCGTTTTTTGCTCGATATTAATAACGGCAACTGGTATACGCTTGAAATATTAAAATGTTGTATAGATAATGGTACGGAAGCCTACGTTCGCGAGTCCGACTAGCACTTGGCCGGTTTTCTGTATTGTCGCGGTGCAGATTTTTTCCATTCTAGTACCGCTTATTTTAGATTAAAACTTACCTTGTGTTTGTACTTGTCGAGCGCGGCCCTCGCCTTGGGTATGAGCAGGTTGTCATCCGTCTCGAGCTTGAATGAGACTACGTAGGCTTCTGGCACCCAGAGGTTGACCAGCGGCGCTAGCATCTTC
Source organism: Yponomeuta malinellus (assembly GCA_947308005.1). Lineage (NCBI taxonomy): Eukaryota > Metazoa > Arthropoda > Insecta > Lepidoptera > Yponomeutidae > Yponomeuta > Yponomeuta malinellus. The sequence continues at coordinate 18,752,397 of OX371003.1, forward strand.
GGAACCAATTGCAGCTGGATTATTGGCGCCCCGCTAGCCGACTGCATCTTGTGGGTTGGCTGAAAGAAAGGCGCTGTTAGCTAGTGGTTTTTGGGTGACTGAGCGAGCCTATCTATTTGACTGCCGCGTTTGTCTAGCGGTAGCACGTCTAATTACCATGCCAGAGGGGGTGGGTTCGGAGCGTGGTTTGGGCACCGCCGCAGTCGGGTAATTAACGGAAAACATACACAGAGAAAAAAAGAAAGGAACGGTACATGAATACAATTTATACAGATTCGTCGTGGTGTGTTTCTGTTGCTGCAAAAGGCAGCTGACTCAGAATTTTTGTTTTCAGTCAGTACCAAAATACAATGGTGTCAGAGTAGTGGTCGAGGTCGGGTATACGATCGGCAGGCAGGCCAGCGATGGGTCGATGACGTTACTAAAGCCATCGGAATGGACGAGTTTGGCAGGAGACCGAGAGGGACAGTGTGGCGGGGAAGTGGCTTGCCTAGCTCTAATGGACATTGTGGCCAAGGTGGGTCAATGAGTCACAAGCCGTGCGCAGGGGCCAGAATTACTCAGACACTTTCATGAAGCCGATGTGCAAGATAACGCCTGCTGTGCTGTAGTTAGAAGCGAAGAACTTATTCTTTAATTTTTATTTATTTATTTACTCACCACTCGGTCCTTAGGAATGTAGAAGTCGGACACAGCCGCGGCCAAGTACAAGACGGCCTTGGGGCCAAGGTTGGTCAAGCACTCGCAGGCCGCGCGCAGGAGCCAAAAGTACTCCGACACCGTTGTGAAGGCGATGTGCAAGATGGCGCCCGCCGCGTGCGCAGCCTTGTAGCGCAGCAGGACCGGGGCGAGAACATCCACGCTGTCTGGTTTCACTGCAGTAATGAGACGAGGATCAGTATGTAAGTATTTAAGGAAATGTTGGATAACCGAACGGTAGGAAAACCAGTGAAGTGCACTATGGAACTAAAATCGAGTTTCATAGACTTTGGCTCGAAATTGTTAGAACCTATGATTTCAGACAAAAATCGATACCAAACACTTACGCCTTAAGAATATCATAGTTACCTGTTTCTATTTTGACTGCTAAATACCTTTTCGACTCAAAAATGCATGGGAGTAATAAGCAAAAAAATATTTTTCGCGATCATTTGCCCATTATTTCCTCTGGTACAGTCGACCGCATGTAAAGGTTGATGTGCTGTCGACGGTACGATCAAAGATCTTATTTTTACTGTTCTATGGCATATAGTATATCGAAGCAATCTTTGCCAACCAAAAGTAGACACAAAAGTTTTATTCAGACAAAAATTCATCTCACTGGTTGTGTTAGGCCCCAGCTATGTATATCGCGCATGTCCAGCAGTTTCTGCCCGCTAAAGTGCCCAGTGAATGGCTCCAGGCGAATGGACAATCTCGCGCCACCCCGTTCTCATCCAACGGAGCGCTGCCGGTCTAGGTGAAAACCTTTCGGCGCCGATGCCGTGCGAGCTGCGTAAGTCCTCGGGCGAAGAAGCCTCTGCCTCTGTTACACAGACAAAAGTTAATCTCACCCGTGATGGTAGTGTTAGGTCCCCGCTCCTGTATATCGAGCATGTCCAGCAGCTTCTGCCCGCTGAAGTGCCTGGTGAACGGCTCCAGCGACTTCTGGCGGTGCATAAAGATTACGGCGTAGTCTTGCTCCAGAAAGTGTTCCGCGGACGCCGCGCCGCGTGTGCCCGCGCTGAAGTTGTCCACGAACCGCACCGTATTGTGTTCGAGCGGGACCGTGGTGCCGCCCGACTGTGGGCGATTAAGACGCATTAAGAAGAAGAAGAAGAAAGACATTTATAATACCGACAAGATACATGACAGAAACAATATAAGCAGATAAGTAACATAATATGCACAACAAAAGGAAGGAAACTAAATACATAACAGACCAAACGATAAATAAAACAGGACCATAGATGTAGCCTGTGGTGTATCTAAGTTGCCACAAAAGGCAGCTGACTCAGCGTTGTGCTGAGGAAGTGATCCCATTAAGGCTGCCGTTACGTGAAGCATGCTGTCTTAGCATTTTTTAATATTGTAATAATATGAGTAGAAATTGAAGTTGCACGGATATTTACTCGTTTATATTCATTTTAAAATTTTCCGACGTTTCGGTACTTTTGCAAGTGCTGTGGTCTCGGTAGACTGAGGTGACAGGCGTCTTTTTGAAAGCATTAACTTTACTGTTAAGCCGGCCCGCTCGTTTTTATCATAAAACATTACACAAAACAATCGGTTTTCAATGGTCCAAATTAACTTTTTATTTTGCCCTCCCTAGCAAGAAAAATGTTTTGCGCAAAGAAAACGGAATGTTTTGTGTAATGTTTTTTAGCAGGAGACACCGCTTCAGTTTACTACCCTCGGCAAAAAAAAAATATGTTACGTTCCAAAAATATTTGGGGAATATTTATAATTTAATTATAATTTAAATTGGCAAAACACTAATTTTATATAAACTCAAAAATATTCATTACCTATTGAAATGTCCGTGCAAATTCAGTTTTTATAATGTGCTTATGTTAACCTTAGAAAATACTATAATATGAGTTAACTTTTGTTAAATGTGGTCTGAGGGTTTGATGGATAGTAAAATTGCGGATATTCAAGGCCTATTATTCTTATCCTGTACAAAGTTTTTCATTGAGAAAATTCGATTCCAAAATTAATAGTTTTATAAACAACTTTTCTTTATTAAAAACTACATATCGGAAAACAAAAATATATTTAAAATGTCCGTAATTTAATAATGCATCAAACTCTCAGACCACATTTAACAAAATCTTACTCATATTATAGTATTTTCTATAGTTTACTCATTTCATTAGAATAATTAAATAGACAGACAGACGGACAGTGAAATCTTAGTAATAGAGTCCCGTTTGGCACCCTTCGGGTACGTAACCCTAAAAATGTCAAATTGTGCGAGCGAGCCAGCATGTTCCATGTAAGAACAGCGATCCGCCCCAAATCATCATCATCATCATCAACCCTTTATGTCCCCACCGAGGGGCACGGGTCTCTTCCCTGAGGAAGGTATAGGCCATACTCCACCACGGGGGCCAAGTCCGGATTGGTGGAGGCTTGTAGACCAGTGGCTCGTCTACTGTCAGAAGTTGTCAAGCCGCCCTAAGGCCTCTGACTTGGCTTAACGACTGCCATCTGCCCCAAATCATGCTAGGTTTAAATTTTTAGTGTGGCAACGCTTTACGACATTAGCGACAAGTTACTTAGGGTAGATTTTAATAATATTTTTTGTCGTTTTGTCTATCCAGTGCGGGTACTTTATTATCGTTGGTGTCCTTCTCGCTGTGACAGTCAAAATCGTTTGTCGGATCTTTGGTAGCCTAAGAGAATCCACGGCTACCTGGACATCAAATAATTTCGCGTAAAACTATGAAATTTCGCCTACAAGCCCCCCGCAGTGCTCCTCTTCATCATTGTGATTTTGGATTGTGACACCCAGCACCTGATCGGACATTGTCGGCACCGACGGACCGGCTCGGGCTCCAGACGCTGCTCGTGAGTTGGCTTTTCGATGTCCTTCATTACTTTCCCTGGATTTGTCGTACAGACTTTCGTATTTCGTTACCCTCCGGTGATCTCTCGATTTGCGGAAGATTCCCCTCCGGGACATAGGCGTCTATATCTAGGCGTGTAGCCTTACACCACATTGTAATCCAATATGACTTCTGTTTTTTCAAGTAACCTTAGCACAAGCTCAAACTAGTTTGGTTATTTCTGTGATCTTTGTTGTGCAAATTCATATAAAGATATTTATGTCTGTATTATCAAAGTAAAAAAAATTGTTAACAGGGATTTTTTTTTTGTAGCAAATCCTAGTCTCTGCCTGGATACAGGGGTGAGATTATTTATGTGATTTTTTTTAATTAATGAGATAAATTAGTGACCAAGGATAATCAAACACCTTGATAGATATTAAAACTTTCCGTATTGGACTCAGTCTGGGTGTATTTCCATGCTTGTGAAGGAAGTCCTTGTCTTGACGACCTCGTGGCGCAGCGGTAGTGCGTCTGCATACCATGCGAGATGTCCCGGGTTCGAATCCCGGCTGGGGACAAAAAAAAACCCCAGGTCTTGGATGTTTACATGTTTGTGATGTCGCTGTTTCTGGTTCCCACGACACAGGGTATCCTAGTGTGGGGCCAGAAGCAATGTATGTGCCTGTATGTAAAATGTAAAAATGTAAATAAATAAAGGTTGTCTGGTTACCACAGCACAGGGTATCCTAGTTTGGGACCAGGACAACTGATTGTGTTGTGTGGAAGTTATTATTATTAGTAGTAAAATGGTCGTTAGTTCCAATAGTAAAATTGTCCTACGAAATAAATGAAAAGACCCAAAGGTAACATGTGTAAACATTTCAAAGACTTGATATCGATTTTCTTTATATTCGACATCGCAGTAATTATCTATAGATAGCACTTGCAGAGAAGAGAACCTTGAACTTCGAAAATATTGACATATTACGAGTATATTCCATGCATGCCCAAGGCCAGCCTTAGTTCGATGTTCACCTTGGCTTTCTCCTTTATAAATATTATTTCCATTTTAAACCACTTTCTTGCAATGCCTTGTGTGTGTATTATGCATGGAACTGTTCAATCAATCTCGTGTGGGGCTTTCGTAAATATAACAACTTTGTAAAGAAAACAACGGTACAGTGCCGTTGCATCTACGTAATGAGATGATTTATACACCGTTCTTTGAAGCATTTTCCAGCGAGCTTTCCATATAAATCCGCTTATAAATTAATTGGTAAGCTGTGGACAACTGTTATTGGCCTTATTTTTAGTAATTAGTTAATAAGTAATTATAATCAGATTACGCTGTTGTTGTTCCTTTAGAAATTAGTTAATAAGTAATTATAATCAGATTACGCTGTTGTTGTTCCTAATTAAGTAAAATAAATAAATAAATATACGTCCAGTGGCATCATCACTCACACTAGATGGGTGAAGGGACTACTCGGACGCTGTAGTGTCTGGGACATTGTTTCTTAGATGGTGAAGGCTTGCCCAGCAGGTTCGATTCTGAGTGCGGACATGTACCTATGACTTTGTTTATTTTCAAAGATACGTACATATGCGAATTTGTAGTAGCAATACCAGACGCTAACGGCGAAGGAAAACATCGGCACACTGAACCTACCCATCTATCATTAATGTTGCGACTTTCGACTCTCCTTGTTTAATTTACTCCTTTTTAGGGTTCCGTACCCGAAGGGTGTCACACGGGACCCTATTACTAAGACTTTACTGTCCGTCTATCTGTCTGTCACCAAGCTGTATCTCATGAACCGTGATAGCTAGGCAGTTGAATTTTTTACATATATTTTTAGGAAATGAAATGAAATGAAATGAAATGAAATGAAATGAAATGAAATGAAATGAAATGAAATGAAATGAAATTGTTTATTTGCACGAAAAGTGGTACATTAGGCTGGTACTAATAAATAAGTTTCTTCACAATTCACCTTCTTAGGCATGCAAAAATTGAATTAAATTAAATATGTTAAGTGTCAAAGTTTGTAAGGTTTTTCAGGAGATAATCATAGTGTACATAATTATATTGACTATGTCCTACATAATAATTATTAATTTTTATACATATTTATTTTATGTCAATATATTTAATGTCAAGGTATTCTACAGCTGAATAAAAGCATTTTTCTACTAGCCATTTGTGCAATTTCCTTTTAAATTGGACTAAAGGTAGCTCTTTTAGTAATTTTGGTAGGCGGTTGTATATTTTTATCAGCATTCGATAGCAGCTTCTTTGGCAAAATTCTGTTTTACAAGGGGGGCCCACGATTTTATTTGGGTATCTTGTATTAAAGCTGTAAACTTCGCAGTACGTTTTAAAGATGTTTCTATGACTGTGAGCAAAGCAAGCCATTTCATAGATGTAAAGACTAGGCAAAGAAAGAATATTTAGTTTCTGAAACAGAGGTTTGCACGAGTCTAGAGGGGCTGCGCCGCACATTGCCCGTATGCAACGTTTTTGGATTATAAATACCCTATTTATGTCTCTGGCGTTTCCCCAAAGTATGAGGCCGTATCTCAGAACTGATGCCACATATCCATGGTATGCTATTAGAGCTGTAGATGTGTCAGCTGTTTTTTTAAGCCTACGGAGAGCGTAAACGAACCTATCTAGTTTGCTACAGACTTTTTCTAAGTGTGGAAGCCAGGTGCAGATTTCATCTACGACGATGCCTAAGAAGGTCGTAGATGGCGTATTTTCTAATGTTGTGTTGTTACACTTGACCGTTATATGTCGATGTCTCATTTTTTTGTTTTTAAATTGTATGTATTTTGTTTTCTTCTCGTTAACTTTTAAATTATTTGCACTCAACCAGTCTGTTATTTCATCTATTGTTTTATTTACGTCAGTTTCAAAGTTCATATCGTCAATACATTTAATTATCACTGAAATGTCATCTGCGAAAAGGACACATTTGTTTTTGGTTATTTCCGGTAGGTCATTTATATATAATAAGAAAAGCAAAGGGGACAAAATCCCTCCTTGAGGAACGCCGCATTCATTTGTGTCTGGAGTAGACGTGTGTACTTGCAATTCATTATTTTTAGAAAGTGTTGTAATTTCCACGATTTGCTTGCGGTCAGATAAGTAACTATGTAGCCATTCCCAGGCTACCCCTCTGATTCCATATTTCTCACATTTTTCTAACAATATTTTATGCGACACGAAGTCAAATGCCTTAGACATATCAAAAAAGATCACGGCTGCAGGTTTTCCTTTGTCAACGTGTTCAACAACTTCTGTGATTAGCTGAAATCCGGCTAGGCTTGTAGATTTATTTTTTTGGAAACCGTTTTGTTCGACTTTAATTATCTTGTGTTTGAGCAAAAAGTTGTTTATTCTTTTTTCCATAGCTTTCTCATAAATTTTGGAGAAAATACTAATGAGGGCTATGGGCCGGTAGTTATTAATGTCCGTTTTATCGTCTTTTTTGTACAGAGGTTTGACAATAGTAAACTTTAGGGCCGTCGGATATTTGCCCATTGTGAAGGATAAGTTTACTAGGTGGCACAGAATGTCGATAAGGTAGAGTGCACATGATTTTATTATTTTAGTGTTCACCTCATCAAAACCAACGGAATTTGTCATGTTTAGTGATTTAATAATTGTCATCATTTCTTTATTGTCACAAGGAGATATGTATATAGATTCATAGATTTGGTTTATTAATTTCGTTATTTGCTTTGTGGGTTTTGATTTAATTTTTTTATCTAAAAATTTTTTATTGAATTCTGTAGCTATGTCTTTTGGATTTGTAATAATTACGTTATTGAGTACAATTTTTTCTATGTTATTTTTTTTTTGACCTTGGTAATTGTCTTTTATTATAGTCCAGGCTGCCTTACATTTATTTTTTGAGCTTAACATATAATTTTTATTTGCTGACGACTGTGCTCTGTATATACATTTTTTTAGTGCTTTCGAGTACGTTAGGTAGTTATGTTTGTCTTGTTGTGTTTTTGTAGTATAGAACCTGTACCTAAGATATCGACTTTTCCTGCAAGATAGTTGAATACCGGGTGTTACCCACTTAAGACCGTTAAGGTAAGTTTTTATTTTGACTCTTATAATTGGGAAACACAGATCGTAGAATAATAAAAACAATTCTTTGAATTCTTCAAACGCTTCATCTGCGTCTTTGGCATTGTATACTTGAGACCATGAGAGTGAACTTAGGCATTCCTTAAATTTTTCAGTGTTAGCTTGACTATAATCCCTTTTTTTGATATAATAATAGGTTTGTGTTTTAATGTTTTTTTCTATAGGGAAATAGAATTGCTACCTTAAACTTTACGTAAGGTTCAGATTTTTATTATATCTAACACTGGTTTGAGAGTCAATACACCTACATTGACTATCATTGTAGTTTTAGTTAAATAGAATAAAATTTATTTTTCGCGCTTAGTAACAAATTGCTTTCGTTTTTACTGTCATGTTTTTCGTTTATGTTCTTTATTGACTTACAATGACGGTAAAAATTTTGTAATTGAATTTATTTTCGTTATATTTTATATTTTTATTGCAAGTGGTGCAATTTTTTTGTCGCAAAATAGCATTATTCATGTTAGAGTGATGAGGAATTCTTTTCATTTGTTTTTAATTATTCTCTAGTCGCTGCATACATGGCGCTGAACCTGTTAAGTTACTGCAAGGCACGGATCGTCACATATTTTTTTTTTATTATTTCACTTGGATGTAAGTTTTAGATCATAAAACGAAACTTACATATGTTCCGAATTAATCCATTCACGTTATCGCAATATCCATTGACGTCCATTTCGGAGCGGCTATCATAGACACGAATACGTGTGTGTGAGCTGAGCAATCTGTAATGCATTCCGATTTGTACATGATCGCTCGCGGTCGCAAATCGGAACGCATGGCTAGTAACGTAGTCAGTTCAGCGCCATCTACAGAGTTCTTGGGAACTACTTTTTTTTCTTAATAGTCGAAAAGAAAACCTCCCACTAAATTCAACCCAATACTCACGGTGACAAGCACAATCTTGTTTCCATGGCGGTCGTGTCTCTCGCAGAACTCCTTGAGCAGAGAGCGGTTGTCCTCGAAGTCGATGGGCGGCAAGTGGACTGCGAAGAACTGCTCCCAGGATCCGTCGTCCATGGTGGCTAGCCCAGCGGTGCGGTGGATCTGGTCGGAGTTGGGAACCGTACACTTGCAAAAGTTAATACGTACATCCATGGGCGTAGCTTCTATCCCATATCGCGTCTGAGTCATGGCTCCATGCACAATAAACTAAGCTGTCTTTATTTACCATCCATATTCCAAAATTAAGAAAAATATTTTAAGAAGTGCGTTGAAACGACCATTACTATACTAATATGATTCTTTTGAACAAACGCATTTTAGAGACTCGCCTCTCGGATCCACTGCACCCAGAATCTTATACAGTGCTGCATAAAACTTTATAAAGGTCTGGGTGCAGTGGATCCGGTCAGAATGGGAAACTTGAGGCAAATTAGACTGAAGTGACATTGCTTTTATGCCATAGAAGACGAAAAACTTAGGAAAAAATTCAATAAAACCATAAATACATGTTTTTCTGATGTTTTACAGGTCTTAACGATACGGATAATCAAATTACTCTAATGATAAAAAACTTACTAGATTTAGTTTTCGCGTTGAAAAACATTATTTATTTATGAGACCGCCCATTGTACTTTATTGAATAACCAATCACGCAAATAGTCATATTCAATACAGTTAATTAGCAACATATCAAAATTCTACAATTAGACAGCTGAACCCTTTTTCAATAGCTGGAGAGTGAAGATGGAAAGGTAAACTCATATATCTTTGATGAGCACCTAACACCCCATATATTATTTCTATAGCTGAAAGGTGAAGACAGAAGCAGATAACAAACTCCGAATTCTAAACTTTTCTTGACGAGCATTTAAAAGTCTGCGGCGGGATTTTTTAGTATGACTTACTATTATTTAATTCTATATAAATCAAAATTTGCTTACACCCAGACCAAAGCTGATTGAAATTTAATTAAGCAAGGTAGACATTTAAAGACAACATGCGTAAGGTGGCAGTGTTTTAGCTGCGAGCTGACTAATAGGATTGCGCAGTGTCCGGCCATGTTTGGACTTTGGTCACAATATTAGCAAGGATTTTGTAAGGCTTCGGAGTTTCATTACACAAAGCTTAACTTAATGAATGTACACAAAGTTAATCTGCTGTAGGTAGGTAGTTAGTGTCACAAAGAATATGCACTTATCTATTTATTTGTAATTCTTTCTGCTGGTTGTGCAAGAGGATAAGACCGCCAATTATATACGGCAAAACTTAGATATATATGCCTTTTAATGTATTTTGTTTTGTGGTGTGTACAATTAAGTGTTGTAATCTAATCTAATCTAAAGTGTTCTCTATCTATCTATAATAACTTACATGGTATGAGGTCAAGTGGGTCAGTGATAATTAAATAAAAACATATATGTCTAATTTGGCTATCCATAATGGAGTGCCACTTATGTATGCTAGCGAGACTTTTGTATGGCAAAAGAAGAAAGAAAGTAGGATTAATGCAGTAGAAATGAGGTCCTTGGGAAGTATGTCTGGTGTTACTATGAATGACAGGATACACAATAGTGTAATTAAAGAATGTTGTGGACTGAAAGGGGATGTAGTGACTAGAATTGAGAAAGGAATGTTGCATTGGTTTGGACATGTGGAGAAGATGAAGGAAGAAAGATTGACAAAACAAATATATCGAGTGAATGTGGGTGGAAGGGACGACCCAGACAAGCATACTTTGAACAAATAGGGGATGTATTAGGATAAAAAGTACCCGAAACTGGCGTGCTTGCATGCAACTACTAATGAATGTTGAGGAAGCAAAAGTGATCTGTCAGGACCATAGCAAGTGGCAGTCCCTTGTCTCTGCCTACCCCTCTGGTATGCAGGCGTGAGTTTATGTTATGTTATGTTTTGTACAATTAGAGGTAAAAAATGACCCCACATTCAACTGTGGGAAGGCTGGCGGGGCTAGTCAATTGTGTTACCATGGCGCACAGAATGGACCATTCACAGAGTGATTTACTCTACAGCACATCTTGCGCTCATTTCATTGGTACAGACTAATCGAGAAGACTGGGGCCGTTTTTGAGATTGAATTTTGTAGGAAGAAATACTTCTATGGCTTTTTTATTCGTAGAAGTGGCTACGGAGGTTACAGAGCGTGTTCAAAGGTATATCCCAGGAATAACTTCTTGTTTACATAAGAAAGCGGCAAGTTACGCCCGGTTAGGTCCACAGGTCCATTTCTGCCGCGGTTTATTGAAAAATCAATTGAATAGGCGGATGTTGTAGGTCGCGCCTTAAATGGTAGATTCGTGCTATAATTACCTCCTGAATGCGTGTGTTTGAGCGATGTGATCGTAGCCTGCACACCAGCTCGAAGGTGACTTTCCTTGGGTTTATTTTCGCGAAGAAAATCTTGGAGGTGACTCGACGCGACCACCGACTTTATCAATCGTTATCACTTGCGCGAATGACAGTTCAACTTTGTATTGCCAGGTTTGGTGAATGGAAAATCGTATGTAAAAAAACTGGCCAAGTGCGTGTCGGGCCAAGCGCAGTGTAGGGTTCCGTAGAAGGAAAGGGTTTTTACCCTTTTTACAGAACTAACAACTTCATAAAAGTTATTTTCGATGGAATTTGTAAGAAGTTTTCTTTTTATTTTAAACGAGCAGTTCTTGTATCTTAAATCGGACTCTTCCGACGCAAACCAAGTAAGTTTCTCCGGTACTAAGTTAATAATTACGGCTCCAAGGATTTTCATGAAATTTAGTAGGTATGCAGGTTGTTTCGGGGACGATAATTCGATCTAGCTAGGTTTAATTTTTAGAAAACGTCGTTTTATCCGTAGTTTTCAGCAACACGACGTTGGTTTGAGCCTGTCTGCAGTCCGATTATTTTTTCCCCTTTTTTTCATCGTATCTAAATATAATTACCAAAAAACAAGATTAACAAAAAACACAGAGCAAAGCTCGGTCATCCAGATACTTTAATTAATTTATCAAAGTCCACAGCACAAAATATTATTAGACAGGAAATTAATTTAGACCAAACAATAACATAGGCAATTACGGACTAATATATTTTAAACCAATCTTATTTACGAAGTACAGTTTTAGAAATTCTACAACCTGGCAACATAATGACCTGGCTTTGGATGGTAGTTTCAATTCAAGAAAAATGTTACTTAACTTTAATCAAGCAAAAGCTAAGAGTTGTAATTCCCCTTTATTCTGGTAAATTATCGAAGCTGGTAACACTTAATTGATGTTAGACTGCGTGTTTGTGAAGACAGTTTGGTTCAATATAATAATTATGCAGAACTTCGTACCGCCACAGAATCCGTTTATACGATTCTAGCACATCGCTATCTATTTTTCAAACACAACGTTCGCTCGCACAAGGCCATCTTAAAATAAATATTATTTCACGGGAATGCATCACCGGGATATCAATTATGCAGCTATGTCTCAATTCAGGTCTTTGTCTATCTGTACGCCAAGTTTCATGTAAATGCGTTCAGCCGTTATTGCGTGATTGAGTAACAAACATCCAAACCTCCAACTATCCAAAAATCCGAACATCTTGACAAACTTTCACATTTATAATATTATTTATAGTGGGATTATTATTCACTATGTACTTAGATACGTAGGTTGGTTCAACCAAAAAAAATGTGAAATATTTCTGGATTGATCACAATAAAGCTCTAATGAAAAACATAAAAAATATTTATTTGCAACTAAATACTATTTACAAGATTCTAGACGTGTAGGTACCCTTAGCCTGTAGCCATACAGAAGGGACGTGGGATGGGGGCGCGGAAAAGCCGCGTCGTTAATTCCTTCTGTGCGGCCGCTGCCTTGTTCTCTCTTTCTGCACTGCGGTAGGTAGGTAGGTATGTGTTTTCTTGAATTTTAATAAAATTAAATATCAGTTTTCTCAACATTTTCACCATCCTGTTTCGGAGGCGGAGGAGGTTTCAACAGCAACCGGTCATCTGGCAGGAAAAATGCCACTACTGCGGAGGCTGAAAAAAAAACACATTTTTTTAGTTTTCATTGCAGCCAGTGTCTTTATCAAGAATTAAAAAAAGAAAAAATAGTAATAATAATAATAACATTTTGGTAATAGGAATGAAACCTTTTCTACCTGCAAAAAGGGAAGCGAACACGTAAAAGCCAACTTCGCAGCTGTTCAGAAGCAGATAGTTCAGGATCTGGATGGAAGCGAAGGTGCCGATACGACCCACGGCCACCGTCAGCGACACTGCCATTGCTCTGTAACGTGACAACCACTTCTTGACAGAAGTTGGAGACTGCATGGAAATATTGGGGTAGGTACCTAATGTGAAATTCATCATCATCAGCCCACTGCTGCTCATAGCTGGGTAAAGAAAGGCCTTTTCCCCAAAAATACATCTTTCACGGCCCCTTGCCACCCTCACCTACGGACCTTCTGCCGTCTCAACGATATTACTATCGTTCGACCATCGGCCAATGTGAAATTGCTATTACAAAAATAAAGGCGTATGAGAACAGCAATAGACCGCCATAATTGGGAAGCTAGGATCCATTCAGGAGGCCTGCAGTGACATCAGAGGACTGCTGGCTGGAAGAGATTGGCTGGCAGGAGTAAACTCACAGCTTTGCTACGTACAATGGTCCAACTATGAGGCTCAGTGCGGAAATCTCAGGTCTAACTAAGAGTGGTCGAAACCAGACTGCAATACATTAAATGTGAGCATGCCAGTGAATTAAACATTGTAAGTAGGCTCTCAGTTTGTTTAAAGTACTTTCCCATTTCCTTTACATTTTATACATCCTTAATAATTATTCACGTGAGCATGGAAATTCAGCTTACTATCGAGAATCACGCCAAGTCCCATATTCTCTTTACTTATTGTAAAGTATCTGTACGCAACGCGTCATCATCATCATTCAGCCACAAGTCCACTGCTGGACATAGGCCTCCACCATGGATTTCCAAAAAGACCGGTTGGAAGCGGCTTGCATCCAGCGTCTTCCTGACACTTGGATGAGGTCATCTGTAGGTAGGCTGGTCGTCCTACGCTGCGCTTGCCGATATGTGGTCTCCATTCGAGAACTTTTTGGCCCCACCGGCCGTCAGTTCTGCGTGCTATGTGCCCCGCCCACTGCTACTTCGACTTACAACGCATAGTTCTTGTTTATCGGGATATGTTTTGCGTTCAACGGTATCCCACCCACCTATCATGTATTCTATTCAGATTCTGTTCAATCTGAGATTTTATTTACTTCAATGTATTAAGTTAGATCATCGGCGAATAATATTGAATTGTAACGCCTTATGACTGTCGATTGTAACAATGATTTGTAATGAGAACCTTAGTCGTTACTATGACGGAAACTCTCTAAGGTCCAATCCTGCAAAGCCATCGTTATGCGCATTTCACCTTCGCAGCCGATCATCTGAGCGGTAGCTTAAAATCGCATGGCAAGGGGTGCCAAAACAGCACAACAGGACCCTAAAGTACCTCGGTGTTACCCTAGACCGTACGCTGACTCATAAGCAACACTGTGCAATTACGAAGCAAAAAGTCTGCACTCGCAACAATTTGCTACTCCGCCTAATATCTTCTTCAGGAAGGGAGGCTCCCCACGAGTTCTCCCTACGACGGGCCTAGCACTTCTTAGGCACTGTTCAGCTCCGTGGTTCAGCTCATTCCATATCAGTGGACATAGCACTCAACGATACGTGCCGGGTCATCACTGGTTGTTCCGAACCGACTCCCGTACAGTTGCTTTTCCCACTGGCAGAGAGGTTGCTGGTTCCGTTAATAAGAAGTACAAACAGGAGACAGAACCTAGGCACTAAAGAGTGTACATAGCACAAAGGTACGGATACATAGCGGCACCTGACCGACTAAGACTAAAAAGCCGAAAAAGCTTTTTGGCAACTGAGGCAAGCTGAGGCGTGACTCCGCTTCTGCTTCCGGTTGTTTTGTGGAGACCAGGCGCTGCCACCAGGACACGAGCTACCATGGGCGGCGTGGAAGTCATTTGATAGGCTCCGGAATCAGGTCGGCAGATGTAAAAATAACCTATGCAGGTGGGGCTACACGGGCGAAGAGCTACACTGTCATTACCTACGTCATTAACAAATAATATGAAAAATTGTGGGCCAAGATTCAATGCTTGTGGGATGCCAGAAGTAACAGCATAGAGCTCAGATAAATAATCATATTTAACTACCCGTTAATTAGGACCGAATAAATAGGATTTGATCGCCTACCGTTGACCTAAAAAAGTGTTCAAATTGTAAAAGAGTAAACCGTGATCAACCCTATCAACACAGACGTCTTTGTAGTCTGTTGTTAGATATAGGTTGTATGTAACTTATCCTTGCCTAAAAACCTCGACTCTGTGATCGTCTTTTGACAGCTTTCTCTTCTCTCTGGCCTTCGCCTGCCTGCACGCTTTGCTCGGCATAAAATGGTGATAGTTAAATAATCTATTTAGATTTAATTGATTAGAAGGCAGGATTCGCTGTATCGTATTGGTAAATATAATCTGCAAATCAAGTTAATTTGTTTCCTTGACTTCCTGTTCTTCCAATGTTCTTCCCTGCTGCCACGATCGCCATCTGTGATCGCCATTTTGGCAAACTTCTGTCCCTATCAGATGCAATGTAAATAGCATTCACTAGACTGATAGCTATATCAATATAAATAGCATTCACTTGAGTGACAGTAACAACATACATATTGTATAAAAATTTCAATCGGATATGTAATACGGCTCAAGAGAAGCTTTGATAGATCAGACAAAAAGGCAAAATAATGTCGTAGGCACAGTAATAGGGCCCCGCTTAGCATCCTTCGGGTACGAAGCGGTCGCTCACCTCAAATGAGTAGGGAAGAGCGCGACGGCCATAGCCGTGTAAAGTCCCAACACCATGATACCCAGCAGAAAGACTGCGAAGGCGGTGGCGCTGCCGTACGCGTTGGGGATGAGGTTGGTGACGATGCCGGCTGAACCCACCACGGCTGTCACGCCCATCACCATATTGCGGCGGCCCGTCTTGTGGATCACCTGGTAGACGGCACAAGTCTTAGTGAGTTTCACAGTATTTGTATTTATCACTTTATTGCATCAAAAATTGCTGAGACACTTGACGTAAAGGAATTATATTATTTATAACGACACAGGGTATCCTAGTGTGGGGCCAGAACCAATGTATGTGCCTGTATGTAAATGTTTATGTTTATGTTTATGTTTATAATAACGCAGCCTATATACGTTCCATTGTAAACACAAGCCTTGTATCCGAGAGGATATACGGGACTTATCGTTTTACGTGCCAATCAACTCAATATAAAAACTACGTAACAAGACTTGTTACGTATAGTTTTTTATATAACGTAAAGTTTTATAACGTAAAAGACCTAGTGTTGTCGTTTTACTCTGCCCATAGCATAGTTTTCAACACTTTTTAATTCGATAACTTACCAGACTGATGACAAAATTGACGGTAGACTGGAATACTCCGACAGCTAGCACCATGAGGAGAGCTGTCACATTCAGAGCACACGGCACTGCGTCGGGCTGGAAAAATCAGGATACAAGTGGATGCAAGGTCACAACTTACGTTCTTCAAGGATTTTGTTCTTTGTAATATAAGAAAGTAATTTATTCTGGCTAGAATCCATAGAAAAATCTCAGCTAGTGGAAATTCTAGAAATGGGGTTTTGGAGATCTCAAATATGCAGATATCGAGGGAAGACGATACAGAAGAGATCGCCGGTAGTTGCTGGATGTTATTGTCTGTTTCTTCTCCACATAATTTAGTTCTTGAATTTGACAACTCTCAACCAAAATTATTAAGTACGTTTCACTGGTTTCCTCCACACAGGGTAACCTAGCGAGGAGACCAGAGTTACACTTACACTTACTCACGTTACGGGTCGAACTCATTAGGCCACTAATTTTTAAAATCAAAGAACATCCTTTTATATCACCTGTTATTTTTAGGCTCACTCTGTAACTTACTTCGTAAGAAGCAAATAAATGAATAAAGTATTAGTATTATTAAGTTACGTTTAATAAATCGTCACAGAATTGTGTTGCGATTTTTTAAATTTGTTGAGACTCAATTTCTATCAGTGTATTGTGTATGTGACCTGTATAATGAGGGCGGTAAAGGTATATTTCATTTCATTCAGCTTGGTCTATATGTAACCAAACCGTTTCTGCAAATCGTTAAAATACGGAAAGGGGCCGTCCATAAATTACGTCATCGATTTTTTCAGATTTTAGACCCCCCCCCCCCTATAATCATCCTATCGTCATTTTTTAATGACCCCCCCCCCCCTTCTCCCAAAATTGACGTCATTACTAGTTTGACAAAATAAAACATTGCAGATTAATGAGAAATAATGTAGACATGCCTTGACCTTGTAATAAATAAATAAATAATGAGTTCAATAATTAATACCATTAAATACTTGCAAAATATCACAAGAACATTATCTTTCCTTAGTATGAGACATGTATTTAAGTATAAGTATAGTATTAATATGTACTTTTATTAATTATGTAATGTTGTAGTTATTATTTAAGTATTGTGTTTATTATCAATACATAGTATAAAACAAAGTCGCTTTCGCTGTCTGTCCCTATGTATGCTTAGATCTTTAAAACTACGCAACGGATTTTGATGCGGTTTTTTTAAATAGATAGACTGATTCTTAAAGAAGGTTTATATGTATAATACATGTAAGTACCACGGGCGAAGCCGGGGCGGGCAGCTAGTATTTTACTAGGTGTGCTGGAAGACATTTCTTTTTAGAAATAATCTTTTTGTACGTGAAAAATAAACTATAAATAAATAAATAAGAATGACGTCAATTTCGAAACACCCCCCCCCCCCCATCTATCATTTACCGTCATCCGCAGACCAACCCCCCCCCCCCTAATTTAGAATGACGTAATATATGGACGGCCCCAAAGCAATAATGTCTATCAACATTTTGATTCGTCCTAGATCATTTATTCGTCTCATTAATTCAAAAAATATCAATGTCTAACTTTGATAGTATTGCAAAAAATATTTTGTTCAGATCCAGACCCATGCTGAATGGAACGAAATGTACATCTGCAGGCGTGTTGATGGCTTCTTCAATAACGCCACAGAGATTCTGCTCCTGGCCCTTCCCAGTCTCCACGATCCTCATGAACTGGTTGGCGATACTTGGCAGCCAAACGACGAACGCGCCAACCCTGTATGAAAATAGCAGTTTTGATGTCCACAGACACAGAACCCACCGAGACAAATACGTCATATTGACGCTGGTTCAAATTGATCAATTTCAACATCCACGGGCACTCTGAGACTAAAAAAATCCTATTGGGGCACTCCAAAATGTGATGTCATCATCATGTTATTTTCTTCACTTCATCTCTGGAGAGAGTGGGTGAGTAAGTGAGTAATAAAGAGAGAGAGAGAGAGAGGTACAAACACTCACTGTTGGAATACGAAGAGTGTTGCCATGATGACGGTGTACTTCAGCAAGGGGGCCTTGAACAGAGGCAAGATCTGGTCCTTAGCTGCTGTGGCAGCTAGCGGATTTGCGGACTGTTCACTCACTAGGCCTTTTACCTAAATAAATAGGTTAAGGAGTGTTTATTTCACCACCAGTGGCCGTCTGACAAATAAAAATATTACTAATATAATTCTGAAATCACACTTATTCCGGGACTTATTTTTAATGTGTAGTCTTACGAAATTTTTGTCAAAAAATAAAAATATATTTACATTCAAGGCCTTGCCTGGTAACCATATCATCATACCACTAGGAGTATGGCCAATAACTCTATTATACCACGAGGGGAATAGGCAGTGGTCCTTACATACCACCAGAGATATGACTAGTAGAATAATGTCGTTCCACCATACCATCAAGGGTATAACTAGTTGTATAATTGGTCCGCAGAGTTAACTGTGAGGATATTGCTTATTTATTTATTAAATACCTGCAATTCTTCTCCAGATTTCCTATTATTAATCCTGTGAATGGATTTCAGAATCTCCAAGGCCTTCTCCTCCTCACCACGTAGCAGTAAGAACTTAGGGCTGTCATGTATGAATTGCAGTAAAATGAGGCACAGGAGGCTAGGCAGAGAGAAGACCACTAGCAAGGTCCTCCAGGAGTTCCAGTAGATGTCCAAGGCAGGAAGATAGTGGGAGAAACTGAGCGGTATTATTGGTATCGCCAGAACTGGAAAACATAATTTCATTTTGATTTGAGTAGGTATGCCCTTATTGTTCATTATCTCCTTGTTAAACTCCTTCTAAAACAATAACTGAAACATTAGACGAGAGTAGCAAAGGACCGGATGAGTTGGCCCGAGAGAAAAGAGGCCTAGTGCCCCGTAGTGGGCAATATTTATGGGCTGATTAATGTGAAAACTTTTTGTTGACTTTCTGCATCTATGTGTGTAAGTTATTGTGTTAGCGATAAGCTGTTAGTTTTCCAAATAAAATAAAATAATTGGATGCATCGATGAATGCCGTTTAGTGTAGGTAAGTCAGTTTCCATTTTATGGTATGAGATCTAAGGTCTGGAAGAAAATTCAAAATAAAGGTGCGGGGTCCCAGAAACGTTCAAAGGCAACCAATGTTCGCTAACGAAATTGTAATAACCTATATTATTTTAATTACAAGTACCTGCCATGATTCCCTGGGACAGAAGAAAGATACTAGAAACCAGCAGAAGGACCAGATTACGCTTAGCCAAAGGTACGCTTTCGCTCAAGAGCGTTATTGACAGCGTGTACTTTCCAGATGACCTGAAAGTAATTAGATAGATAGATAAATCATTTATTTACATAAGTCACACACACGTATGCAAAGTATAAACATATCTAATTACAAGAAACAGCACAAAGAAAACATAGTACAAAGCTGAAGCACACATGAAGAGCAAAAGCATTTACATTTTAAAAACATGGTACGGTAATGTACCAATTGGTGAAAAGAGACAACGTAGGTGTGGCAAATGTAAATGTAAATAAGTAAGCAATTAAATTAATTATGTCAACCGGCAGGCCATTCAAGATAAAGAAAGATAAGGCACTCACATAGCCGTAGCGACGAACTGGAATATCATGAGCATGATCCAGTTGACAGATATGCTGGCGATGGTGTTAAAAAGCATCGTGAGGAGGATGGATGCGATCAACATGTTCTTGCGGCCCCGGGTGTCGCCAAGGTAGCCCCAGGCGAACGCGCCGATGATCGAGCCTGGAAATGGGGATGATAGAGACGTGGTGCATGAGTGCAGAAGAATGTTTTGACGCTGGTCAGTTTTACGCAGTGCCGATTCTAGCCTTAGATCAGGGTAGAGTGAGATTGTTTTCGGCGCCATTTGGTCGACATTACATAGGACCACAAGTTTTTCAGTACGTCAAAAAGTAAGCGCCTTTTCTTCGCGCATTTTGGCGCGCCTTGCCAAAGGGCGCCTAGAGCGGCTGCTCCTCTCGCTCCACCCTAGAACCGGAACTGGTTTTATGTTCCTGTTGCAGTCAACAAAACGTAACTGAGTGGTGTGGACGCGTGTAAAGGTCGGTGTTCTTTACTTTAGTCCGACGCTCAGGCAGCACGAAAATAAGGGCTGCATGCCGTGTGGTAGGTCCGCCGTACACTCGACAGATGGTCAATGTTTACATTTTCATTCCATTTAAGTTAACCGTAACGTTACTAAAAATACGGTCCCTTTAATTTTGATGTGCAGAGTACTGTAGGTAAGATAAGATAAGAATATTTTTTATTGCACACAAGAAGCGAGACATAAAATATGAAAGTTACAATGAAAAAGTGCAATGGGCGGCCTTATTGCTAACAGCAATTTCTTCCAGACAACCTTGTGACGGAAAGGTTTCCGAAGGAGAAAGGGGAGACGGGTAGTTGGTGCAAATACGAATAGTACATACTCTGTGTACATACTTAAACTTATTCGGGCTATTTTAAAAATAACTGAGTCCATTTTTTTTTTGAGACGCATTTAGGAAGAACTACAAAAATATTAAGTAAGTATGTTAAGCCAAGTCAGAGGCCTTAGGGCGGCTTGACAACTTCTGACAGTAGACGAGCCACTAGTCTACAAACCTCCACCAATCCGGATTTGGCCCCCGTGGTGGAGTATGGCTTATACCTTCCTCAGGGAAGAGACCCATGCCCCTCGGTGGGGACATAATGGGTTGATGATGATGTCTGGGAGAACCAATCGCGTAGACCTACTCTAGATCATGTATTAGAATTCAGCCAATGTTGAAAATAATTTATTTAAGATCGTTTATATTTAAACATTGGCAAGACGTTTTTTTAGTCCTCGCTAATTACATAAAGTAAGTTTAAAGTGCATTTTACCTAAAGATACTAAGCAATATAAAGCTTGACCCCCATTCGGTAGGTATAGTCATCAAATTTTTGCAGTTCGCATTTACATTTTGCAGTTGATAACAGTCACGCCGGGAATATTTACGTAGAATAGAACTATTGCGTGATTGACAATCGCAAAGGATTTTCTTTATGTTTCCCCCTTTACCTCAGCAGCGTGGGACACCGGCCTGTTTGCTGGCTGGACTGATAGTCTGAAGCAGGCTGTCGATGGCGAGGAGGGCTTAGAATAGTGGACATAGCTGTGGGCACCGTTAATCAAATAGTTCGTTAATCGCTAATCCGTTTAACTTCGGTTAACGTTAAAGCGTTACAATTTGGAAGATTGGCAGCAGGAGATGGGCAGCAGTGTCTTCCTAAGATTCCAGCCGTATACTGCGATCGCCAACCCGCCTGCCAAGTGTGGCGATTATGGCAAAACCCTTCATGGTTAAAAACCACTCCAAAAACCCACCTACGAGCGGAGCGGATGCCAGCATGCCCTGTTGCGTCGCCGTGGTGCCCAGCTCACAAGCGCTCGCGGGCACCAGGATCGTGGTGCTGTATGCCACGCAGGCGAACGCGATGATGATTAGACCCGTCAGAAGCGTATGCAGGTAGTTGTAGAGACCGAAGCCTGAAAAAATGGGCGATTCTTAAATACGGGCCTATCTAGACAGTGGTCATTGATTTCCTGATGGCGGCTTCAGCGCTAAAGCCTGTGAATACCTCAGATACTTGGGTTTCCTCACCATGTTTTCCGGCGCCGTTAACAATAGTTAGCCGACAACAAATTCACATATGCAGGTAGCTCTCGACAGACCTCTCGAATGTGGGTTGGCTGGTAGAAAATGCAATTCGCACTTACTCCGCCTTTTGTCCAATAAATAATTTAATACAGAAATATAATTTAAGTTCCAGTTTTTGCTTCATTCAATATTAAATTGTGTGTTTTGTTTGCTTTAAGAAAGAAATCTTTTTCTTTAAGTATATGTAATAGTACATTACTGCAGCGGCCAGCAAAAGAGGCATTCGAGAGGTCTGTCGAGAGCTACATGCATTTGTGAATTTGTAGTTGCCTACCGCTCGTTAACGGCGCTGGAAAACATGGTGAGGAAACCCAAGTATCTGAGGTGTTCACAGGCTTTAATTAGCGTTTGAAATGAATGAATGAATGATTTATTGCCACAAACAAACATGCTTACATACAATAATTCAATGGTGACTCTCTTTCTCTGAGAGAATTCCTCTTACAACTATACCTACTTAAAGCTGCTTGTAATTTCGAAAAAATATTTATAACATGTGAGCTACATAATCATCATCATAAGCAGCCTATATACGTCCCACTGCAGGGCACATGCCTTCTCTCAGGGAGAGGGTATGGGCTTAATCACCACGCGTACCCACCGCGGATTGGCGATTTCAAGCACTGAGCTATGCAGATAGTTCAGACACTCAGGTTTCCTTCACCGCCAGCGAGTGGTATTGCTATAACTTCACAAAAACTTAGAAAACAGTCATAGGTACATGCCCGCACTGGGAATCGAACCTGGGTCTCTCTCTTCCGAGTCTAATGTTCTACCCACTAGGCTGCCACCTCTAGCCACATAATATACCTAATTAAGTAACTAGACCGCTCACCTGTCTTATTCAAAGCAGCCTCGAACGGCATTCGACCGTCTTCGTACTTTTCTGGGTACATTATTTTGATATTTTGTTCTGATTGTGATTCACTGCTAACATCAAATGCTCTTTTATTGACTTTAACTTAAGAGTGCTAGAAACTTGTTTGCGAGATATGCAATAGTCTCAAGTGAATTGACAATCCGGTACATGCTTACAGCATGACCTTTGGATCGCAAATGGTTCGATAATTTTCCACCTGTACGTATAATATTCGCAGGCGAAACATTGTTTTCCATGGTCAGGACTACAGACAGCTACATACAAACATAAACGAATACTGTTTCTTCTTGCTCTACAAATAAGACCTTGAATGGAAAAAAATGGTTTCTACAATGTACGTCGATCGATAAACGAACCCATTTAGCAAATCTCTTTATTATTCACTTAAAACCCTGATAACTCAAAGATATGCATCATTTTGGAGCTAATGATCTCAATAGCTGGTAATTATATATTAATTATTCATACATCAATGTCTAAAGTTTGATTATCTACTACCGCATTCGGATAAACATTAGCAGGTACAGGAGAAGATGCAAATGTGACTAACCTCATTTTAAACCGACTTCAAAAAGGAGGAGGTTCTCAATTCGACACGTATGTTTCCTTTTTGGCTATGTTCTCGCATAACTCCGTCAAATCTATACGATACGGGTTATCCTAGTGTGGGCGCCGCCAGAAAATGTTAACTTGAATTAAGTTACTGCCTTTTTTTAAATCTTTTTTTATCTTTAAATCCTAACCGATTTCGACAATTCTTTTTTTTTCGAATAAGGGCCGGTGGTCCCATTTTAATTTATTTTATTTTAAATAAGACTAACAGCACAATATAACAGGACAACAGCAACGTAGAAAACAGAAAGCCAATCTTATAAAATTAAAATATAGCGAGATAGACAGATAAACATAATCTTAAGCAACAGATTACAGATAACACAAACATCGACAGAGATTAATTTTGTGATGACCTGATCGAGACTTTCAGATATGGAGAATGGAACTCTTCAATGGGGCTTGCTGTACTGCAATCTACAGAATAGTGTTAACGTACTTACGCATGGAAGGTACCTTTTTCGTCTTTTTGCTTCGACAGGCCCTTTCACCATAACCACCATAACGCCACTTGTACCAATCAACTAAATCACTTTAAATATAGTTATCTATATTTAACTAAAATCATATTTTTCGACGATCTGTCCAACAACTCAACTTTGTTAGCCACCGATCTGACCGGTAGCAAACTTGCCAAAAGTGATATTAAGACGAGGACAGAAGAAAATGTGTAACTCTCTATTCTATCCTATTTACAACTGTATCTCTTTCTACAGTAGTAATAATAATGGCAAGTCGGGCCCTGGCTCTACGAACATTAGTTCAACCATGAAATTTTTGTATTTTGAAATATTTCTGGAATTAACAATAGTTAAGAATGGAAGACATTATAAAAAAATATTTATTTGCAACTAAATACTATTTACAAGATTCTAGAATAGATACCCTTAGTTAGATAGTGGCAAGTGGCAAACCCTGGCCTCTTTCTGCCTAACCCTCCAGGATACAGGCGAACAAGAAAATTACAAATCAGTTTTCTCAACATTTTCACCATCCTGTCTCGGAGGCGGAGGAGGTTTCAATAGTAACCGGTCATCTGGCAGGAAAGATGCCACTACTGCGGAGGCTGAAAAAACAAACACATTTTTAGTTTATTATTCCAGCCAGAGTCTTTGTAAAAAAATAACATTTTGGTCATAGGCATAAAACCTTGTTTACCTGCAAATAGGGAAGCGAACACGTAAAAACCAACTTCGCAGCTGTTCAGAAGCAGATAGTTCAGGATCTGAATGGAAGCGAAGGTACTGATACGACCCGCGGACATCGTCAGCGACACTGCCATTGCTCTGTAACGTGACAACTACTCTTGACATAGGTTGGAGACTTCCTGGACGTATTAAGATGTTTATTTTGATTGCCATACAAGAAATATAGGGGTAGGTAATGATATTTTCTAATCAGCGAATCTTACGTATCTTTATTGATCTAGGCATGTGCAATTCATAATCATCATCATCATCAGTCCACAGTTGCCAATTTGCTAGGTATAGGCCTTTTCCCCCAAATTACATCTCTCACGGTCCCTTGTCATCCTCACCCATGGACCTTCTATCGAATCAACAATATCGTCCGATCGTTCGGTCGAAAATCTAGACTAACACCCAATTGCAGACATGCAACAACAGTATTGACTGACAGTTACTTAGAAAAATAATTACTATACTTATACTTTACTGCACACATAAAAACACATTAATAAAACACAAAATTTACAGAAAAATTAAAAAGTGTACATGGCGAGCTTATTTCAGCAGAAATCTCTTCCAGCCAACCCTTGATGTGGTGATACGAACATTATAAACAAGGGGGGGAAAGTGTACAATAATTATTAAGTAATACAATCATACATATGTACCATATATATATATTTATTGGCTATAAAGTTAAAAAGTTACATAAACCTACTTATAAGATGATAAATAACTAGAAAAATAAATAAGTAAATAAATAAACTAAAGAAACCTATTGCAATAGTGAAAACGTCACGCAACGAGCTATGGAAAGGGCTATGCTCGGAATTTCTCTACGAGATCGAATCAGAAATGATGAGATTAGCTGATTAGTAAGTTGAAGTGGCAGTGGGCGGGGCACATAGCACGCAGAATTGATGGCCGATGGGGCCGAAAAGTTCTCGAATGGAGACCACATTTCGGCAAGCGCAGCGTAGGACGACCAGCCACAAGCTGGACAGATGACCTCATCCAAGTGGGGGGAAGGCGCTGGATGCAGGCCGCTTCCAACCGGTCTTTTGGAAATCCATAGAGGAGGCCTGTGTCCAGCAGTGGACTTCTTGTGGCTGAATGATGATGATGAATAGGGAAAAAAGGAAGTGCTCTTTCAATATCTATTAATCAATATATATCTGTCAATCCTATCAATTATCGGGAAGCTAAAATGAGATCCATTAATTATTAAATATCTGGATAATAAGCTGTAGTGAGATCCGTTAATGATTTATTGTAATGATTGAAGTAAAAACAAAAATAAAATTTAATTGTAATAAATTTGCAATATTATTGATCTCCAAACAACTAACTTAACATAATTGTTTAATTCAAGTGGCTTTTCTAATTAAGAAACTAACATACTACAGTCTCTGTAGGTAGACGATTGAGAGGTGCAGATTTACTAACATTGTTATGAGCTTGGCGTATGTTGCAAAGACTTTGTGGATATTAACTTTGTCTCTGACACCTACTCTGTTGTTTAAAAGCTTGTGTAAAAATTATACATCGAAGTATTGATAGCCTGCGCGTGTTAATTTTGAATGTTCCAGTCTCGCTTCGCTGCTTGCACGACGCCCATTTCCAAGAATGTACATACCTAGTAAAAGATCGCTGTATCTTCTCTAACCTGGCAGAGGCACTATGCACCTAATAAGACGGGTCCGAAACCTGACTGCAATACATTTAATGGGAGCGTGCCAGTGAGTTAAATAAATATTGTAAGTAGATTCTCAGTTCGTTTAAAGGACTTTACCATTTGCTCTGCAAACCCAAGCATTTTATTGCACATATCCCTAATGTGATTCACGTGAGCTTTACTATCAAAGATCACGCCCAAATCCCATATTGGTTTATTTCTTGTAGGTAGTACCAGTACACAATGCTTAGTTCTTGTTTATCGGGATATGCTTTTTGTAAAGGAGTTTGCCCATTTACAGTTTACAATACTCTGAAAATAGACGTGGTGTCTCAAAAAATATGATAACATCTGAATAGTAAAAAAAAAAAATTAAAATTTTTCGAGCATCAGTTTTTTAAAAACAAAGTATAAATTGGAACTTCCGACCGAAAAATGGCAGTACTTGATGATAATGGTCATTATCCACAGATTACGGAAAAAGTCTTCTCGGCAGTTTCTATATGGGTATATATAGGCAAACAGTCTTTTAAAAGTCAAAAATAGCTAAAAGGCTGCAACCTCACTTATATCAGCTCTAGCACTTTTTTCAGAGAGACAGAACGAAAAGCTCACGTGCCCAGTAATAAATATTCCAATATGGCCCTCCACGCCCTCCACCACAAAACTACGATGTGTTTTTACTTCTAACGATTACAATGCTCTTTCGTCAAATAGGGTTTACTAATGTATTGCCAAAAATCGTTTCCCAAAGTATTACTTCCCAAACTATTTTCCGCAAATTATCACTTGGCAAAAAAACATTTCTCAAAACAACTTAAAGCAAATAAACAGTTAGCAAAAGTTATTATGGCAAGTTATTGTTTACCAAATAAATACTTGGTCAAAATTGGGTCGCAGTTCTAATCTAACTTAACCCACTTTTCTGGTAACAGTTGGTGTCTGTGGGGGGTCACAGTTCTAACCTAACCTAACCCACTTATCTGGTAACAGTAGGTGTCTGTGGGGGTCGCAGTTCTAACCTAACCTAACCCACTTTTCTGGTAACAGTTCGTGTCTGTGGGGGTCGCAGTTCTAACTTAACACACTTTTCTGGTAACAATTCGTGTCTGATAATAAACGTTTGTCTTAATAAAACTTGACGCAGTAAAATTATGCGAAATGATAATTTGACCAAATGAATAAAATGCGAAATGAAAACTTGCTAAAGTTTCATTTGGGAAATGAAACTGATGCCATAAGTTTATTGGGAAGTAAAATTTGGCGAAAAATACTTTGGCTAAACGGCGGTATCCCGTCAAATAGACTATTTACGCTAATGGAGGATTTAGTAGCATTCCTCAAACTTGCATTTGTTGTCGTACATTTTGTAGCAAATCATATAAAATTTTAAACGCATTTAGTCGCCAATTTTACACTTTATGATACATTATTTTGAGTCATTAGGAGTTTAGTCACTATTGTAGCCCATTTTAGTATCATTATCAAAACAGCTATGATTGTACAGTCACTTACGACCTTGGTAAAAGTATGAAACCAAGAAATCAATTTTGTTGTTTTTTAACTAGATTTATTTTATACTCGTCATTCAGAAATCTATAAGTAGGAACACTGTTCATCGGCACATACCTACCTACGCCTTAGTAAATTCCTTTAGGTACGGTAACCACGAAACAGCACCTAAGCAACGCGGTAAGACTCGCCGTCGAAAGGTAGGTAGCTGAACAATTTGTACATTACCTTGCCAACCCTTTCAAGTGTTGTGGAAAGATGGATACCGTTATAATAAAATTAAAACAAATTAAGGCAGAACTGAAATATGGCGATGCTCTGGTTATATGTGCCGTAGGTCTATCACTTGGTGTGTAACGGATGAAACAGATGCAAGGGAAGGCGATCAACATTGTTGTTTGTACGAATATGTCGCAGTTTAAACTCGAAGTAATCACGGAAAGCCGGAAAAAAGCTGTCTGTGATGATTATCGTCCAATCCCTAAAGTGTTTGATGAGTTCATGAGGAGATTCAGATCGGACCCTGAATATGACGACGTTCTGCCTTCTTTTGAGTCCGTAAAAGATACTCTATATCGCATCAGGAAGAAATATTACAAAGTTCACCGTTGTACATTCAAACAACTTGAAGATGTTATTGTACCACAATGACTCGCACAGGATTTCTTGCTTTTTGCGGATGGAGCTTCTGATAAAATTATTGCTTTTTGTAGCAGAGGAGCATGGGATTCTATACCAAATATTTCTCATTGTTTTGGCGATGGGACCTTTAAAGCTGTGCCCAAACCTTTTGGCTTTGCACAACTATACACCATCCACGGGGATATCGGTAGCAATGAAAATTTTACTAAGATTATCCCTCTTATTTTTGCTTTATTGCCGGAAAAAAAAACAAGCTACCTACACCAGATTTTTTCAGCTAAGCAAACAACATTAGCCGCAGATAAGACCATTAATTTTCCAATCAGATTATGAGATGCAGCGATGAATGCTTTTGTATCTGTGTATCCAACTACCGATATCAAAGGATGTTTTTCTCATTTCGCGCAGGCCCTTCGTCGTAAGGCGAAGAAAATTAAAATCACTGAAGTTGGAAATGGCGAACCTATTTTATCCGTATTTACAGCGTTGGCACATCTCCCAGAGATGCATATACCCGAAGCATTTTTAACAATAGAAATAATGGGTGATTTTTTAAGCGTAGTTTTTTTTTAAATCGAATAAAACACTCAATTTGCATCATTTATTAAAAAAAATTATTGGAATCGAAAGATTGACCTTTGCCATTTACGTTTTAAGGATAACTTCATGTAAATGTTGTCCGCGGCTCCGTTTCAAATGGTCCATTCGGAAGGTCCAATTTCGCGTCACTTTTTCGAGCATTTCGGCCTGTATTCCACGAACTACGCGTGTTATGTTCGTGTTCGGCTTGTCCACATAGACTAACGACTTTACATAACCCCACAATAAATAATCAAGATGCGTTAAATCGCATGATCTTGGCGGCCAACTCACAGGGCCATTTCTGTTATTACGTATTCGTTGAGCCAGAAATGAGCCTCATCGCTGAACACAATTTTTCGATAAAACAGCGGATTTTCATGGAGCTGTTCTAAGGCCCATTCAGCAAAACTTAGACGTTGTGGAAGTTTATAGGCTTTTAAACCCAAATCGACACGTCAATTTTTCCATGTGGTTGAGTAACACATGCCCAATTGCTGAGAACGGCGACGAATTGACATTTCACGATCCTCATTAACACTGGACGCTACGGCTGCAATATTCTCTTCCATACGCACTGTACGCATGCGAGTCAATGGTTTAATGTCCAAAAAAATAAATTTGGTGCGAAATTTGATAATAACAGCACGAATTGTTGATTCACCAGGTCGATTATGACGACCATAATATGGTCGTAACAAACGCTGCACATTTTCACAGAGCACGGATTTTGATAATCAATTTCAACAATTTGCAATCGTTGCTCATTTGTAAGTCTTTCCATGTTGAAAACTTTTCACTTTGGATGCCATTACCAACCAACGCTGCCAACCTGTAAAACTTAACTCTTAAAAAATCGCCCTTTAGAAGTAAAAGAAAACAGCTCAATATGGGATGATTTTATCAGTTACTTCATTAAACAATGGATGAACCGCGAAATTTGGCCAGTTGTCAGCTGTTATGATAATCGCCACCGAACTATCAACGCGTGTGAGGGTTGGCATAACCGCATCAATAAGACAATTGGAAGGGGCCGCCCTAGTTTATAATTTTACTATCATGTTTACGCAAAGAAAGCATCGATTTTGATTTTCGCAACCGTCAAAATAATATATACGTAACCTACAGCAGAAAACGTCACAAGAAAATGAAAATGATTGATGAACGGCTGAAAAAAATTACAAACGATTACTTAAACGACTTACCCCCGGTTTCTCGTACACTAACAAGCTGTTAATCTACGTTTGCTTAGACAGGCTAAGCAAAGTTAAATTTATATAGTTAAGCAGTTAAATTTATAAAGTTAAATTTAAACCTATCAAATGCAATCTGAAAATCAATATAAATAGCATTCAATTGACTAACTGCTTAAACATACATCTTGTTCAAGAGAAGCCTTGATAGATCAGACAGAAAGGCATACGTCGTTGGGATAGTAATAGGGCCCCGCTTGGCACCCTTTGGGTACGAAACAGTCGCTTACCTCAAATGAGTAGGGAAGAGCGCGACGGCTATAGCCGTGTAAAGTCCCAACACCATGATCCCCAGGAGGAAGACTGCGAAGGTGGTGGCGCTGCCGTACGCGTTGGGGATGAGGTTGGTGATGATGCCGGCTGAACCCAACACGGCTGTTAGGCCTATCACCATATTGCGGCGGCCCGTCTTGTGGATCACCTAGTACAAGTGATCTAAGTAAGTTTCACAGTATTTGTATTATCCATTTATTGCATCGAAAATTGCTGAGACAAGTTGACGTGACGTAAGTAAGGATAATAACGCAGCCTATATCTACGTCCTACTGTATGGCACAGGCCTTCTCTCAGAGAGAAAGTTGTACGGGCTTAACCTTCACTTGTGCCCACTTGTGTATACGAACAGCTGAGATACTCCAGTTTCCTCAGGATGTTTTCCTACGATGTTAGCAATTGACATTGCTAGTACTACAAATTCATCAAAGATGTCTACTCTCTCCAAAGACCACAAGTCGTTTCTTATAGAAACATCGCAGGTTGTTTTTATAAACGGTACATCTCGGTTCGCAACACAGACCATATCTGTGGTTCGCAATGTTTACTAATATGTTATGTTGTGCCACAAATTGAGGTTTCATCATGCTTATAAAAAAATGGTACAACCTTTTGAGAAGGTTCTATAGAAGTATAAGAAATAGATATGATGGTTTTCGCACCAAGCGGAATTGGGGACGTGTTGAGGCCTTTTCATCTACGTAATGGGATCATATACAGGGTCCAGTGGCACCTTTACTCACGCTAGATGGGAGAAGAGGCCACTCGGACGCTGCAGTGCCTGGGACATTGTTTTAGATAGGACGTGTTGAGGATCGCTTATGTAAAAATCTCATCAGACAATAAACAATAACTGTACACATTACTTACGAAAGTAATCAGACCTAACGTGCAAATAAAAACCAAAAAACTAAATGTGGCAATCTTTTGTGGCCACTTAGATACGCCACAGGCTATATCTACGGCCATGTTTTATTTATTCGTTTTGTGTGTTGTATATTTAGTTTTCTTTGTGCATATTATGTTACTTATCTGCTTATTTGGTTTCGTATCTTGTTGGTATAATAAATGTCTTTCTTCTTCTTCAAATGAAAAGTGTTGTCGTTTTACTCTTTTAGGTTTTTAAGTCGATAACTCACCAGACTGATGACTAAATTGACGGCAGACTGCAATACTCCGACAGCTAGCACTATCAGGAGAGCTGTCACGTTCAGGGCACACGGCACTGCGTTGGGCTGGAAAAACCATGATACAAGTTCATAAAGTAGTTTCTTCAAGGTCTTTGTTCTTTTTGACATTCGAGTCATTACTGCTGCGTTTGTATTCCCTGCGAGGTTTTTCTTCCAGCTTCATTTTCAGCTCTATGCTTCTAGCAAAACTAGACGGAAAAAGCTATTTCAAAGATCCCAATCTGCAGATGTCGCGGGGAATAGGAAATATAAAAGATTGCTGGTAGTGCAAAGATAAAGGTGTTTTTGTCAGTTCCTTGTCCACGTAATTTAGTTCTTGAATCTGACAACATGACTAAATAAACTCCTTATCTTGTTGGATTTCGGACGTCAGGGATGGCGTGGCGAACCTATATGGGAGTATATGCCAATTTTCAACAAAAAATATTTATGTGGCCATAACGTAGGTACCAACTTTGCCTGAAGAAATTTAGCCAGAATTAGCAGTTTTCAACTGCAAATGAGACTGGAATTCAATTCTGCGTTTCCATAATTTTGGTACTGAAATTTTCACCCATATTGCGTATAGTCTTTGATTAAAACTTTTTATTGTACAGTAACCCAATAAAAGTACATAAAATTTCTTAAATATCACATATTTATATTCTTTTTGAAAAGAGACCAAAAACGGAACCTGTACGTAACACAGTGAAGTTTGTAAAGAGGCTTTCGCCGATGCCTGCACTTGCCCATTAGCTTAGTTGGAAGAGCGCTGACACGGTTTTTCCTTATTTTGATAAAAATTTAATTCATCAATGAAGATAAATCTTAAAAATGTTGATGAGCAAAAGTTTTGGTAAGCTCCGTAGTCCATGGCACGCGAGCCATTGGTTTGCCATCACTACCCTAGGCCATTCTTTAATTCAAGAAATGCCCCTTTTAACAATTTCTTGTGTTCACGCCCAGACCAAAGCTGAATGAAACGAAATGTACATCTGCAGGCGTGTTGACGGCTTCTTCAATGATGCCACAGAGATTCTGGTCCTGGCCCTCTCCAGTCTCCACGATCCTCATGAACTCGTTGGCGATACTTGGCAGCCACACGACGAATGAGCCGACCCTGTATAGACATAGCAATTATATCACAATCCACCGAGTCAAGTACGTCGTAATGACACTGGTTCAACTTGGTCATCCACGGGAAATCAGAAATCAATCATTTATTTCAATGTAAAGAATTTAAATTCTGTTTGCTGAATGTCAATATACTATGTTACTATTGTTACGACGGTGGATAGGAAATTAAACTTTGAAGGCGTTTTGCCTTGGAGGCGTTTTCAGCAGGCTGAAATACCGTTTCGGACCGTTTCAGAGGCTGCTCTGTCACATACTAGTTTATCAAAAGTTTCACTCAAGGAACCGTTGTTTTCAGGCGCCTGAAACATGTTTTTAGTCCGTTTTATGCCACTCTCTATCCGATGACACCATAACCTGAACACCCGTTTTCAGGCATTTTCAGGACCCCTTACGGACCCTTGAAGTACATTTCAGTATTATGACGAAATTTTCAATAGGAGTGAAAGAGAGCACTATCAGAGAGAGATAGCTATAGTCACAAAATTTCAGAAAGGAGTAAAAGAGATAGCACTATTAGAGAGAGATAGTTATAGTCCGAACATTCCGGAAAGATGTGACAGAGACAACACGATCGAGCGAGACGGCGGTATTGTAGAACCTTGCACGACTTGATGGCGTTTTCGAGATCATCGCAAACGGTATATATTAATAAGCGAGGACGACGCGTGCCGCCAGTCAGTTTTATTTTGGAAGCGGAAGCGAAACGAAATACATCGAAGTACTACACGAATTATTGGATTAGTGCAGTATCATTAAGAGTTTATTTAGAGAAATGTCTGATCAATTCATTTTATTTCTATTTTACCTGCTATTACTACCTAAAATTAAAATGTAATCAATTATAAATAGTAAAATAACAAAATTCATATTTACAATAATGTCTTGAAGTTACGAAATAGTTTGGAAAATCCTACTCTTATACATCGGATTATAAAGTGCTTTTTCAATCACGAACCCACCCCTCGTAACATGTGCGTAACGTAACATTATGTTAGCCGCTGCCTTCAGGCCGTATTTGCAGTGGACAAAAAGGCAGCGGGGAAAAAAACTCCACTCTGACCATCTTTTCTCAAATCATGTTAAACTTAATACATTAGAGCCTAATGATAAGATTCCGTGATTGCTATCAATGACTTTAAAAGTCAAAATATTACTTAATTTTGTTACTAAAGTAGCAAACACATTAATGCTGCGGCCAGACACACGAACAGCACCCGTTCACGAGCATAACACAGGGTCAGCCATCACCAGTCTCAACCAATTTAAAGGGAGATAGGTGACCCGGCCACCACGCCACCATTCGAATGACACTTAGCAAACCTGCAGATTGAGTTGTTATCAGTTATAAAACATATGCTATAGATAATAATATGCAATCACGTCGTCTGTACCTATACTTTTTTAAAACGAAATACATAATTATAATATTAATAATTAAATGACAATGAAATCGATTAGGAATTGGTTTACTACCAAGGGCTTAGGTACTCGCCTATTGTATAATAGGCTTTTTTACATAGCGACTTTTTAATGTTTTAAATTTATTTTCAGACAAGAATAGAACATGTTCTGGAATTCTGTTGTAAAAACGAACAATATATAACTTAATTTTTATCGTTAGTTGTAAAAAGAAATGCATTACTCAAATTCTTAATATTTGCATGCCTAGAATAGGTGAAATATGTTGGAAACACTTCTTTAGTTATAACATCTGAAATGTACCATATTTGACGCAAATAAATATCTTGTATCTTGTAACGTAATAGCCTACAAATGATGTTTTTACCTTGGCTAAACGGAATTTAGAATAGGCAAGCTTGTTTCGTTTGTAGTGTTTACGTTACGGACGTCCCTATTTAATCTGAACATTGTTATGTTTTTACGGACATTAATTATACTATCGAAGACAGTGTAAGAATTCCTATTTCTTTGAAACGCTTTCTTAGCGATTCTCTACTGCTTAAGTTGTAAATAGCTCTTACTGCTCTTTTTTGGAAAATAAATATTGTTTCTATATCTGCTGCCCGTCCCCATAATAAAAACCCATATGACATGATACTGTGAAAAAACCTAATATAGACCAGCCTCGCAGTCGATACGTCTGTAAGTTGCCTAATTTTCTGACTGCAAATGCAGCTGAACTCAACCTACCCGATACTCTTTCAATATGCGGACCCCCTTGCACTTCTGAGTCTATCGTTATGCCTAAAAATAGCGTGGACTCTACCAGCTCTAATTTCTCACTAGATATTTTTAGACACGTGTCCACATTTTTTACATTTGGCAATGAAAACTTGACGCATTTTGTCTTTTTCTCATTTAACATCAGATTGACCGTAAAACAGTTTAACTGTAGACAGAGCATTGTTTACATCGTCAACATTACTTAAACCTTTCTTTACTTTAAAAATTAAGGAAGTATTGCCAGCAACCAATAATACTATCAGCGATAGTTTTTCTGCTAGGTAGGGCAAAACATTTACGTACTCAACCAAAAAAGGAATGGTTCCAGTAAATATAACTTGTGCGACTCCTACTTTTACATTACGTAGATCCTGAGGATTTAAGTCTATTTGTCTAATTTGTTACTTAAACCCAAGCTTAAACCATATCGGTATAATTTTATAAGAATCGTTTTGTGGTCGACGCATCAAAAATGTGCTTTACTAATGCTATGCCTGCGACCGGCGTCGTTGAGCAGTCCTTCGTAAATCCGAACTGGGCAAACTGAGACTAAAAAAAATCCTAATGAGACACTCCAAAATGCGATATGTCGTCACCATGTAATTTCCTTCACTCGGGAGAGAGTGAGTGAGTAAATGAGAGAGATGTACGGAGAGATACAAGAGTGAGTGAGTAAGTGAGTCAGTGAAGGAGAGATAGAG
Source organism: Yponomeuta malinellus (assembly GCA_947308005.1). Classification (NCBI taxonomy): domain Eukaryota; kingdom Metazoa; phylum Arthropoda; class Insecta; order Lepidoptera; family Yponomeutidae; genus Yponomeuta; species Yponomeuta malinellus. Next base: position 18,788,070 of record OX371003.1, read on the forward strand.
AGCGATACAAATACTCACTGTTGGATTATGAAGAGTGTTGCCATGATGACGGTGTACTTCAGCAAGGGGGCCTTGAACAGAGGCAAGATCTGGTCCTTGGCCGCTGTGGCAGCTAACGGATTTGCGGACTTTTCTCTTATTAGGCCTTTTACCTGAATAATTCGGTTAGGAAGTGTTAGTCCACCACTAGTGGTCGCAGTGACCGTCTTCTGACAAATAAGAGTATATTTACATTCTAAATATGTCCTCGTTTGGTTGCCATATTTTAGAGTAACTTATTGGGACCCACCAAATCACTAAGGATATCCAATTGCCACAATAGAGTACGAATTGTAGTGCCAATGTACATCGAATTGTCACAATGGAGTATGAATTGTAGTCTTATAAAACACGGCCCTTGGTATGGTTAGTGGAACGGTGTGGTTCTACGATACCACCGGGGATATAGCATGTTGTATTTGTATTGGGGACGCATCGTTAATTTGAGACCATTGTAAGGATATTGTTAATTTATTTATTAAATAACTAGCTCTTTCCCGCGACTTCGTCCGCATGGAATGAGTAATTACCGGGATGAAGAGTATCCTATGTCCTTCCCCGGGACTTGCACTATCTCCATACCAAATTGCATCTAAATCAGTTCAGCCGTTATTAAGTAATTGAGTAACAAACATCCAAACATCTTCACAAACTTCCACATTCATAATATTATAGGATACCTGCAATTCGTCTCCAGACTTCCCACTGTTAATCCTGTGTATGGATTTCAGAATCTCCAAGGCTTTCTTCTCCTCGTCACGTAGCAGTAAGAACTTGGGGCTTTCGTGTATGAATTGCAGGCAAACGAGGCACAGGAGGCTAGGCAGGGAGTAGACAACCAGCAGGGTTCTCCAGGAGTTCCAGTAGATGTCCAAGGCAGGGAGGTAGTGGGAGAAGCTGAGCGGTATTATTGGTATCGCCAGAACTGGAAAATGCCCATATTGCTGTTATTCTCATTGCAAAGTGAAAAGAATATGCTAATGATATCATTTTAATGCAGGTATGAGATATAAGGTCTGAAAGAAATTGCGACAGAAGGGTGCAAAGTCGTGCTGGAGTCGTCCCAAAAACGTTCGAAGGCGACCGGTGTTCATAAATGATTGAATGTATTTTGAGTACAAGTACCTGCCATAATTCCCTGGGATAGAATGAAGATACTAGAAACCAACAGAAGGACCAGGTTACGCTTAGCCAAGGGCACGCTCTCGCTCAAGAGCGTTATTGACAGCGTGTACTTTCCAGATGACCTGAAATCGAGAGATGCCTTTATGCTCATCATCACCATCATCATCATCATCATCAGCCATTTGACGCCCACTGCAGGGCATAGTCCTCCTTTGTGGTTTTCATATCCATGAGGGGTTTTGCCATAATCGCCACGCTTGGAAGGCGGGTTGGCGATCGCCCTTAATGCTCGATTAAGCTTAATATAATAATGCGTTATTGACAGCGTGTACTTTCCAGGTGACCTGAAATCAAGAGATGCCTTTAGATATATGCTCGATTAAGCTTAATATGGTAGAGCGGTGGTAGCCTAGTGGGTAGAACATTGGACTCGGAAACGAGAGAATCAGGTTTGATTCTCAGTGCGGGCATGTATCTATGACTTTGTTTTCTAAGTTATGTACATTTGTGAATTTATAGTAGCAATACTACTCGCTAACGGTGAAGGAAAACATCGTGAGGTAACCCGAGTGTATGAGCTATTCACATACCTCAGCGCTTGAAATCGCCAATCCGCGGTGGGCACGCGTGGTGGTCAAGCCCATACTCTCTCCCTGACAGAAGGCCTGTGCCCTACAGTGGGATGTATTTAGGCTGCTTATGTAAACTTAACGGGGTTTTAATTAGCAAAAAGGAAAGACTGGACAAGAGTCTCAGAACAAGAAGTTAAGTTAAACGAATAAAATTAAAGTTAATCGAGGCGTGTGGTGCCGGATTAAGAATAGCGTCACTCCATTTCCTTCCGTGGATGTCATAGAAGGCGACTAAGGAAATACATTAATTACCAGGAGACGGGCAGCAGCGTCTTTCTGAGATTCCAACCGCTTACTGCGGTCGTCAACCCGCCTGCCAAGCGTGGCGATTATGGCAAAACCCTTCATGGTTATGAAAACCACGGAGGAGGCCTGTCTCCTGCAGTGGGCGTCAAAATGCTGATGATGATGATAGTCTAGTACCTAAGACACATTAAGTTGGTTGTACAAGACTGGAAAACCCTACAGTACAATCTATATGATCAATCAAAAGACGGGCACTTTTAACTCCAAATCATAAAGCTAACTTTCCCTGTCGACAATAGTACATAGTTGTAGTAGTTAAGTACGTGTTGTCTAAGCAATCACAGTAATTATGTCAACCGTCAGCTTATTCAAGATAAAGAAAGATAAGGCACTCACATAGCTGTAGCGATGAATTGGAATACCATGAGCATGACCCAGTTGACGGAGATGCTGGCGATGGTGTTGAATAGCATCGCGAGGACGATGGATGAGCTCAACATGTTCTTGCGGCCCCGGGTGTCTCCCAGGTAGCCCCAGACGAAGGCGCCGATAATCGAGCCTGGAAGTGGGGATGGTGGAGATGTACGTGAGTGAAGAAGAAAGTTTTGACACTGGCATTGAATTTTAATTAGGGAGTAGAGTACAGTAGCCGAGCAAGGCACAGTGAGGTAATCTCATTATCAAGAGTGCTAGCTGACTGGATTACGAAAAATATTTCATGATATTAAAGTTATTTCGGTTTTATTCAATAATGGATTTAATAATTGGGTACATCATCATCATCATCATCATCAGCCGGTGTCAGTCCACTGCTGGACATAGGCCTCTCCCAAGACACGCCACTGAGCTCGATCTAAGGCTCTTCTTTCCCAGTCACTGCCCACCGCTTTGCGAATGTCGTCGCTCCACCTGGTCACAGGGCGTCCTACGCTACGTTTGCCGATTCGCGGTCTCCACTCTAGAATTGGGTACATACTTATTGTAATTTTTATTCAAAGAAAAATAAAAGTATTAGGTAATTGTGGGCTAATTTCGTTATTTCACACAAATAAAAATGGAGCGAGATTGTTTTTCGTTAAAAACTACTCGCCTCGTTAGAACATTAAACTTTGGCGCCCCTGGTTTTTTGTTCTTGTTGTAGTCACCCAAAACGAAACTGAGTAGCGTGGACGTGTGTGAAACTGAGTAGCGTGGACGTGTGTGAAACTGAGCAGCGTGGACGTGTGTGAAACTGAGCAGCGTGGACGTGTGTGAAACTGAGTAGCGTGGACGTGTGTGAAACTGAGTAGCGTGGACGTGTGTGAAACTGAGTAGCGTGGACGTGTGTGAAACTGAGTAGTAGCGTGGACGTGTGTGAAAACCGCCCAAGTTCGTGTCGGGCCACGCGCAGTACAGGGTTCCGTAAAAAGAGGCATTTTTTATCTGCTTTACAGAACTACAATTTCATCAAAGTAATTTTCAATGGATATTGTACTACGTTTTTCTTTTATAAGTAGGTCGCCTATTATCCGTTAATTTGTTAAACCTACTTAGCCATGATAGTTTTCCTTTTTAGTCCGTTATGTATGCTACTGCCCTGGAATTTTTCACGTTTCTACAATTAACTGTTTAGCCAGGAGAGGAAGCCGGGACGGGACGCCTTACTCTGACAAAAAATCGATAAATGGTCTTCCTTCACCTGTAATATTTTAAAACGACCAATCCAACAAAACGTGTAGGTGACACCATAGTGTAAGTGAGAAAAAATAATTGCAGGTAGGTTAAAAAAAATATCCGAGATTTTTTTCTACCGTTTTGCCGGCGCAGTAAATATGTAGATCTATGTCAAATTGCAGCTCTCTGTTACTTATCGTCTCTGTGCTGAGCCGTGGACAGTCAGACGGACGGAAACTATAAGGTTGACTAAGGAACCCCAAAAAAATATCCGAGATTTTTTTCTACCGTTTTGCCGGCGCAGTAAATATGTAGATCTATGTCAAATTGCAGCTCTCTGTTACTTATCGTCTCTGTGCTAAGCCGTGGACAGTCAGACGGACGGAAACTATAAGGTTGACTAAGGAACCCCAAAAATAAAAAAAAACAAAATTTAATTGCAAAAAACCAATAAACTGGTGAGTCTACCAAAATGTAACTGAGTACCTAGTGTGGACGCTTAGTCCATTTAGTCAGGCAGCACGAAAATTGGGGCTGCCGTGAGGTAGATCCGCCGTACATTCGACAGGTGGTCAATTTACATTTTCATTCGATGTAAGTTAACCGTAACGTTACAATAAGAAGACCGATCCGTGTAATTTTGATGAGCTGTCGACTGTACTGTAAATATACAACGTGCAATTTTGAAAATACATGATGCCATTTTTTCTATGGCACATAAGTACAAAAAGAATGCTGAGCCTCAACCCTTTGTCTGAATATGCCAATAAATGCTTTCTATTTCTTTCTTACTTCCTTACTACAAGCACAAGAATTATACGTAGGTATGACTAGGAAAACAGATTAGGTTTAGACCTACATGAGATTATCAGCCAATGTTAAAAAAACCGGCCAAGTGCGTGTCGGGCCACGCGCAATGTAGGGTTCCGTAGAAAGAGGGTTTTTATCTGCTTTACAGAACTAACAACTTCATCAAAGTAATTTTCAATGGAATTTGTACGAAATTTTACTTTTATAAGTTGGTTGCCTATTACTCGTTTACTAGTAAAGCCTACTTAGCCGTGATAGATTTCCTTTTAAGTTCATCATATGTGCTACAACCATGAGCTATTTTCACGTTTCTACAATCAACCGTTTAGCCACGAGAGGGAGGGGATGCCCTACTCGGACAAAAATTTGCGCTTTAAAGCTTAATAGGTATTTCGCAAACGGAACCCAAAATTAAAGATGGTCTTCCTACACCCACAATATTTTTCAATGACCAATCCAACGATATCCTATGGTGTAGGCGAGAAAAACCAAATTGCATCCCTAATTTAGGTGTAGGGGAGCTACCCTAAAAAGAGATTTTATTCTACCGTTTTGTCGGCGCTATAAATATATACATCTGAGTTAAATGTCAGCTCTCTAGTACTTACAATCTCTGTGCTAAGCTGCGGATGGACAGACAGACAGACGGGTGGACATGGCGAAACTGTAAGGGTTCCTTGTCCACTACGGAACCCTAAAAAAGAATTACGATTAATTTATAACTTGATATTACAAGTAGATCCGTTTATTACCTACATAAAGTAATTTGCAAGGACTGAAATTCCGTCTTCGTAATATCTAATGTGCATTTTATCTAAAGATACCAAGCAATATAAAGCTTTACTCTATTCGGTATAGTTAGCAGAATTTAGAAGTTGATAACATTTCACTCTGCTAATATTTATGTAGTATAGAAATGGCTGAATGACAATCACGGGGGACGCCCGCTAGTTTGCTGCACTGACGATCTCAGGCTGAACGCCGATGGTGGCTGGATGAGGAAGGCCCAGTGCAGCTCAACGAACGGGATGGGATTGCAATAGGACCTGCCTATGAACCAGTGTTGCCAGGCTAGTCTTGTCAAAAGTTACCTGACACAGACAAAAAAGTAACCTTTTGGTGAAAAAGTAACCTTTCCAATAAATAGGTACTATAACTTAATAGTATTCATAACTTACACAAGTGCCCTTGCCGGTCGTGTAATATAGATGGACACTGACTTACCTAAAAATCACCTAAGAGGTTACAAAAATAACCTTTGGCAACGCTGCTATGAGCGGTGCAGCAGTTTGGCTGACACCAGAATATGTTGTACTATTTGTACACCCCTATAACGCTAATGAGCGGAACAGCTGCATAGCTGGCACATAGTACCTACTCCCTTAACCCACCTATGAGCGGAGCGGAAGCCAGCATGCCCTGTTGCGTCGCCGTAGTGCCCAGCTCACAAGCGCTCGCAGGCACCAGGATTGTGCTGCTGTACGCCACACAAGCGGACGCGACGATGATCACACCCGTCAGAAGCGCGTGCAGGTAGTTATAGAGGCCAAAACCTGGAGGGTTGGGCTATCCTTTAAATACAGGCGGAATCAGACTGTGGATCTTGATTTTCTAAGGGTGCCTCGCCGAAGAGCCCGTGAGTTTATTATTCATTGCGGGTCTTGCGCAATTGATACTAAAAAAAACATTCTGTGAAACCCTTAATGTAAGACAAACTCGCTGGCTCCCGGGCGAGTGTACAGCCGCAGCCGCGGGCCTATTCTATTATATATTACAACGATGACAGACACAAGGCCGGGTCATGCGACGTGTTTTTAGATACCTTTGAACTATCGCTGCCTTGACTCCTAGAAGGTTTGATACTGTGCGCAAGTAGACTTGAAACAGAAATGAAATGAGATCGGCGCGTTTATGCAGTTGTCGGTGTACTTTAACGCATTAATTAATAGAAACTAGGCCCAGTTGGGCTGACTACCCCAAAAATCTGTTACAGTCAATAATAGCTTATTCGCAGCTGTTTTACTTGTATTTACTTGTCTATTCTACACTAGAAGAAGAAGTTGTCAGTAGATGTGTTATATTTAACTTAAGACAGGCTCAGATTTGGCCTCTATTACATCCTTACTATCCTTACTAATATTATAAACGCGAAAGTTTGTATGTATGGATGGATGTTTGTTACTCTTTCACACAAAAACGGCTGAACGGATCCGGATGAAATTTTGCACAGAGATAGATTATAGTCTGGATTAGCATATAGGCTATTTTTATCACGAAAAAATACACATCAAAATTACCACGCAAACGAAGTCGCGGGCAACGGCTAGTCATTTAATAAAATTATCTTTTACGCGCCAGATTTCGCAAATATAAGTGCAACCCGATTAGCCAACTGGCCTAGGATCTCCATCTAGGATTGCCGACGAGAATGTAGCTCACCTGTTTTATCCAGAGCAGCCTCGAATGGTATTCGACCGTCATCGTACTTTTCTGGATTCATTATTTTGTCGTTTTGTTCTGATTCACAGCTAACTTAAATATTGACTTTAACCTAGAGTGCTAGAAACTTGTTTGCGAGATGTGCAATAGTCTAAAGTGAATTATTGATTGATCCGGTACATGCTAACAGCATGACCTTTGTATCACGAATGGTTCGATTATTTCCCGCCTGTATAATATTGGCGAGCGAAACATTGTTTTCTGTGGTAAGGACTACAGACGGCTACGAACATAAACCCATACCGTCTCTAATTGCTCTAGAAATAGGACCTACAATGAAACAAATTTTTTTTCTACAATTTACGTCGATCGATACGTAACCTAATTCCTTCTCAAATCGCTTTATTATGGTCATAAAAGCCTTGATAACTCAAAATGTATGCATCATTTAGGTGTTAAGAATCCTAATACTATCTGGTAATTATATATTAATAAGCGGCCTATATACGTCCTACTGTAGGGCACAGGCCTTCTCTCAGAGAGAGAGAGTTTACTGAGTCAACTAGTTAATATAATATAATTATTATATTATAATAATATATGTATAGTCCGCACAAATCTTTGTGAGGTAACGTGAACATAGTCACAAATCGTTTGCCCGTCGCTTACTGTCTTTACAGTGTATGTGTGAATAATTAATATAGTGTAATGCTTAGTAAATTACTATTAGTCAATTACTTAAGTAGTCAATTACTCACACATACACTGTAAAGACAGTAAGCGATGTGCAAACGATCTGTGACTATCTTCACGTTACCGCCAAAAAGATTTGTGCGGTCTATACATATATTATTATAATATAATAGTTATATTATATTAACTAGCTGACTCAGCAAACGTTGGTTTATCATATGAATTATTAGCTTACGACCTATTCTCAGACCTACTAAATACACACCAAAAAGTTCATAAAAATCGGTGAAGCCGGTTTGGAGGAGTTCGATAACAAACACTATGACACGAGATTTTTATATAATATTAGATTTATTCATACGTCAATGTCTAAAGTTTGATTACCTACTACCGGATTCAGATATTATCATTTGTAGGTACAGGAGAGAATATGACCCTCCCCCTTATTGTTCTTTAGATTTCATCTAAATTAAATAATACATAGATAAATATTTCTGATAAATAAGAGAATGATGAACATGTATCTGTATAACCCTTTATTTCTCGTGTTAATCTATCTACTGGTATGCAGCTGCTGTCAATTGCTCAAAGTAGGTAAAATAAATATCAGCTGTTAACGATGGATTAACAAGTTTTTAATGTACGAGAAACTGGGGGTAAGTGTTTTAGCATATAATTATTAAAATGCTAAAATTAATTCTAAATTCTCAGTCTGGGTGTATTGCCATGATTGTGACGTTCTTGCCTGGTTACCATAGCACAGGATATAGTTTGGGACCAGGTCAAGTGATTATATTGTGTTGTGTGGAAGTTATTATTATTCTCTTTATTTATTTTCATAACTTAAAATAGGTTTATAAAATCAATATAAGAAGTAAAAAATATAAAAAATACAAAATTTATTATTATTGTTACATATGCATTACTGTTACACAACTTTAAAAACCGTCAATTTCTAAGAAAGGCCAAGTTCTCGATCTGTGATCCACTTTCTCTTTAATTAAAAAGAAATAATGATTAAATATCCTGTATAAGACTGAACTTTTTTCTTCAGTATTCTTTTTTGAAGAAAAAAATTAAAAAATCTTTAGCAACACCCAACCAAGCCCAGTAAAAATATTATCAGGATCGCTTGTGCAGCCCACTTCATAGGGCACAATTTGCTGCAATTATAGTGTTAGCCATAAAATTACCATTATGAAGGTATAGGTGTAATTGTAGTTTAGAAAATGCTTAATTTCCCATCACCTTGTACCTACTTTATAGGCATGTATTTTAAGAACGATACGATTGTTGTTTTAAATGATTTATAATTTAGATATGATGGATAATATTGGTAATCACAAATGAGAACTTGTGTAGGCACCTCTTGTCCGATATTTTATTATTTCAATATCAATAAACACGTGAGCCAGGTGATATCTAATCACCTAAGTTGGAAGTTGGATATTTAATTATTTTGTTTCTGAGTAGCACCGCCTCTTTCAGCTCCATTCCTATTTTCCGTCGATGATTGCCTGAAGGAAATAATTATTATAGTAATACTGTGCTTTATTATTTTTAAGTTTTAATTGTAATTCCTGGTGTACAGTAACGGGATTATTATTGTGTGGTATGGGAAACGAACTGCGGTTAGACTAAGGTGTTATGAATGGGGCAACTAGATTCCCAGAAGTTTATATTTTAAGCACCGAATTTAGATTACACCGAAATCAGAAAATAGTGCACCGAAACATTCCTCAATGTGCCAATTTACGTACGATTTTTTTAAATATAATGGAAAAACATTTTCCATACAGGATTTTTAAGTAAAATAGTGTGAGCACCTACCTGCATAGTTGGGTTTTTTAGACTGCCTTTCCATTTTGAAAGATCTTTGATAGCCAACTTCAATGATGTCCAATATACAAGTACAACTTATTTTGATTCTGAAGCCGCACTTCACATGCAACACATCGGACAGCTCTACAGTGGAACCTCTACAGTGCAGCTTGCGGGATCTAATAGAGGCATCACCCAGCGCAATGGCACGGTTTTGGGAGCGAGATGTCTGAGGAGGAGTGTACGCTTTCGACACGAAAGAAGAAGAAGACCAATATAGTTTTGATGTCATTAATCTCGTTCAAGGATTGGTCGGACAAAAAAGCGTGTGTTATACAAATCGCAGCCAGGACCTGGTTCATAAAACTACAATTAATGGTTTACTCTGATAGTTCGAAGTACGTTGCAAATAATATAAATCAACAGATTAACAAGTGGAAAGACTCGGCTTCGTAATGTACATCGAATTTTCATAATAAACTACGAACAATTGTAGTTTTATGAAACGCGGCCCAGATGTTTGCTGGTGGGTGGGAGACAAAAAAGACAGTCCCTCGTTGCGTTAGATAAGAACCTGACATTCACAAAGACACACACGTAAAGGTATTAATTAGGTATTATACCTACGTAATGGCAGAGCCGGAGGATGAGGCCACAGGGGCTGGATCCCAGTTGCCTCCACATGATAGGGACGCTCTGAAGGTTAAAATTTAGAGGCAAAAAGTCGAATGGCAAACAAGTCTATTTAGAGTCTGTATAGAGGGTTAGGGAAAAAAAATAAACAGCTTGTCGAAACAGACATAAAACTGAAATCTATGCATTTCTTGTACTTTATTATTATTTTTGTTGAAATAAATGTACCGTTAGTGAATTATTTATGTAATTAATTTTAATTCCGCCCTTGAAAAATACTTCCCCCTTCCCTTGTCCTTTGTTGGCTACACACCACACCTCTTGATCCAGCCCTGCGTAAAGCCTTAATCTCTTTTCGCTAAATAAATATTTATCAATCAAAGCTATTCGGGAACTGATTCATGTTATCGAAGCGATTATACTCTAAAGCAAATAGTCTTGTTTGTTCGTCTATCAGCTCAAAGACTAGACACGGTAAAACCGAAGAACCAATAAACAGTACCTATAGTAAATTTAGGTCATCATCATCATCAGCCATTTGACGCCCACTGCAGGACATAGGCCTCCTTCGTGGTTTTCAAAACCATGAGGGGTTTTGCCACAGGGTTTTGCCGTAATCGCCACGCTTGGCAGGCGGGTTGGCGATCGCAGTATGCTGTTGGAATCTCAGGAAGACGCTGCTGCCCGTCTCCTGGTAATTGATTTCCTTAGTCGCCTTCTACGACATCCATGGAAGGTAATGGAGTGACGCTATTCTTAATCCGGCGCCACACGGAAGTAAAAATAGATATTTAGGTATTTTTGGATAAAAAAATGCAGCCTATATTCTTCCCACTGTAGGGCACAGGCCTTCTCTCACAGATCTGGTATAGACAGAGAGAAGAGAGAGTATGAGTATGGTAAGTTTATATTTAGAACCATCTTAAAATTGTATCATAATCATGGTTTGTACCTACTATGAATAAATTTTTTTTTTGTAAAGTCCACCAACCGACCATGTCCAGTTTTACAAGATTCTGAATATACCTACCTAAGTAAAGTAGTAGATTCAACACGTATGATTTATACTCCAAAAAATATCAGTCAGCTTGTTATCATTATCAAATAATCTTTACCCAAAATCTAAACGGTGTGGAGCAGCTGACGATTAACACAGTACACTAATGTTAAACATTTTTTATGACCTGTTTGTTAGTGTTAATTTGAATAGCACAGGTTAGTCTCCCTCGTCCAGATAAATGTAAAAAGTGTTATAATGAATTTGACAACAGAGGTCCAGCCGTCTGATAAAACTCCTTTTGAAGAGGCTCTAGATAAGACAGGTGAGTTTAATCCACAGAACAGTGATCTAATCACATAATATTTTATAATGTACCTAATATATAAAAATCTCGTGTCACAGTGTTTGTTATCGAACTCCTCCGAAACAGCTTCACTGATTTTTAGGATTTTTTTTGTATAGGTATATGTATTTGGTAGGTCTGAGAATAGGTCGTAGGGTAATAAATTAATATGGCAAAACAACGTTTGCTGAGTCAGCTAGTCTATACATAAAAATCCCGTGTCACAGTGTTTGTTATCGAACTCCTCTGAAACGACTTGACTGATTTTATGATTTTTTGTGTATGTTTGGTTGGTCTGAAAATAGCTCGTAGGCTAATTAATATGGCAAAGCAAGTATAATAGTAGGATTACTAGCTGACTAGGTTTGCCTTGTCAGCTAGTAATCCTACTATTCTACTAATATTATAAATGTAAAAGTTTGTAAAGATGTTTACTATCGTGGAGGTTTGAATATTTGGATGTTTCTTACTCAATCACGCAATAAAGGCTAAACGGATTTACATGAGCTTGGCGTACAGATAGACCCGAATTGAGACATAGCATACTTGATATCCCGGTAATGCGTTCCTGCGGGATAATATTTATTTTAAGTTTAATATAGATGGCGTTGTGCGAGCAAACGTTGTGTTTTAAAAGTAGAATAGTTGTACAAGAATCGTATAAACGGATTCTGTGGCGGTAATAAGTTCGCCGGGACAGCCAGTCTATAGTATAGATTGATGTTACTGAAATTCTCAATTCAGAAACATTAGATAAGGAAAAAAACTATCCGCTGAACGAAGCTCACTGTAGCTGGACATACCTGGATCTCTTCCCTGTCACGCACGCCAATCCTCTGTTTAATATAAGTACCTCCACACTATAAAATTTGCCTAATTTATAATAAAATTATACTCGCTTATCCGAATATATTAGAGAGATCTACGATATCGCCATAACGCACTGTTTTTGAGAGGTAGATATAAAAAACAAAAAAACACCCCACCAACCAGTGAACTGTCACTGGAGCGGTCATCATTCACATTTCAGTGCCTATTTTGTTCAGTAAAGTTTTGTGCCGATACCCCAAAACATAAAAATGAAAGTCGCAAGTCAACTAGCACACACGCCAAATGCTGAAAGTCACACTGTATTATATAATATTATTTACACAGAAAAACATTAAGGCCAGCCGGAATACCGCCGTTTAGCCAAAGTATTTTTCGCCAAATTTTACTTCCCAATAAACTTATGGCATCAGTTTCATTTCCCAAATGAAACTTTAGCAAGTTTTCATTTCGCATTTTATTCATTTGGTCAAATTATCATTTCGCATAATTTTACTGCGTCAAGTTTTATTAAGACAAACGTTTATTATCAGACACGAATTGTTACCAGAAAAGTGTGTTAGGTTAGAACTGCGACCCCCACAGACACGAACTGTTACCACAAAAGTGGGTTAGGTTAGGTTAGAACTGCGACCCCCACAGACACCTACTGTTACCAGAAAAGTGGGTTAGGTTAGGTTAGAACTGTGACCCCCCACAGACACCAACTGTTACCAGAAAAGTGGGTTAAGTTAGATTAGAACTGCGACCCAATTTTGACCAAGTATTTATTTGGTAAACAATAACTTGCCATAATAACTTTTGCTAACTGTTTATTTGCTTTAAGTTGTTTTGAGAAATGTTTTTTTGCCAAGTGATAATTTGCGGAAAATAGTTTGGGAAGTAATACTTTGGGAAACGATTTTTGGCAATACATTAGTAAACCATCTTGCTAAGAAGAAGAAAATGGTACGTTGCGAGTTGCGTTCGGAACGGCTTTTTTCCGTACGGGATTGCGGAGGCACCGGCTACCAAGCGGGTTTGCGTATCAAAAAAAATTTCGAACGGATGTACATATGTAATGTGGTAGGTCCATAGGTCCGTAGGTCCGAACGGGATTCTGATTGTGGGTGGCAGGCCTAACACTGATCTCCATAGTGCCTGACATAATAACGTTCAACTAAATTTCTGGTGTAAATGTGTAATGGCAGATCTACCTACTTCAACTGTCTGGCAGTGACAGACGGTCATATGAGGAAAGTACGTAACTTAGAAGAAAATACGTATAGAGCTCAAGCTCAAACGACTGTATCGCCAGTGACAGCTCTCAACTGATTCTTAGAGACGAACTGTAGGTACCTGCGTGACTCAGATTAAGAAAAAAAGTAGATAGCCTGCTCTACAATGTTCTAATTCGTGATCAAAAGGTACCGTCACATAGATTCTCATTTGGTGTTTCCAGGGTTCGGCCTGTACAACTTCCTGCACACGTTGCTGACCGGGCTGATCATCATATCCTTCGCCTGCATCGCTTATGGCACTACGATCCTGGTCCCTGCCAGCGCCTGCGAGCTTGGCACCACCACCGCCCAGCAGGGGGCGTTGGCGGCTGCGCCTTTTGTCGGTAAGTCCATGGAATAATAAGATCACAGATTGCTAGCGCATGCGAGTTCAGCACTTTTGCCAACACTGCCCAGCAGAGGGCGCTGGTTGCGATTTGAACCTAGAACCTTGCACGCGCTAGTTGACTCCGGCTATTCCCTTAATTAACTCATGTATTGAACTGATTTTAGTGTCAGACATCTTTCATGTAAAAAACCACATCTATATAGTCTTTAGTAGCTAGCATGTTATATCGTACACCGAACATTTATTCATGAGGAAACTATTGACATTTAATTTGAAATTTCAACGCGCATTTATTCATCATCAGGATCTCAAGTAAGCGTAAAGCAAGTTTATAATTGCCCGTATATCCGGCACTGCAGCGACAGGCATATTTAAGGTAGACTTCCGTGCATCGCGGCCGATCGCAGCCGCGCGCGATAGATCGCGTGCGAAGGAAACAGCGCCATAGTCATTGTATGAAAATGTATGGCGCTGTTTCCTTCGCACGCGATCTATCGCGCGCGGCTGCGATCGGCCGCGATGCACGGAAGTGTACCTTTAGAAGATTCAGGTACTATTGTAATAATTTCTTTGTTGTTTTTATTTTTGTGTTAACATGGGTCTTGCAACCTGAAATAAATGCATTTTATTTTATTTCTATAATCATGCTCTGAGCTATAAAAATGCTGAAATATACGCGTCCATTGCATGGATGGTAACATTTTTTATATGTTAACTAGCTGACTCAGCAACGTTGTTTTGCCAAATTAATTAGCCTACACCAATTCACAGACTTACCAAATACAAAAAAAAACATAAAAATCTCGTGTCACAATGTTTGTTGTCGAACTCGACACGTGTCACAGTAACACGAGATATTTACATATTAGGTAATGCGAAAAAAATGTTCTTGACACCGAACCACACCATTAAGAGTTTGTTTTGGCGTCAAAATTTATTCCTCGGATCGCTCGTTACTTTTTTATTAATAATTATTATTGTTGTTCGCTGGAATCGCTCGTAGCCCCGGCTACCTGAGTGATCTTAAACGATCACGAAGGTTAAGCAACACAGGGCGCGTTCAGTGCATGGATGGGTCGCCGTCTATGCCTAACGCTAGTGGCATTTGTCCGAGCGGTTCCGTGCTTCGCAAGGCACGTTAAGCTGTTGGTGCCGGCTGCCGTCGATAGATGGCAGTCGTTAAGCCAAGTCAGAGGCCTTAGGGCGGCTTGCCAACTTCTGACAGTAGACGAGCCACTAGTCTACAAGCCTCCACCAATCCGGACTTGGCCCCCGTGGTGGAGTATGGCCTATACCTTCCTCAGGGAAGAGACCCGTGCCCCTCGGTGGGGACATAATGTGTTGATGATGATTATTGTTGTTGTACACGATTGCTTTATTTACTAACGAAGGTGAGGATGACGCAGTGTCTGTTCTCTATTCCGCCAGGGTCCATAATCGGCGCGCTGTTATGGGGCTACCTGGGCGACACGCGCGGCCGACGCAACATGCTGATGCTCTCCATCACCGTCTCCGTCTTTTTGAACACCCTGGCCAGCATCTCCGTCAACTGGGTCATGATGATGGCGCTGCAGTTCTTCGCGACTCTGGCGTGAGTTAACACTTCGAATCACCGATGAAGCCCGCACAGCCTAAGACGCGTTAATGATACAACTAAAATAAACTTGAGAGCAACGGGTGGGCCAGTATAGTGAATTATGAAGACATTGATATCTCACCAATGCGGAATGCTAAAATAAAGACTACTTATTAAAAAAAAAACTACTTATTAAAATAAAGACTACTTATTAAAATAAAGACTACTTAAAAGGCATTTTCAGTTATCATTTGTAATGGTGTTTTAACGTATTTTCTTTAAGGTCTTCCATGAGCTGTAGGTTCATTGGTGAGATATCAAAGATTTCAACCCATCCATATTCATTGATCTCGAATAGCATCTGAGGCCATTGGCAAATTCATAGGATGGGTCCCTCCCAGTAAAAATAAAATATATATATTATGGTCTTTAGTTGTAGTATATATGGCCCAACTTTAATTGATTTGCAGTAGGTACTCATTTCATTGAATTTCATATCACTCATATATAAGCATTATACATAAGCAGCCTATATACGTCCCACTGTAGGGCACAGGCCTTCTCTCAGAGAGAGAGAGCATGAGCTTAATCACCACGCGTGTCCACCGCGGATTGGCGATTTCAAGCGCTGAGGTATGTGAATAGCTCAGACACTCAGGTTTCCTCACGATATTTTCCTTCACCGTTAGCGAGTAGTATTGCTACTATAACTTCACAAATGTACATAACTTAGAAAACCAAGTCATAGGTACATGCCCGCACTGGGGATCGAACCTGGGTCTCCCACTTCCGAGTCCCCGGTTCTACCCACTAGGCTACCACCGCTTATAATTGTAACAATTTTTTGTTAAAAATGTTAAGTTACTGAGCTCGTGGCCTCATAGTTCGGGGGCCCCCTCGGGTCGGGGGCCCGTGGCATTTTGCCAGCCCTGCCACCCTATAGTAAAGCGACTGTCAATCGTACACTCGTACCAATGTGACTTGATCAATCTTACGTATTCTGCAATTAATCTCAATTTATAAATGTAATGGTTAGATTAAATAAATTGTTTGTTTTAAATAAATCGTATTCCAACATTCATTGTTAGTCAGTAGGTAGGTATGGAAATAATGATCGGACAGGACATCGCTACTTAGCTAGCGTTAGCGTGTTGGTTTTAATTATCATTTGGATCCGTGTCGATACGAAATTATGCCTTAGTACATCTACAGCATATCAACCTTTACTTTACGTTAAGGATGACTTTGCAACAAAAATGCAAAGGTTGACCTGCTGTCGACTGTAAGTAAAAGTTACAATGTTTAAAAAGTTAAGTATTTTGTTTTATATTAAGTTTACAAGGTATGGTTTGTTACGTTGTTGGTTGTTTATTTGGGCTAAAATTCTAATGCATTTATTTTGTAGAGAGAACACCTCATTTGCGTTTTTTAAACTTGGTATCCAGTGATTATAATAATTATTTTTATTATTATTTCATTTTTTTACGTAGCCTATATTCGTCCTACTGCAGGGCACAGGTATTCTCTCAAAGAGATAGTATGGGCTTAATCACCACGCGTGCCGTGCCCGGTATGTGAACACTTCAGACGCTCAGGTTTCCTCACGATGCTTTCCAGTTCGGGACGCTTGTTAAGGATACGTTACCGATTACCAAGTTACGATTCGTTAAATATAGGAACCGGGCATTAGTAACAATAGTGTGAAACGTCTCCTAACAGGAACGTTGTAAGACATATTGATCGCACACAAGTCTGCTGCAGCGAGAAAGGCTGCATCTTAGGCCTGAAACACACAGAAAGGACTAGAGGCGAGAACGCGGATATGACGTATCGCCTTTCCCGTTCACTTTCGTACAAAATGTACTGAAGGGACGGGACGAAGCCCACCCAGAAGAGACGAGGCGAGGGCGCGAACTCTATGCAGCGCGTCGCGTCTTTTCCGCGCCCTCGCCTCACGTCCCTTCTGTGTGGCCAGGGCCTTAGCGAAAATTCTTGCATGTAAAAAAATTCTTGCATGTTGCAATAAAGCATCCTTAAAACTACTATTTTACAATGTCCGAGCGATTCGGATGCCTGGAGTAAAAGAAGCCTGTCTGACACTTACTCCAGGCATCCGAATTGGCACTTTCTCTATTCTTAGATTGTTTTCAGGGCATCCGGCAAATACACTCTGTCCATAACGCTGCTGAGTGAGAGTGTGCCCCTGGCCAGACGTAACCTAATGATGCTGCTGGTGGCCAGCATCTTCCTTCTCTCACAGGGGATCATGGCGGGTAAGCTGCCAGGGGGCGAGTCGCTTAAATCCATAGCGTGAAACAGTACCTAATTGTTTAATTGAAACTATTGATTAGTCTAATGTGTGTATTATTTAGACTCTAGGATCAATTCAATAAAATCCGTGATACGCGCGTGAAATTAGAATTGGGTATTTCACAAAATATCAAATGAGTTAAGTACTTTTAAAACGGAATTTTGTATGAAAATACTGGCTTATGACGTCACATTTCAGAGCACTCTTTTTATGTTTAATCTATTTAAAAATTGTAATAACTAGGAATTGACTAAAAGACATACTATTTCCGAGATATTTAGTAATTTTTGTTTTAATCGAGCATATGAAATAATTTAACTAGTAATTGACTAAAAGACATACTATTTCCGAGATATTTTGTAATTTTTGTTTTAATCGAGCATATGAAATAATTTATTGTTGATCGTGTCAAATACCGTATTTATCCAGCAGTGAATATCATGGCTGGTCGAAATGATTGACGTGATTACATTTCCTATTCCAGTTCTAGCCATACCGATCATCCCGCTCAGCTTCTCGTACCACATACCAGCGCTGGGCATCTACTGGAACTCATGGCGGACCGTGGTAGTGGTCTACTCGGTGCCCGGCGTCATCAGCGTGCTATGTCTCTTCTTCTTCCAGGAAAGCCCCAAGTTTCTGCTCTTGAAGGGCAAGGATCAGAGAGCATTAGAGGTGCTGAGGGTCATCTATAGAGTTAATAAGCGGTCGGGAGAGCTGCAGGTGAGGTCACGCTCGGCATTTTTTTTAATGTAGCCTATGTACATCCCATTGCTGGGTACAGACCTTCTCTCAGAGAGAGAGTACGGGCTTTATTACTACAAGTGCCCACCGCGGATTGTCAATTTCAAGCGCTGAGGCATACCTGTGAATACTGTAGGCACGGCCGGACTTAGGGGAGGGCAGACGGGGCTACTGCCCTGGGGCCTCCACAAAGAAAGGGCCCCCACAAAAGGCTAATATGTACTATCATTAAGCGCCAATCTTTTATGAGTACTTATAACGTCTGTTTGTTTTTCAAATTAAAAAAAAAATTCGTCGTATTCATTGTAGTTTTTGTTTCGTATTTTTTATTTGGGAATAATTAGGGCCTCCGCTCCTTCGCTGCCCTAGGGCCTCCAGACCTCAAAATCCGGCTCTGACTGTTTCTTCGGCATGATTAAAATTAGGTCTTGCACTGATGATGTAGGAGTAGCTTTTCTGAATAACTGACTGGGAAAATGGATGTCTATGGAGATAAACAGCTTTCTCTAGTGGATTTGCACCAGTGATTGGCGACTTTCGTCTAACAATGGATAAAAATGATGGTCTCTAAACGTTAACGGGTAGCCAGCTAGACATGCTCGTATGATTTCCTAAAACGCGATACTCTAACTCCTAAACAACCGATTCTGAAATATTCCAGGTGAAGGGCCTTATTCCCGAACAGACGCAAGCAGCTAATGGGAAGCCGAAGGCCAGAGACCAGATCATCCCGCTGTTTCGGTCTCCATTGTTAAAATACACCGTCATCGTAGCGGCCCTCTTCATCTTCAAACAGTTGAGTGAAACAATTGTGTTTTTGCTAGTAGATTTGATCAGGGGTCACAGAAAACACGTTAAATGTTTAGCTAAGAATTTAAAAAGTCACATAGTAATATATTAAACGGGTCTAACCGCGACTATTTGTCAGGTAAAAAATTACCTTTGGTCCCCTGGCAACATTAAAAAAGACTATTTCAAAAGTCACATTAAAAAAAGTTCACAGATTGTAGTTAATAGTTCAAAGAATCTTAGTAGAACCTTGTTTGGAGCTGACAGGTTTCGATCAACAATGTTATGACAAAGTACGGAGATATCAAGCTCGTTACAAAATTCATTGAGCGGTTTTTCCGTACAATAACCCCGGTAGCATGAGTCCCTATCCCGGGCGCGAGAAGTAGAGAAAGAATCGCACCATGCTGGGGATGCTTAGTGTCTGAGAGCGGGATGATGCGAGGTTTTTTCCAGTGTTCGAGCACGGCA
This sequence comes from Yponomeuta malinellus, assembly GCA_947308005.1. Classification (NCBI taxonomy): domain Eukaryota; kingdom Metazoa; phylum Arthropoda; class Insecta; order Lepidoptera; family Yponomeutidae; genus Yponomeuta; species Yponomeuta malinellus. Next base: position 18,807,831 of record OX371003.1, read on the forward strand.
TATGATAAAAGGGGCTGATAAAAAGGGCTGGTGTTCTTCTTTGTCACTACTACTTCGTATGATTAGATCCACATCCAAGAAGAATTTAAGTACTAAGCTTAGTGTCGATAATCCTCAAAACTTTTTTTCCCAGGGTGAACGCGTTCGCGGTATGGTTGCCGCGAATTGCTGACCAGTTCGTGACGGTGCTGCAGACGGGGGAGGGATCCAACATGACTCTATGTGGCATCATCAAGGCTTCTCTGGACACTCCGCTGGACGTAAGTGTAACCACCTTGGTGGTCCTGTTTGCGTTCCTTAAAATATATTGCGATTCTTAAAGTGGGTTTTGCAGATCCAGGAGTTTTGTGGGAAAGGGAAACCTTCGTCGTTTCGACCAATACGCGAGAGAAAAATTTTATCTTTTTTGTGCATCTCTTGTCAACTTGGTGTTCGTCACTGCTTAGCGAGAGGCAATGAATTCCGGCAGTCAAGTACTATTGTTTTTCGAAATTTTACAAAAATACCTACAACATCGCAATTTGTGGCGAACATAAAACTGTTTTTTGTACTGAGTGGGCGAAAAAAGGTACCTATTTTTATTTCTAATGTCTACAGTTTAAGTTTGTCTTTACATTGAACAACAATTTTTTTAAATTACTGTTATAACGAGAATGTCGGTTTTGAAGAAACGCGTGCCATTTTGAACAGAAATAAAAATAAATAAGAGTAGTGATAAATAACAACAAATTATTTTATTAAAAACTATGAAATATGCCTGATATCTCAGGGCAATAAGGGTACCAAAAACAAAAAAGTTTTATTTAAAAATGAATACTTCAAAAATGGTCGTCGAAATGACGTATGGTTAGGTGACATGGGGTCCGTGAGAGGGTTAGGTGACTAGGGTTAATCACATTTGTCTCTAAATCGTTGGATTATTTTGATTGTCAAATAATTTCGCAGCTACATGGCAGTACCTTTAAAAGTTTTAAGCTTGAATTGAAGTCAAACCTATCATACACTCTACTTATAGAAGTATTGCGTATCTGTCTGACTTCGATTATATAGAGTCGACTATGATATGATAGCTATAGCTACTACTAACCCTTTTGAACGTTTGAGTTAGAAAATAACGAGACGATGACTGCTCTAACTATATCGAGCTTCAAGTATGAATTGTTCATTCTCTACTGGCATCAAAATAAGTATTTTCATTCGTACTTCATTCAGAATGCGAATAATATCACAATTAATGTCTGATAGTTAATTATTATGCAAGATCTATCGCTCCCAACAACATAGCAAATTATATCAGAAGAAAAGATATAAATACTACACTGGTTTAATCACGATGCGAGCCAGCGCGGATGTCGATTTTATAATGCATAATTTTAACTTAAATTATTTTTTCAGCCCGACGCAGTGCCGTGTGCTCTCAACGAGTTTGCTTTACTGATGGTGCTGGCTGTCGCCGGATTCCAGTCGGTCGTGAACCTTTTCATTAGTTTAGTAAGCCCTTTCTTGAATTATGTTTCTCGACAAATCATGAACTGATCGCACATTGGCTCCAGGATATAAACCTGCCGTAGGGACCAATTGCACGTTGGACCATACCAGTTAACTGAACATCGTTGGACGAGTATTCATTCGCACAACGGCCTTGATGAAAAGTATGAAACTACCAGTCAGATGATGTCGTGTCGTTACGGTTATCGTCCAGTGCGAAACCGACAAATATGGCTATGACAAATGGAAAGGTCTTTTTTTTAAACCACCTCCACACTTGCTAATGCACCTACAAACATGTCATCAGATATGTGCAGGTTTCCCTCCGATATTTAATCATATGTAGCTTTCGCTGCAGTTCACAATATAAACTTATTTAAACATAAATTGTATTACCACTGTAAGGCACAAACCTTTTCTCAAAAAGAGTTAGGCATACGTATGGGATTAATCATCACAGGTGTTCACCGTGGACTAGGTCTACATACTGTAACGTAATCGTATTTCAGGTGGTAGACAAAACCGGCCGACGGAACATGGTGATAGGTTCCACGGCTATCATCGGGCTGAGCGGTGTGGTCGTGAACCTGGTCCCCAACGCCGTGGGCTCGGCAGTCTTTTTCGCCGTCTACCTGCTAGGGATCATGACGGTCGGCCTCTACACCGCCATGTGCGTCGCTCTCTTCCCTACTCACCTCAGGTAACGTTAGGACTAGGAACTTAGCTCTCGTTCTATAATTCAAATTATACTTGGAGCTGCTAATCCAATCAGGCGGTACCTTAATGCTGAAGATTGTGGCCGCTGTGACTGGGTCGGGTGTAGAGGGTTCTGCATCTAGCCCTGATTCTTGTATGAAGACCGCTTGGTACAATTTTAGTGAAGAGGCTTGATGATCTACCACCGGTGTCAGAGTCAAACAAGCATTGTAATTGTAATGTAATTGAATCAACTTTGTACATAATAATAAATTGAAATACTTAGGTTATTTATAAGTTATTTATTAGGAATATTTTAGAAATAAATAAAATCATTCATTCATCTGGTAGGTACTTTATTAGCTTCGAGCTTAACACTACTAAATACGAAGTAGGAAGTAATATTATGGAGATTTAAACTATTGGTACTGGTAACGATATACTAATTATAACAGCGCTTAATTCGATCGGTGAAAGATAGATTGCTAAAAGAGAAATAAATTAATAACAGATAGTGATCACTGTACTATGAATAAGAATGATCAGGAAAAAGGCGACCTTGAAGAGAGCAGCACGATACCAGAGCGCTATTGCAGTTCTTGGAAAGAGATTTATATTTATATTTATATATTTTATTGACACAGCCAACAGGTATTAAGCACAAAAATACAGAGTTCTTATGCTATGTGGTTCTTGTCTAGCCTAATACCCAATAACCCAAGAGATAATTGGTGGAGTCTAAAACAGGTGACTTATTAAAGAAGATTCACCGAAAGTCACGATACTATTACTATTATACCTATTTATTTACGCTATGTGCAAAGAACTTTGTGGATGGCCTACTACAGTGTTAGTCCCTAGCTTTTTACTGGAGTTCGTTACATGTGTCGAATTATAACAAAGACTATACAAGGCCTCATCATCATCATCATCATTTAGTCAGCCACAAGAAGTCCACTGCTGGACATAGGCCTCCTCCATGGATTACCAAAAAGACTGTTTGGAAGCGGCCTGCATCCAGCGTCTTCCTGCCACTTGGATGAGGTCTACAAGTAGGTAATTAGACTCGACTTCACAGGAACATTCAGTGCCAACGATGTTTTCAGAGCCATGGCGGTGTCAATAACGTTGACCGGAGGGCGCATAGCCACATTCGCCTCCATCCAGATCCTGAACGTCATGCTGGAGAGCAGCTGCGAAGCTGGCTTCTACGTCTTCGCTTCGATATTTACTTGTAAGTCACATGTACGGTCTTCTTTCAGAATTAGACTTTTGGGTTTTGGTAAGCGATTTTTCGCAATTTTAACATAGGTAACCTTTTAGCATCACCTCTTTCACTCACAACTTTCGCTAAATGGCGCAAATAGTGCAGAGGATCCATTTAAGTGCCCAATTTTAAAGGTTTTAAGAGGTTTGTCACGATGGTGGCTAGTGGCAAATCATCAAGTCGTGGTCTCTGCTTGCCCCTCCAGGATACAGGGGTGATGTTTTGTAGGTTTTGATGGTTCAACGTGGCAACTAAATTCAGACCAAATCAAAAGAAGCTACGTATAGTAGACTAGAATCTAACAGTCTTATTTATAAAAAGTCGATTTCACTAAAACACTCTTGAAACAGAGCTAAAGCCAGCTTATGAGAGGAGTTCATGTTCCTGTAAATAATAGGGGTTAAAGTATGAAATTGCCGTTTTATTGCAATAGGTTCTTTGAATTGACATAGAATCTTCATGGTTTGAGGTTTTCGAATGAAACTTTTTTCAAATGGTTTCTATGATGTTCTATTTTTGAAAAATGTGAAAAATTTGAATATCGACTTTCAATTGTTTTTGTTATTCAATTTAGACAAGAAAGATGGATACTGCGAAAATTCGAGTGATTATGAGGCACCCATTTTTCGTATTTTTTATTTTATTGATTTGACGCAAGTGAGTCAATATTGTGGGTAAGGTAACGTTAAACCATGCCGCTAATTCCTGGGTAGTTTGACTAGGGTCGGCTTCCACTATCTCTCTTAATTCATCGTTATTGACCTGTCTCGTTCTTTAAGTCGAAATTTCCATCACGAAAGCGTTTAAACCAAAATCGCACGGTGCGTTCATTAGTAGACCCCTGTCCAAACGCAGCATTGATATTGCGGACTGTTTCCGCCGCGTTAGTTCCGCGTCGGAACTCGTATTCAAAAATCACTCGAATTTTTGCAGTATCCATCTTTCTTGTCTAAATTGAATAACAAAAACAATTGAAAGTCGATATTCAAATGTTTCACATTTTTTAAAAAAAGAACATCATAGAAACCATTTGAAAAAAGTTTCATTCGAAAACCTCAAACCATGAAGATTCTATGTCAATTCAAAGAACCTATTGCAATAAAACGGCAATTTCATACTTTAACCCCTAATATTAAATTCTAATGATTTTATCTATGAATCCCACTAGGTGGCGCCGTACATTTGCACAAATGGCCTCAGTCTGGGTGTACCGGTATTTTCATGTTTGTGACGTCCTTGCCTGGTTGCCATCGCGCAGGGTATCCTAGTTTGGGACCAGTCGAGTGGTTGTGTTGTGTGGAAGTTATTATTGTTATTATTATTATGTACATAGGTACTACTGTTATTTCATTCTTATTATTTTGTGTATGGAACAGTAATTTGTTATTATTTTACATGAACATGTAAATGTGTAAAAGAAACGATTTGTGTAACATGATAAATAATCTTTTTCAATCTAATATTATATAAAAAATATACAGTGTTTGTTATCGAACCCCTCCGAAACGGCTTTACCGATCTTCATGATTGTTTTTTTGTGTATATTTCGTAGGTCTGAGAGTAAGTCGTAGGCTACTTAATAAGGCAAAACGACGGCGACTGTTTGCCGAATCAGCTAGTACTGCGGAACAGTAGAACGCTAACTTCTCACTCGGGAGGCCGTTGAATGCCTTTGTTTTCTAAGTTACGGTACATTTGTGAAGTTGCTACCACTCGCTAAGGAAGGAAGGAAATTTTCGTGAAGGAAAACATCGTGAGGAAATCTGAGTATCTGGGGTATACACACAACTCAGCGCTTGAAATTGCCAATCCGCAGTGGGCCCGATTGGTGATTAGACCCATACTCTCTCTCTCTCTCTCTCTCTCTCTCTCTCTCTCTCTCTCTCTCTCTGAGAGAAGGCCTGTGCCCTGCAGTAGGACACATCAAAAAACGACCTTAAGTTTCGTTCTTTCTATTCTTTAATTTTTTCCACAGCTTCGGCAGTAATAGCAGCATTCCTGCCCGATGATCGGCTGCTGAAGAAAACCGCACCTGAAGATAAGCAGCAGGAGTCGGACAAAGGGCCCGATACTACCAATTTGTAAAATCTTCTTCTTAGCGTATCGATCTTCAAGGCTGGACTTGAGTTTGTCATCGTAGTGAAAGGATTTGCCAATCAGCGTGACAGACTCGCTGATTGTTGCCCAGGGTGCGCCAGACTTACGGGCACAGTGAGTACGTCAGTCGGGAAGGGTCCTTTTCCTTTCCTTACCCAGTCCCAAGGTGATTGGGACTGGGACAGGAAACTAGTGATGTTCTGGTGAAGACGGAGATGGAAATTTGAGAACTTCAAATTTTAAAGCATCGAATTAAGTAGGGTAAATTATGGTTATAAGGGACTTGTTTATTTTCTCCCGTTTCCCCACTAAAAGTTGAAAAATAAATTAAATAAAAGTAAAACCGACTACAAAACACTAGGTAGGTACTAAATAATATAAAAGAATACCTTTAAATTAGAAGTATGTATGCATGTAGGTATTGTAGAAATATAATTTGTAGTCGGTGCCCAGTTCATGACCAGGACATATATTTTGGGCACCGACTGCTAATTATACTTCTACAATACCTATATGTATACATACTTCTAATTTGAAGGAATTCTTTTAAATTATTTCAAACTTTTTAGCATTGTAGGGTTTTGAAGTCGGTTTATATTTTTAACTATCTATTCCCACTGTTAGTTTGAACAGATCTCTTTTTCTCTGTAGATTTAGCACCTCAAGAAGATCTTATAGAAACAGGTATGGTGCTATTTATAAAAGTGCAATTCCACTAACACACTCCTCAAATGCAGCTTAAATAATCTGTGGTACGGGGTAATACCAACTTAAGCTACTTTTGAAGAGTGTTTCAGGAATCGTGTTTTCTAGTTGACGAAAGTGTATCTTTGAAGAAGGTATCTAATCATATCTAATGTATTTTTTCTCTACGACATACTATATCACAAGCATTACCTATCTAATACAGGGATGGCGATAGACGTGGCCATAGACGTGCCATCAAATAATTTTTTGACTTAGAGATTAATGGGAAACTAAATATTATCTACTCAAATCTCATCATTTACTAACAAAGAAAAACGCACTACAAGTATAATAGTGATAATTGCGCGACCGTTCGTTGCTCTTCCTAGTGAACTTCGTTATTTTCTCAATCGTTGTGCGTGCCCATAATATTTTGTCACGTGCCATCAATGGCACGCATGCAACTGGTTTGCCATCCCTGACCTAATATCATTCAAACCTATGGCGGCTCTTTGGTGTCAAACACCCGTATTCCAAGACATTTCTCAGTCTCCTCGACTCAATACTCAACGGGAGGTGCAGTCGAGGAGAGAGTGGTTGCATATCTTTGAGGTAGTATTATCAGTCAGTATTTCGAGTGTACTCCAGTGAGAACTTGGTTTTTTAGGTTGGCAATGGCGATGTGTTTTTGAGAGACCCATTTAGAGGCTAAATAATAGAAATCACTATTAAAATAATGACTCGTGTAAAAAAATTTTATTGTAAGGCAGTTCATCATCAGCCGTTTGACGCCTACTGCAGGACATAGGCCTCCTTCGTGGTTTTCATAACCACGAAGGGTATTGCCATAATCGCCACGCTTGGCAGGCGGGTTGGCAATCGCAGTATGCGGTTGGAATCTCAGGAAGACGCTGCTGCCCGTCTCCTGGTAATTGATTTCCTTAGTCGCCTTCTACGACATCCACGGAAGGAAATGGAGTGAGTTGTAAAGCAGTTATAATGTTTTATTTTATAAAATATCCCATAACAATTTAATATACACAGTGCCAGCGATGCACACAAAATAGTTTCCGTCACTATAAAACATATTACATCTTAAAATACATCGTCAATATTATGCATAAGTCAGATCAACCTCTTTTATTACGGGCAACAAATCCTGAACGACTGCAATCGTCTTACTGTCAAATTAGTATGAAATTAGTATGGAAGGATTTGGGCCCAAATACATCGGTACACAATATATTTAGCTAATACGGCTCTCTGTGTTGGTGAGTTGAAGGAGTTTAACAGTCTTATGATTCCTCTAAAACACTCCTCAGATGCAGTTTAAATAATCCGTGGTTACCCTTAGCAAATATGAGTTCGCCGAACAAACTATCAGAGCGCTTCGCGAAACCTGCGATTCCGCGTCGCGCGTCTCGCTCGTTCATAGAGAGTTCCATAGTTAGTAAGTGTGTGAGGGAGCAAGATTGCGTTGATATAATTATATCTGGGATATATCAATGTAGGTAACACAGACAGTAATTGAGGTTGACCGTATGTGTGTCATATCATATCTCGCTCGTACCCGAGATACCCTAGTTTAGAAATAAGAGACATATCGATGAGACAGGATACCCACAGCAGTATTTAGAAATAGAAATCTACAACCTGGTATCGGTTTATCTTGTAAATAGGGTGAGATCTCAGCATCATTATAGGAAGTAAGGAAAATGTTCATTTTGTAAATAAAGTAAGTGTCATAAAACTTTGAAATAATTTATTAAATTCTTAATCTACTTAAGTACTTATTTATAGCTAAAATTGGAATTCAGGTACAAAAGCACATTCTAACTCTTACAATATAACAGTCTTGAACATCAGTAGTATACAGTATGTAACTAAATTCCCATTTACACCTTAAAATAAGCGGTTCCACTCGTCAATACAAGCAATTTTCTATGCAATATATACTAAAATTACCTGCGGCATGGCTATGAAATAGCTGATATTTATTCACAATTTCGAAGTTTTCCTCATAGTAAAAGTTGTTGAAGATCCCAGGAAACTTATGAAAGCATTCTAGATGTAATAATACAGACGCGTGCTTAAAATTAGCCCAAAAGATCACCACCGAGAAGGTTCTAAGACGTGTTAACAAGAAGCGCGAGCTTTGGAATATTATCCAAAGGAGAAAGATTACATACTTGGGACATATATTCCGACACCCAATATATAGCCAGACAAATCAGAATGATGGGAAAGGACGCGTAGGCCGGAGAAAGAAATCCTTGTTGAAAAACCTACGGGTGTGGACTAGAAACGTGAGTGCTGCCGAGCTCTTCCGCCTTGCGAGAGACAGAGATAAATATGCGGAGTTAACTGCTAACCCTCGTTAGTCGGAGAGGCACCTTAAGAAGAAGAAAAGTTGTTCGTATTGACGAGTAGAATTCCCCATTTTCAGATGTATTTGGGGTTTTGTTACACGCTTTATTATTACTCTTACAGTCCATCAACACCCATACAATCCTCATTTTCTCTATGTATACATACACATTCACGCCAGTACCCTGGAAGGGTAGGCAGGGCTCGAGTTTTCCACTTGCCACGTTCTTACACTTAGTAGCTGCTGAGTTGGTATTTAATTCTGTCGCTTATCCTTCGGCAGAAACCACGTAAAGACTATGGCACCTGGAAAAGAAACATGGGACACGTTAATTTGACCTTTCCGCTCACAATGTCTGTATTTATTGCGCCAAGTTTGACCTTCTTAAATAACACTTTAACATCTATTGAAATTGACTTTAAGGTTGGCCTGTACTCCGCGTTAGGCCCCCAAATTCTAGCAGTGTGTTTGTTTATCAAGTGTAACAGGGAAATAGTAAATCAATATGTTCTTGCTATCCGTTTGTCTGGCCGCATGTTATTTTCCTATTTTTGTATGAATAAATAGACTAAGTAATGTTCATCATTGCATCTTGTTGATTGCACTCGTGGGATCTTATTAACAAGATACACTTACAAAGTAATGTAATACTTAAGATGATTTAAGAAAACATGGTCAGATAATGTCAAAGACGTCGTTTTATTTTCGCTGCCTATTGATCCACTAAACTAGACCTGCAGGCAACAGCTAACATTTTACATTGACATTCAACAATCTGAATGTTAATTCTTAACGTTGAAATATTTTATTTTTATTTTTGAATAAACATAATTGGAAACATACTTGTAAGCAGGAGCGCCCACCCGTAGAAGGTGGCCTGGCAGTTGACGGAGAGCAGGGCTCCGATGGCGTTTACACCGAAGAACGCGCTGGAGCGCCCCACCATTACGGACAGACAGGACGCCATACCCCTTAAAGAGAGAATAACGCCTTAAAATGCAAGCAGCTTTGTGCAGTACAGGGCACGGGAGTCAGAGAAATCCCCCTAATCGTCAATGCTCATCAAGCTATGCTTACCCAGCATTTATGGCAAAAAGCTGCTTCTCTACAAATCAGAGAATTTTGTGCTTGTTTTTCTTTTTTTGGGTCTTTAAATTGTCGCTAGTAACAAGTGGGTTAACTATAAACCTTTATTGTCAATGTCATTCATTATTGATGATGTACTAAAAACTATATTCCAGAAAGGTAGTCAAATATGGGGGGTTGAACAATTATTGACTACATCAACGACTGTCAACATTATAACTTTCTCGCGTGTACTAGGTAGTGGTTTGGTAAATGTCAAATTGGATGAACCAATGGAAATAATGAGTTGTAAACTACATATTAAGATGGAAATAATAAGTTGTAAACTACATATTAAGACAATCTATGGCGTAATGAATTACATTCTACATAGATAGATTATATATAGTACTGACTCTGTAAACGTTGTTTTGCCATATTAATTAGCCTACAACCTATTCTCAGACCTACCAAATACCAACAAAATTTCATAAAAACCGGTGAAGCCGTTTCGGAAGAGTGCAATAACATACACTGTGATACGAGATTTTTATTAAATTAAATTAGATGCGCTCACCTCAAAGACGTAGGATACAGCTCCACAAAATAGACGCTCAGTATACCCATCGAAAGGGCGCACATCAGGAAAAAGAAGAAGAATATCGCTCCGGCGATCGGCACACTGACGAGGTTGATCATCAGAGCTGATGCCGTGGAGGCGCTGAGGATGCACAACATTGCCAGGCGCTTCCTGGAGCCAGCAATCAGGGAGAGCACCAGATTAGCAGAAGAACAGAGAGCTCCATACGTTATGGCTGAGAGGAGGGTCGTGTCTTGGATTGTGTCGTTGCAAATTTCTGCAATGGCTTCCACCTGGGAATTGAGAAGAGGTTAAATAAATATTCTGTTATTAGTGGTGGTAACGTATCAATAGAACGCTTTTGTCAGATTCCAGAAGCACGGCATTTGGTTACGGCAAGTACATCGTGTGAAGGAAAACATCGAGATGAAATCCGAATGTCAGAAGTGTTCACATAAAGGCACCTCAACGCTTGTACTCGTAAATCCGCGGTGGATGGGCGTGGTGATTAAACCTATATTTTCTCTCTCTGAGAGAAGGAAGGGACGTATATAAGCTGCTATTGTTAATGTATGTTCCGTTTGTTGCTTTGCAATCCACTACTCTCTGAGTATTACTTAAAGTATCTCTTTCACTTATCTGGATTACATTATGTACTATCTTATTAACGTTCTTTACTTCCACTTGTGAATTATCTCGTAATAGAGCATTGAGGTCGTTGCCTCATAGAGTCGTCATGAAGCCTTGTCTACATAGATAACACAATCAAAGGATTACTTAGTGATTTCAAATTCGGAGATGTTTTCCCCGTCTCCAGTGTTAGTATGATAAGTTATGATTGTCATACTAACAGTTCCATTGATAGAGGGTGCAATCACGTCAGTAGATGTTCCGATGACGGTGCAGAGGTTCATGCCCTCGCCACCGCCGGCCTCCAGCACCGAGAACAGATTGTTCATGATGTACGGGAGCCACAGAATGAAGCCGCTTCCACTACAAAAAATAATTAGTCTGTTGAAAAGATGAAGTGACAGTGGGCTATTCACATCAGCGTGCTGAAGAACTGACCATTACCGTTTCTACTAGGCATCAGAGGAAATGCACTAGAGTGGCTAAAATCTTACCTTTGTAATAGAAAACAGTACATAGAAATAGAATTCATAGATAAACAAACAAATGAAATAAAAAACGAAATTTCCCTCCTAGAAACAACAAATTGGTCGATACCCCAAGGTAGCGTAATTGGGTGTGTTCTTTTTATCATATACATCAACGACTTACCAGCTATATGTAACACGTATTCTATCTTATTCGCAGATGATGTCTCTTTGCTATTCAAATGCCCTAAAAGTAATGACCGGGAAAATGACTCAAATATAATAGAAACTTTTAACAAAATAAAACTTTGGCTCTCCCACCACAACCTCGAAATGAACAATAAAAAAACAAAAATAATACAGTTTAAACCCTACCAAAAACAAGAAATTTACTTAAAATCAATTACGAATTCCCTAAATATTGAAGAAGTAAATGAATTTACCCTGCTGGGAGTAACGCTAGATACGCATTTAAACTGGAAAAAACATATCGAGAAAACCAAATCAAAACTAGCCCAGTTTACATTCGCGCTTAGGGTATTAAAATGTAACACCAGAAAAGATTGCGCCTTATCTGCATATTACGCCTATGCATATGCTTGGCTGAGGTACGCAATAATTTTATGGGGCCACAGTACTGATGCTCAGGATTTGTTTATACTACAAAAGAAATGTCTACGCATTATTGTGAACATCGCACAACGACAGAGCTGTAAACCCTACTTTATACAAGAAAATATACTTACCTTACCGTCAATATATATTCTAGAAGCCGCTCTATTTGTACACAAAAATATGAATCTCTTCGAGCAAAATAAAAATGAACGTCGTAAAAACAAATTGGTCCTTCCCCCACCCAAATTAGAAATTTTCAAGAATAGCCCACAGTATAGATGCATACTCATTTACAATAAACTACCGGACAGTCTTAAAAATGAAAAAAAATACACAAGATTTAACATTCTACTTAAAAATCTACTAATGAAAAAGTGCTATTACTCCTTAGATGAATATATAGGTGATAAAGAATTATAAAAACCTAGGTATAAAAAGAAAACTAGCTTAATATCTTAGCTGTAAATTTTGATTTATTTAAGTACATGCATGTTCTACAATTGTATAGGCCACACATGTCAATCTGCTATACCCTTACAGGGTTCATGTTCAACTAGTTAAGTAACTTCTGTATCTTTTCGAGATTGTTCATGAAATGCATTGAATAAATGAAATGAAATGAAATACTGGTGGCTGGGTGGCATACATTACTGTATGGTACCCGGCTGCCTTCGACTCTATTGCCTCACATGTTCTCTTCACGATTGTTTTGTTTTTATTTTTGTCTTTTTTACTTTGTGTTTCTGTGACAATTTGAATAAATGTCTTTCTCCTTTCTATTACAATCATAACGTCAGTAAGTCTGTAATAATAATAATAATAAATAAATATGATAGAGATCAGTGTACTTACGTCATGTAAATAACGATGACCAAATAGAACAAGAGCAAAGTCCTCTTCAACAATGGTCGCCGGAACAGGGGCGCCGTTTGGTGCCAGATGGCGTCCATGAACGAACAGCCGGCCACCGATGCATAGTGCTCTTCACCTTCATCTAGCAGTTTCTTCACCTGCATGTGTCAAGGTCTCTTATTTAGTCTCCCCTGGGTACGGTACTTAACTTCCTCAGTCCTGACCTTGAAAATAACAATTGTTTTAAATTGTTATTTTCAAGGTCTGGACTGAGGAGGTTAAGAGCTAAAGTGACAGGACATCTTAGTCGAAAAAGTGAGATCCAAAAACAATAATTTTCTTTATCTATCACATTTATACCTATTTTAAATTAATGTAATGATCGTAAAATAAAGAATATAGGTACTTTAACTAAAGTATAAACTAAGTTTGCCTAAAAAATCTTAAGCTCACCGGAAAGGCATCGGCCTTCTGGCCAGTATTGCACGCGTATATGCTCCTCAAAACTTTAAGAGCTTCCTCGTGCCGGCCGCGACTGGCGAGGAACTTGGGGCTCTCGTGGAACAGCTGTAGTAGGGCAGCGCTGGCGGCACAGGGCAAGGCCAGGGCAAACACCAGCAGCCGCCAGGGACGGAACACGATGTTCAGGAACTCGATGGGGTACGCGAACTCGAGGGGCAGGATCGGGTAGGCGAACACTGGAAAGGAATCGGTGAAGTCGGGTTAAGTGTTTTGGTATCGTAGTCAATGTAGCTGACCAAGGCTGAATAAGATGGTTTTTGGCTGGATGAGGCTGCAAGGATCGGATCGGACCTTCATGCGGTAAGAAAGAGTTGCCGTTGGACGATACATGATGTCAGGTCCCTGGATAAACTACACAATACCTACCGTCCTAATCCACAACATTATACTTTTATTATTAACTTTAATAATTATCAACTTTTTCATAGTGAGCAATTCGGTTTCACGCAAGGGCGGTCTACGACGGATGCTGGTGTCACATTAGTTAAACATATATTTAGTGCATGGGAGGATCGGAAGGATGCTATAGGTGTTTTCTGTGACTTGTCGAAGGCATTTGACTGCGTAGACCATAAAACACTTCTCTTAAAATTAAAACACTACGGAGTGAATGGGAGGAGCTTAAAACTTATGAGATCATATTTAGAAGGGAGGGTTCAAAAAGCTGACATAAATAGGACTAAATCATCCGGGTCGGAGGTTAAGATGGGAGTGCCACAGGGATCTATTTTGGGGCCGTTCCTTTTCCTCGTATATGTAAATGATTTGCCGTTCATGGTTCAAAATATGTCAGAGATAGTATTGTTTGCAGATGACACGTCACTTATTTTTAAGATTAAGAGACAAGAAAATGACCTTGCGGGTACAAATAATGCTCTCTCTAAGGTACTATATTGGTTTACTTCTAATAACTTATTATTAAATTCAAAAAAGACAAAATGTATAAAATTTACACTACCAAATGTCAAAATGGTTGACAGCAATGTTATATTGGGGAATGATAAACTAGACCTTGTAGAAGAAACTGTATTTCTGGGTATCACAATTGATGCAAAGCTTCAATGGGGTCCTCATATAGGAAAATTGGCAAATAGGCTCAGTTCTGCAGCATACGCAGTTAAAAGAATCCGGGAACTAACTGATGTCGCAACTGCTAGGCTTGTTTATTTTAGTTACTTCCATAGTATTATGTCCTATGGTATACTACTGTGGGGTCGGGCTGCAGACATTGAGACCATCTTCGTCCTGCAGAAGAGAGCGATCAGATTCATATATAAGCTAGGCAATAGAGATTCGTTAAGAGATGTCTTTAAAGAAACCAACATCCTAACAGTTGCTAGTCAGTATATCTATGAAAATATTATGTATGTTAGGAAAAATATCAGTGACTTTAAAACTGTAGGTAGCCAACACAATGCAAATACTAGAAATAGACATAAACTTTCGTTCCCAAAATTTAGGCTGGCAAAGGTTAATACATCCTTTATGGGGCATTGTATACGTTTCTACAATAAGATCCCTGAGGATATAATAAGCTTGCCAGAAACGCGGTTCAAAAAATGTGTGAAGCGCACTTTGTGCCAAAAAAGCTACTATAACATTAAAGATTACTTAGATGACAATGATGTCTGGAATTAAAGCCAGTTCAATGCATGAGTTTTAGAACATTTATATAAATCCTGTAAATTAAGGACTTGAAAAGACTAAGTAAGGACTTGAAAAGACTAAGTTTGGAGTTTTTTTGTCCATTTTTTCTCCAAAATGATCTAGATTTTGAAATGGACACCTAGTTTAACTTGTAACGTTCATTAAGTCGCAGTTTCTGTGCTACTTTGAATAAAAAAAATTTGATTTTGATTTTATAACCTCCTAAAACCTGACCTTAAAAATAACATTTTTCATTTTACAATTTTCCGACGTTTCGGTACTGTTGCAAGTTTCGTGGTCTCGGTAGACTGAGGTGACAGAGTGTTTTTAAAAGCATTAACTTACTTATCCTTAACGTTTACTACCCTCGGCAAAAAATACCAAAAAGTAATTAAGTTACGTTCCAAAAATACAATTTTTAAATTTAAATTGGCTAAACAATTATTTAATATAAACTCAAAAATATTGATTATTAGTTATTGAAATTAAAATTTAAGATTTTATATATACTCAAAAATATTGATTATTAGTTATTGAAATTAAAATTAAATGCACTGTATAACACACTTCTAGCAAGGGGGTCTCATGCACTTAAGCACTGGTTTCCATGCTGTAGCTATGTTCCAACCACGATCTCTATTGAAATTTGGATGCCGGCGGATCTCTATTGCCTCTCATTTTATTCGAGGAAAGAAAAGGTCCTCTCGGGCTAGAATTTGAACTTTATCAAAATTAATGAAGTGGTTGGTACCGCTGAGTGTATATTCACTCACTGCAGATCTACCAGAGCGCTTATGTAACTATCCGTGCAAATTAGGTTTTTATTATGTCTAGTGCTCGTGTTAACTTTAGAAAATACTATTAAAACAAATAATCTAA
The DNA here is from genome assembly GCA_947308005.1 of Yponomeuta malinellus. Taxonomy (NCBI): domain Eukaryota; kingdom Metazoa; phylum Arthropoda; class Insecta; order Lepidoptera; family Yponomeutidae; genus Yponomeuta; species Yponomeuta malinellus. The sequence continues at coordinate 18,823,691 of OX371003.1, forward strand.
TGTACATATAAAAATCCCGCAATATTTTTAAACTAGCACTTATCCGCCATCGCTCGAGATCGATTAACATTTCATGGTAATCTTTCTGTGTAATAGTTCTCGACAAATCAAGTCCGAGTCCGCCTAGTGTGTGAAGAACACCAGTAAGCAGCTACGTGTATTTAGTGGCAATCTTTTTCAAATCTACATACCCACATTAAGTCTATCAATGTCACTAGGACTTAAACTTTTTTTTCTGTAAATAAATGATTTGATTCGATTTGATTTGACTCGTGTCACAGTGTTTGTCATCGTTCTCCTCCGAAACGGCTTTACCGATATTATTATTATTGTTATAATTAATACGTTTATTGCACACAAGTAAAAATACAATGGCGATGTGGTGGACTTAACGCTATAAGTAATCACACATGCGAAATGGACGGATAAGACAATATTTACGAATTTTTTTATACATGTAGGTATATTTTGTAGGTCTGAGAATAGGTAGTAGGCTTATTAACATGGCAAAACAACGTTTGCCGATTCGGCTACAGTTACATAATTTATGAAATGTGGTGGATTGCGCTTACAATAATTTATTTTGATTGCGTAATTTTTGGTGAGTCTCGTCAAATATTTTTGCTTTCTCTGAAAGAGAATATGTAGGTCTTTATTTATTCTATGGTTTCTTGTGCTTATTCTATTTTAGAGATACGAAATGAACAGTTCAGTACCTGCAGCGACGGCCTGAGAAGACATGAGCGCGCATGTGCAGAGTAACATCGCTCTACCGCGCGTGCGCGAGTCGCAGCTCTCTCCCAGGAGCGTATATGCGCCCGAGTTGCTTGCCGACGTACTGGAAATTGTTCATAAGGGTTATAATCACATAATAAATTTCGAACCATGTGGTTTCGAAAAAGTGTTATTTTTGTTTTATTTTATGTTTACTTCGGGAATCAGCAGCTTAATTTTAACCTAAGTATGGTAATTTTATTAAGTAACTAAATTTTGAAGCCAATAACAGATTTCCACACATTAATAAAATTTCGTATCTGTTTCAAAGGTTTATATACCAAACTGGTTCTTAGTCACATTTTTTTTTTTATTTTAAACTATGTTACTGGGAGTTGCATACGTTTTATTACATATCAAGGTGATAATCATTTATATAAGGTGATTATAAATAATTTATTTACGTAAAACACCATATTGTTTTCACTAAATGTGTGTGCAAGCATTGCCCTAAATGCCGATGCAACAATTTGGTGTGGCGTTATATGTTATCTCAAACAGACAAGTTATTTTCTAAGTACCTACTGTTATCTTGTTTATTCATACCGTTGAAACAGCAGTATCCTGTCTTCTTATCCACTTATAGGATGTAAAGATCACACACAATTGTTGATTGTAGGCGACCGTTTTATTCCTGACGATTAACATGGATAAGAACTTATAGTTTGCAAAAAATATCTTATACACTCATGATACTTGGCGTATTTCATAAAGTTGCCTATATACGTTCCAATGCATGGCACAGACAGGCCTTCTCTCAGAGTGCTAGCATGGGCACGAAACTATCAAATCTTATTCGTCATTCAATGCTGAGGATAGTGACCGCTATGATGCTCCCCAATCCCCATCTGGACCTGTCGTTCGCTGCGTGGACCGCCTGGTGGAATTTAAGTGTTGTTCCCTTGGTGATTTGATTTTTTTTACAGTTAGTTACTTAATCACCACACGTGCACCCTGTAGAATGGACGGTTTTACAACGGCCAACAGCCGTGAAGACACGACATCTAGTTGAATATAATCGTGAATGGCCGATGCGTGCAAAAAAAAAAATGTGCAGTTTCTGTGCAGACCCGACCACCAGCGGCCATTCATTACGTAATTTTGTCGGAGGGCTGCTAACATGCAGCAAATGTTACATTCGCACAGGTCGCACATTCTCTGCCAAAATTTGCAATATCAATCACCTGAGAGCACACGAAAGTCATAATAAATTATCCTCGGGACAGCCGTAACGACACAACGACATCTAGTCGACCACCAGCGGCCATATATCTACGTAATGATGCTAACATGCAGCGAATGTGGTCGCACATTCTTTGCCAACATTTGCAATATCAGTCTCCTGAGAGCACACGAACGTCACTCCCAAAAGTCATATCCCAGTCGCTGTGGCCGAATACGGCCGGGATTGGTGATTTCAAGCGCTGAGGTATAAACACCTGCCGCTGAGATATCCTCACGATGTTTCCCTCGTCATTATCGTTAAACTTACAAGACGGAGACGGAGTAAACTTACAAAGTAGCCGAGAGCAGCTTGAGGGCCGCCATGGTGATCCAGTCGGGGGCCAGGCTGCTGAGCGCCCCGAAGACGAAGCCAATGGACATGGAGAGGACTAGGGTCAGCCGCCGGCCGCGCGTGTCTGATACGTAGCCCCAGAGCTGCGCCCCCAGGACCACTCCTTGTGGACAGATTCAGATTCAAAGTTACGCCAATTGTTTTTTTTTATAAATTATCGTAAGGAATTTCCTGCTTACCTAGAATAATGCAATTCGGCTCTTGCAACATAGGTACAATTTTTTTATGGAGTGACTTTAGGTTTAATTTTTAATTTTTATGGAACTGGAGACATCTGGACTTGAGCCGGGCGGGGCCTTCTGGTTTCGGGACAGCCCCTAGCTAGACCGATTTACCCCTGGATATATATATTTAATACTTTAATTTGTCCTATTTCTCGACAAGCAGCTCTGTTTAGCTCAGGTGCAAGCTTAGGTTTGCACCTCTCAGCTTATTTCCAAAATTAACAACAGTCAACAACCACGTTCTTATGATTCTACGTGTTGGCTCAGTTCCGCGCTCCACAATACCTACTTAAATGCAGCTGACGTCAATATTCATGCCTGTTTGACTGTAATCTCACCAATAAAATTAACGTTTATTTAATCCAGTCCTAATAATTCGATACGATGTCCTGTTAATTTTTTTGTGTGCAATCACAATAATTAGATTAATTAGAATATTGAACTGCTTGAACAAAAATCGAATATGTTATGGATGAGCTGGTTTTGTTCCCGCTGGTTTTATGTATGTACCTTAAAAAAACTCTTTTTCTTATACCACCATCATCGTTCTTCTTGAGACATATTTTTTTTTAAGTAAACTCCATTATAGTGCTCCAACGCTCGGCAATGGGCCGTAAACGTTCTTGCACGACGACACCTTATAAATTTAAAATGAGGTGTTCGTTTAAATAATTCTACTGTGTAATCCACAAATATTATGTATTGAATTTACTGTAAATTATTTCAATAAAGATAGTTCACACTTTTTTCCAATGTCAAGTTCCCGTTGGGAAGACCTCTAAGTCGCCGATCAAGACCGCAGCATGTCGTGGAGATGTTTTATAAAGGCCTTACGTCCCTGATGAAGGACTGTAGGATATAAGTAATCACTACTGCTGGGCAAAGACTTTCCCCTTGTCAAGCGTTTGGCACTGCCCCTACCCTTTCTACGTCACCTGTTTGTTAGCTAGAATAGAATACTACTTAGTATTCTATTGTACATTTTTTCTGGTACAGTAAAGAACTTTTGCACTTTTTCAAAAGTACCGAAACGTCGGAAAATTTTTAAATGAAAAAATAAACGAGTAAGTATCCGTACAAATTCAGTTTTTTTTACAATTTTTATAATAAGCGGTTTTACGAGCTTTGGCTGCCTCCGACTACACCGGCATAAATGTACAAGATGAACGATGTCACTGTACTTCAGAAACGTTAGTTCTAAAATGGTCAACTAATGAGTCTAACAATTTGGACCTCATAAAAGGTCCTTCGCTCGTGGTCAGATAGGTAATCAGATGAGTAGTAACAAACCACGTTTAGTGTCGACGGTGGGCTTGTGCCGTCAACAGTGACCGTTCAGTTCAGTGGGTGACACTATTCAGAAAAATGCATAGTAGGTATGTATGGTAAGTACTTATTAAGGCTGCTGGTACGTCTACGTCTGGCATTCCGTCTCGCTTGCGAATTATTATTAATAGGTTATTATTATTAATTCGTTAGCAATTATTCTTAGTACGAAAGAAGTGTATCCGAATAATTGCTAACATCGACGTAAGGACGAGCTACAGACCATAAAAAAATAATAATCAGCTCTTCCCCGTATATAAAAGACCAGAAAGAATAAGGCCTTCAATTCCCAGTGCGGGCACGTGCCTATGACTTTGTTTATAAGTTATGTACATTTGTAAAGTTAAACCTGAGTGTCTGAACTATTCACATACGCTTGAAATCGCTAATGCACGGTGGGCACTCGTGGTGATGAAGCCCATACTCTCTCCCTGAGAGAAGACCTGTGCCCTACATTGGGACTTATATAGGCTGCTTATGTTAACGATTAGCAACATGCTCATTGAAACTACGTTTACTCCATTCTGGTCCCCGCTCAATGGCTAGCGAAATTTTTAATTGTATACCGAATTCAATTTTGCATGTAATAATCGATAGAAAAAATTTAAGTATTTAAAAATGCCCTTAACAAATACTTACTATAAAGAAGTTATTTATTATACACTACAAGAGTTTTTTGATGAGCTGGACAAGAAGTGTTTTTATATCTTAAATAAAATATATCCAATGGTAGGTATTGTTATTGTTTTAGAGAGTCTATGAAAATTAATAATAAGTAGAATAAGTAAGCACTGAATTAAGTAAATTATATCAGGCTAGCTAGTAAGAAAGAATTTAAGTTATAATTGCCTAGCTATCACGGTTCATGATATACAGCCTTGTGACAGACAGACAGACAGACGGACAGGGAAGTCTTAGTAATAGGGTCCCGTTTGGCACCCTTCAGGGTCGGCCCTAAAAAATGAGTAGGTATGATTTTGATAGGTGTAGTCTGTCTGAGGTTTCCTATATTTTTTATACTTAGTCCAAAAATAAAGAAAAGCTGCTTTCAAAATTATTAATTTTAGTAGAAAATATTTTCGAAAAACTAATTGTAGTTTAACAAAAATATGTCTTAACCCCCTTAAGTCTCGACCTTGAATATTACGTATTTAATCCATTAATATTTTCAAGGTCAGGGCTTAGGAGGATAAATGTCAGTTTATGTAAGGATAAATATCGAAAGTACACTTTTTTTTATAATGAAAATAAAAAGGTCAGATGTGCGAGCGAGACGGAATTCCAAACGTTATAGCAGCCTTAAGGAAGTAGAGAGTAGCATCTCGGTGTTATTTCAAAAAACACGAATTCGCTCAAACATTCCTGAAATGCAGTTTAATCAGTGCAGGGAAAGGGAAAAGCCATTTTAACTTTATCTTTATCTTGATCTTTATTCGTGTATGTTTTTCTTGTTATGCGGTGCTATTTTTGGTTGAACTTCTGAGATTCACGTGAGTACCTAGATATTTAGTTTCCTTTCTTATCTTGATTAGTGAATTCCGTGACGTAATACAAACAAAGACTCTGTTCCTATGGGGGGGCGAAAATAGGACACACTCGTAGTTGAGAAGACTTAACCTGCTTACAATGGTTAACAAAGTACAGGGTAGCCATGTTAGGGCTTCTGGTCCATCCTTAACATGACTATATATAGTAAGGTGTTTACCGATTTCAAATTTGCATATGTACGTCACTTTAAAAATAAACAAAGTTATAGGTACATGCCCACACTCGGAATCGAACCTGGTCTCCCGCTTTCGAGCCCTTTGTTCTACCCACTGGGCTATCACCGCTAACTGTGAAGGAAAACATCGTGAGGAAACCCACGGCTTATTTAGCTCCGCCCGTAATGACTTTTTTTTCCTGTGGGCTAGACCGACTCAGCTGTCTATGGTATGAATGGTATGGATGGTATAGGTGCTGGGCAAGCCTAATCCATCTAAAATACAATGTACCAGGCACTGCAGCATCCGAGTGGTCCTATCACTCATGTAGTATGAGTGAAGGTGCCACTGGACGCTATATACGAGGTGCATTCAATAAGTACCTAGCCTCATCGCCAGAGGGCGCTGTAGTTTCAAAAGAGTTTTACCACAGTGTAGCACATTCTTTTTTAATTCTTTTTTCAAATTTTCATTCCAATACCTTCATTTGTTTTAATTTGACAACTTATGAAAGCGAACGTATCGATCGGTTTTACAAAAATGGAAAAAGAGCAATATCGTTCGGTGATTCGATTCCTATTTTTGGAAGAGAAAACGCGCATCGAAATCAAAGAGCGCTTGGATGCTGTGTACGGTGACTCTTCTCCATCGATGGCCACCATCAAGAATTGGTTCAACGAGTTTGCACGTGGCCGTACGTCGGTTTTTGATGAACCATGTCCAGGTGCACTGAAAACAGCTGCTACGGAGGAAAACATTAAAAAATCCATGATCTCGTATTGGCAGATCGCCGATTGAAGGTTTGGGAGCTAGCTGAGACTGTTCAGAAGGAACAGTGCATCATATTCTTCACGAGGAACTCGGCATGAGAAATCTGTCGGCGCGATGGGTGCCGCGTTTACTCACTCCGGAAAACAAGTGCAACCGTGAGACCAGACGTGTTTGGCGCTGTCGTTTTGTGACCGTCGATGAAACTTGGATCCACTGGTACACACCAGAGACCAAGGAGCAATCAAAACAATGGATCCAGACCGGGGAACGTGCTCCAAAGAAGGCGAAAACTGTAAAATCGGCCGGAAAAGTTATGGCCACCGTTTTCTGGGATTCACAAGTTGTGATCTACATCGATTACCTCGAGAAGGTTAAACAATTACAGGGCTTTACTATGCCGATTTATTGGGCCGATTCGACGCAGAATTAAAGAAAAAACGACCCCATCTGGCGAAGAAAAAAGTGCTGTTTCACCACGACAACGCACCGGTTCACACGTCTGCCGTTGCCATGGCCAAATTGGTCGAATTACGCTACGAATTGCTGCCCCATCCACCGTATTCTCCAGATTTGGCCCCTTGTGACTTCTTTCTGTTTCCTAATCTGAAAAAATCTCTCGCCGGGAATAGATATGGATCAAATGAGGAGGTCATCGCCGCCACGGAGGCCTATTTTGCAGAGTTTGACAAAAACTATTTTTCGGACGGGTTAAAAAAGTTGGAGCATCGCTGGGCTAAGTGTATCGAACTAAAAGGAGACTATGTTGAAAAATAAATTGCCACTTTTCCAAAATTTTCGTTTACTTTTTGTAGGCTAATTATTTATTGAATGACCCTCGAAAATGATCTCATGACGTTGCAAAGATGATTTATATAGATGCAAAGTCCTAAGTTTTTACCGATTCCAGATACTTCAGGGATAAATTAGTTTTAGATGTTTGTTAGTATGAATGTTTGTTACTCAATCACACCAGAACAGCCGAAAGGATCTGGATAAGATTTAGCTCAGAGATAGACTATAGTCTGGAATAGCTTATAGGCTACTTTTCATCCCGGAAATGTGAACATCAACATCTCCACGCGGACGAAGCAGCGGGCAACAGCGCACATGTTCCGAATTAAATGACCTGGGGCCAGAGAGAGATATAAAAACGTAACATGAACTCTCGCCTGCATCCCCGAGGGGTAGGCAGAGACCAGGGCCTAGATTCTGTTAATGCATTGTAGTATCATGACAACTGCATGAACATGGCAATTTCATTTCATGGCTGCTTTAAGTCTACGCGGGCACGCGTATCAAACCTTCTAGGCGTCAATGGTATGAAAATACACGTCTCGTGACCCGACAGTGTATCTGTCATTATACTACAATACACTAACAGAATCGAGGCCTAGGGTCTGCCACTTCCCACGATCCTGACAGATCTCTTTTGGTTCATCAACATTTATTAGTCGTTGAATGCACGCACGCCGGTTCCGGATACTTTAGGGGAGGTATCTATGCACTTTAACCTGTGAAAAGAGACTGAGTCTTACCAACAAGCGGGGTAGCCGTCAGCAGCGCCCTCTCCTGCATGGAGAGGTCGAGGTCGCAGAGGGCAGCGGCCACTGTGAAGCTGGTGCCGAACAGGTCCATCCCCATGGCCTGCAGCGTCCACGCGCACACCAGCAGTAGACCGAAATTGTACTTGCCGAAGCCTGGAGTGATAATGAAGCGATAGTTTGTGGGAATGTGAAAACTAACTTAGCTTTTGCTGGGAAGTCTAAAATATTGAATTATTTTTGTTGGACTAACCCGTGCTGAGGACAATGTTAAAAACCTATTTAGAGGCTATCAATTGCACCCATGCCGGGACTTCAACCCGCGACCTCTGGCTAACCGTGCCAGCGCTCTCCCAACTGAGCTAATGGGCAAGCGACGTCTGGCCGAAGCAATTTACCTCACTTGCAGCCCCTAGTTACCCACAAAAATAAAATTATTTACTACATAACAGCAAAGTTTTGCACGTAGGCGAGCTTAATCCCTCTTATCGCTATCTACCAGCCGTTCGCAGTACAACTTACAATTATATGCTAATTATATACTTATTTAAACTTAAAATAAACATACTAGATACCTAAAGTTAAATAGTGCTTGTATAAAATTAAGCAGCCCTATTTATAAAATATGATTCCTGTTTCACTTCTATGGTAAAGGGAAAGACGTAACCACAGATTATTTAAACTGCCTCTGAGGAGTGATTTAGAGGAATCGTGTTTTTATAAATAAGACTGTAATCTAATATGTATAAATTTTGTGTCACGGTGTTTGTAATCGAACTCCTCCGAAACGGCTTCACCGATTTTTACGAAATTTTTGTGCATATGTATTTGATAGGTCTGAGAATAGGTCGTAGTCCTAATTAATATGGCAAAACAACGTTTGCCGAGTTAGCTAGTACTGCGGAACGCCGGTAGAACGCCGGCTTCTTATTCGGGAGGTCGTGGGTTCGAATCCCGGCACGTACCAATGACTTTGTTTTCTATGTTACGCACATTTGTGAAGTTGTAGTAGCAATACCACTCGCTTACTGTGAAGGAAAACATCGTGAGGAAACCCGAGTGTCTGGGGTATTCGCACAACTCAGCGCTTGAAATTGCCAATCCGCAGTGGGCCCCAGTGATGGCAATGGGTATTAAGCCCATACTCTCTCTCTGAGAGAAGGCCTGTGCCCTGTAGTAAGACGTATAGGCTATATATAAAAAATAGCGTACACTTACCTAAAAAGTAAACAACACAGTATATCCAACTAACAAAACATGAATGTAAAAAGTGGGTTAAAAACTTTCTTCTCACTCTCTCCTACACGAAAACTGAGGATCTGTTGGCAATAATTAAATTTTACATATATACTACACAGGATGACACTAAATTACATTACTCTACATTCACTACACACCACATCATTCCTTCACACCCTTACTTTTCACATGCATGCTAGTATAGCTTTAAATATAGGATTATTATTATAAAAAAAAATCGCTCGTAGCCCCGGCTGCCTGAGTGATCTTAAACGATCACGAAGGTTAAGCAACACAGGGCGCATTCAGTGCATGGATGGGTCTATGCTTAACGCTAGTGGCATTTTTCCGAGCGGTTCCGTGCTTCGCAAGGCACGTTAAGCTGTTGGTGCCGGCTGCCGTCGATAGATGGCAGTCGTTAAGCCAAGTCAGAGGCCTTAGGGCGGCTTGACAACTTCTGGCAGTAGACGAGCCACTAGTCTACAAGTCTTCACCAATCCGGACTTGGCCCCCGTGGTGAAGTATGGCCTATACCTTCCTCAGGGAAGAGACCCGTGCCCCTCGGTGGGGACATAATGGGTTGATGATGATGATGATGATTATAAAAAAATACTATGAATAATACAAATTTAAATACACATAATACTAATAATTACAGATTAATTCAAATTTGATAATATCATCATCATCATCATCACCTCCTTGACGTCCACTGGGGGATACAGGCCTACCTCGGCCTCGTCTCTCTAAACCATGAGGGGTTTTGCCATAATCGCCACGCTTGGCAGGCGGGTTGGATAATATAATAATACTTAATATACAATTCATCTATGGCATATAACAATATGTGCTGTGTGGCGCCGGATTAAGAATAGCGTCACTCCATTTCCTTCCGTGGATGTCGTAGAAGGCGACTAAGGAAATAAATTACCAGGAAACGGGCAGCAGCGTCTTCCTGAGATTCCAACCGCATACTGCGATCGCCAACCCGCCTGCCAAGCGTGGCGATTATGGCAAAACCCTTCATGGTTAGAAAACCATGAGGTAGGCCTATGCCCGGCAGTGGGCCTCAAATGGTTGACGATGATGATGATATAATATCATAGGTAAAATTTATCAAATTTAACTTTTGGTACTTGATAATAATTATTAATGAATAAAAATAAATTGCTCTATTGTGATATTTTAGCCTCGTTTAGACATCAGGCATTCATTATTTAAGTGTAAAACCCTGTATGTAACTCTATGTCAAAAATGTACTCTACAATGTTATTGTACCATGACTGTGTACTTATATCTGATTTTGATGAATAAAAAAAATGTTATGTATCGTAACTTAAAAAGAATTAAATAAAATGAATAAATATAATGGACGATACAAATGTATCTTCAAAAATTATAAATGTAATATTAGGAAAACCCATGCCGACACTTTTACCAGGAGCCCACTACCTATTGAATAATTGGAACAACCGCGGCCGTTGGTTGCTGATCCAAAATGATAATCGAAGGAAGTCTAACTTAAAAGCCATTTAACCCAAATTCAACGGTTACCGAATCTTACCAGTAATTTTTAGGGCTTCCTCCACGCTGGTGGCACTCAAGGGCTTCTGGTGCTCCACTTCTATTATGTCATTGTTTTCCGCCAGTTTCGTCTTCATGTTGTCTGCGATATACCACTTATTTTCTCAATAAACCGCTGGACAAACTCCCAACGTATCTCAAGGTAAGTATGAAGTTAGGATTAGAAGCTAACAGTTCTGCGTTCAAGAGAAATATTAATTCACATTTTCAGCCAACTCTAATGGAATTTTCAGGTCAGTGAGTCTTCTTGAAACTCTCTCTCTTTATATATAGTGAGGCTGCGTCGCAGCCTTGTCTGTCTCTGAAAACTGACTGATAAGTTCCTCGCACCGTCATGACTCGTAGGTAAAACGCTTGTTTGTGCTCAGCGTTACATGTGTCGGTGCCTAGCCTGCCGTACGCCGTTCACTTTACCTTGTTTGCTTCAATTGGCAGTCTTTACTGCGTAGATACCCAATAATCTAGGATAATATGACAGTACCATACCAGCTAAAACGCACCAGAGATTCCCGCACATATAGAAGTTCCTGGACACCCCAGTGAAGGCTGAAGCGCACCAACGATTCTCGCACACATAGAAGTTTCTGGACAACCCAGTGAAGGCTGAAGCGCACCAACGATTCCCGCACACATAGAAGTTTCTGGATAACCCAGTGAAGGCTGAAGCGCACCAACGATTCCCCCATAATATATAGAATCTAAGTTCCTGCCCTCCTATCACGTAACTGTTCACCATTTGGACGATTCCCAAGTGTCAAAATATGTGTGTATTTGACAGTTCGGAGTAGGTTCAACTCCACATCACAGCTCCATACAGTGGAGAACTTCCGTCGAAGCGTGCCTGGAAGACCGAGCCGAGTTCACTTTTCTTGTAAAACATACAAATGTCGTGTAGCGTCATCTGTTGTTGCACTACGAACAGGTAAAATAGAAATTCCAGTTTTTCTGTCATTGTTGTAATTAAATCAGTAAATGAAACTAAAATTAACGTGAAAAGACGAGCAAAAATAAAAACAGTGAGGATTCGAACTACAGACTTATTTTTTTGTAGATTCGTTTATTCTGAACTGAGCTATCGTAACGTTGCTGATGGTTTCGAAGTGATCTTTCTATTCAAAATTTTTATGCCTAAAACAAGGGGAAAACTACAGTAAAAATTAAACTATTTATCGTCCCCTAAACCCCCTACATATTTAACTTCATCAAGATCATTGAAGCCATTCCCGGGATTCTTACTACATATTTACGAGATTGTTATACTCATAACTCACAACTTTTTTATTGGCATACGTATTTGTACAAGCTGTTAAATAACAATCGAGTGTGTCGGTAGTTTGGTAAAATAATCCATTTTTATAGTAACAGCAGAAAGATGGCTTGGACTACCCTCCGCGCTAGAAAAAAACTTTTAATTAAATTGTGGTTTTTGAAGATTTCCAGTAGCTATAGTTTTTTTATCGATTTAGTAACGCCAACGGGCTACTGCATAATAGTATAAATTTAGTAGCTGTTGCTCGCCACATCGTTCGCGTGGAAACTTTGATGTGTATCCTTTCGGGGTCAAAAGTAACCTATGTGCCGGACTATAAAATCTATCTCTGTGTAAATTCACGCAGATCTGTTCAGCTGTTCTATTTTACTTATTTATTTGTTCTACCATGATTGAGTAATAATCATTCTTCCATCCTAACTTTCACATTTGTTAGTAGGTAGGTAGTAAGATTTTATCGGAACTATACCATAGAAAATAACGCCTTTTATTACATTTTGTTAATAATGCCAAATGAGATAGGCCCGAATAAAATACGCAGTTTCCATGCGGAAATGAATTATTTAATTTTTTTTTACAAAATACAAAATATGTTTATTTGCCAAAGTGCAAAAATAACAAAGAAAACAGGAATATACATGGTTAATATTACTAAAAACAAATGTTTTGACAAATGTCAAGACCCAATTCGACATGGTTTTCTTTTCCCCTTGTCGATCTGCGATCCCACACTAGGCGATTTTATTTATAGGTTTCTAAAATAGGTTTTTAAAACAAGAATAACCAAGGGTTTGTTAGTTTACCAAACTGCCAATGCAGTTTGTCGGCAAGCTCTTGGTAACAATCCTTATATAACTTACACAATCTACACAACAAACAGTATCGATAATACTTTCTAAATCTGAAGCTTACAAAGCCTCGCAAAAAAACTATTGACCGCATAGCAACCCAAAAAATATATTTATACAAAAAATATTATCGCCCATTTATCTTTTCAGGCCATGTTGTCGACAGTTTACAGCCATCTTGAAGTATTTATAGAGAGCATTAAATACTAGAGTACACAAACGCCAATATGCAAATACACTTGCGGATCAAAATGCCGCGGGGGGCGAGATAGTGGAGAGACTGTTTACATGTTCTTGCTCTTCATATTGGTTGTGTGCTGAAGGTCTGGTAAATACCTGTTGGAGTTAGTTTACTGATTGCTTACAAATAGACCTGTACAATCTACAGGGTGACTTCAAGTTCGTTCGATGTTTTTTTAAGGGGACGATTTTAACTAGGATTCAGAAACAGTTATGGCAGTAGGACTTGTAGAGTTAAGAAGCTTGGCTCTACATGAGATATAGTTAATAACCTTTTGACAGTGCGAAGTATATGGTCTCGTCTTAGCAACATTTTACACGGAAATGTTTTTGGTGGGATATCTATTATTAGTACTTTCGAGCCATTTAAACTTTTATAGACGCTATGTTATGGCCATTGACGCAAAATGTAGTTTACTCCGGAGCAAAACACGTTCACACATGTTCACATCATAACATTCTTGCACATGCATTCTTTATTTCTAAAAGCGAACCCAAATTGCTGGTCGTTAAAACACGTGACGTAAATATTTGGTGACTTTTAATTATTTGTTTGCATTGACTTTTTTTAAAGAATTTATAAAAGGAGAACTTCGTAGAAAATCCACTGCAAATTTCGTTGATGAAGTTGTTACTTCTGTAAAGCAGATAAGAACACCTATTTCTACGGAACCCTACAGTGCGCTTGTCCCGACCCGCATTTGGCCGGTTTTTATTATTATTGATTGACATAACTAATGGGTTAAAAACGCAATGTTTTCCTAACGCAGAGCACTAAGATTTTTAAGATCTTTCTAGTATCTTAAGTAGAATTCTTTTGTTTGTTGAACGGATACGGGCTAAGAAATAATGTGCTCTCTTAGGCACATCATTTCTTTATATAGTTCCTATAATAGTCTGAGTTTATCTACGGGCAGGGGTTATCTACTAATATTATTTTATGTAACGTTCATTAAATAACAAGGAAATATACAAACTGACTGATCATATCGTTTAGATATTAGTAGAATATACATCGTTCCACGGCATTAAATTAAGATCTTTAGAAAAGTATATTAAAAGACGAACCCATGATCACTTAGGAGTGGGTTATGATGGGCAGATATTGATTGGCATAGCTTTGGGGTATCGGTGATTATGACATCTAGAAGTGTGGCAGAGTTATTGTGCATACGATTCGGTTCTCGCATCAATTGGTAAAGTTGTTGCTGTTCAAAAAATGCAAGCTTTTCTGGGGCCGCACCGTTATCACGTTAAAGGAAAACCACATTAAACTCTGTGAGTATTAAACGTATAATTACAGTTGCCAGAGGAACTTAGCGACTCACTAAGGGAATGTATAGCTCCACTGGGGCTCAACCCCGACTCCGAGCGGTAGGCCACGCTCTAACCCCCAGTAGCTTCAGCCACATGTACTTGAGAGCGGAAGGAGAGTATCGATTTTTTTTTGGAGTGTTCTTTAAAACATAGCCGGGTAGGAGCGTATTTACCTTGCCCTTCTTTGGTCCACGTCTTGCTTAGAGCCCATAAACCAGGTTTATACTTCTCAATTGTAGCGTAGAGTTTGTCACGTCCGGTGTTAAGTGAACTAATATTTAAAAAAAACGGCCAAGTGCGTGTCGGGCCACGCGCAGTATAGGGTTCTGTAGAAGAAGGGGTTTTATTACTTGCTTTACAGTAGGTACTAACAACTTTTCAATTAAATTTGTGCGAAATTTTCCTTTACCAAGGTGGTCGCCGTGATAGTTTTCATTTAAAGTTAATTATATGTGCTACTACCATGAATCTTGTTACGTTCCTACAGTCGACCGGCGCCCTGCTCTAAGAAAATATGGCAAACATAATAATATCCCTAATTTTAGAAATGTTTTCCTTCACTCACAATATTTTTCAATCAACCAATCCAACGATATACCACTCGATGGTGTAGGCGAGAAAAAAAATGCATTTAGGTGTAGGGGAGGTACACTGAAACAATTTTTTATAAAGATTTTATTCCATTGTTTTATCGGCTTGATCAATATGTATATATGTGCCAAGTTCAGCTTTCTAATACTTGTCGTCTCTGGACGGACAGACAGACAGACAGACAGACAGACAGACAGACAGACAGACAGACGGACAGACAGACAAATAGACTGGCAGACGGACACATATGGCGAAACTATAAGGAATATTTATTGACTACGGAACCTTAAAAAGCCAGTTTTATATTTGTAGTTTTTTAGGGTTCCGTACCTGAAGGGTGCCAAACGGGACTGAAGACTTCACTGTCCATCTGTCTGTCTGTCTGTCAGTCCGTCCGTCCGTCCGTCCGTCCGTCCGTCCGTCCGTCGTCCTCTGACTTGGCTTAACGACTGCCATCTATCGACGGCAGCCGGCACCAACAGCTTAACGTGCCTTGCGAAACACGGAACCGCTCGAAAAAATGCCACTAGCGTTAGGCATAGACGGCGACCCATCCATGCACTGAACGTGCCCTGTGTTGCTTAACCTTCGTGATCGTTTAAGATCACTCAGGCAGCCGGGGCTACGAGCGACTCCTCGTTCCTACATAACAAACGTGATTTTTTTGCCTGTTTTTCTCGATCTTTGTGTCTAATATTGTATAGATAATGGTACGGAACCCTTCGTGCGCGAGTCCGACTGGCACTTGGCCGGTTTTTTTCTATTACCCATGAGCATTCATTCTATGTAGATACATTTGACTTGACAAAGTTAGTAGAATTAATATTTCTAAATTGTATTAACTACCTATAAGTAAAATTAATAATGTTATACCTATATTGAGTTATGAGTTGTCTCGCAGTGTAATGTATTTTATCTACACTAATGTTGTAACATTCTACTTATGTTTTCAATACTTGACTTATAATTACTACTGTTATAGCGCAGACAACAAAACACTCAATTTAAGCAATTTCACATGATGGTATAATATTCACATCGATATCGTAAAATCTCATTATAACATCAATAAAACGCGACCAACTTGATTGCAGGGCCAATCAGGTTGGTCGCGTTTTATTGAAGCGCGCAGCTGCGCTCTCATTGGTTAAATTTTAATGGCGGCAAAGTCACTGTGATTATACACGTACGCGTGAATTTAATTTTTAATTGCATTAGTGAAGATAAAGTAGTGTATGCAACTGCATATAACACGGGTATTAAAACACTCGTTACTATTATGAAACTCGCTGCGCTCGTTTCATAAACTCACACTCGTGTTTTAATACCCTTCATTATATTATGACAGTTGCATAAACTACTATTTTTTAAGTAGATTGAATACTTTATATTACTGTTACTACTCGTAGCTGACTCGGCACACATTGTTTCACGACCTATTCTCAGACTTACCAAATATACCTACACAAAACGTGTCATAAAAATCGGGGAAGCCGATTCGGATTTTTATATATTAGATATAATCTGCATAATTATGCGAATATTATTACATCTATGAATAAACGTTGGTGCTACGATTTACGATGGAAGATTTTCTAATAAATCCTCACTTGCGATGCAAAATTAACAAATTAGTGTGATGAATTAGATTACTTATCATAATCATACTTAGATTACAGAGCAGTTAAAAAGGTGAAATAGAGAAATTTACAAAAATTTGTCGGATTTAAAAAAAAAATTTTGTACCGGTAACTTTGTATCGTACTATTTTTAACCGACGTCAAAAAAGGTTCTGAATTCGACGCTTAATGATTTCGACAATTCTTTTTTTGTTCAAATAGATCATTGGTCCCATTGGTCCCATTTTAATTTGGTGAAAATCCGATGAAGACTTTCAGAGATGGAGAACGGAACTCTTAGCAGTAATTTAAATAAGGCCTAATACGGCTCATCCTTTAGATAAATATGCATATGTTAAAAAAATATGACGTAAAAGTAGTCCCAGCGTAATTTGGTGATGTTCTGGTGAAGACTTTCGGAGGTAGAAATTGAGAACTTGAAATTTGAAAGCAAATAATTAAGTTAAGTTTTGATGTTATAAGCACTTTGTTTAAATAATTTCCTTCAGTACATCATTCTCTGGTTTCTGGCGGACATTGATGCATTCGCTCAGCTCAATCGTCGTTCTTGAGAGGTTCTAAGCTTCTATTCTAGATATAAATATTCATTCTTTAACTGAAATTCAGTTTCATTGTATTTTTCTCCCGCGGGAGCAGAAGACTCCTAAAAATAAAAAATAATTAATAAAAAATAAAAACTGACTTCAAGTCACTACAACATTAAGTAAAAAAATATTGAAACGTGTTTACTGCTACCTCACCCGCTTTTGATAATAGCAGTTTATCTTTAAGTGTATGGTGTTCATTGATGTAAAAGCGTCGAGTTGGTTGGGTTAACCCCGGGAGTTGAGCGGTGGGCGCTACCTCTGTGGCGCTACGGATACTCCCCTTTATGAACTTAAAAGGAAAACTATCACGACTTTACAATTTACGCTTTACAAGTTATCGTACAAAAGGTTCGTACAAAATCCATTGAGAATTACTTTGATGATGTTGTTAGTTCTGTGAAGCAGACTTTGATTTTGATCTAAAAATAACTTCTGATAATGTGCTATTATGGTAACCAGCCATGACAATCACAAACATGGAACTAAGCCCAGACTGAGGCCATTTGTACAAACTTACGGCGGCCTCCAGTGGGAATCGAACCCACGCCGTCCGGCATGTTAATCAGGCGTGATACCGCTAGATTAACGAGGCAGTCAAGATATAGCAGGGTATTGGCATCCGATTTCAATTCCGAAGATAATTTTTGTCATATCACTGACGCTTTCGTAAGCAACACACTTTTTATAACCGTAATAAAATATGTAATAAAAATGTGTTCGTCCTTTGAAATTGAATAGAAACTGTTTGGGAAACCAGTTTTCCTTCATTAATATACTGGTCAAAACAAAATAGGGGCCTCTAGTAATTATTTCACTTATACGTAGTTTATTTAACAAAACTACCTAATTCATAAGTAGCTAGTAGGTATTGATGTTACCAACACTTTATTATCTAAACTCTTTGCTTGTTGTATTTGAGAACAGATTACATTTTAACTCTTTAAGGCGTTTTGTATGGATATGGGATTAGCTTAACATTGATTTTCAGCAAGGAATCGTTTTTTTTGTGTAATTATAAAAATAGAAAAATAAATTAGGACACGACTCTAGTACTGCAACCAGAGCTATTACATTGATTAAAGAAGGACATTCACAGCGTTCTGTGGGGTTGCAGCTGTGGGGTTGCAGCTGGGTTATACTCGCAGAACTTTACTATCCAAAATACCTACTTGAAATCGTTTCCAAAAGACAGGCACTCTTGCCAGAAGACCTGGTTCGGGTTTCGGGGACCGATACATACGCATGAGTGCCCGTCGAACTCGAACAATGACGGCTCGGAAATTACAAAGTCGTCTTCGGCTGATATCGGGTGCCTGTATCAGTGACCAAACGATTCGAAATCGGTTGCATGAAGAGCAGCAAAGATCAAGACGACGAGTAATTCGAATTCCTTTGAACAGAGCTCAACGTTCTCGTCAACATTTGGACTGGGGAATAAACCAGCAGGGCATGGTGTTCTTCACAGACGAGTGCAAAGTGAAATTGCTTAGTGACAATCGACGTATTAGGGTGTGGAGACGATCTGGCGAGCGATTTACGGATGACTATTCCACGAAGTTGACCGTTTCAGGTGGGATTAGCTTACACGGCAAAAGCGAGCTCGCCATTCTGAACGAAGGTGGCGTAACTGCACATCGATACAACGGGGATGTCATAAGACCCCATGTGATCCCTTTTGGTCTTTTTTTTACATTATTTATTCAAGACCTGCGGTGGTAGCCTAGTGGGTAGAACATTGGACTCGGAAGCGGGAGACCCAGGTTCGATCCCCAATACTTTGCTTTCTAAGTTATGTACATTTCACTCGCTAAGTGTGAAGGAAAACATCGTGAGGAAACCTGAATGTCTGAGCTATTCATATACCTCAGCGCTTGAAATCGCCAATCCGAGGTGGGCACGCGTGGTCATTAAGCCCATACTCTCTCCCTGAGAGAAGGCCTGTGCCCTGCAGTGGGATAGTATAGGTTGCTTATGCTATTCAAGACCTTTCAAAAAATACATAATATTACAAAAAACAAATACCCTCACTGAAATCAGTATACGTTTATCCGTGAGGTGAGTTAACCTTTGCTTAAAATTACCTTAAAAAATATTGTTTTAAGACATTTTGGCACTTGTTTGGTTCACACAAATTTTTTTCAACAGGTTCGGTAGGTAGGTCGTTCAAGATCATCGGAAGAATGTACTCCGCTGAACGCGTCTCATAATAATTGTCGTGATTCAGTAAAGTTCGAGTTCGTATCGTCAGGGAGTCCATTCTGCCGCCTTCGTCACTTACAATGACCATCTTGACTTTATCGAAAACATTTGGGTCCGGGGCTCTTTCTGATTCAAGGTAATGCCCGTGCACACACAGCTTGAGCAACCCATTCTGTACAGGAAGACTCTTACAAAAAGTCAAAGTCAAAGTAAAAATAATTGTTCACTATAAAAACAAAGCTGGATGCGAGTAGCCGAGAACCGTGCTCAGTGGCGTGCAATAGGAGAAGCCTATGTCCAACAGTGGCCATGCGAAGGCTGATGATGATGATGATGATAAAAACAAAATGTTTAATTGATAAACGTCAAAGCTGTTAGTTTCATAATTAAGATTATGCGGAGAAGAAGCTAACAAAGAAACTGCACATTTATTCTTATCAAAGCAGGTTTGCTCAATTAACAGGGTTTTCAACTTAAAGTTACACTACACTAGATACAATCGTCCCGTAAAAATTATTTAAATAGCAGACATCTTTGTCTTCCAAATACTTTTTAATGATATATTAGGCTTTTTTGCACAGAGTATGCGTAGAGTATTTGTACCATTAATGGTACAGAACATGTCCATTTTCAAGTGTTACCGTGGCCAGCCAATAGTCCGGACTTAAATCTGATAGAACATAATATGGGGACAATTAAAACGAAAGGTCAGAGAGAGCAAGAGAGTGAGGAAAAGATCCACAACCAGCAGCAGCTGATTAATGCATTAAAAACTGCCTGGGTAACATTTCAGCTGAAAACATAAGGCGTTTGACTGAGAGCATGCAATCCAGGCTTAGATAGTACATAGCTAAGAGAGAAGGGCATACCCGTTATTAAAATTTATGGTAATTGCAAATTTTTGAATTTTTTTCTTTAAGTTAATTTTTTTTTAATGAGCATTATTTTAAACAACATACATAAGCAGCCTATATACGCCCCACTGTAGGGCACAGGCCTTCTCTCAGGGAGAGAGTATGGGCTTAATCACCACGCGTTCCCACCGCGGATTGGCGATTTCAAGCGCTAAGGTACGTGAATAGCTGAGACACTCAGGTTTCCTCACGATGTTTTCCTTGACCGTTAGCGAGTGGTATTGCTACTATAACTTCACAAATGTACATAACTTAGAAAACCAAGTCATAGGTACATGCCCGCACTGGGGATCGAACCTGGGTCTCCCACTTCCGAGTCCGAGGTTCTACCCAGTAGGCTACCACCGCTTAAACAATATTAGCCTTAATAATAAGCAAGAACATTGTTTTACTTCACCTTAGTAGACATTGTTTTTAATTGTATTGTTTTTATGCTTTATCAAAAATACTTAGTGGCCCCTATATTGTTTTGATTAGTATGGATGTTTTTTAAAGAACTGGATTTGGAGCTGTGAACTTTGAAACTACATCAGTGAGGGGACTTGCCTGCTTAGGGCAGACTATTCGAGAAAGGAGACGCGGGCAGGATCCAACTAGATTGGGCTGCGTTCGAGAAACTGTGCTAGGTTTTTTCTTCGGCTATTCCTCAGAGCCCAACCAGTGCGTCCTGCCAGTTATGACTTATGACTTACAGAGTCGAATCGTTCGTGGTCACTACGGTGTAGGATTGGGACACCGATTCAAGTTCGCTCAGCGTGTTAAGGCTATCAGTTAACGAACATAGCTGTGCAAGATTGTCAAGTTCAAGTGGCAGTGGACTGGTCACATCTGCCGAAGAACCTTTAGCTGATTGGATACATAGGTTATCAAATGGAGACTACGAATTGGCAAACGCGGAGTAGATTAAAAGAATTTTCTTAATAATCTGAAATATAAATGCACTTTTGGCATAAAAGCTGAAACATTACTTTTATGCAACAGGATGTGATACGATAAGATAAGATAAGAATATTCTTTATTGTACACTTGAGCACATGGCATAAAAAAATTAAAAATACACAGTACAAATGGCGGCCTTATTGCTAAAAGCAATTTCTTCTAGACAACCCGACGACGGAAAGTTGCTGTAGGAAAATGAGACTACAGGGTACTGCTCCATCTAAAAATTTGTCCCAGGAACTACAGCGTCATAGCGGTGTCTCATCACCTATTCAGTGTAGGTAGGAGTTACCACTACAATTTATTTATAATAATCATCAGACTCCCACGTTGGTCGTGGGTTCACTAGAGGCCGCCGCAATGGATTTGGACAAATGATGGTCTGGTGTATTTCCATGTTTGTGATGTCCTTGCCTGGTAACTGTAGCACCTGTTCTGTTTGGGACCAAGATGAGTGTTGAAGTTTTCTAACTGTTACTTAACTAACATTATCTATCTTGTATGTGAAGTTTAATTCAACGTAAAGAATTTACATTATATTTGTTAAATGTATTTTTATATTTTATTAGGCATGTAAAACAGGTAAAAATATTAACATAACATAATATAATAGTATATTCTATTTTTAAGCTAGATTGACACCCAAAGTATACATGCACATTAAAATACATAGAAGAACGAATTAAGGTAGTCTTCATATTTAGGAGCATTGAGACAAGAATTGTATTAAACTAAAGAGGACCTTCCCCTTACTTTAAACTACAAAACAGCCTTTTAAATACTTATTTATTATGTTTTCGAACTAAAACTTCCGTAAGCACTACACATTAATTACTAGCTTAATTCCCGATTCACTCACTTGAAAAATCACGTAAGTGAATCCGGAATAAAGCCAATAACTTATTATATTTATCATGCTATTTAGTTTTAGGGATCAATAATTGCAGACATTTTATCTTATTAAGTCGAAGACTACGATTGTATATATCTAGGTCAGACCAAAGAGTAGAGACAGTGTTAAACAAACAACACAGTCATGCGAACAATCGGATTATTATAACATGAAGTGTTAATATGAAATGTCAATGTACAACGCTGTCCGCTGTTTTCGGGTCTTGTGGTAGTGTTATAACTGTGACCCTGTACAAGGTCGCGCGAGTGCCTCCCAAATTATTCCACCGAGAGTGTGTTTCCGTCATCAATGGTCGCGTTGCGTAAGGACGGACTCGTCTCGCGTTGTCTATCTAATCTCACCATAAAAGTTTCCACCAACCTGTTTCATTTACCTGATTATTCCGTGCGACCGTCTAACGGCTTGCACCTTAGTTTTTTAAACAAATAAACCGGCGCCGGTTGTGTTAGATGGGAACTGTCGACAATTGGTCGAGACCACATCAAGACTCTTTCTTTGTTGGTAAAGGAAATGTGTTGATTGTAAATTGATGTGTTTGTAAGTTTGTTTTTATAATTAGAAGCAATAAGTGCGAGCGATGTTAGTGTACGAGAAAGGGGTAAGATGCGTACATTTGATATAAGTACAGAGTGTAACAAGATCCCCATTTGGAAAATGGGAGGCTCTAATCATCAATACAAACAACGTTTTGTATGTAGCCTATAAACGTCCCACTGCACTGCCGTGGTATGACAAAACACTAAATCTTTAGATACAGTGTTTTACGGTAATATGAATAATTCGATTCTTCGCCCTTTGGTACATGTTATATGCCATAAAAAAATATTGAAAAAGTCTCAATAATTCGGAAATTAGCCCTAGTAATTAAAAATGTAATCCGAATATTGTAATATTGACTTTTGACAAAACACTGCTTCTATACATACAGTGTTTTGCCATAAGAAGCTCAGTGTTTTTTATGTCAGGTAATTAATTGTAGATGCAGTGTTTTGTCATAACAATCTCACAACGTGTAGCCTACCTTTTTCTTTACCAACTGTTTGCACAAAACACTACATAATTATGTAGTTGCAGTGTTTTGTGAAATCAATTATTCTGCTTAGCTGTCACTTTACGTCATGACAACACGTTCTATGCTGTAAATTCAATAAATAACATACTTTTTTATTTCTTCTTACGGCATAATTATGAGTACTATTATTAAACACGTATAGAAATTTTAAAGTAATCTGTTTATAATGTTTATTTATGCGTAATTTTCGTAACAAAATGTTTTTTTGGTTTTCTGGAAAATGCCTGTTTTCAATTTACAGTGTTTTATCATGACTATTTACTTATTTATTGTTGAGTATTCGTCTTCTTATGTAATTTACTTATTTATTCGTTTTATCCGTTTATTTCGTATGCCTACCAGTTAATTTCTTGCACCTCCTGTGGTTGACTGGTAGAAAATGCTTACAGCATTAAGTCCGCCACATTGCCATTGTATTTTTTACTTATGTGCAATAAACGTATTAAGAATAATAACACGGCAGTGCAGGGCACAGGCCTTCTCTCATAGAGAGAGTACGAGCTTAATAACCACGCGTGCCCACCGCCGATTGGCAATTTCAAGCGCTGAGGTATGTGAACACCTCAGACACTCAGGTTTCCTCACGATGTTTTACTTCACCGTTAGCGAGTGGTATTGCTACAATAACTTCACAAATGTACGTAAGTTACAAAACAAAGTCATTGGTACATGCCGGGATTCGAAAACACGAACTTCCGAATGAGAAGCCGGCGTTCTACCGGTCCGCTACCACCGCTCTACAACGTAAGCGAAGAGTTCGAAATCGCAAAAAAATATCAGCTGTTCCATACATTTGTATGCATTTTGAATGTATTTTGAAGTTTTCCATTTAGTAAACATTGTTCGCATTGACGAGTACAGCCTGCCACTTTCCGATGTAAAAATGGATTTTGTTACATTCTGTATATCAAATGTACGTATCTTACCCCCGGTTTCTCGTACACTAACAATCTGTTTATCTACCGTTAACAGCTGTTAGTTTGCAAAGGTCCCAACAAAAAAATAACAACTGCACAGAAAAAAAGGATTTTTTAAAATAAACCGACCATTTTATCAAAATATTTCGTAATTACAAAAAAATATTTATTCGGATTAAAATTGTTTTATTGATAGAAAGATACCCATGTTGTCGTTCTAATATTATTATATTCTCAATATTTTTCTAATTTTGAGAAGAATATGCTTATTTTAATATGTATTTTCAATTTACCTACATCAACAAAAGGACATGACAAATGTTGCATAGAAGAAACCAAATCAGTTGGGGGTTAGAAATCCCTAGCCAGCGGCCCACAGATCAGCAGCGGCCACACACAAGGGACGTGGGGCGAGGGAAAAGATGCGTCGTTAATCCAATTCACTTTCATACAAAATGTACTGAAGAGACAGGACGAAGCCCACACAGAAGATACGGGGCGAGGACGCGATTTCTATACAACGTTGCGTCTTTTCCCGCGCCCCCGCCCGCCGCCGTCCCTTCTGTGCGGCCGCTAGCCTAGGTACACGGTACGCCCGGATTCGAACCCAGGACCTCGCGCATGAAGCTTATTATAATTACTAAAATCCTTTATTGCGTTTAAAAACACAGTTTTGCACATAGGCGAGCTTAATGCTACTTAGCATTATCTACCAGCTAGCCTAAGCTAAGTTTTCTTCATAAAGAAAACATAAACAGGTATTGCAACTTACTCGTAGAGTATTTTATATACTTACTAATTACTTATTTAGACCTAGATACATCAAAATATATAATAGAGGGGAAATATTACACAAATACAACGTAATAATAAATAAATACATAATACAATAAATTTGTAGGTTCTATTTACATAGAACATACAAATTTACGAAGATAATGATACTTGATTCATTAGTTATGTAAACAAATATTTGAAAACAGGAACTAGCTCAGCAGTGCACATTGCGTCTATGCGTAAGCATTTCACTTTGCTGCTCAGAATAACACTATTGAATCGTGTGATTTTAAAACGACACATGTCCTTTCATTACAACTTTGCAGGAAATAGAAAAAACTGTTTTATTCAAATACTAATATCTACAACAGCAATATTTTAGCATATTATATTGATTTCTGTATGAATAAACTACAATTTTTTTTTCTAATGTAAATCAATAGGTAGGTGTAAATAATTTAATAAAAAAAATTGGCCAGGGGTTATTTTAAAAACACATGTGACTTGTGTTGTTTTAAAATCACACGATTCTATTATAAAAAAATCGCTAAGTCTGATATGACTTTTTGCGTGCAGCATAGTTAATTAAGGTGTTAATCCCGGAGAGGTAGGAAGAGACCAGTGTCTGCCACTTGCCACGATCCTGACAGATCTCTTTCGCTTCATCAACATTAATTGGTCGTTGCAGGCACGGATGCCGGTTTCGGGTAATTTTTATCTGGCCTTTTGCTAATACATCCCCTATTTGGTCTAAATATGTCCGCCTAGGAAGCCCCTTACCGACCCTTGTACCAACATTCGCTCGACAACAGTATAGTTAAACGGCAATATTTTATAAGTGAGAGACAAATCGTCGTTCAGTTTAAAGGTTTGTAGATTCTAGACAGTGCTGGAGACTCTACTGTTTTAAAAGTTGAGTTCAGGGATCTTCAAATTGCTTTTTTTGCCACTGTTTAGGTAGGTACGTGTAGTTATGTATAGTATTCAAGTATATATGTAAGTTTATTATTATCATCCCGCCTGCCAAGCGTGGCGATTATGGCAAAACCCCTCATGGTTATGAAAACCACGAAGGAGGCCTATGTCCTGCAGTGGGCTCAAATGGCTGATGATGATTATTATTATCATTACGTATATGTAAATTCTATGTCTATTAATATGTACGTACGTCTGTTAATAAGGATTCGTATTTGCACCGACTACACGTGTCTATTTCTCCTTCGGCAAATTCTCCAATATGAGGTTGCCTGGAACAAATTGCTATCAGCAATAAGGCCGCCAATTGTATATTTTCTTTTGCCACTGCTGTTTCTGTAACATTTTTGCCGGTACCTATACAATAAAGAAAATCTTATCTTATCTTTTTTCATGTAGCCTATACCTCTGTATACGTCTCACTGCAGGGTATAGGGTCTCTATACAACGCGTCGCGTCTTTTCCGCGCCCTCGCCCCAAATCCTTTCTGTGTGGCCAGAGCCTAACTCTGTAGTTGGCCAAAGTGCATACACAGTTGATTAACAAATGTTAGCGTACGATAAAGGCATCGCTGTTTTCTGTCTTAGTTATGGACGCATCGAAGCATACGGGCGGTGCGGAATAAGGATTTCCCCGTTCATTGGCAATCGCTTTCTTAATGTATCTTTCTTCGGCGATCAGTTAATTTTGGTGTCTACCCGTATTTTTACATCTATCTTCAGACAATCGATGTAATGGTCTGAAATTTGCATTTACTGTTTTCCAGGGTCCCCATAGGGCCGGTATGCGTACAACGTCTGTTTGTCTCTCTGTCTGACCTGTCATCATCATCATCATTCAGCCACAAGAAGTCTACTTCTGGACATGGGATTCCTCCATGGATTTTCAAAAAGACCGGTTGGAAGCGGCATCCATCCAGCATCTGACCTGTAAAGGGCTCTAACTCTTAAATAGGCCGCTAGTTGCATTTTCACAGATTGTGTGTTATTGGTTAAATGCACAACTAAAAAAAAATCATCCTCATCATCATCATCATTCAGCCACAAGAAGTCTACTGCTGGACATAGGCCTCCTCCATGGATTTCCAAAAAGACCGGTTGGAAGCGACTTGCATCCGCGTAGCGTAGGACGACCAGCCACAAGATGGACAGATGACCTCATCCAAGTGGCAAGAAACGTTAATTTACGTTGTGTTGTTTTTGTTCTATTGTAAAAGCGATGACACATACAAGTGTTAAACTTGGTATTATCACAGTTTAAATATACTGTCGTATTATTATGGTAGAGTCTAGAATATTACGACAAAAAATAAAAAAATCGGCCAAGTATGAGTTACACTACCACTGAGGCTCCCTAACCGAATGTAAGAAATCACATTTTAGTGACGTAATATAATGTTTATTTTAGCACGGGACCTAAAGTATGCGGATCCGAGTTGCACTTGGCAGTTTTTGCTGCTTTTTAGTTTGATTTGCCAGCCCCGGCAGCACTTGCTCATTTGAAAAGCATAGGTCATGGAGTGTGAGTGTAGGTCGGTGACAAAATAATAGTGATTTAGATGCCCTTATTCTCATTAATGATTTTAGGAGACATGTACTCAAAATTGTTTTGTTTTGACGCACTGCATGCAAATGCACTTAAGTTTCCACTGAATTGCCTGACGTCATTTTCTCGAGGGCTAATACGATTAGGACTTCTATTAGAAAGATGTACAGCTCATTATTGATTGTATATTTGGCATTAAGCTAACTAAGGTCTTTTATCAATATTATCATTGTCATTTTCTCGGGTCTTACAATTACTTACTTGGGTAATTGACTTCCTAATCTATTTACGAGTGGTGGGCAGCCATGTACAGTTGGAAGAGGGTAGCGTATTTACGATTGAGTATTGCGAAATGGTAGACTGTTTGTTGACTGTAATAGCTAATTTATTGTTTGTTTTATTCATTCTCCTTTGTGCCTTGTCGCGAAAGCTACGAGCAGATTTTGAGAGTTCTTTTTGTTTTTTCTAGCGACATTAATATGAGAGGGAAGAGCATCTTTATGATGAATAAAGAGCCGCCTTCGGAGAGTGAGACACCAACGTTTGTGCTCCAGGAAAAGATGGAGGTGGACCTGGAAGAAGCCCTGACTATTGCTGGTAGGCAGTTCATTTAATTTAAGTACAATGTCTGAGGTGTTCACAAATCTCAGCGCTTGAAATTGCCAATCCGCGGTGGGCACGCGCATACCTACTCTCTCTCTGAGAGAAGGCCTGTGCCCTGCAGTAGAACGTATATGGTTATGTTTAAAAGCGCAATTCTTTGTGTTTCATAACAATTTCTGTTCTTAGTAATATATTAAACGGGTCTAACTGCCATTATTTATTTAAGGAAAAATCACCTCTGATTCCCGACTTTTGTTCTGTGAGATTTTTGTCAGATCTGAGTTTATCCAATTTTATTAAATTTGTAAAAAAGTTTTAACCGAAAAGTGAACTCATCATAAAAAAACCGGCCGAGTGCGTATCGGGCCACCCGCAGTGTAGGGCTGCGTAGAAAGAGGGGGTTTTATCTGCTTTACGGAACTAACAATTTTTTCAACGTAATTTTCAATAGATTTTGTACGAAGTTTTGCTTTTAGAAGTTGGTCACCTATTACTCGTCTACTTGTAAAGCCTACTTAGCCGTGATAGTTTTCCTTTTAAGCTCATTATTGTGCTAATACTACGCTGTTATTTTTTCAAGTTTCTACAATCCACCGTTTAGCCATTTAGCCAGGAGAGGGGGTCGAGGGACCACGCCCTACCCGGACTAACCCTTGAACTGCCCTCGAGATTATTTATCTTGTATCTTCTAATATATAAAATTCTCGTGTCACAGTGTTTGTTATCGAACTCCTCCGAAGCGGCTTCACTTATTTTTACGAAATTTTATATTTGGTGGGTCGGAAAATAGGTCGTAGGCAAATTAATATAGCAAAATAACGTTTGCGGGGTCAGCCAGTAATTATAGAAGCTCCTTTTGAAAATCGTTCTGTATTATACGCTTTTTGTTGCACTAATCCGTGCTGAGCAAAATTTTAAAAACCTATTTAGAGGCTAAAAATTCCACCCATACCGGGACTGGACTTGTTTTGTATGTCAACGATCTAAAAGTTTATAAAAACGTATCTAGCATTAATCACGGCCTCCACTTCCAAAATGACTTAAGTATGGCTCAGTAAATTGCAATCAAAATAATCTGCAGATAAGTCTATATAAATTACACTTTATAACCTTCAAAAAGAACGCAATATGTACTCGTAGATACTGTCGATTTTATAAGGTCACCAAATAAGAGTGCACGATTTTATCTTAAACAAAACGCATATTTCGTGAGCAAATGATCATACTTTTTATTGCATTGTAAACGAGACATGTTCCGATTAGGTATGTATCGAATAAAATATCCGGCATATGGCCCCGCGGCTCTGAACACAGGCTATTGCGCTTTTCACGAAATTTTCAATGATAAGATAAAGATAAGATATTTATTGAGAAACTGACATCGGTATACATGAAGTTACAACTATTTTACAGGTTGACTTAGATGTTAAGTATACGTAAGCGGTGATAGCCTAGTAGCGGTGGTAGCCTAGTGGGTAGAACATTGGTCTCGGAAGCGAGAGACCCAGGTTCGATTCCCAGTGCAGGCATGTACCTATGACTTTGTTTTCTAAGTTATGTACATTTGTGAAGTTATAGTAGCAATACCACTCGCTAACTATGAAGGAAAACATCGTGAGGAAACCTGAGTGTCTGAGCTAAGTATTTACATACCTCAGCGCTTGAAATCGCCAATCCGCGGTGGGCACGCATGGTGATTATGGCCATACTCTTTCTCTGAGAGAAGGCCTGTGCCCTACTGTGGGACGTATATCGATACTGCAGCGCATCAGCAATAATTTCCGAGGCTCGTACTCAAGATTTTTTATGCCATAGTGCACAACAGGAGTGCCTCTCTCTTGCGCAGAGTTCGCGGCAGCGTCAACAGTCTCTTTAATGTCATTGCAAATAGGACTGACAGCCCTATGCTGAGGCACTGGATCTCAGTACATGTAAAAGAATAATCTTATATATAAAAATGAATTGTTGTTCGTTAGTCTCACTAAAACTCGAGAACGGCTGGGCCGATTTGGCTAATTTTTGTGTTTATATATTTGTGGGAGTCCAGGGAAGGTTTAAACGGTGAGAAGAAAAAAAAAACGGTTGACGTCGGTGATACGAAGTTCACGGGGTCATCTAGTATGAAATAAAATAATAATAAGTTAAATAATAATGTTCTAACTAAAACTACTTTAAGAAATCTCTGTAATATTTAATATTAACATAACATAAACTCACGCCTGTATCCCAGAGGCAGGGACCAGGGACTGCCACTTGCATATTAATATTATTACTAACACTATGAGCTTGTTCCGAAATAAATATATTGATTGATTGATTGATAGGCTACTTATGTATACGTAATTTATTTATCATGTTAGAAACCAAACTACGTAGATCCTATCTTGACAAAGATGTGGCTCTATCTCACGGATGCCGCGTTGGATCTCGGCCTTGAGCATGGGATTGTTTATGGTTCATTTACTTTTTTATTTTTGGACATGTGGAGAGGATGAAGGAAGAAAGATTGACAAAACAAATATATCGGGCGAATGTGGATGGAAGGGCCGGTAAGGGACGACCCAGACGGACATACTTCGACCAAATAGAGGATGTATTACCAAAGGGCAAGATAAAAAGTACCCGAAACCGGCGTGCGTGCGTGCAACGACTAATGAATGTTGAGGAAGCAAAAGTGATCTGTCAGGATCGTAGCAAGTGGCAGTCCCTGGTCTCTGCCTACCCCTCTGGGATACAGGCGTGAGTTTATGTTATGTTATGTTATTTATGGACAAGAAAAGTCATTCAAATACACAGCCAAAATGTGAGGTTTATGTGCGATTTTTTGGAGTACACTCTATAATACGAACAGTTTTTATCTGGTTAAGGCTGGTTTACATTTGCTTAAATTCCGTGCTATTGAGCACTGAGCAATAACTGAATAATCCAGAATAATCTGGATATGAGGTGGAACAATATTTTTTAGAATTGTGGGCTTTTTTTATAAATCTTCTCAATCGAAATTTTGTAGTTGCGCGCATAGCTACTCAACCGTTTACAGAGCCCGCTAATGACATGTACAGTAATTTAATGTAGAAATAGACATGCTATTGCAGAAAACCCCAAAGAAAAAAAATCACACGCCGTTAAATCGCACGATCTTGGCAGCCAACTGACACCGGAATTTCGGAATCGTCGAAATCGTTGCCATAAGTCGATTGTTTCGTGCGCGGTGTGGCAGGTGGCGCCGTCCAGCCCATGTATCACATAACTTTCCACTCTATCGGGTTAAGCATTTAGAAGACTCCAAAGTGTCAAAATATTTATGCAGATACCTA
The DNA here is from genome assembly GCA_947308005.1 of Yponomeuta malinellus. Taxonomy (NCBI): domain Eukaryota; kingdom Metazoa; phylum Arthropoda; class Insecta; order Lepidoptera; family Yponomeutidae; genus Yponomeuta; species Yponomeuta malinellus. The sequence continues at coordinate 18,855,093 of OX371003.1, forward strand.
GTTCGGAGCAGGCTAAATCAGACAACTCCATACAGCGGAGGACTAACGTGGTCGCACCCCTGCTGAAACCACATGTCGTTTAGATCCATACCATCCAGTTGAGCACAACAACTCCGTTATCATGTTCCTGTAATGAATTCCATTCGCAGTCACTGCATTACCGGACTCCTTTTTAAAATTATAACGCGTGTGTAACTTAGAATTTTTAGGGTTCAGTAGTCGACTAGGAACCCTTATAGTTTCGCCATGTCCGTCCGACTATCTGCCTGTCTGTTCGTCTGACCGTCTGTCTGTCCGAGGCCTAGCTCAGAGACCATTAGTACGAGAAAACTGACATTTGGCCTAGACATACCTACATATTAATCACGCCAACAAAACGGTAAAAGTTTTTTTTTTTTTCGGTTACCCCGCCCCCTAGGGATGCAATTTTTCTTTCGCCTGCACTATAGTGTGGGGTATCATAGGATTGCTCGTATAGGAATATTTTTATTTAGGGTTCCGGTTGCGAAATATTATACACATAGCGCAAATTTACAGACGTTTGATTGTAGAAACGTTAAAAAATTCAGGGTACCTAGCACATGCACTTAAATTAAAAACTATCACGGCTAAGCAGACTTAACAAGTTAACGAGTAATAGGGGCGACCAAGTTATAAAAGGAAAACTTCGTACAAAATCCATTGAAAATTACGTTGATGTAGTTGTTATTCTGTAATGTAAAGCAGATAAAACCCCCTCTTTCTACGGAACTTTACACTGCGCGTGGCCCGATACGCTTTTGTTAATAGTCGGAACAATTGTTCATGCCAGCTGTCAAATTGTCAAAAGAGCTGTAACGTGCAAAGAAATGGCGTCAAATTTAATTTGTGCACTCTTATTAGGTCTGTGTGGCGCCGGATTAAAATCAATTACCAGGAGACGGGCAGCAGCGTCTTCCTGAGAACCCGCCTGCCTAGCGTGGCGATTATGGCAAAACCCCTTATGGTTATGAAAACCACGAAGGAGGCCTGTGCCTACAGCGGGGCGCGTAATTAGGCCTCTGACCACAACTTGAATACGCAGTGCCTGTTTGGAATTCGAGAATAAATACTTGGAATTAATAGAGAGAGTCTAACGTAAACTTCTTAGAAGCCTTCATTGTAAATGCCACCGACCGCGATCTTAATTACCATACCCGTTATTATTAAAGCAATAATGTGATTTTCTCGCCTTACATTTGAGGCGCAAATTTTTCAACGTATTGACGCTCTACGGTACTTGTCACATACCTACACACATCAAAAAAAGTTTGTGATCAACTTGCAACCTAAATACTCGATCCGGCCGGAGTAAGGACACCTTTCGCTGTTCACAACAACAGTTGGCGACAACCTCATACGATGATCGCAGATAGGGAATGCAATACCGGGATACCGGGATCCCGAAATACCGGGATCCCGCACCAATTTTGCGGGACCAGTCCCGCGCCTAAATCGTGCGGGATCCCGCGGGATTTGCGGGACTGCGCAGCGACATACAACATGTGTTGTTCGGCACGCGGAAGCGCGCGGAGACTGAGCCGGCCGGCTCGTGAAAGATGTCGCCGAGTGACGGGCGGGGGGATGGGGCGCCGGGGGCGACGACGTTTGTTTTTGTTTGTTTTTTTTTCAGTTGTAAATTTGTAATTTGCAATTGTTCCGTGACGTAACGCGATCTAATAACGTGCATAGTTTTAATTGTTATAGTGATTGAATTAGGACGATTTGACATAATGAACATAATCTAATAACGTTTGTATTTCTATTTGTTTGAGTGAACTAATCAGGACGTTTTGAAATAACCTAATACTTGGTTTTATTTGATCTATAAACAGAAAGAAGATTTTTCAGTTATGTCGAACAATTCGAACATTGTTTGTAAGTCCAGTTATTGTGTGGAAGTACTTCTTGAAGGCTGAAGATTCCCAGTCGGCTAAATGTGTAAATCAATCATTAAAACTACAGGTCGATCAACTAAAGGCTTAGGTACATGTGCATTTAAAATCAAAACATCAGATCGACAGCAGCAAACAAAATGACTCTTCAGCGCCAGAAGAGGCATTACGACCAGATTCAAATATTGCGACGTCGTCGGCCTCTAACTCTAATTCTTCGGCACCACCACCTACTCCCCGAAGTCACCAACCTACACGGGACGAGTATTCACAAGACGCTCATACTTCTTCAGCTTCGTCATCAAAAAAACGGAAAATAACTGATCATTTCCATAGAAAAGATAATACCGTCGAACATAAAGTGTCACGAATGGTGGCGAAGGATGGCTTACCGTTCAGTGTTTTCTGCACTTCGTCAGATTTGCGCGAGCTTTTTAAAGCAGGTGGTTATAGATTCGTGATCAGCAAGTTGGAAGGACAAGATTCAGTTTTAGCCAAGAAACTTGCTACTTCATTAAGAAAACGAATTACAGAGCGACGGACCAATATGACTGCGGTTTTATTGTACTTACAAGACCCTGCAAAGTACGAAGAAGATAGAATTGAATTCATGCAAGACGAAACTTTTAAGTTACCTGCAAAGAGTGTAATCCGAAAATAAATTATAAATGTTATTGAAAGACTACAATTTAATAAGAGAGACGCAGCATTACCATTAACGTTAGTCTCATCAGAGGCTTCAACATCTTCTATCTCTACTCAGGAATCACAGGATGATTTACCTCTTTCTATAGTGGCCGGAATGATGCGAACAGAAAGCACGGAGCCTGAAGCAATATCTCTTAGAGATGAACTGGAACAAACACTATCGCGTTCTAAAACCGCTGGTCGATCTTCTTCGGGGCTTCATTCTCTTGAAGGTATAATCAGGAAAGAAATGAATTTGTTGCAGTCTGGTGGGCTTAAAGGTGAACATCTTCAGTTCGTCTACAATGCGTTGTTAACTGTTGTGCCCACCAGCGTGGAAGCGGAAAGGGCATTTTCTGCTGCCGGATACCTAGCATGCAAAGTAAGAAGCCGTTTAGCTGACAAAACCATTGACACGCTGTGTTTTATGCGCAGCTACTTCCAAAATAATGAATAATTGTTTTTTGTTTGTTTGTAATAGTTATTTTATTTCTAATTAGTGACTGATTGATTTGATAACTTAATAAATAGTTTCACAAAACTATTGAGAGGCTATGTTTTATGCGCATTTGCGCAGCTACTTCCAAAATAATGGATAGTTGCTTTTTGTTTGTTTGTAATAGTTTTTGATCTTTGTTTGTAATTGTTATTTCTGAATAGTGATTTGATTACTTAATAAATAGTTTTAATATTATTTTTTACTTTCATTTTAAGTTCTATAGTCTCGTTTATGATACAGGATTCCTCTCTTTTTTCAATTACTTTAAAAAAACACGCGGGATCCCGCAAATACCTGGATCCCGCGGGATTGAACCTCTCAATCCCGCGGGATCCAGCAATTGAAATTTTAGTGCGGGATTGCATTCCCTAATCGCAGACGACGTACCTACTCTATTGTAGAAAGAGACTCACTTTCACTTTGTATAGGCCTTTTTCTGGGTATTGATGAAGAAAAGGGTACACAAACGGGGTTTGGACCAAAAGTTTGCATGCAACGCTCACTGCGTTAAGGGTGGTTAATGCTTGCAGTCATAAGCTCTTCTCGATTGCAGGTAGGCACGTGATGTGATCTCAGACTGACTGGACAATCTTTCAAAATTATCCACTTCTAACCAGGCCAATACGCATAATATATAGGTGAATCCTAATCAGCCATAATTCAGTTTAGGTGGCCCGATCCCTTCTGAGAAATCGATCGGATCTTTGCCCAGACACTTGGACTAGGTATTGCTTTTCGCTGGTCTCTCAATCTCTGGAATTGAAGTGACTTTGAGGACTTCTTGTATATTATAGATTTTCATATTGATTTTATTGACTTATTGGATATAAAAAATGTGAAAAACTAGAGCCAGCTGGCGGAGCAAGTGATTCTCTTTCTACAGTGGAGTACGTATGTGCCATTCTCCATTATTTTGTTACTTATCCGTTTATTTCGTTTCTGTGATGTGTCTTGTTGGTATAATAAATATCTTTCTTTCTTTATTATTTGTAATGTTCAGATAATTGAAATGATCTGTTTTAAATATGTATTCTAAGTAGGTAACTGTACCTTAGTTTTAAGCACAGAACATTAATTTCTCTGTTCTGTGGTTTTAAGTAATAAAGATATGTACAAGTATATTATCTTACCTTATACATATACGTGTGTAGTTCGCGAACGAATCCTTTGAATGAAGGACTTGACTACGTACAACAACTCATTCATTCATTCACTACAATGTCTTATTGTATCTCTTACACCCTAATAGATCCCATGACATATTCATTTAAGCAATTAAAATTATAAATGTTGCATCCACCCATTATCTAAGGTATTTATTGTCATTCGTGAACTAATTGCGAGTCGAACGATACGAAAGCTGGAAGTTTTCATGGAGTTATGTAACAGATCTCTTGCTTAATTATTTTAGTTGTCTCTCTCCTTGCAGGTATTTTTATAGCAGAAGCAGTATAACTTTTGTATTTCCTGTAATTACTCAGTATATCACCGTTTCTTATCCCAATGTTAGCTGTGTTATTGATATTGCTGTAGATTTCCCGATAATTAATTAAATAAATAAAAAACTGCACCTAAAATCAACTTGCAAGCTAAGAAAACGTCCAGCGCCTTCACAATATATGACAGCAACAATTTACACTCAAGCGTGATGAACTTTTTTGCAGGCACCGGCAAGTACCAAGTATTCCATTGCACGCTGATGGTATTCGTGCTGACATCATCTCTGTTGGAGATCATCGGGACCGCCTTCACACTGCCGGCTGCTACCTGTGACTTGGACATACCTGAATCTCTAAGGGGAGTGCTGACCTCGCTCCCTAGTATTGGTAAGATCACAATACAGATGTGTGGCTGAGATTGTCAACCTCTACAACATGACAGTGAAAGACTAACGGCCAGTTTCTGAATTGAGAATCTCGCTAAGTAAATAGTTAACTGTAGTGCTGTCTCTGTGAATTTCTCAGAGAAGAGCGTGACAGAACGTTACTTAAGTATTTACATCTCTAAGCTTTTGTTTACCTACTCTTGAGCATGAGCAAACAAAAGTCCAACTTTTGAAGGCCTTAACTCTATTCGAAAGCAGTATTATTATATCTTTGAGCAGGGTGCAGACAAAACGCCGCCATGTTAGGCCCGCAGATTAGGTAGGTACATGATTATGAAGGAACGTGAGAGGCGAAAACGAAAAGTTCTTTACAAATATACTCATAAAGCTGTAAAGCAATCCTGAAGTATTTTCTTCTCCAGCTATTTTCCACGGCCTAGAGTCTACGTACCTACTCGTACCTATGTACGAATAGTTGAACAATATAATGATATTAGCACGGCAATTACTGTTATTTCATATTACATATATTATATACTAGCTGACCCGGCGAACTTTGTTCCGCCTTAAAGGCTCTCTTTTATTTGCTATATTGATCTCTTGACGTCGATCAAGTTGTTCCTCTGTGTTGCCCATGAAGTATATTTGTAAAAATTTATGCTGTCCATCATCGAGAGGTTCCAATGATCCAATTCGATGGTGAATCTGTCCTTGTATCTACAAAATCAAAAGCAGTCATTATTACTGATTTACAAACACTTCAGGAATAAATATAATATGTTATTATCTTACTGTACCTATTGTGTATAAGTACAAAAACAAATAACGGCATAAAAAGTATCCTATGTCCTTCTCCCAGTTCTTAGCTACCTCCCTACCAATTTTCAGCCAAATCGGTTCAGGCGTTCTTGAGTTATAAATAGTGTAACTAACACGACTTTCTTTTATATATATAGATTATATGCTGCAGTCTATTAAACAACAGCTGAAAGAAGTGGCGTGCCTTGGCCATGAGGAGGCCTACCTATGTGCAGCAGTGGACGAATACGGGCACAATGGCACTGCAACGTCATCGTTCTATCAAAGTATTTTGATTTAATGCGGTACACGATGAATGTAAATGTTAGCGTATCTGGAAGAAATTGCTATTGGCTATAAGGCCACCAATTGTAGTCTGTTTTTTTACAAATTACTGGCTGTACCCATGACTTCGTTCGTGCTGGGTTAAAGTATTAAGTGCCCTTACCCCGTAAACCAGGTCATGGTCTACCTCCGTTCTAAATTTCTTCCCTTGAGACCTTTTCGCGGTTGTATTAAATTCAGCAGTCTATTATTATTCACCACGGCTGGCCGTCTTCCGTTAAGCGCAGCCTGCCTGTATCTTTGTAAATTAACGCGCTTATTTATAAAAACACGATACCTAACATAAAACACTCCTCAGCTGCAGTTCTAATAGTAATAGTAACCTCAGATTATTTAAACTGCCTCTGAGAAGAGTTCTGGAGGAATCGTGTTTTTTTAAATAAGACCGTATGTGATCTGGTATACAGGATATTATTACGTTATGTTACGTACTGTCCTTTATCCAGGTATAATCCTGACGGCGACGCTGTGGGGCCGCGCGGCGGATGCTCTCGGGCGCAAGCCAGTGCTGCTGGTGTCCACGGCTGCCGGCGGCGTGCTGGGCTCAGTGGCTGCATTCATGCCTACCCTGCTTGGCTTCGCGCTCTTCAAGTTCGCGGCTTCCTTGTTGTAAGTCTTTTTTTTTCATGTCCTACTGCTGGGCAAATGCCTCACCACAAGTCAGACCACCTGAGAGCAATCCGGCAGTCATGGTTTTGGACCTGTTCATAGAGAGTCCAACCCTAACGCTTGCCATATTGGGCTCTTGTAGCATCCTTTGAAGCTCAGAATTAAGTTATTATGATTATTATTATCCACGGAAGGAAATAGAGTGGCGCTATTCTTAATCCGGCGCCAGGAAACGGACAGCAGCGTCTTCCTGAGATTCCAACCGCTTACTGCGATCGCCAACCCGTCCGCCAAGCGTGGCGATTATGGCAAAACCCATCAAACCATTTTGAAGTTTCCAAAATGTCATGTGTTTGTATTTCACAGGAGTAGGTTAAATCGGACGAGTCCATACAGCGGAGTTAACGTAGTAGAACGCGTGGGGCTCCAATTTAACGCTTCATCAATCGACAACAAAATAATACACGCATTCGTGGACCCCAAGCTACGCGCCCTTAATCAATATATCTACTTATTCAGGCCTTGGATGAAGCCTACTGCTGGGTAATGGGTATAGGCTCTTCCCTTACACGCCAACCTTTCTCGTTGGTCTAGCAATTAACACGCCACTACCAAAAGAGAGGTAGTTGGATCGATTCCCATTGGAGGCAGCCGTACTTGATCTGTATAAATGACTTCAGTCTGGGTGTATTTTCATGTTTGTGATATTCTTACCATAGACCAGGGGTAGTGATAGTTTTTTATTCGTAGCACAGGGCTTTTATTTTGGGACCAGGACAAATGGTTGTGTTGTCTAATTAATCTTGATGAAGCGAAAAAGGTTTGTCGGGATTGTGGCAAGGGGCAAGCCCTGGTCTCTGCCTAAGGCGTGAGATTATACATAATGTAATGTAAGTAACATGATTATTTAATTCCCAGCTTGTCCTGCCCATCATCCCTAAGCTTCGCGTACGGAGGCGAGATGGTGCCGCAGCGGAGACGGGACTTCGCCGTGCTCATGCTGAGCGGGATGCTCACACTCATGTCTACACTGAGTCCTCGTAAGACACGCAGTATACCGTACACACACAGTATAGCGTACATTCGCAATATAGCGTAGACGAGCAGTATAGCGTAGGTATAGCTGGACAGTATAGCCCCACTAAAGACATTCTCTTATAGAGAGTATGCTGTTCGGCTTAATCACCATGCGTACGACCACCCAGAAATGTTAATTCTCAGCATCATTACGAGCCATTGTTTTTCGACGAACCCATGCCTGGGAATTCAACGTGTATTAGGAGATATTCAGGATCAAAGTCACAGTTTTATTCATAATTTGTGTACCGAATATTTGTACCAGCCTCGGGGCATATTTCTATGTTTGTCATGGCCTTGCCTGGTTTGGCCATTCTATTTTGGGACCAGGACAAGTGATTGTGTCGTGTAGAAGTTATTATTTATTCATTTATCTTTTCAGTTCTAGCCTGGGGTATACTCCCAGGCGATTGGGAGTTCTCCATGGGGTCCATAACGTTCCGGTCGTGGCGTCTGCTGACCATCACCTACGCCATTCCCTTGGTCTTCAGCGCGATACTCTTGACCCAGGTCAAGGAGAGTCCGAAGTTCCTGGTCACGAAGAGAAAATACCAGGAGGCTCTGGCTGTGCTGAAGTATATCTACTCGAAGAACGCCGGCTCACTTGCTGAAAGATTCCCGGTAAGTTTATTTTAACGTTGGTAAGCTAATTAAGCACAGATATGTGCATAAAACCAAAGTCGAAGATGTAGACACACGAATCATAAGGCTAAAATGGAGATGGGCGGGGCATTTGGTCAGTCGGGAAGGCGGCCGGTGGACTAACGCGGTCACTGAGTGGTGGCCAAGACGGGTCGACGATGGGTAGGCCATTGTGAAAGCGGCTGGGAAACATTGGACGAGACTGGCAAGGGACCGGATGGGTTGGCGTGAAAGAGAAGACCAGTGGGCTCTGTTTATGGGATGATTAGATAGATTAGATAGGATGAAAATGGCGATAAGACTGTAAACTGTATAACCAAGCAGTCAGTCTCACTCTTGGTATCTGTTTCAACTTGGCTTTGTTATACACGGTGTAACAAAATGCCCATATCAATCTGAAAAAGAGGTTCAAAAGATTAAAAGTTGTTCTTCTCATCAATATGAACTACTTTTCATCATCATGATCATCAGCCCACCTCTACCCACTGCTGGGTATAGGCGTTTTCCCCATCACGCCATCTTTCGCGGTTTAAATTTTCCTATGAACTACTTTTTTATGGGAAAAACTTATATATTAATATTCATATTATTATTATATTTTTATTTCAGATACGTCGCATCCATATTGTGCTACTATTATATTTCAGTGTTAGTAAAGGTAGTCTACCTCAGCGATTGATATTGCCAATCCGCGGTGGGCACGCGTGGTAATTAAGCCCAGACTCTCTTTCTGAGATAAGGCCTGTAATTTGGGGTGGTACGTAAAAACGCTACATAAAAAAAATTTAAAATACAAACATTGAAAATACAAACTTCATACAATATAAGAAATTTTTATCATTGCTGTCTTATGCTGGCATAAATGCCACATGCAAGAGTTATCACCTGTGGCATTAAAATGTATGGAGCAGCTGATATGTTTTTCGCGATTTTAAAGTTATATCACACGAAAATATATCGTAATTCACTGAATTTTCAATAAAAATATCAAGACATAATAGCAGTTGTGTTTTTATATTTAAAATAAGTAAGTTCTTTTATATTTATATTTATCCTGGCTGCATTACAGAGAGCCTGCTAAACTTTCCACCTTAGACTATCTGTTGTAGATGAGATCATTATCAACATAATTATTCTTATCATAAATTATACTTAGGATTTACACCATAATGTTACCTCATTGCACACAATCTTCAGACCACCGTAAATCGTAGACTTTATCCACGTAAAATTTGTTAACTGATTAAAACAAACCATAACAATACGACGTTATAAGTTAACGGTGTCCATAAACGCAGTCTGTGGTAAAATCATACGGTCTTTATTTATTTATTTTATTTATTTGGAAAAAAACAGAAAACAAGCTACAGTTTATGTAAAAAATACTTCAAGAACAATGTTTAACGTGAACCCATAAATATCTTTACTAAATAACTATGATCTAGGTACAAACGATGCCAATTGTGTAGGTACACTAAGTAGGTATAATACAGATAGGCTGTACCTTAACATAAAAAATACAGAAACAACTAACTTTAAGAGCAAGAGTATATAAATTAGTAGTAAATAAAACAATGGTGGTAGGGTTCACGCTCAACTCGCTCCTATTTAAAAAAACACGATTTCCCTAAAACACTCCTCGGGGGCAGTTTAAATAATCTGCAATGACGTCTTCCCCTTTACCACAGACTATTTGAGCTGCATTTCAAGAGTGTTTTAAGGAACTGTGTTTTTATAAATAAGACCATTTCACTTTACCTCAGGCTACTTATACTATTGATGGAGTTTCTTAAGGGAATCATGTTTTCACAAAAATATCACCGTAAAACTTTGTAAATTAGTAAAACCAGACTACGTCTGTATGGGAGTCAATTCGTGAGGCGCCCTCTTGACGGGGTCCAGGGAGTAGCACTCGCGCCACCGAGGAAAAAAGTCATATCTTTTGTTACAGATCAAAATTGCAAAAAGTGTCTGTACAATCTCTCAATCATGTTAACAGTGATTTTTAGGACCCACAAAGAGCCTAGGACCACGAACCTGGGACTAGATAGCATTTATGCCAAAGACAGCCGTTTCTGGGGTTAATATAATACTATCTAGTCCTAGGTTTTTTGCCCTAGGTTCAGGGCCATGGGTCCTAAAAATCACCACTAACAAGATTGAGAGATCGTACTGACACTTTTTGCAAATTTGATCTGTAACAAAAGATACGATTTTTTTTCCTCTGTGGAGCTAGTGTTACTCCCTGGACGCCCTTAAGCAGTATTTACAAGTTAGCACGATAAGATAATTATTACGTGTGTAAGTTACTACTTGGATTGCATCATTCAGATGGCATAACTAAGGGCCAGTTTCTGGATTGAGAATTTCGCTAAGTAAATAGTTAACTGACTAAGGAAATCAATTACCAGGAGACGGGCAGCAGCGTCTTCCTGAGTTTCCAACCGCATACTGCGATCGCCAACCCGCCTGCCGAGCGTGGCGATTATGGCAAACCCCCTCATGGTTATGAAAACCATGAGGGAGGCCTATGTCCTGCAGTGGGCGTCCAAATGGCTAATGATGATGATGATATACTTAATATACTCGGACTTAATAACATCTACTGCACCTGCACGCCTGTATGGAAATGCAGAAAGGGCGTGGTGGTGCCTCAATATGTCCATTCATAATAATATGGAATAATTTCAGGTTGCTGAACCAACCGAGTAGTGAATAGTCTTAATAGTGCCTCAACCTTTACAATTTTAGTTGCAAAATGAAACTCTCTGAAACAAATTCTGGAAATCGTTTTAAAAAGCCGCTTTCTAAATGTGACTCAGGTAGCATTTGACTAAAATTTTTCATGCAAATTAAATTTAAATGGCTACTAAGAAGATGCTCAGAGTGGAGTTTTTTTTTCCGCTGCCTTTTTCTCCACTACAAATACGGCCCGAAGGCAGCGGCTAACATAGTGACATAGTACATTGACATTCAGTAAACAGAATTATTTACGTTGAAATAAATGATTGATTTCTGATTACTTAAGGCTGCTGCCATGCTGTCTCACTGGCATAATCTAACGTTGTTAATTATGGTAAGAAAAATGTACTTTGATAAATGTAGTCTCAGACTTTGCGAAATAATAAAATTACATTACATTACATTTTAAATACATTTTTGTTTTCCCTATATGTACCTACTTAGTTGTTGATAAGTCGTTTCCAAAAGAATTTTATTATCAAATTTTCGCAATCAAAAACAAAAATAGATTAATAAAAATACGTCTTCAATGTCCGTAACTATGTATCTATTTTTTTATTTATATTTCACTTTATCTCAATAAAACATTAAACACCACAATTTAATTAGTTTGCCAAACTGCTAATGCAGTTTATCGGCAAGCTCTAGCAAAGCCTAAGACCACATTTATCAAAAGTATATATATTATAAAAAATTTACAATGTGCGAGCGAAACAGCAGACAGAGTTACAGCAGCCAGACGTAACAGCTGTTTAAAAATTTGCTCGATTTGCATTATTTTTTAAACAGACATTTAAAAAATAATGCAAATCGACCGCAGCTGATCTAGCAAACGTTGTTTTGCCATTCGACCTATTCTTAGACCTAACAAATATACGCAAAGAATTTCAAAAAAATCGGTGAAGGCGTTTCGGAGGATTTCGATAAGAAACACTGTGACGCGAGATTTTTATATATTAGATGTCGTTCCTCCAAACCATCCCCAGGTAACGTCCCTGAAGCTCCTGTCGGCGGAGTCCGAGGGGGGAGGCTCCCAGCACGAGCAAACGGCCGACAGCAAGCAGGACTCCGCCCTGGATCTCTTCAGGCCCCCACATCTCAAGTGGACCGCGCTCACCGGCTTCCTCATGTTTGGAGTGTTTTGTTTGTAAGACCCGCTTGCTTACGTAAAAGAGGAAAATACACAAACAGTTTCTCGGTAGGTAGTATGGCAATTAGCACCGTATCTATTAAGTACTAGCTGATTCGGCAAACGTTGTTTTGCCATAATATTTACGACCTATTTCTCAAACCTACCAAATACACTTACACAAAAAAATCATAAATATCCGCGAAGCCGTTTCGGAGGAGTTCGGTAACAAACACTGTGATTTTTACATATTAGAAGAATAAGAAGAAGATATCTAGGAATTTAGGTTCATTCACAATTATGTTCCGATTTTATGCAAAGGTCTTTAAATGTAGAGTCTGCCTGCACCACCGCTGAAGTCCATTTAGCTAAGACATTTTCGTTCTTATGTCAATACGCACAAGGTCTTCCCCATGGGACATGAGTGATGACACCTACCGCCTCATTCCACCTAAACTTTTTTTAAATATCAGAAATAAAAAAATTAACATAACCAACATAAGCACACTAATAAAATAAAAAGTTGCGGTCACAGTTCCGAAACGTAAAAATTTGACCCCCATTTTTCCGGGGCTGAAAAACGAGATTAAAAAAAGACAATGTTTTCTAATAAATATAAACAATATTGAAACATTTTTCATCTTTTATGCAAATATAAACTATGTGTGATTATTCGTGGTGGGTGATACATAATACTTAGAGACAATGTTTTTTATCTCAGAACTTATTACGTTTCAGAACGCACCTATCTTTAGTTACTGTTACTTTTAGAGTCTGTACCCGAAGGGTGCCAAACGGGATCCTATTACTAAGACTTCACTATCCGTCAGTCTGTCTGTCTGTCTGTCTGTCTGTCTGTTCGTCCGTCCGTCCGTCCGTCCGTCCGTCCGTCCGTCCGTCCGTCCGTCCGTCCGTCCGTCCGTCTGTCTGTCTGTCTGTGTCGGTCGGTCGGTCGGTCGGTCGGTCGGTCGGTCGGTCGGTCGGTCGTCCGTCCGTCCGTCCGTCCGTCAGTCCGTCAGTCCGTCCGTCCGTCCGTCCGTCCGTCAGTCCGTCCGTCTGTCCGTCTGTCTGTCTGTCACAATCTATGTCCATCTCATGAACTATGATAGCTAGGCAGTTGAAATTTTCACAGATGATGTGTTTTTGTTTCCGCTATAACAACAAATATTAAAAAAAGAATAAAATAAATATTTAAGGGGGGCTCCCATATAACAACAGTAATTTTTGTTGCCGTTTTTTGCTCGATATTAATAATGGCAACACGTAGATGCTTGAAATATTCACAGAATACTTAATTCTATATTCGCTTCAAAAATACATAATTAAATTAAAATATAATACATATTTAAGGGGGGCACCCATACAAAAAATGTGATTTTTCCCGTTTTTTCTTGATTTTTCTATCTAATGTTGCATAGATAATGGTACGTCCGACTCGCACTTGGCCAGTTTTTTAAGTATGAATTGTTATGTTGGTTATATTGAATGTTAACTTCTGACACTTTTATTTTGAATAATAAATTTAATAGTTCATACAGCTCCTATATTACCTTTAAATATGTGCTACTACAGTACTAATTTTACTTACAATGTATTAGTAGCCAAATTTTGCACGAAGTGTAACCTAGCGGAATTATTTAGGCACATCGCAATATGGCGATTCCCACGGTGACGGATAAAGATATACTTTACTTTATTCATTTATGCGGTGGTAGCCTAGTGGGGACTCGTATGCGGGAGACCCAGGTTCGATTCCCAGTGCGGGCATGTACCTATGACTTTTCTTTCTAAGTTATGTACATTTGTGAAGTTATAGTAGCAATACCACTCGCTAACGATGAAGGAAAACATCGTGAGGAAACCTAAGTGTCTGAGCTATTCACATACCTCAGCGCTTGAAATCGCCAATCCGCGGGGGGCACGCGTGGTGGTTAAGCCCATACTCTCTCTCTCTGAGAGAAGGCCTGTGCCCTACAGTGGGACGTATATAGGCTGCTTATGATTCATTTATTTGCTGATTGATATTTCCGTCGGGTAGTGCGTACACTGACTGGTTCTTCATAACCTGGTTAAATGTATCCGTCATTGTGGTAATATCACTGTTCAATGACCTCACAATGACCTGTTCCGTTTGGCGCCGGATTAAGAATAGTGTCACTCCATTTCCACCCATGGATGTCGTAGAAGGCGACTAAGAAAACAAATTACCAGGAGACGGGCAGCAGCGTCTTTCTGAAATTCCAACTGCATACTACGATCGCCAACCCGCCTGCCAAGCGTGGCAATTACGCCAAAACCCCTCATAGTTATGAAAACCACGAGGAAGGCCTGTGCCCTGCAGTGGGTGTCAAGTGGCTGATGATGATGAGGATGACCTAGCAGCTTATGGTGATTTTCTTATACCCCCATGGACGTAAGCGTAATGTTATGTAGCCTATATGTTACACGGGAACCTAAGCTATAATTATGGTGAGTTTTACTTCATTCCGTTTAACACAAATAAAAAGAGTGAGACAAACATTATCAGACAGATACAAAATTTACAGATTAGTATATGTATGTATGTATAGATAAATAGATAGATATATAGATTTAGATTCTTAAATACACAGAGATCTCTCCAGAATAAGTAGCAGGAGGTACGCGAGTCGCGCGTGAAAATTCGCGTCTTAATCAGTATATTAATCGTCAAATTCTGACAGTTTAACGCCAAAACACGCTTCGTCGTGCTATTTATACAGAGGTACCTAAAAGACTATGGGACGCTCAAAACCTCTTTTATTTTGTGGACTCCCATAGCAAGCTATCAAATTCAAGATTGTAGCCGAGGAATAAATCTAGCAGCCAAAATAATCCAATGATCCGATGACAAATGTAATTCGTGGAACTATAGGTAAGTGACTTTTCCACGGAACTCTTGGGTTCCGCGGAGCCCACTTTAGGAATCTACATGTAGATTTAGGAGTTTACATGTATCCCTCCATCTATCTGTAAGCATTCGCTCACTGCTGGACATAGGCTGCCCTCAAGACATGCCACTTCTTTTTTCCATCATCGGCGATTTTGTTTATTAGCAGAATCGGCATGAACTCTATGCTTTATTCTACGAGTATGATTTACATCTTGTGTTGAACTCGACACAGCGGCACAGATATAGTATGATATTGCATAATTATATAAGTAGATATTATTATCTCGATTGTATCGCTGTAATGAGTTCAATACAAATAACATACTAAATCAGTCTTATCATCCCAATATATGTTATAGGTTATCTCTAAAGCCTCACGTGTTCTCTTCACGACTGTTTTGTCTTTATTTTTGTTTTGTTGACGTTCGTGTATTTTGTATGTGTTTACTTTGAGTTTCTTTCTTAAGTTGAAATTCCGGGGGCACCCCAATTAGAGATGCGTGCTTTATTTGTTTCTACGAGTTTTTGTCGTAGTTATATTACATAATTTTATTAGTGCTTCACGCAATCTACCAAATACGGTTTTGCGTCGGTTTCAGACTACACTACACCTAGTTAGATAGGGAACACATTTTTGCACAACCAGAAGAAAGAATTACAAATGGAATAGAAGAATTACACACGTTGTATGAAATAAATTTCACGCAGTTACCATTATCGTCCAATGGAAAATCGCCCAAAATCGCAGCTTCTGGTAAATCGAAGTCCTAAGTAGAAGAATGTCCTTTATATAACACATTTGGTTTTAAGCGCTATCTATTAAACTATTAAAAAGAAAACCCATGAAAAATGTATTTTTTTAAATCTAATAATTGAACATTTAACAAAGACATGTCCGAAAGTCGTAGAACACAAGTTATTGTAATTTACAAACACTAATTGACTTGTTTTAAGAATTCCACATTTGTGAGTTAAAAAGTATGTGTTGCACGCTATTAATTCCTTTTAATAGATAAATAACTCTATTGTTTCACTAATCGACCTCATTTATCTATCTCCTCAGCTAAAACGATATAACTCTGGTTTTTTTTTTAGATTAAACGGTCTCTTCCTCTTTGCACCGGACACTATAAACAAAGTGATGCTGGAGAACTCCACAGAAGACGGGACCATCTGCGTTCTGATGAATCAGCAATCGCAAAATCAGGTACTTACGTGAATAGTTAAGTTAAATAACATTGACAGTGACACTTTTAAAAACCTATTTAGAGGCTAAAAATTCCACCAAAGCCGGGACTTGAACCACGATCTCTGGTTAACCATGCAGCGCTCTCCCAACTGAGCTAATGGGCAAGTACAGGCATCGGCGAAATTTCGAACTTCTCTGTATTCTGTGTCAGCACGGATTAGTGCAACAAAAAGAATATAATGATGTAGGTACAGCGATATCATTCCGATGTAAAAACTAACTGCATAAAAGTGGGTGTTGGGGCTGCAAGTGATGTAAATTACTTCAGCCAGATGTCGCTGCCTGTACGTAATACAGAGAAGTTTGTAAAGATGTTAATATTAATTACATTACTAATTTTATAAACAAACGACTGATTATGATTTATAAGCAAAGCCAGCACACACCTAGTTTTTTTTTTAGGGTTCCGTACCCGAAGGATGCCAAACGGGACCCAATTACTAAGACTTCACCGTCCATCTGTCTGTGATTTTTTTGCCGTTTTTTGCTCGATATTAATAGCGGCATCAGGTAGACGCTTGAGATATTCAAATGTTGTATAGATAATGGTACGGAATCCTTCGTGCGTGAGTCCGACTCGCACTTGGCCGGTTTTTTAAATACATTATTATTTTTTAAGTTAGCCTACTTGTTTTTGGGCTAAGCTTATACACACAGAAACCTGTGCAGAAACAATAGAGCACGTGTGACGTGCATCTACCTACAACCGCATTCGTGAGATAAAATAACCGTATTAATCTTTATTTGTACTATGGTACTAAGCCCCTTATTGAGTGGTGGCGTCTAGGCATTTTTATCTAAATTACGGTTGTGGAGTTTCCCACTTGTGTTGTTTTCGCGAAATTAACGTGCGCTTCTTTTTGAGCCTAGTCGAGTTTTGTTCTAGGGTTAACGCGTTAGCGTAGTGTTAACCCTACACTGTGCGTGTCGGGCCACGCACAGGGTAGGTTTCCGTAGACAGAGGGGGTTTTATCTGCTTTACTGAACTAACAACTTCATCAACGTAATTTTTAATTGAGTTTTTAAGGAGTTTTCCTTTTATAAGTTGTTCTCCAATTACTCGTTAACTTGTAAGGTCTACTTAGCCGTGGTAGTTTTCCTTTTTTTTGCCCCAGAATTTTTTCACGTTTCTACAATCAACCGTTTAGCCAGGAGAGTTTGCGCATTATATTTGCGCTTTAAAGCTTAGTGTTTTGCAAACGGAACCTTAAATAAAAAAAAACGGCCAAGTGCGAGTTGGACTCGCGCACGAAGGGTCATCCATCATCATCATCATCATCATCATCTATACAACATTTGAATATTGCAAGCGTCTACCTGTTGCCGTTATTAATATCGAGCAAAAAATGGCAAAAACTTCTCGTTTTAACAAACTTTATTTAAATACTCCCATACAGGGAGCCCCCCTTAAATATTTATTTTATTCTGTTTTTCGTATTTGTTGTTACAGCGGCAACATAAAAACATCGTGAAAATTCCAACTGTCTAACTATCACGGTTCATGAGATACAGCCGACAGACGGACGGACGGACGGACGGACAGCGGAGTCTTAGTAATAGGTTCCTTTACCCTAAGGGTACGGAACCCTAAAAACGGACATTTAAAAACCCTAAAAAAAATTTAGATTTTATTTTACCGTTTTGGCGGCGTGATTAATATGTCGGACGGACGAACAGCGAAGTCTTAGTAATAGGTTCATTTACCCTAGGGGTACGGAACCCTAAAAACGGACATTTAAACCCCTAAAAAAAAATTAAGATTTTATTTCACCGTTTTGGCGGCGTGAGTAGTATGTACGTTTCAGCTTTCTCGTACTAATCGTGTCTGAGCTAAACTATAAGGGTTCCTTGTCGAGTATGGAGTCCTAAAAAGGGTAAAAAGGGTCCGGTTGGGACTACATCGGTCACATAGCCGTTGGTTTGACGTGAAACGTCTATAAGTATACTTTAGCTCAAACTGCGCAGTGTGTTACGCGGCACTGGCGCCATCTAACGGCACGAGTCAAGAGAATCTGAGTAATGGCTACTTTGCTCTACTCAACGACACACAACACGACACGCAGTTACAAAGTTGCAGATCTCACCGAGGCGACATTCTTTCGTTGCATGCGGTTTTAGCTAAGCCGTTGTGGCCCCAACTACCAAACTTACAAACGTTTCATGACAAAAAAAACTTTAAGGCTTACTTTTACATTTAAACATACGTAGGCTTATGCCTGCATACCGAGGGTCAGACAGAGCCAGGGTTTACCACTTGCCACGATCCTGAAATTCCTCTTTCACTTCATCAACATTCATTAGTGATATTGGGAAACTCCACACCGCAATTTAGACAAAAACGGCTATATGTCACCAACTGCCAAGCACAATGAAACTGATTAACGCTGGCAGGCTTTTACTTCTCGCATCCCTCCCCCCGCCCGCACATTCAAAATTTTTAATAAACCATCCTCTTCTTCCAGACCTCAAACGAAACCTGTGTCGACACAATCTCAGTAGACACCTTCAGCATCATGGCCATCACCACCGTCATCTACTCGCTAGCCGTTCTACTGGCCAGCTTCCTGCCGGTCTCCAAGAAGACCCTACTGGTGGCAACCTTTTTGGTGGTCGGGATAGCTTCCCTGATGTCCGGGCTCATAAGGAACAGGATGGTAGCAGCGATGGCAATGTCGGCGCTACAGCTTACAGCTTTGGGTATCGGGCCGCTGACTGCGTATGCTGTCAGACTGTTTCCGACGACTTTGAGGTGAGATTAGGACCTTCATCAGTGGGTCGTATCCTCGTCCCACGTAGGTGGGACGTGGGGCGAGGATGGGGCATGACGCGTGGCGTCCTTTCATTTCACTTTCATAAAAAATTACAGCCCACAAGGGACTGGTCGATGAGTCGTCTTCGCTCCGCTTACAAACCGGCTTTAACTTTTAATAAAGTTAAGCGTTTTAGTGAAATAGGTATTGAAGTCACGTTCTGTCACGCTCTTTTCTGAGAAATTCGAAGAGACAGCACTACAGTTAACTATTTACTTAGCGTAATTCTCAATTCAGAAACTGGCCCTAAAATGTCATTTCTGATTGTTAAGTGCCTTTTTTTTACTATCAGAGATGATAGAAATTTGCGCTTTTTTTGTAATAATAATTATGATAAACAGATTTGAGGTAAACACTTTGTCAGATATTTGTTTTGTCTCCACACTAGGCTAGACCCGTGTTGTGGGTGACCTTAGTCTAGTAATAGTTTAAGACTTGTGATAACTATAACCCTGACCGATTTATCTTTGTACCGTCCTACCTTATCAATTTTAATGTCGACTACTTATCATAGGATCTTAAATTAAACAATGCCGAAAGGCACGACCCCACACGCACACCGCGTCATAAATATTTTATTTTGATGTGAATAAATAAATAAATATTTGTTATGCCCGGCAAAAACTTAAACAAATGACTAAATTCGCATCGACGTTTCATTGGCGGGGGACGCGGTATGTGTCTTCGGGCCAGTTCCGGAATTGAGAATTTCGCTTTAACTGTAGTGCTGTCACTTCGAATTTCTCAGTAAAGTGCGTGACAGAATGTTACTTAAGTATTTACTTAGTGAAATTCTCAATTCATAAACCGGCCCTTAGACTTCTTCGGAGTTGAGTTTAGTGAAATTAACAAAATATTTAAAAAATATATTCTTAAGGCTCACATGCAAAACTTTCTTAAATGTGGTTTAAGTAGCATTTAACTAGAATTCTTCGTACAAAACTTGATTTAAACGGTCACTCAAGTGACACTTAAGAAGTGGTGCAAGACGGCCTAAGTGTGAATCGCTCATCCCGACTTTTGTCTGTCCGCGGCCACTCGGAATCTGAAATATGGCATAGACATATCTACGCATTAATCAGGCCGACAAAACGGTAGATAAATTTTCGGGTACCTCCCCTATACCTAAGTTGGGGAGGATCTTTTTCTCGTCTATCCCATAGTGCAAGGTATCGTTGATAGATAGATAGATAAATTATTAATTTCGTTGGATTGATCGTTGTGGGTATAGAATAACCATTTTCCGTTCGCGTAATTTTTTGTTAGAGTAGAGCGTCTCCCGGAGTTGCAAGTTGAAGTCGCAGTGGACTGGTCGTAGATAGATAGAAAGATAGCACTTTATTGTAAATAAAAAGGGAAATTACACAGCCGTCATATGCTGAAGAACCGTTGGGGTGCACAGGTTCGCGAGCAGAGACCACGATCCGGCAAACGCAGCGTAGGACGTTTGTTCCCAAAGAGTCACACCAGTAGACACAGTTTGTTTAAGGTCAGACACAGTATTATCTCTCACTCCGTTTATATACCTATCTCTCTCATATAATCGACCTGTGCATCGCGCTGTGAAAATTCGATAACGTCAACTGTACTAGACTAGCTAGTCAGAAGTGTGACTAGTTGGGAATAAAAAAGTCCCAACGAGTAACAGTGTGACTGGTTGGGAATAAATTATTCCCAACGAGTCCCAACACCCCTGTCGGGGTGTGACTGGTTGGGAATTTTTACAAAAAAAATTCCCAACGAGTTACACTGTGACTCGTTGGGAACAAAGGGCGTAGGACGCCAGGGGCCTGTTTCATAGAACTACAATTCATGGTTTACTATGACAATTCGATGCACATTGCGAAGCCGATTAACTCACAAATTAACAAGCGTAAACTCTGCTACGCAATGTACGTCGAATTATTATAATAAACTGCGAATTGTAATTTTTATGAAACCCGGCCCAGCCAGCGCGCTGAGGCAGATTGGTGGCAGCGGCTGGATGAGGATAGCCGAGGACAGAAAGGAGTGGCGTTCCTAGGCGGAGGCCTAGTCCAGCAGTTGATGAGTACAGACTGATTGATTGATTGATTGTTTGTCTACAGGGGGACAGCGGTGGGCGGTCTGCTGATGTTCGGGCGGCTGGGCTCGGTGGCGGGCTCCAACGTTGCGGGCGTGTCTCTCCTGGCAGCGTGCAACGCCACGTTCTACGGATTCTCGACTCTACTGTTTGGTATGTGAAGTTCAATTTCTTTGGGGTATATTTTAATCATCATCATCAGCCATTTGACGCCCACTGCAGGCCCTTGACATAGGCCTCCCTCATGGTTTTCCAAGCGGAGTCGTCCGGTGCGCGGTCGCCGGTCGCTGGTCGCCATATTTTAATAACATAACATAAACTCACGCCTGTATCCCGGAGGGGTAGGCAGAGTCCAGTCTGCCTCCTGACATATCTCTTTTGCTTCGGTATATTTAATGTACCGTAAAAAAGTTTCAAGCATAATAAATTGTAAACAAGTGATCTTTCAAATTGCTACTTTTAACTTTGACATTCATTTCTTCTACAAACTAAAATTAAATTGTGTAATTGGAGACCACACCCGGAACTCTTGTGTTAGAATATTAACTGAGCTATCAAAATAATAATATTTTAAACCACTTTATCTTGTTAAAATTTACAAAGCCCAGACACTGAAGGTTTAATTGAACGTGTTATTTTTTTTTTTTATTTTGGTTTATTAATCTACAGCGACGGAAATTATTTTATCCGTCGTCCACCCCATCACCCTGTAAATCAGTATTAAGACTGCCCTACATTAGCGCGGCCGCGGTCATCTGTTTTAGTATGGGGCAAACATAAAACTACATTGTCACAGAGAATCCATCCGGTATTTAAGGGCGTAAGATTGTTTGACAGTGCGCGCACTCCTACATTACTTCTGGTAGACAGAGCCATTATTTTTCAAGTGATTTTGATTACTTTTAAAGTGCCTTTAAATGGGTCCCAGTGTCTATTTGGAGAAGCCTTGTTTATAGGTTTATTACCTCTAAGTTTCAAATGTTTTAAAAGTTTGTCATTTACATTTGTGTGGTTTCAAATTTCTTTACTTTTTTAGTGACCTAATTTGATTTTATCGTTGAAAAATTTGTCGTCCAGGGCTCAATACAGGAAAGGTAACAAAGGCAAACACAAGAGTCGACAGCAATTTCCTAGAAATATTATCAGCTCGGTTCTACCATAAATGATTATATTGTAAAAGATAACTCCTGAAAGGCGTTTCTACGTTGTAAATGTAAATAAAGAAACACGGCACGTTTTTTTATTTTAAAACACAAACTAAAGTTAAACATAGGATTGTAAATTAAAAGGGCTTTGGCTGATGTGCGCGTATCTTTAGTGAGGATAAGCGCTATTATGACACAACTTGGTTTTATTACATTGATTAAGTAGCAACCTAGCTACAGATAACTCAGTCAATTAAATTAATAAAGCCGTCTTGAGAGACTGAGGCAAATAGTTCAATAATAATAAGAACAATTCAAAAGTTTACCTAATAAATAATGGCGATTAGACCCCTTAAATCGACAACTGAGCCCTAATTATGTACACCAAATCATGTCGGAATGATTCAACCAGTGATAGTTAAAAACGTAGATATATTTTGACGGGTTATCCATCAATGAAGTTAATTGTTTGACGTTTTTGTATAAAACCAATCATCAGCTACGCTGTCACTTACTGGGAGAATTTGGTCTGGCGCGCTCTGTCCGCCTGGAGGGAAGGGAAACTACCCTTTAATAAAAAAAACTGGCATAGTGTCTGTTGTAGACGTCGCGGTTCACATTTTTATCGAAAAGGTAAAATTAAATGAAATAAATAAGTAAGAAATAAACCACATGTATCAATGTAATAATAATATATTACATTATAAAACTATATTATTATATTATAATATATAATATATATTTATATGCATTGTAACATCTGTCCAGTTGTAAAGTGCGACTTTTTTTCTAACTAATAAATCCATTATGCAATGTATCGAACTGCGATTAAAGTATAGCATAATAGTACATTATGATACAAGTGTGGTATGTTGGTCATTACACTCGAGTCGGTTTTTAAGCCTGAGCCGAAGGCGAAGGCTTAATGGAGACGAGAAGTGTAATGACCAATGCTCACGTGTTTCATACGACGTTTTTCAACACACTTGCGAGGAAAAGTAAATAAAAGTTCACATTTATTTAAACTTAACAAACAGAAACCCATTTAAAAGATGGCGGCCGTAATTTTATTTTTTCGCGCGCTCAGCGCTGCATGCGCGCGCAAGTCTGAGATAAGGGCACCGGCAAAGTAGCTAATCAGCCACATATTTATAAATTTTGAAATTGGGTATTTATAGGTAAAAATACACCGTCAAAATATACATACCAACAAGCTAACAAGCAGTTTCATGAAATTCTTTAATTATTTATCACATTTTGAATTGAATTTTATATTTACGCAAATAACTACCTACTTAGCTGTTTTCGAAACATTAATACTTCTTGCTAATATTTAAAAAGATATGTAATGAAAAGGCACTAGTGCGATAATGTAATGTAAAAGGCACGGCATGGGTAATATTCTGCATTATCAGATTTATCAGTGTAAATACGCTGTAATAAGACCTACTTTACGAGCAGGTGTGTTGAAAATCATATTATGTTCCTATCACGCGCACCAACTCCCGAGGATTCCTAACGTCTAGCTGTCAAATTCCCTGTCAATTCTTCAGATATAGTTGGCACGCCGTGACACATATAAAATATATATTTTTAACAACAATTGGCACGTACTCCCTTGGCTCGTAAGATTCGCCAGCCCTGACCTAAGCAATCTTTAAATGTTCTCCATGGCACAGGTTTTCTATCTAAAGTAGTATAGAACACCACTCATTTTGAATTGCATTTTGATTGTTATTTTTAAGGCAGTTTTCTTGTAAAGTAAAAAAGTAAAAGTGTTAATTTAAAATGACACAGTTATTTACACAAATTGATGCACAGAAATACGAAGCCATTAAAAACATAACTTGTAAAAAAACCAAGTCTCGCAACTCAGTTCTTCTACCGTAAAAAGTTGTGAGATACATGTAATACCAAGTCGGTTAATTTATTTAGTCCCTACTTAAGGGTCCTTCTGTCTTAAGTTATTACGTAATTAGCTAACCTATTAACATCTTATAGTCACCACATCACTATTAAAAATCTTTTATGTTTCAAATAAATAGATTGACTTGGCCATCGCATGAAAACACAATGTATCTCTCAAGTAATACATATTATATTAAATTAGATTGTTTAGTGCGATTGCCAAGTCAATCTATTTGTTTAAAACATAAAGGATTTTTAATATTGATATGGTCAATTTATTTATGCAGTTAGTGTATCTAGAAAACTGGACCGAAATTGCAAAATATTTTAGTTTTTCCTTGACTTATACATTAAACACTAATTGTATTCTAAATTTGAAGCTTCTATGTCTGCTAGAAGTGCCTTAGAGTTTTGATGATCGGTCAGTCAGTCAGTGAGTGAGTGAGTAACAAAATTAAGAAACTTTGTCTAGTTTGTGTGTCTTTGTGTAGTTAGTTAGCAGCAAAACCGAAGATACAGATTATCAGCAGCAACAACAGAAACAGCATTCTAAGTATAGCAGAAAACACATTTGACAATTACTCTATATGTCACAAACTAATTCCTAATGGTGGAATCAACGAATTAATGAGCGGATTAGACAAAACACTGGAACACTATACCATGAATGACCACTGCGTAATAATGATTGGCGGGTCTGATTTTGAGAGCACAAACAATTATCTGGAATTGACGTTTCATATACGCAATATACTCCAAAAACTTGCACATACGAACATTACAATCTGTCTCCCGACATTTAAATGCTCAGATTACAGTGCAATGTTCAACTGGAGGATTGAGTCATTCAACAGTTTACTAGGCCTGGACAATTCGACGCATCAGTACGCCTACATTGTAGATTCAAACCTGCATCTTTCATATGACCTTACCATGTTTAGACGTACCGGTCTGATTAATAATAATGGCATCGTCACAGTATTTCAAGACTTAAAACAAACATTAACCGATATAGAGTTGGCCAATAAAGCTCAGAATCAGACACTAACGAAAGAAGGCGGAAAGGACACTGATCAGTTTTTTCTTCACTAATAGTATAAACATCCTGCATCAAAATATAGCCGGTCTTATAAACAAATCAGATATGTTAACTATACATTTAGAAGAACTTCATACAAAGAAAACAACTATTGATGTTATCTGTGTCACAGAACACAATATGCAAGCAGGACAAGAGGATTTCCTTACTCTACCCGAATATCAGCTAGCTTAACACTACTCTAGAGACAGCAAAAAGAGAGGCGGTTCATGTATATTGGTCAGAAGAGGATTGCAGTTCAGAAATTTGCCAGAAATTTCTAGACTATCTGTAGCGGGTATTTTTGAATGTTGTGCAGTGGAGCTTACAGACTACCGAGTGATAGTGGCATGCGTTTATAGAATCCCGAAATCAAATCAATCAACTATGCACTTTGAACTATTTTATGAGAAAATGACAGCTATGCTACATAAAATATGTATTAAATCAGATAAGCGTGTTGCGATGTGTGGAGACTTTAACATCAATACTTTAAAGGATAATCATATCACAAATGAGTTTAAAGATTTTCTTTTAGGATACAACCTAACTTTGGCTCTAGCTGAACCAACTAGACTGGAAAGTGGCAGCTGCCTAGACAACTTTGCTCTTAATGTAGATCGAGGGTGGAAGTGTGAAGTACTCGATTATGGACTTTCAGATCACACAGCCCAGTTATTAAGGTTCCCCGTTCAAAAAACGTGCAAAATAGATTTTTGGAAAACAAAAAGGAGAGATTTTAATAAGGATAACCTCAAGAAATTTAGGGATTACATAAAATGTTTGTCATTTAGTGAAACGTTCGAAACTAATGACCCGGATAAATGCTACGATGGCTTTATAGACTCTTTTATGCTTCTATACAACTTATGCTTTCCCTGGGTCACTGTCAAAATTAAAATCAAGAAAAAACATAAATGGCTATCACGAGGTGTCAAAATATGTAGTAAACGGCAAAGAGAACTTCTATGGCTATGGCGAACCGATCCAACGACAGACCGTAAAAATATATTTAAAAACTATTCAAAAAAACTTAAGCAAATCATAAAATTTACTCAAAAAGCACAAAATAATTACCTCATCAAACACTCTCTGAACAAATCAAAAAGTGCCTGGAAGATAATTAATAACTCCAAAACCTCTATTCCAAATGAACCAATTACAAAAATGAAAATAGACGATGTTGAAATAAACGATTCCAAAACAATAGCGGAAGCATTTAATAATTTCTTTATAGATCAGATAAAACCATCTTTAACAACCTCTGAAGCTTTAAAAGGAACCCAAATTAACAGACAAAATCAATCAATGTTTATGAAACCCTCTACATCGGGAAATATCAGAAACATAATAATGTCACTTAAAAATAAAAATAGTGTAGGATATGATGGTATACACACTAAAGTTCTTAAATATGTCAGTGATATAATAGCTACACCCCTCAGCCATATAATGAATTCCTGCATTGCAGCTGGTGTATACCCGAAAAACCTAAAGCCGGTGATCATAAAGCCACTTTTTAAAAAGGAAAATAGAGAACTAATGAAATTCTATAGGCCAGTCGCTTTAGTATCGATACTTTCAAAAGTTTTTGAAAAATATCTGTATAATGCAATTGTATCATACTTAGAAAAGTTTTCTATACTAACCGAAGAACAAAAAGGTTTTCGCAAAGGCAAAACTATAAACATGGCTGTGTACGATCTTCTAAAGTACGTGACTGCAAATATGGATAAAAGAAAGCCTATCGTTGCACTTTATATGGACATGACTAAAGCTTTCGATTACGTGGACCACAAGATATTAATTCGGAAGCTCCAAGCTTATGGTATCAGAGGCAATATACTTAATCTGATTGAATCTTACCTAAGCGATCGGAGCCAATCCACTGAAATATGTAAAATTGATACAACTTCTAAAATTGAATCAAAGTACCTATCAGAGGCGAGGCTAGTAAAATATGGTGTCCCACAGGGAAGCGTCTTAGGGCCGCTCCTTTTTATTATCTATATAAACGATCTCCCAAAAAATATATCTAGTCCAATGACATTATTTGCGGACGACAGTACTGTAATTATAGAATGCGATGAACTGGACGATAATGAAAAGAAAATAAATGACATACTTGAAGACATAATCAATTGGATGAATAATAATAACCTAGTAGTAAATTTAGAAAAGACATATTTAATGAATTTTTATCAGCGTACATCTAAACTTAATGATTTGAATATTCAATATAATGGGACAACTATCGCAAAAGCTGAGACGACTAAGTTTTTAGGACTCCATATAGATTACAAACTATCTTGGAAGCCACAAGTAAAAGCAATGAGCGGAAAACTCAGCAAATATGCATTTTTGTTACATAAACTTTCTAAAATTCTAAGCTCCGAAAATTGTCTTGCAGCCTACCATGGATTTGTAGCATCCACTCTGCGCTACGGTATTATTTTCTGGGGCAACTCCACAGATAAAGATATAATTTTTAAAGCCCAGAAACGATGCATCAGGGCGATGTGTGGGCTTAAAAGAACAGATAGCTGCAAACCTTATTTTATGAAACACAAACTGCTGACAGTGCCCTCTATATATATTTTCGAGTTGGCTGTCTTTGTGAGAATGAACCCTAAGTATTTTGTTAAGGCCTCCACAGTTCGTTCTAGAGATATACGAATGCAACACAGACATAGACTTTGTTTACAAAAATTCAACACTGCTCTCATGAGAAAGAGTGTTTTCTGTATGGCCCCACTGATATTTAACAAAATCCCTAATAGCATTAAAGACCTAGAACTAAGACAATTTAAAAATAAATTATATATATTTTTAATAGAAAAATGTTATTATAGTATTAATGACTTTTTGTGTGATAAGAAAATTTTATACAATTAAATCGTAATAATAATAGGTAATTTTGGTTATTACGTGACATTTTAATAATTGTTTGCCTCTCTTAGTTTAATAATATGTATTATTATATTATTGACATTATTATTTTTTATTTCTCTTGGACTTGTAATATTATTGAAATTAACCTTTTGCATGCCTGCATGAATATTCATACGCCCATAATGGGTAGAACATGGTGAGAACTTAAACATATTTAATACCTTTTATATTTGTACCTATGTTCATGAATAAATAATTTCTGTTTCTGTTTCTGTTTCTGTATAATTCTTAAACTACTGGTTCAAATTGAATGAAATTTGATATATATCGTATTTATACAAAGCTTACTTGGTTACTGAAAAGTCAGGCTTATGGCAGTCAGGAAAATGGCCTGAACTGCTTCGAGAAAAGGATGGTGCGGCCCTGCCGCTTTTTTGCCCGACTTGGCGGGGGCACTGCCATGCCCCCAGATGCTAACCCTATACTATACTAATATCCTTATAGAATTGCGCTTGTTGCAGTGTGCGCAGGCCTGTCACTACTGCTACCAGCTGAGAGGCAAAGCCCAGGTGTCTCTGAAGAAGGCAGCGGCGCCAGCTGATGAAAAGCTCCCTTCCGCCATCAGCGCGGACTCTAGAATCGGCAAAGTTGATGCAGTTCGCTTGGCGGCCAGATCTGCGGGCTCATCATACATTTGTTGATTATGAGATACAACAGGAGGAAAGTGAATTACATTACCACAGTACAAATAACATTACTGTGCTACAACAAGCCTTGTTTTGATACATTTACGAGTAAACTATTATAATCTTGAAACCTTGTTTACTCGTAAATATCATTTATATTTACGAGTAAACTATTGTAATCTTGAGCTCGTAAATAGTGAAGATGGTTTGCGAATATAGCGAGGATCAATGAAAAGAGATTGTTTTACGTTGCCGAAATGTTTCACCTTTCTGCCAAAGCGTTTGCTGGGATCGTTTTTGTTACTTCTTTTCAAAATCTTATTATGTATGTAATATACGAGAACTTTATACTAAATACAACCATTTTAAAAAATCACAGGTTTCGTGCCTCACACGACTATCGAGCACATTGAAAATGAATCGAGTCATAAGTGTCATGTGAAAAATATCGTTTAGACTTTTTGACTTTTTTCAAAAAGGTTAGGCTACAGGGCAAACTCTTAACCCGATCGTCTTTGTTTTAGGCTCAAATTGTAGCTGACTAAATTTTCCAAAGGATATTTTCTCAATTTTTTTTAATATCATACTTCGTTTCCAAAATATCGAGCTTCAAAATCAAAAATTCGAAAATAATTGTTTTTTCTTCACTATTTCGGCCATACTTCTTTCGCCTTTGAATTTCTCGAATAATTCTTTTTGCACCTTACAGCTCTCATAAATACGCGTCTTTTGAGTTTTTTTCAATATAATATCTTCACAACTCTCCAAGATATAAGGGGATCGCACTTTTTCGTGAAATCAGAGCCTACACTGGAGCGAACGAAAAGACATTTCAAATTTTAAAAACCTATTTAGAGGCTAAAAATTCCACCCATGTCGGGACTTGAACCCGCGACCTCTGGCTAACCGTGTCAGCGCTCTCCCAACTGAGGATTGTTCTCAGCACGGCTTAGTGTCGAAATCTAACGGTCTTATTTATAAAAAACACGATTCCTTAAAACGCCGCTTAAAATAGTGTGTGGTGGAGATTTTACAAGGAAAAGTTGTAACCTCGGATTAAATTAACTGACCGTCAGGAGTGCTTTAGAGTAATCTTGTTTTTATAAATAAGGTATAAACTTTTATAAAAAAGTAGTAATAAATAAGTTATTTTAGGAAATAATGTCCCAAATATGGAACCCGTTGCACTCATTCGCCAATCCCTCATCATTTTCCACGGATAGGTAATACCTAAATATCATAAATAAGAGGCGCAATACACGATTTAAATTAAATGATGTTCCAAATTTGGAACAAACTTCGTAAAAACGTCGAGAATCTATTATCAAAATAAGGAATTTTTCCCAATTATCTCGATAAGACCAAAAAATCATCATCATCATTCAGCCACAAGACGTCCACTGCTGGACATAGGCCTCCTCCATGAATTTCCAAAAAGACCGGTTGGAAGCGGCTTGCATCCAGCGTCTTCCTGCCACTTGGATGAGGACATCTGTCCGTCTTGTGGCTGGCCGTCCTACGCTGCGGTTGCCGTTATGTAGTCTCCATTCGAGAACTTTTCGGCCCCATCGGCCATTTCAGTTCTGCGTGCTATGTGCCCCGCCCACTGCCACTTCAACTTACTAATCCGCTGAGCTATGTCGACGACTTGCGCAGGTCTACGGATCTCGATTCGATCTCGTAGAGAAATTCCCTTTCCATAGCTCGTTGCGTGACCTTGAGGTTTCTTATGAGGCCCATAGTGAGAGACCACGTTTCGGTGCCATAAGTCATCACTGGTAGCACACACTTTTTGTATAATTTTGTCTTGAGCGATTGAGGTATATTAGACGAAAAGACTTTTCTAAGTTTCCCGAATGCTGCCCAGCCGAGTTGGATTCGACGATTGACCTCTTTCACGAAGTTGGACTGTTTGTCCTAAGTAGACGTATTCGTCTACAACTTCGAGAGTCGAGTTCCCCAATCTATTGGGGTGGGCACAACATTGACAAAACCGCAGTATTATTTTAGTTTGGACGGTGAATGAAATTTCAGGCTGTATGTGTCGCATCGAATAAAAGAATAATAATTATTTAAAAGAGCGAGACGGGCACTTTGGGCAATTGACAGCTGTTGACAGTAGATTAATAGATTGTCAGTGTAAGTAATCTTCGGGCCCGGGCGAAGCAGAATAGCCTACAAGGGCTAACCGGCGAGGGTTGTCGCTCAGCGAGGGGCTCCGCTGGGTGCAATGTCCAAGTCCATGCGGCAGCGGCGGCGTCGCGGGCGCACACAGCCGCTCTCATTAATGCACGGTAAAGTACCTACGACTTCGTCACTTCTTTCGGTATGACACAAGATTGACAATATTTACCTTAAGGTATTTATACTGAAATTGTAATAAAAGTCCTAATAGAATTCAAAACTTGCCATGAACGTAGTGAATTTCAATCACTTAGCAATCCACATACTTAGATATACCATTTTCGATAATAAAATATCCACAAAGTATCGTATCTGCTTATAATGCGAAATTGTACTTTTTTTATTTATAATTGGCCGTTGATACTTATTTATTTCTACCTTCATTTAAATAAGTCTATAAATTACGTTATAAATAAGTATCTGCAGCTACTTACATTTATTTTTCTCGGGGTGCAATGAATATTGTTTTATCCTTGTTCTCGCTATTGGTGAGACAACTATAAACATAGCAATATCTTAGTTCCATCTTGCAAATAGTCTCTTGAGCGACGTGCGTGCAGGTCATACGTACGTAAGTTACAAGTTGAATGAAAACGCGTGCCGGCGGGGTGCATTGGCGACCCGTCTGGTGCCTCACGAAAACACACGATATTCGGATATGTGTGCTTTTGGCGGCGTGTACTAACGCGCAACGAAATGAGGTTGTGTGTGCGGCTTCGCTCGCGCCTTTCTATGGCGATTGTCTAGCGTGGTGTATTACTTATGTACGATGTAATAATAATAACTTCCACACATCACCAACAAACCGTATTCACAGTTTGGTACTATTAAATATTAAAGATTTTATTTTTATAACGTGTAAATAAACAAACTAAAAAAAAAACTTGTCCTAGTCCCAAACTAGAATACCCTGTGCTATGGTAACCGGCAAGGACATCACAAACATGGAAGTACACCAGACTGCGGCCGTCTGTACAAATGTGACCCCCCATTGCGGACCGAACCTACGACCTCCGGCATGGTAATCAGACGTGATACCGTTAGACCAACGAGACAGGCAGATGTGTCAAACGAATGTAATAGAGAGTGAGAGAGAGAGAGAGAGAGCAAGACGGGCACTTTGGCCAACTGACAGCTTATATTCTTTTTGTTGCACTAACCCGTGCTGAGGATAGGTTGATGTATTCCGAGCACAAAAAAAATGTTTACGGCAAATGTTCAGAATAGCACCGTATTTTAATAAGTATAAATTATTCACATTTCCATCTATTTATATTTTAGAATTATCAAAATTTGTAAAAAGTATATGAAACTTATATACTTATATGAAAGATCGGACAGGAAAAATAGACGTGACTTAGACAAAGTTAAAGTACCAGTAGCCAATACAGCAATGATGTACAAAGGTGTTCTATGTATGGCACCACTGATGTACAATAAAGTCCCAAAATATATTAGGAATTTGGAGTATGAATTATTAAAAAGAAAATTAACCGAATACTTATTAGAGAAATGTATTTACAAGCTGAGTGAATTTTTGACTGTCAGATAATCGCGATGTCAATAGAAATTACGCAACTCATTTTGATGGAGTGACTTTAATGTTAAATTCTATAATAATTTTAATATATAATAATTCTATAAATTATATAATAATAATAATAATTTGTTTTTATAATTTTGTATTGACTAATCATTGACCATCTACCTAAGTGACATCGATCTAACAGTTTATTTGACATTGTACATAGTTTTGTTTTAATATTTCTACGCCACAAGGTAAAATATGGAGCACTTGTCACGTTTTTTCTACACCTGTACGCATCATTATGTTTGTACCTACCCATATTTCACAAATAAAAAATATTTGTATTTGTACAACTGACAGCTGTAACAGTATCATCATCATCATCATCATCAGCCATTTGACGCCCACTGCAAGACATACGCCTCCATCGTGGTTTTCCAAGCTTCCCGGTCTCCCGGTGTTGTGCCGCCCGCATCCCTGCCACCGTAACCAGGTCGTCGGGCCATCTGGTGGTCATAATCCAATTCAGAACTTTTCCGCCTCAACGGCCATCAGTTCTACGAGCTATGTGCCTTCGTAATTCTTCGTTCTATATAGTGACTCGGGTTCTTCTGCGGATCTCCTCATTCGTGATTAGACCACGCAGTGAAACTCCTAACATACGCGCAGCTCTCCTAACAGTCCCCTAAACAGATTTTTAGTGTGGGTACGGGTAAGCAGAGAGAGAGTAGAGGCTTAATCACTACGCGTGCCCACCGCTGATTGGCGAATTCAAGGGCTGAGGTATGTGAGTAGCTCAGACACTCAGGTTTCCTCACAATGTTTTCCTTTACAGTTAGCGAGTGATATTGCTACTATAACTTCACAAATGTACATAACTAAGAAAACAAAGTCATAGGTACACGCCCGCACTGGAAATCGTACCTGGGTCTCTCACTTCCGACTCCAATGTTCTACCCACTAGGCTACCACCGCTCTGGGGACAGAAATACAAAATCCTATTAATAGAATTTCGATGACTGACGTCACTAACGCAATCAGTGATAGTAATTTTGGTACATTTTTATCAGCTCAAATAAAATCATATCTAGTGTTAATTTAGACTCACGTTTGCGATTTTTTTTTCTGCTATAAAGTTTAAAAAATCATAAATCTAATGACCGACGGCCCTAGATCGGATATTGAAAAGTAATATTACATTTTTCAGATTTTAAATACTAACTATTATATGTATTATACTATTACATTTTAGGGGTGTCGCCGGAGAACACAGCCTTAACAAGAAGGTAGGGAGTGAAATCACACACTGCAACATCCGTAGATACGACCGCTCTCTTCGAACTCGTTTATTGTCGTGAAGCTTCGATCAGGAATGGAGGATCACACTTAACAAGACAATCAATCAATTGGACGTTATCACTTCCTTTTTCTGCAAATTCATCGAATATTGTTTAATGTTGTGTAATTAGACAAAGATAGTAAGATACAAAGCACTTACCGGAAACCGGCGTGAGGGCATGCAACGACTAACCAATGCCGATGAAACGAAAGAGGTCTGTCAGGAACGTGGCAAGTGGCAAACCCTGGTCTCTTCCTACCCCTGCGGGTAACGGGCGTGAGTATATGTAATGTATTGTGTAATTATGGGATTGGAGGCTCATGCTCGCCGGTGCAAGGGAGAAGAATCTAATATGGGCGTTGGACAATCACCTCACTTACCATGGATGGACAAATCTGGGCCAGTACCTGCAATTATCACAATTCGATGCACATTACATTAACGAGAAGGAAGACTCGGCGACGCATTATTTATCGAATTGTCATAATAAACTAAGAATTGTAGTGGCATTCTATAAGTTACTGGAGCACGAAGCTTAGGAGAGCTGATTGACGATAAAGTGAGATTTGAAAGACATGTTCTACAAACGGTAGAAAATTGTTATTATATACTACACGTAGCGTTTGACGATTTTTATGTAGTAGATAACTCCAGGAAATAAATTACCAGAAAACGGGCACCAGCGTCTTCCTGAGATTCTAACCGCATACTGCGATCGCCAACCCGCCTGCCAAGCGCAAAATCCTTCATAGTTCGAAAACCACGAGGGAGGCCAATGCCCTGCAGTGGGCGCGGCAAATGGATGATCATGAGATAACTCCATATCGAGTATTAGTCGCCTAGAAAAAATATGGAAGCCTTGAATATAATATAATGATGGGCAAAGTGGAGAGGAAGAGAGCTCATGGGTAGACCACCCGTTAAATGGAGTGACCAAATCACCAAGGACACAACACTTACTCGTAAGTTTCACCAGTGGACCGCCTGCAGGCGGTCCAAACAGCGAGCGAGGTTCAAACGGAGAGCACTCTACAAGTTATTGCAATAGGTACATTACAAGCATTGAGAGACCGACTCATTAGATTGGAACTTCATATCATGAAAACGTTAATTAATTTATAAATAAACTGATAAATTAACGTTAACTATCTACGGGGTTATACAGAAACTTGGAAAACCGACAACCGAATAATAAAGGATTAATCAAGTCTACCGCGGGTCAAATTCATATTTTTATTTTTTTGCAAAATAGTTCGTAACTTAACTGAGTAGAGCACGCAAATGTCAATGTGCTGTCGACTGTATTTCAGCTTTCTCGTACTAATCGTCTCTGAGCTAGTGAGCTAGACTGGGGTCAGACAGACGGACAGACAGACGGACATGGCGAAACTAGAAGGGTTCCTTGTCGATTACGGCACTCCAAAAACTGGACAACGCGACGTCTCAAAAAAATACTTGATATTTATAAGAACCTGCCAAGATCCTTGTCTTCGCGAAATTAACAGTGTTTCGATAAATAAGGAAAACCGTGTGCCTGTAACAGGACAAACTTGTCAAGTTTTTAAAAGATGTTGAATAGTTTTAGCACAGAGGGTTTTAAGATGAAAACTTCTAAGGAAAATATAAGGACACTTAAGATATCATTGACTCCCAAGAAGGGGATAGCCCATCTTTTACTATTCTAAGCATTATATATATATATATATATATATATATATATATATATATATATATATATATATATATATATATATATATATATATATATATATATATATATATATATATATAATATATATATATTTTTTTTTTTGAGAATGCTTAGAATAGTATATATATATTGGTGAATATACAAAAATTGGGTAACTCAATGTCATCAGCCAATATATACAAAGTCTTATTATATTTTATTGAAACTACAACTTATTTTAAACCAATGAAAGCTCCTTTATTTGGTCACCCAATTTCACTTCTTCATTTTAAATACAAGTTAATAAAAAAACAAAATTAATACTTAAAACGTCAGTCCTTTGGCATGTCACAATCCCGAAAACCAACAATCAAGTGACTATCCATTAAACATTATCATTGATTTAAGAAAACTTACTAATTTACTACAATCTGTGATGTACATAGTATTATATAATACAACTTTCATAATGCAATGTTCTCCACTTTATTTTAAAAAAAATAAGAAACTTTGTGTTTGTTTCATTCGACAGTCCGTTGTGTGTTCTTTAAATTTGAAATTATCACCGACTTAAGGTGAAATCCACGTCAAATCCCTGTTTGAGTTTTAATCTTGGTAATGAAGTTAGTTGCGGACCGCACAATTTGACGGCCGCCATAACTGTACCAGTGCTTGGGTTATGTTTGTCGTCTATACACTGTTTTTTTCTGTTCCGTGTCTATACACACAGAACACTGTTTTTTTCTGTTCCGTGTCTATACACGTGCTAAGCCAGTCAAAATTTCAGTCCTGTGGTGAGTCGTTATTTTCTTGTTAATCTGAGGTTTATTTTTATTTATACACAGTTAACTACGATTTGTTAAAATGTAGTTTATTGATATTCGAAATTACCAAAAAAAACATTAGTTCTGATTATAATCTCAAATTATGTCTTTTTCGTCAGTCCGTTGGCGTCAGTCCTTTGTCAGGTATCGCGCCAGAGGACTGACGTGTTTCCATAATACTGATGTTTTTTTTTTTGTTTTAGAGCACTTTTATCTTAATTGCTACCATGTATAAGCATTTCTATTTTATATTTCAGTTCAAAAATCATGCGGCACGCTAAAAGCAAATTGACTAGGGAAGAAATATTAAAAAAAAGAGAAACCGAAAAGGCTCGCTTGGCCAGAATTAATAGTGACCCATTAAATTAGCGGAATACAAAGAAAAACAAAAACTTCAGTACTTAACGAAAAAAGAGAAAGGACAAAGAAAAAATGTT
Organism: Yponomeuta malinellus; assembly: GCA_947308005.1. Classification (NCBI taxonomy): domain Eukaryota; kingdom Metazoa; phylum Arthropoda; class Insecta; order Lepidoptera; family Yponomeutidae; genus Yponomeuta; species Yponomeuta malinellus. The sequence goes on from OX371003.1 coordinate 18,892,102, forward strand.
GAAGACATGACACCACGAGAGGAACGAATAACTAGAAAAAAATGGAAAAATTTTTCATCAGACAATAGGCAAAGAAAACAGCTATCCACCTCCTCGTCCTCCACCAACTGATGACGTAATAACGTTAAATGTCACAAAAGGCTGAATTGAAAACTGAGATAGTATTTTCTCCCAGTATTACATATTAGTAAGTATTTTTAATTGTTACCAAGTGATTTTAATACTTAAAAGACATGTGCCATTATTAAAACTAAGAGATTTGTAGTAATTTCTATTAAATTTCATTATAATTCTTACAAAATTGTGTATTTCATCAGTACTATGTTACCCTCGTCAGTCCCCTGGCAGTCAAATTCAGAAAATTTTAAATATCTCAAAATCTACTTTAAAAAGTGACTGGTCCGATTTGGAACAATATATTTTTTACAGTCATAGTGATTAAATAGCTATTATACATAATGACTGGTCATTATATATAAAAGCCAAATTCACTAGACAAAGTAATAAATTATTCGCATTTTGTTTGTTAGGTCAGTACACATAAGCAAAAATAGGTTCGAAGTGTTAGTTCGGGTGTTAGTTCTTTTTTTTTTATATAAAAGCGAAAAAAAATATTTCACTAAAAAACTTAGTTTTGTGTCAAACTTAAACAAGGTTGGTACATGGAAAAGTCATAGGTACCCTACATTATGATATGGCAAAACGTGGGATACCGCCGTTTTTGCCAAACGATACTTTTGACTGAATAATGCTTGGTAAAATGAATTTTGACCAAGTATTTATTTGGTAAACAATAACTTGCCATAATAACTTTTGCTAACTGTTTATTTGCTTTAAGTTGTTTTGAGAAATGTTTTTTTGCCAAGTGATAATTTGCGGAAAATAGTTTGGGAAGTAATACTTTGGGAAACGATTTTTGGCAATACATTAGTAAACCGTTTTATTACATTATCCAAGTCTTCAAAGATATTATATAAAATTGCTAGTAAATGTGGTTAATTTTGTATTAATTATCACTTTATCTAAACTGAGTAGACATTATATATAATGACTAGACAATATATATAATATCCAGATTTATTACTTTGGCTGTAACATATTCATTAGATTAGCCATCATATACACCCGAATTTGTAATAATTTGATTTAATAATTATAGTAAACAAAATATCGTCAATAGTTACCCAACTTTTGTATTTTTATTTTTTATTTCTTCATTATATTAAAGCTAAATCGATTTGGTTTGATTATTGATTGTTTTTGTTGGAGAGCTCAACTCTGCCGTTGACCCTCGGTGCGTCTCTAGGTACCGACTGAAAATCAGCGCTGCAGGCCATTGCTTTGCAATACCTGAAGCATATGCTGAGTTCGGGTACCTTTTTTATTGCCATAGCACATAATACGCAGCCAATAATTAATTGTAGGGTGTGTGTAGTCACTTAACACGGAGAATCTCCTCCTCTTCCTTGTTACGTTTGATTATGTTGTTTCATTTGGTTACATTGAATTTTGTTAGCATACTATGCCTGTTAATATTTTACCTTTATGTGTTATGGCAATTTAATTAATGATTTATCTATCTATCTGTCTATCTAGCCGGGTCAGGTCTTCTATACCACCCGCAGATATCTGATAAGAGCGAATAAAAACATAAGCGCCGACGGGCGCTAATTTATTCCAATTCATAAGCTTGTCGGATAAGTTCGTCCGTTAATCAGTGGTTAGATTCTGTGCCGTTTAGTCCCATGCGAGGCCGGGCCCGGGAGCGAAGTTTTTGATTTTTTTAGAAAAAAATTTTAGGTGAGTTGCATGAATTAGTATGTTCTTTATATTATGTATTTTTTGTCTTGATTCTATTGTATTTAAACTTGAAATACTTATTGTAACAAAAATGAAAAATAAAATCTCATGAAATCTATTGATGCAGTTTCACACATATACCTAACTAAATAAAAATTTGCGAGGCAGGTACAGTAATTCAATTAACTAAAACAACCTGCCTGTTTCGGATCGCGCAGAGTATAAAATAGACACCTGCATTACTGACTAAGGAGTTAACGCTACAGTATTTGCTAGACAGATGTTGTTGATTAAATAAGATAACCGAATTAAATAACCGAAAGATTAAAAATTCCTACGTCACGGGTATAATGTCCAGTTTAAGACAGACACGATAAAATAGTTTCAATTTGCCTCAAAAGTCACACAATATTTACTTAGGGTTTACTCAGATATAAAAAATAACATGTAATTATACTATCTGGTTGCGCAATAGTATCTCTATGTGTCTGTGTTGTACTGTACTGCCCAATGGACCGAATTAAGGGCCATGGTATTTGATAGAGCTCATTCAATCAATCACCCATTCCAAATTCGTCTATTGCTAAACAATTAGGCCTGAACAGAGCGAGCCCCAGGCAGTTGCTGCAGTGAAAACAAACACAACAAAATAAAGAAAATAATAAAGAACATTCTTAAATTACCTAAGACTATGTTCAGGGTTCTGTACCCGAAGGATGCCAAACGGGACCCTATTACTAAGACTTCACTGTATGTCTGTCTGACCCTGAAGCGCAAAATCCTGATATTTTAAAAAATAATATAAAGTTGAGAAAACACTTATAAACAAGTACAAAAGTTGAACATGTTCTAGAACAAAAACTGTAATTGGGATATCTTGAGAATTGCGCGTTTTAGAAATAATCAAGCGTGCTAATCTCACAGCTTTCTCGGCTTCACTCACAGGAAAGGCAACGTCTATATGAATTAATTTGTCGGACCAGTTGCCAGCGAGTTTGCTAGGATCCCAACGAGAATATATTTAATGCAGACGGCACAACAGTCTCTACACCCGAAACCGTCCAGTGTTGGACATAGACCTCCTCTAAACACGCCACTTCTTTCTGTCCCCGACCATCGCATCCAGTCGCTGCCATCTGTCAGCCTCAGATCGTCGATCCAGCGAACTGGCGGGCGTACTAAGCTGCGCTTGCCAAGTCGTGATCTCCACTCGAGAACATTTGTACCCCATCGGTTATCGGTTCTTCGGTCAATGTAACCTGGACCGTGTTTCATATAACTAAAATTTATAGTTTACTAGCTGTTGCCCGCGACTTCGTTCGCGTGGTAATTTTTATGTGTATTTTTTCGGGATAAAAAATAGCCTATGTGCTAATCCAGACTATAATCTCTGTGCAAAATCTGAATTCCACGCAGGCGAAGCCGCGCGCATAGCTAATCGAATAGACTATAAGAAGATTCGTTAATCAGATTTGCAGTCTCATCACAGACCTCCATGATACAGACGACAGTACATCACGACCTTAACACGTATGCACGCATCAAGTTAAGGCACGGCCATCCTCATTCATTCAGCCAGAGAACCCTTTTTTGTACACAATAAAGTAAACTACATCATCATCAGCCATTTAACGCCCACTGCAGGACATAGGCCTACAAACTGGAAATATTGTTTTTGTTTCTAATACCTTTCATGGTCACAACACAATTTGAATTACTTTCTAGATTCATCACTGATGATGAAGAGTCTGAACCCCTCAATTTGGTTATATGTTGCTGCTTTGGTATTTTCTTCTGACAACTAGCTGCTTAAAAGATTTCTTTGTCTGTCCAAAACAGTATTTCTTGCTGATCATAAAGTTGTAGGTACTTACATGTATTTATTCAGTTGCCGTATACGAAACGCATTTTTTAAACAAGCATACCTACCTACTTAAATTTTGCGTCAATAATGATGATAGCAAAGAAAAATATCTTTATCAGTCACAGCAGAGTCACTGTCGGTCGTGAACTTTCAAAACATTCGGTCAGACGCAGCAACCTACGGGAGTCACGCGCGTGATGATGCAACTTACGGTATGGTACAGTCGACATGAAGTCAACCTTAAACAGCAACCTACTATGATGCAACTAGATAACGTCTCAAGTAGGATGCGTACAGTATGGTACAGTCGCCATCAAGTCAACCTTTACATTTTTGCTTCGTCAAGTCGTCCTTAACGTAACTATAAAGTTACGTATGTATGAAGACACTTTTTTGTTTGTTCTATGGATCGGACCTCCTCCGGATCGCAAGCCCATACTCTCTGTTCCTCTCTCTCTCTGAGAGAAGGCCTGGGTCTCCTATTACCTACGTAACTGCCCACTGTTTTGGATTATCCTTTCCAACGTGCCAAAATATGAAGGTAGGTATTTGACAGTTCGGAGTAGGTTAGATCCGACGAGTCCATACAGTAGAGAAATTGCCTTGTAGCGTCCCCTGAAATTGCCACCATTGAGACGTATTACGTAAGCTGCTTTTGTTTATGCTATGCTGATGGACCTCCATACTGCTACATTACGAAATTAATGTCAAAAAAATAGTTTTATTACTTAGATCAATTTCACCGAGAGCTCCATGTTTCACAAAAGGTCAAGTCTAATCGAGACAAGAGACAGACACACAGACAATGCGTGCATTACTTTCAAAACACTGGTTCAGTTGCGTTTCACGCGCAATTTTTCGTTGACACAACACAATTTTTCACAGTGCAAACGCGACGCGGCGTAAACGTCATAAAAATAGTACAGTCGATAGGAGGTCAATCTTTACATTTTTTGGCAAACTCGCCCGTAATGTAACTGAGATTGCACGCCTGTAAATGTTGATGTGCCATCTACTTTACGACATGCCGGTCCCGGCATGGGTGGAATTTTTAGCCTCTAAATAGGTTTTTAAATTTTTTTCTCTACAACACCAACACTAAACTTTTTATATCTACAAATCGGGCGTAAATTATGACGTTACAAGATGCTATTGGCGCCTTATAAAGTATGATAAAGCATTGTCAATATTTGAGCTGTCTCGTAATGTTTTGTATGTCTACGTCCTTATTAGAAATCATTTAGAATTAAAAAAAAACAAAGTCTAAAAGTTTTTTTATTATTAAGTTATTAGATAATCGCATTTTTTGAGAGCTGTCTATATCAAAAATAACAATTTATTGTGTTAATTTTTTTCCTAGTCCTTGTAGAGTCTTTTATGATTCATTTAATTATGTAATTTTGAAGCAAGGTAAAACTTGCTTAAACTTGCAAACAGCTGTTATCAATAATTTCGCTCAACCTCACGATTTGGTTTGATTGGTCGGTTGGGTAAAAACGGCTGACAATTATTATTATTGTAAACTAACTAATTGTGCAGCTTAGTGTATTGTAGGGATTAAATCGCGGGAAGAGTTAAGTCACAGTTGTACTAGAGAATATAGTACTTAATTTCCAACCTTGTTTTTTTTTCAGGTACAAAATGAAACTGAACGGCCTGGCGATGAAGGATAAAAGCATGCACACCGCCACGCTGGACGACGCCATGTTGGAAACAGGTGAGACTAGCTGAAACTATCACATAAGAAGAAAAAGTTTAAAACCCCTTAAAAACTTTTTGCTCAAGACAAAGGTTTTGAAACTTTGTGAAAAAAATGTTTGTCACTTTTCAAAACTTCTTGGTCACGTTATCGATCTCTAAAATAAAATAAAATGCTCAATTTCTACAAGTCGTAAAACAGAAGTTGTCGTGAATGCCATCAAGCTTTAACAGAGTTTTTTCATTTTCATGAATTGCGCATTTTAGAAATAACACCGTTTAGGTAGCTTATTTATTTTGAATACATTTTAAAACGTCTTTTTATATGCCGAAGTCAGTTACAAGCTTAATTGAACCTGACTAAAGTTTGATTAACCCCATTTAACAGGCTGACCGTGACCAAACAAATTCATTGGGCAAAAGCTCATCATGCCGTCTTCAACAACCATCAGCTTAATGGTTCTATTTTTAAGATCAGCCCCTCTACTGCCGACGATATTACGTTTCAATTTGTTATGTCGGAATTAACGACTGAGTTTACGTTTTTGTGATAATAATAACATTATACTCACTGAAAAATCAATTAAAAAGCTATCTTAGTATATCTGCTCAGTTTGTTGTAGACTTCCGTTTTCTAGACGCTTATCCCTTATTCCCAGATGCCCCCTTCAGCATTGTCCCCTCTTAGTTGGAGAAGGGGGCATAATATTCCCAGATACCCCCTTCAAGATATCTAAGATCCTTATAGTGCCAAATTTTCCTTAAAGAAGAACAAAATAAAAAAATAAAGAAAAATAAAAAATTGCAACCCCATTAATATTATCGTAAATTTTTGTTTGTTCTTATCTCTTTGCTTGTAGGTAATTTTCTCTATTTTTTTTTGTAAAACTATATTAGTAATATTGATATTTATTTATTAACATAACATAACATAAACTCACGCCTGTATCCCAGAGGGGTACCAGGGACTGCCACTTGCTACGATCCTGACAGATCACTATCGCTCCCTCAACATTCATTAGCCGTTGCATGCACGCACGCCGGTTTCGGGTACTTTTTATCTTGCCCTTTGTTAATACATCCCCTATTTGGTCGAAGTATGTCCGTCTGGGTCGTCCCTTACCGGCCCTGCCATCCACATTCGCTCGATATATTTGTTTTGTCAATCTTTCTTCCTTCATCCTCTCCACATGTCCAAACCAACGCAACATTCCTTTCTCAATTCTTGTCACTACATCCTCTTTCAGTCCACAACGTTCTCTAATCACACTATTGCGTATCCTGTCATTCAAAGTAACGCCAGACATATTTATTATTATTTCTATTTCCATGTTTGTGCTGTCCTTCTCTGGTTACCATAGCACAGGGTATTTTAGTTCGGGACATACAAGTGATTGCGTTTTGTGGAAGTTGTTTACTTGAATACTTAGTTTTATATTTGCTTCAGAAATAAATAATTTAATGAAAATAAAGTAAATATTTAAGGGGGCCTCCCAAACAACAAACGTGATTTTTTGCTGTGTTTTCTCGTTCGTTGTGTCCACAGAGTCTAATGTTGTATAGATAACGGTGCGGAACACTTCGTGCGCGAGTCCTACTCGCACTTGGCTGGTTTTTATTATGAACTTTAGTTTTCAATCCCGCAAAGTTATTACGCCAATTTACTAAACTACAAAACAATGACATCATCTAATTAACTTAGCACAACAACAGTAAATTATATCAAAATAATCCAGGCCTTATCGCTATATTATGAGTTATAACACTTATTACTCACTTGTTCGGCTATCTTGTGACCACCCGCGGGTTTTATAATGCTTGTTTAAAAAGACTTGGTTTAAAAAGATCGCACTGCACTTAGCCTTTATTACTGTTGGACTTTGGCTTTGGTTCTAATAAACACTGTTTTTTACTGCTGTGGTTTTCCCCCGTAATCTCGTAATCCCAATATGAAATTAAATTTATTTGCCGAAAGAATGCTTTAGCGTAGTTTTGCTTAAATTTAAAGTACGTAAACGTTGGTGAGAAGCTTTCAGAAATCAATAGTTTATTTTAACGTAAAGAATTAACATTTTGTTTGTTGAATATCAACTACTAGATACTATGTTAGTATGTTAGCCGCTGCCTTCGGACCTTATGTAGTAGAGAAAAAAACCGGACATGTGCGAGTCTGACTCGCGCACGAAGGGTTCCGTACCATTACCTATACAACATTAGACACAAAGATCGAGAAAAAACGCCAAAAAATCACGTTTGTTGTATGGGAGCCCCCTTAAATATTTATTTTACTTTAATTTAATTATTTATATTTAAAGCGAATATAGAACTAAATATTCTGTGAATAATTCAAGCGCATTCCTGTTGCCTCTATTAATATCAGCAAAAAACGGCAAAAAAATCTTTTGTTGTATGGGAGCCCCCCTTAAATATCTATTTTGTTCTGTTTTTAGTATTTTTTGTTATAGCGGCAACAGAAATACACCATTTGTGAAAACTTCAACTGCCTAGCTATCACGGTTCATAAAATACAGGCTGGTGACAGACAGACAGACAGACGGACAGACAGACAGACAGACAGAAGGACAGTGAAGTCTTAGTAATAGGGTCCCGTTTGGCACCCTTCGGGTAAGGAACCCTAAAAAGGCAGGGGGAAAAAACTTCACTCTGACCATCTTTTCTCACGTTTCAGAAGAAACGTTACACGTGTATCTAAGCTAGACGGGGCCTGTAATTTGGATATCATCGATGTAATCTGAGGCTACAATACACTAGAATTAAAAAGAACATGAAGGGCACAAGCATTGCGGTGCTCTACATTACATACTACACAGTGTCTCAATTCGTTCATCCTTTTTTTTTTGAGGACACATGTCATGTTCTTTTCATTGCTAAAAAAAAGTATTATTAATTATTTATCAGTAATACCGGCGTGCATGCAACGACTAATGAATGTTGAGAATCGTGGCAAGTGGCAGTCCCTGGTCTCTGCATACCCCTCTGGGATACAGGCGTGAGTTTATATATGTATGTATGTATGTATCAGTAATGGTACAACATATTTGTAAATATTCGTGATTTCCGACCTTTTGCTCGAAACTGTGAATCCAAATTCAAAGTGGTAGGACGTACCATGATATTGAAAAATGTTTTCTAATTATGACAAATTTATAAGATTCTATCCTCTGATCATAAGACGCTCATCATCATCATCATCATCAACCCATTATGTCCCCACCGAGGGGCACGGGTCTCTTCCCTGAGGAAGGTATAGGCCATACTCCACCACGGGGACCAAGTACAGATTGGTGGAGGCTTGTAGACTAGTGGCTCGTCTACTGTCAGAAGTTGTCAAGCCGCCCTAAGGCCTCTGACTTGGCTTAACGACTGCCATCTATCGACGGCAGCCGGCACCAACAGCTTAACGTGCCTTGCGAAACACGGAACCGCTCGGAAAAATGCCACTAGCGTTAGGCATAGACGACGACCCATCCATGCACTGAACGCGCCCTGTGTTGCTTAACCTTCGTGATCGTTTAAGATCACTGAGGCAGCCGGGGCTACGAGCGAGACACTCGACTAGTGTTTTTTTCCGATTTTTATAACTTTTCGTCCTGACATTGTTTGTTTACGCTTAAGTGAAGTAATTTTGGGTAAAAAAAATGTTTTTAGACGCCAAATTTTTAAATCATATGTTTCTAAGTCCTGGTTAGAATGTCCCCTTAAAATTTAGCAATCGAACTCAACGTCACCCTGTATATGTATGTTTTTCAGGAAAAACCCAATCATGTCAAGCAAACAAGCCCGAATGAAAACAGGGATTGCGATAGATAAGATACTACTTAAATAGTTTAAATATTTGTCGCCTTGATTATAGGTACTATAAGATGCATCCCAAGCAACGCGGGATTCCCTAATTGCCTTAAAAATAAACCTTAAAATATCTAGTAGTACCGGAGCTTTGCTCGGTATTTTTTTATTTTTTTTTGGTTAATCCTGTTTTTTTGAAATTATATCTAAATATAAATACGTATTTTTTTATTTTTTTTTTGGTTCATCCTGTTTTTCGGAAATTATATCTAAATAAAATATAGTATCTAAATACGATGAAAAAAAGGGGAAAACAAGGAAAAACATTATCGGACTGGAGACAGGCTCGAACCGGCGTCTTTTAGTTCCATTTCCCACCTGAGCCATTACGACCTTGTAGATAGTGGCGAAATTTACATTCGTATTCTAATGACATTTTAGCAGTTATTCATTGCCTAAAAACACGGATAAAACGAAGTCTTCTAAAAATTAAACCTAGTTAGATCGATATATCTCCCCCGAAACCCTCTGCAAACTAAATTTCATGAAAATCGTTGGAGCCGTTCCCGAGGTTCTGTATATATAAATGTATATTGCTATTGCTATTTTTGGGACCCACCTAAAACCCAGAGCTAAGAACCTGAGACTTTCTAGCATTTTTTTCCAAAAACCTCGTTTTTAGCGAAAGTCGATTGGCTATTTAATTTGGAGTCCTAGGTTATTATTAGCTTAATTCCGGTATTAAATTACTTGATTTTTTGTCGAAAGAGTCCGACCAGGATTCGCTCTGATTCTTTAATCTCAGCTAAATCCTAGGTTATTGACGTTTATGAGGTAAAATTTTTGCAAAACGTATAAAAGATATAATTTTTTCCCGTTGGTGGCGCTAGTCAGCTCTGGATCGCCCCTTAATTAATATACTACCTACGGTATAATTAAATTACGGACATTAAATATGTTTTTGTTTTCCTATACGTAGTTTTTAATGAAGGAAAAATTGTTTCCAAAAATTATTAATTTTGAAATTTTCTCAATCAAAAACTTAGTACAAAAAAGTACAAAGAAAAATATGCCTTGAAAATGAGAAATTTAATTATCCATCAAACCCTCAGACCACATTCATCAAAAATATACTCATTATTAAATTGTGCAAGCAAGACAGCATGCTCCACGTAAGAAGAGTCTTAAGTGCAAGATCAACAAAGCGTAGAAATTGCGATGACTAAACATGTGCCATAAGTGCTGTCTCTAAGCCGTCGTATCATCGCGACCTTGATGTGACGTGTGTTGCATTTGTATCCGGGTGTATTTCCATGTTTGTGATGTCCTTGCCTAATTACCATAACCACCCATAACACAGGGTATCCTGGCTTGGGATCAGGAGAAGTGATTGCGTTGTGTGGAAGTTGTTGTTGTTAAATTATTTGCATCTTCCTCGGCAGGTTTCGGCATGTACAACATAGCCAACATGCTCCTGAGCGGCCTGATCCTCATGGGCATGATCATGGAGACGCTCGGCCTGAGCTACGTCATCCCAGCCGCACAGTGCGACCTGGAACTCACGCTTAGTCAAAAAGGCTGGCTGGCTGCCATTCCTTTTGTTGGTAAGTTCGAGACTACATATTATTTGAATCTGAGTAAAAAATCATGTTATGCGGCATGTCGAAAAAACACCTAATGAGATAGTCAGGCAAGATATGGGGAAGATAAAGGTGTATTCTTACCTTTTTTGTCTAGTTTAAGGCCCTCTCTAAAATCTAGTGATGTAACTAGTAGGTATCATATCCCATTCGGTTCTACAAATTTTATTTTTCTATTCTTATAACATTACGGCCCCTATACTGTTTGTGTTAATTTTCATGTGTCCAATTTTAGAGAGTCGAGGCGATGCCTGAATGACTTTTTGGTAAGAGCGCCGGCACGATATGCTAGAGGCGCGGGTTCGAATTCCGCTTCGTCCTAAACTTTTTTATGTAAAGTTTATTTACCAAGCTCTTACCGAGCATGGGACGCAAACTATCTTGGAACTCATGTTCCAAAAACTATTAAAATATAACATCGCTAGACTCATCTCTAAATGCCCATTGATGTTTCTAGGGTCGTTATTACCGTTAGGTAATAAGTTATTGTACAACAGCGCCACCATGTCGGTCCGAGTACAGGAGCAGAATTCGGAGGCAATTCCATTGAGAAGAGGCGTGAGACAGGGAGACGTTATCTCTCCGAAACTGTTCACGAACGCACTGGAAGATGCCTTCAAGCTTCTGGAATGGCAGGGACGCGGCATCAATATCAATGGCGAGTACATCACGCACCTTCGATTTGCCGACGATATAGTAGTCATGGCAGAAACGATGGAAGACCTCGGCATAATGCTCGACGACCTCAGTCGAGTTTCCCCACGTGTGGGCCTTAAAATGAACATGGACAAAACGAAGGTCATGTCGAACGCCCGTGTTGTGCCCACCCCAATAACATTGGGGAACACGACTCTCGAAGTTGTAGACGAATACGTCTACTTAGGACAAACAGTCCAACTAGGCCGGTCCAACTTCGTGAAAGAGGTCAATCGTCGAATCCAACTCGGCTGGGCAGCTTTCGGGAAACTTAGAAAAGTCTTTTCGTCTAATATACCTCAATCGCTCAAGACAAAATTATACAACCAGTGTGTGTTACCAGTGATGACTTATGGCACTGAAACGTGGTCTCTCACTATGGGCCTCATAAGAAGGCTCAAGGTCACGCAACGAGCTATGGAAAGGGCTATGCTCGGAATTTCTCTACGAGATCGAATCAGAAATGATGAGATCCGTAGACGAACGAAAGTCGTCGACATAGCCCAGCGGATTAGTAAGTTGAAGTGGCAGTGGGCGGGGCACATAGCACGCAGAACTGATGGCCGATGGGGCCGAAAAGTTCTCGAATGGAGACCACATATCGGCAAGCGCAGCGTGGGACGACCAGCCACAAGATGGACAGATGACGTCATTCAAGTGGCAGGAAGACGCTGGATGCAGGCCGCTTCCAACCGGTCTTTTTGGAAATCCATGGAGGAGGCCTATGTCCAGCAGTGGACTTCTTGTGGCTGAATGATGATGATGATGATGATGAATAAGTTATTATCTACTGTATGGATTCGTCCGATTTCACCTACTCCAAACCTTCGAATAGTCAAATACATTTCATATTTTGACACTTCGGAAACGTCAAAATGGATAATCCAGTACAGTGGACAGCATGCGGACATGTTACAGAATAGGCAAGCAGAGCCGCCATCGCTCGCGCAGTGGAAACTCTCTTCAGTTGCAATCCGCATATTTTCCAACAGCCATCATCCTGACGTCGCACATGTGGGGCTGGCTGGCGGACACGCGCGGGCGCCGCCCGATCATGCTGCTGTCGATGGCCACGTCCGTGGTTCTGTCGGTACTCAGCAGCTTCGCGCCGAACCTCGCGCTCTTCGCCACACTTCAGTTCCTCGCGTGTGTGTTGTGAGTAGAGGCTATTTTGGCTTAATTTAACTCACAGCTTTTGAACATTATCAACGCGCAGTGTGCGCCAGGCCAAGTTGCCGGTCGGCCTTCACTGTGCATATATTTACACGAACCCATTCGAACACTTTTCGACCCCCCTCTATCTTCGAAGCCAGCTGTCAAGTATTTTTTGGGACGAGAAGTTGGCCATTTTTTTATCTATCTCATAGCGCCGCTATACAGCAGAAAAATAGCTAATGGTCATAAAATCTAAATGTAAAGTATATATTTACATCTGTTGCGAGCACATGTCAACTCTGCGCGTGTACTACGCACTCCATCATTCCTGCATCGCGCATGCAAGGAGTTTATCCATCCTGACATACCATCAATATAACTTCCGATGAACCACAGTCGGACCAGCCGTCCCCAGTCAAATAATCTGCTTGGCGGGAGATTTCCCTTCATAGAGGAAGAGCACGATCACTTTCTCTATAGATCCCAAAAGGTGGTACTAGACACTGATCCGGTCCGGCTATAGTAAAGTGTACTATCAATACACCTCATGAATTGAGTCCACTGCTGGGATAGGAGTCTTTCTCTAAGCCTCTTCTAGTTTGCTTCAGGAGCATAGGTATATGTGATAGAAACTGATCTCCTGGCACCATTCCCTATACTTACTTACTTAGGTATATCCTGTGGCCCCTCATCCGGGCCTCTGTATAAAAAACTTGCTGCGGTCTTGAGCGGCGACTTCGAGGTCTTTCCATCTCAGCCCAAGTGTATTCGCCTCTAACGTCACTGATCGGCGCCAGGTGGTTTTTGGACGCCGCCTCATTTACCATTGCCTGTAGGTACATTAAATTACATGAAATATTACTATCTTTTCCAGCATTTCCGGCCCCTCGGGAGTGGTGTATGCTTACCTGGGCGAGTTCAACAGCATCCAGCACCGAGACAAGATGGTCGCCTTCGGGGCGGCTTTCGTCGGCATCGGGACTGTGCTGTTGCCCTGTAAGTTTAGGTTAAATCCACCTTTACATATTTTAGTCCTCACCGTTACTTCGTCATTATAGATCGCATCTTGGTAAAAGTGTTTGAGTGCGAACTGTGCTCCCAAATGTAAACCTACTTCTATTGGATCAGAAAAATCGGTAATAATCCATCCCATTGCTGAGGAAAACCCTCCTCAGCCTCAACTTAAGCCTTCAAGATGTGTTTGACGCCATCATAATTTTTCATAATTAGCATCATATTAGATACGTACTTTTAGGTGAGTATTTTATTAAAAATATGTCTTGACCTCTTCTTTTTATGTATTTTAATCCACTTCAAATAAAAAGAGGAGATTCTCAGTTTGTCTATATATTTTGTTATACGTAAGTTTGTTTAGCGATTATTCCCTTCCACGTTATCCTGTTTCATTGATTTTTTTTAAGAAGTGGGGACCTGAAACATGATGCCATACATTCATTTGGCGAAGATCTGTAGATGGGATCGACGAGAAAATCATGACACTCTTAAATTTTAAAAGGCATCTTTATGGCATTATGAACACAACCAGACCGCGTTAAAGAATACTATCAAAGCCACCTAGTGTTAAAATCAGTGAACTGTACTTTCTGTTTAGTGTGTATTTTTTAAAAGCTTTTTTGTGTTTGTCGACTTGTTCTTAAGAATAACCACTATCTTGTTTTTCTTTCCAGGCATATCATGGCTGATTTTGCGCCTTGAGTTCGCCTTCCCTATTCCCTTCCTAGCCATCTCCTACAGGCCTTGGCGTCTCCTCGTGGTGGCCTGTACCATCCCTTACGCTGTCGCTTGCATTTGCCTGCTGTTTGCACCTGAAAGTCCCAAGTTCCTCAATGCTACTGGACAGTATGACAGATGTCTGAAAGTCCTGAGGAAGATGAATGCTGTGAACAAAAAAGTGAATTTGGACGACTATTCGGTAAGCAGTTTCATTATACTAATTAACTCCACATATTTTACTTAAAATCATAAATGCATAGCTGTGGCAGAGCGGGATCTCCTTATACAGGTGTTTAATTTTTTTTTTTCTTTCTTACTTGTCTTATTTCTACCTTCTTTTTTTCTTTGATCTACATCCAGCCCCGACTACCAATTTTACCTCCACGTCTAAGTTGGTGACCCCATATTAAAATCTATTTTTATTCCTCATTAGAAGTAAAATATATGTAAACATCAATAAAAAAACCTTTGGCCTTTGCATCTACGTGATTTATATAGCGTCCAGTGGCACCTTAATTCACAATAAATGGGTGAAGGGACCACTCAGACGCTGCAGTGCCTGGGAGATTATTTTTTAAATGGATTAGGCTTGCCCAGCACCTATACCATCCTGACAGCTTAGTCGGCCTAGCCCACAGGAAAGACAAGTCAATACGTGTGGAGCCAACCAAGCCGCGAGTTTCTTCAGGATGTTTTCCTTCACCGTTATCGTGTGGTATTGCTGCTGCAAAGCGGTGATAGCCCAGTGGGTAGAGCAATGGTCGGAAGCGAGAGACCCAGGTCTGATTCCCAATCCAAGCATGTACCTAGAATTTTCTTTATTTTCAAAGTTACGTACATCTACTAAACATCAACAGATCTTATTATTTAAAAGAATGACTAAATAAATGAAATTTGTCTTCAACAAGTACACTACTTTACCCCCTTTAAAATGTCCTTTATTTTCCAGGTGAAAGCTCTCCACGTAGAGCCGTCTCAGACCGAAGGATCTACCAAGACTGGCGTGATGTTAGTTCTGACCTCTATGCGGAACCAGACGGTGCCACTCTTCAAGCCACCCTTGCTGATCTGGACCTGCCTAGCCTGCTTCGTGCAACTCGGGATTATGGCTACGTGAGTACATGCACACTAAACCCACGCTTGTGGCTCTCTCAGGAGGTAGACAGACGTGAATTCCCACTTGATACAAATTTGAAAAAACAATCCTAAGGGGCTGCTAATATATAGTTTTTTTTGTATTCCAGTGCTAACGGATTCTACGTCTGGTTTCCGACCATCCTAAATGCGCTGGCTAACCACCAAGGAGCTGAGACCAGCATCTGTGACGTCTTTGGCTCCATGAACGCCACATCAGAAGATTTCGTAAGTTCCAATTTTAAACATAGTTTCCATTGATAGCAGCTGTCACATGTTTCTTTTTGTATGCCCTTTGATGAACTGACAGCTGTTAACAGTAGATTAATACATTGTTAGTATGCGAGAAACCGGGGATAAATAATTATCCTCCTTTTTTTGCAGACCACATTGGTCCACTGTCATTCTTAGATCACATTCAACGCCCTCATTTTCCTACGCTCTGTTTTATTTTGTGACCAAAAATGTATCCATCTATTTTATAAGAATCATAGTACGTGATCTCTAACAAAATCTAATTACTTATCCCCAGATTTGCGACGACTCAGTAAACACGTCTACCTTCCAACGCGCCATTTTGGTTGGTCTCGTCTTCTGCTCTGTTTACTTGATCGTGGGGACCATCGTCAACCTGGTCGGCAAGAAGATCATATTGGTGACCATCCTATGTACGTCCGGACTTTGCGGGATTGCTTCTAGCCTGGTGTACAACCAGACGCTGGCTGTGATCTTCTTCGCTGTCTTCCAAATGTCTGGGGCCTGCATTGGTTTGCTGACCGCCGTCGTGGTGGAGATATTCCCTACAAAGCTCAGGTGAGTTATGGTAGTTGGTGTTGGTATTTCTCGTGACTTGGGCTTCCAGCTTACCTACATAATTGAAATATTCCAATGTGAATTATGACCATTATTAGGTGATAATTCATAAATACATTCTTACAATGACTTTGGTATTCATACACATAAGTAGTTTCTTCGTTCTAAGTAGTTCGTTTCGTGTGGCGCCGGATTAAGAATAGCATCGGTCTATTTCCTTCCGTGGATGTCGTAGAAGGCGACTAAGAAAATCAATTACCAGGTCTACCTGAGATTCCAACCCCATATTGCGATCGTCAACCCACCTGCCAAGCGTGGCGATTATGGCAAAACCCCTCATGAATATGAAAACCACGAAGGAGGCCTATGTCCTGCAGTGTGCGTCCAGTGGGTGATGATGATGATGATGAAGTAGTATCTACAGTGATTTACGATGGCCATAAAACGTCAGCAGAGAAGTTAAAGAATTTAAAATATAAAAATAATCTTTTACACAGATTTCTGAACACTACTATTTAATAAATCTTCAATAACTTCCAATATGAGTTGGTGTTTTGTGCGATATGCAATATGAACTCAATACCGTCTTTAAAATAATCGATTTTAAAACTAAGACCTTTCTGACTCTCTTGATTGCCAATTTCAAATCAATATTTAAAACAAAACAACAACTTCACTCGAGAGCAATCCCAAAGTGTTATACTGAATTTGTTCACAGAGCCATGGCTGTATGCCTGTCACTGATGATGGGAAGAGTAGGCTCAGTGGTGGGCTCGAACGTCATTGGAGTTCTACTGCAGTCTCAGTGCGGAGTCGCCTTCTATCTGTTCGGAGGATTGCTTATCGGTGAGGAGTTTTTGGTATCCTACTTACTAGGTACTAATATTATAAATGTGAAAGTTTGTGAAGATGTTTGGATGTTTGTTACTTAATCACGCAATAACGGCTGAACGGTACATACTTGGCATACAGATAGACAAAGACCTGAATTGAGACCCGGTAATGCGTTCCCGTGGGATAATATTTATTTTAAGGGTAAAATAGATGGCGTTGTGCGAGCGACCGTTGTGTTTTAAAAATAGATAACATTGTGCAAGAATCGTATAAATGGATTCTGTGGCGGTACTAAGTTCGTTGAGACAGCTAGTATACAATACAGCACAAAAGGCTGGATGAGGATGACCGAGGACAGAAAGAAGTGGTATGCCTTGGCGGAAGTCTATGACAAGCAGTGGAGGAATACGGGCTGTTTTATTTATTGAAGCGCAAAGGTCGTATCTGATACTTTTAGATGGGTAAACAGACAAGATTTTTGCACAAAGCAGGACGGAATAGTGGTGTAAGACTTACCAAGCGAGTCGAAGCGAGTTAATTAGCCCTTCGGGCTTGGTAAGCAAGGGGTTGCTAATTTCCAATTTGGGCAATGTAATCTGGAATGGGTTCTTAAATGGTTAGGATTATGACGACACGCATAGAAGTATGAATGCATTTATGATGCATCCTATTGCACAAATAATGGGAAACAGACTGCAATGTGGGAACTTAGCTTTGTTCACCTTATACCCGGATAGTCTAAAATTGGTTCCTGAATCGTAAAGCATCCTTCACATCATAGAAGTGGAAAGACGCCAAAGTTCTGTTATGCCCTAACTTTTCTGGAGGTCAGTGAGATTTATTGAACTTTGTATGGAAATCGAAATAACTGTGCAAAAGCGCCAAATAATGCTGACTCTAAAGCGCATAATAACAAGCCCTCTTTTCCAATCATTCCAGTGTGCTCATTGCTCTGCCTGACGCTACCAGGGAAGAAGGACAAAGGTCCAATCGAGAAGCCAGCGGTGACGGAGGCAGCCTACGACGGGACCCACGAGCCCGCGTGACTTCCTCCAAACGGAAACAAACTCTGAATCCGTTACAAAAGAGTCAATTTACACCAACTGTGGTGGATAAGTAATATTGAGCAATACGAAGACGTTAGTCAGTAGGTGGTTAAGTTGGCATAAAATATGAAGGATCTTTGAAGTGTCGATGATTTTCGGTAGAGAGCTAGACGGAGAATTAATATGAATGTAATGAGAATACTTGCTGCAATAAATGTTGTGAATATAAATGCCAAACTTAATTCCTGAATCTACCTGTGCTCTAGTGTAATTATTATTGTCCTAGTCAGTAGAATTGCATAATAATTTAAACTCTAACCACTGGAGGTAAAAATTACTCCGAATCTTATATTAGAAAAAAAAACAACTGTTCAAAACAAATATTTTCCAGATTTCCTACTTTAAGTTCATTGGATTTGAATTAAAAAAGTTATAGGTGATGTCCTGTGTGTAGGACGCCAGGGCTTAGAAGAAAATTTAAATAAAAAGGATTTTAATTCATGTAGGTACTTCGAGTACTCTGCACCCGTACGTCGTACCCAACGATATCAAACGAGTATTACAACTAAATAGATGTTCGGGGCTCAAACGAAGGACATGAGGAGTAAATTCCATTTACGGCATCCCAGATCCCAGATCGGAATACGAATGTTTTTCGTATCGGAATATCGGTAAATAAACATTAATGTGTATGCATTTCTGTGACGTTTTATTGACATCGTATTTTAATAAATCTAAAATTTTCAATGTACCTAGAATAAATGTTATTTCCACGCGACGGATATCGCAAACGTGGCCGACCCAAGCGGAGATGGCGGCACGACCTCACGACCTATCTACCGGGTTGGCAGGAGGTGGTCATGAACAAGGAGGAGCGGAGAGCTAAAGGGGAGGCCCAGCAGTGGGACACAATGAGGACTACATTAAAAAAAAGTTTTTTAATTTAACAAATAGCCTAGGGCCAGCAAATGACTCGATAAACATGGGCATATATCTTAAACATTTTTATCAATGATTAGATTACATCCAGGAAAGCCTATCTGGTATGGAGTATACTTGTAGCCTATACTGACCGCCGGCTTCTAAATGCACAATTTCACTAAGTAAATAATTAAATATCGATCTATCTCTTCATATTTCCGAAAAGGAACGAGACAGAACGATTCTTGAGTATTGTGAAATTCTCAATTCGGAAACCGGCGGTTGACATTTGAGAAAGGGAGACATTTTTATATGTTTATATTCTTTTTGTTGCACTAACCCGTGCTGAGGACAATACCTATATGTTCTTATGATGGTAAAAGTTTGTACCGTTGTAGGGTTTAGTTTACGCGTCTACTCTTTCTATCAATGCAAAAAAGACTTACGTTTTGTCCAAGTTGACCACTGAAATCCAATTTCACAACACTTTCACGAACGAAAACATAAGGTTGGTTCACTATTATTTCAAAGCTAATACGTATTTCTAATTATTTTTCCACTTTTCATATTGTAAATATTGTATTTTGCTTTACTGTCAACGATTCAACTGTTAGTCAGATATTTCTTTTATTTGAATAATGTTCTTTATTGTTCTAAATTATGTCAAATAACCGTCATACTAAGAAGGTCGAATAAGGAAACTTCTGGCCTATGGAGACTTCTAGAAGACTATTGGCATTCCAAATCGAAATTATGAATTTAATGCAAGAAAGAGAAAGAAGATCTAGAATTCGAAATTATGGATTTGGAACAGGATCCAGAAACTTCCAGAAGAATTCAGACACAGATTCAGATCAAATTTGAATATTAGAATCGAACTACTTTTGGGGTATAAAAGCCACCCAAGAAGGCTTTCCAGTCAGTCTCACTTGAGTCCTACTTGAAGAGTTACCTGAATCCTACTTGAGAGTTATCTGAGTCCTACTTGAAGAGTTACCTGAGTCCTACTTGAAGAGTCTTACCTGAGTCCTACTTGAAGCGTCTTACCTGAGTCCTACTTGAAGAGTCTTACCTGAGTCCTACTTGAAGAATCTTACCTGAGTCCTACTTGAAGAGTCTTACCTGAGTCCTATTTGTGAGACCTACCTGAGCTCTTGTTTGAGAGACCTGAGCTCCTGTTTACCTCTCCACGATCTGCCTCCGCAACTTACCTGTCCGTCTCCACGGCCTAATTCCACGATTTGCCTGCCCGTCTCCACTGCCTGTCTTCACAACTTGCCTGTCCGTCTCCACGGCCTGACGCCACGGCCTGCCTCCACGATCTTAACCTAAGGTTTCTTTTATATAAATTTTTGATGTTTTTATTAGTATTAAGTTTTTAGTTTAATTGTAGGGGTTTTGATGATTACATTTTTACATCTCTAAATCTTTTTTTTTATTTCTTTAGCTTCCGTTACCAAGGGTTGTGCCTTCACACAACTCTCGGTAACGTGACACCGTTTATACTGTGGTTTAGTTAGTAAGTACTCATTTAGCCTTAGCAGCTTTGTTTACATAGATAGGCATTTAGGTCAATAAATTGTACATTAAATTACAATATTATTTGTGGTTTTTCCTCAAAGGAAATCGAAAAGTCGTATGAATAAGAGCGGCAGGTACATTCCTAACCGTAAAATGTAAAACTCATTTTAGATTTATTTTCATTGTAATTAGATAAGTAGGTGATATTAAACGATTCTTAGGCCGACTTACACCACTTCTTATTTAAATCGAATTTTGTATGAAGAATTTTAGTTAATTGTATTATTTTTGTTGCACTAACCCGTGCTGAGGACAATTTTAAAAACCCCTGGGGCGCGGGTTCAAGTCCCGGCATGGGTGGAATTTTTAGTCACTAAATAGATTTTTAAAATTTTAGTTAAACACTGTTTAAGGCTGGCTTTTCCAACATTCCCCTAAATAAGGTGTTTTAAAATACATTTTACTCTTTTATGGTTCGTTTTTTTAAATCTCAAAAAAATGTATATTTCTTTATCCTATCTAGGGCCGTCGGTCATTATTTTTATGACTACTGAAATTATAAAGCATCGAAAAAATCGCAAACGTGAGTCTAAATTATGACTAAGATATAGTTTTATTTGAGATGTGCTGACTTTTGGATGATAAAAAACATACCAAAATTACTGTCACTGAATGAGTTAGTGACACCGGTTTTGTATTTCTGCAATTCAAAAATAATACCCACTTTTCGCTCGCGCGGAGCAATAAGTCCCATACAAATTCGTGCGCTCGGAAAACCCAGCCTTAAACTACATTTAATAAAGTCGTGCAAGTCAGCCGAAATAAAACTTTGTGATTACAAATACAATCTTTTCTTTCCTCGTAGATAAAGTCTATATCGTCGGCTTATTGTAAGAAGTCATTAACTGCAAAAACCCACTAACCGCTTTTTTTTAAAGGTATGGACATAGAGATGAATTGAATAATGATACAATAGTGGTGTTTTAGTATCAGGCAATATTTTAAAGATGTTATAGGGAATAAGGAGGAGGAAACACAACTAATAGAAAGTCCTTTTTCTCCCAATAGTGAATGTTGGCGACTGGCTGTGGTGCGACCTATTTTATTATAAAACGTCATGTTTTTATATTTGATTCTATTTCCATTTTTATTGTCTGTCTGTTTGGTCTTGCCACTGTCATACGCCTTGCTAATTATAATAAAACATAAGTATTTATTTCCTACATGTTTCCCTCAACAAACCATCACATTCATACAGTCCACTCAACCACTCGCTATCATTTTGGTCCATTCTCGCCGTAAACTATAAACCATTTTTCATACATTCATCGTAATTACATCTGTCAAATTTTTTCACGTAAGTACGTCATTCCAGTTTTCCATTTCATTCTGTAAACATTTCACGTAAGTATTGTTTTCATACGTTTTCGAAATGGTGGAAACACGTAGCACGACAAAGGCGGATCAGACGGCTACGGAAGCCAGACGGGTGCAGCGCGAACGTCATGAACGTTCACCGCGCGGCGCCCGGCCGGTTTTAGCCACGACAACCGACAACAACGGCGCTTTGGCATTGCCTGATAGTGCGAGCACACAACAGGCGGGCACAGTTCCCCGAGGCGAGGCACAACCTGGTCCCGCTTCTGAACGCCCAGATGCTCGCGCTACCACGCGCAAGGAGGCACCAGCCAACGCGTCAAACAGTGTCCACAGCAAACAATCGCGCAGTGAGGCCAGCCGCTCATCGCATTCTTCAACGACCGTCCGCGCGCAGAGGCTATCTCTTGAAGCTGAGGCGAAGCGGCGCCAAGCGGAGCGCGAACGTCAACATGCAGTAGTGGAAGCGAAGCGCGAGCGCAAGCTCGCTCGCCTCGAAGCTGAGGCAGAGCAAGCCGAACTCGAAGCACAAATCGCCGCTCTGGAAGCTGAAGATAAGTTGACCAAATCTCGTAGCTCCTGTTTTTCGAGTATTAACTCCGAGAAGCGTACGGAAAACTGGGTTTCCAATCAACATGTAGATATGTCCGCGGTAACCCGTATAGACAAGCATAACAACGACTACTTAGCACACAAACCGCAACCACGCTCTTCTGCTTCTGATCCAATAGCAAACCTCGCTCAAGCGATCAATGCCCTTTCTAACAGGCCAAAAAAGGCCGAACTTATTACATTCTCGGGTGAAGTTGGACAATGGATGGCCTTTAAGAGTAGTTACGAGAGAACTAAATTAAACTTTTCCCACTCAGAGAACTTAGATCATCTGAACAACGCCGTGCGCGGTCCGGCGTACCAGTCCATCGCGTCACTCCTGTGGACCTCCAGCAACCCCGATGTCGTCATGAATGCCTTGGAGCAAACGTACGCACGACCAGAACTGCGGGTGGCCCGCGAGGTCGCCGAGCTACGCAACAGTCCTAAACTAACTTCTCCTAAGGATTTGAATAATTTAGCAAACAAACTACGTAACTTTGTTACCACTCTTAAGCTGTTGAAACAAAACGAGTATTTGTCATCACCGGAACTCTTTCGTTGCATTTTAATAAAATTAAGCGAGCACACTAGGGCCCGGTTCACAGATTTCGCCTCTGTTTACGTATCTGAGGAACTAGACATTACAAAAGTGGAATTATTGTCACGTTTTCTACTTACCGAGGCGGACAAACAATTGAAATACAATTTTGTTATTCCTGACAGTAGTGTTAAGGCGCCGATTTCGGCACATTCCTCTAAACAGTTTCGAAAGGAAGCTGTACACGCAACGCTTTCAAGCGATAAAACTTCTGAGCGTTGTACATACTGTAAACAAGGGCCACACAACATTAAAGTTTGTAAGAGTTTTTTAGCTCTGAAAGTTGACGATAGATGGCAGTGGATACGTGAGAGTAAAGTGTGTTACCGCTGCCTTAAGTCGAATCCACACACCTGGAGCAACTGTCGCGCAAAAAGCTGTGGAATTGATGGGTGTTCGAGACGTCACAACGCACTCCTTCACGGCACTGGAACCTTTAATGCTAGAGTTAGCACGGCACCATGCGAACAGTACAATAATACTCAAGCGCCTTCTGTCGAAGCTACTAGCCCTAGCCACATGGATGTTACCGACAGCAAAACCGAATCCATCGTTAAGATCACGAACACGTCTCATTGTGCAATTAATGCAACAGGGCCCCTGCCGTTGACGTCACGTCCCCGCGGCCTGCTGAAAGTCGTGCCGATCATACTCGAGGGTCCCGAAGGCGAGTTCGAGACAGCGGCACTACTTGACGAAGGCAGTACGGCGACGCTGATTGATGGAGCGGTGGCAGCGCGCATCGGCGCGAAGTCGACCTGTCAGGAGCGTCTCCGTATTGAAGGTGTCAGAGTATGACCAAGGAAGTCGAAGTAAGTTACGTAGACTTTCATATTCGTGGACGTAATCAACTCAATCGCTACCTAGTACAGCACGCGCGGGCCATCACGCCGTTAGGGCTTCGCGCACGAAATCATGATTTGATCAACTTCTCGGATTACGGTCATCTGTCAAACTTATCAGACGAACTTTCGTACACTGACATCCCCCCTACCGTCCTCATCGGCGCACCAGATTGGCATTTATCTTTAAGTCGCGAAGTACGGTGAGGTAAGAAGAACGAACCCGTTGCCTCTAAAACTTTATTAGGTTGGGTGCTTCATGGCGCGCTTTCCGTGTCATCCAAGCCACTCGAGTTCATGAATGACACTTCGGACGATCTAGACGCGCTAATTAAAAGGCAATACGACATCGATGTTTTAGGCATTACGAAAAGTGCTCCTTGCCTAAACGATGACGACAAACAGGCCATAGATATCATAGAATCTTCTACTCGTCAACTCGACAATGGACATTTCGAAGTAGGTCTACCCTGGAAACGAGATTTACCGGAAGTCATACCTGATAGCTACCCGCAGGCACTGTCACGCTTCAAAGCCCTCGAACGGCAAATGGCAAAGGACCCAACGTTCGCCACCGCTTTTCAACAATTTATAGACGACATTATCAGCAAGGGATATGCCGAAGAGTGCGATACAGAGACGTACCACCAGAGGATTGCACCAAATACATCGTGCATAAACCCAGAGGGATCCATCCGCTGGTACCTACCTATCTTTGGCGTCTTTCACCCACAAAAAAAGAAGCTGAGAGCCGTTCACGACGCTGCTGCGATTTCAAAAGGCATAAGCCTCAATAGTCTATTGCTACAAGGCCCCGATGTATTGTCACCCCTTCTTGACATTTTGTTCCGTTTTAGGGAAGGCGAAGTCGCCCTAAACGGGGACATCAAGGAAATGTTCCCACAAGTAAAAATCTCTCCACGGGACAGGGACGCCCAACGTTTCCTCTGGCGCGAGAAAGATGGCAACCTCAAGGAGTACAGAATGACCTCTATGATATTTGGCGCAGTATCATCCCCATTTATTGCGCTCTACATTAAAAACAAAAACGCCAAATTATTGGAATTAGAGTTCCCAGATGCCTGTAAGGCAATAATAGAAGATCACTACATGGACGATTATCTCGGAAGCCACTCCGACATTGCTAACGCGGCTCGAATAGCTGCAGAGATAGTCACGGTTCACAAGGTTGGTGGGTTTGAAATGCGCGCTTGGGTGTCAAATTGTCCAGACGCTCTCTCACTTGTTCCCAAAGAATTTAAAAGCGACGCAACATCCGACGTTTGGCTACCACCTAGCACTGAGGTTGGCGTCTTGGGTGTCAAATGGAACCCACGGCAAGACTCATTAGGCTTTCGTACTTTATCCCAGATACCGACTGAAGCTTTAACCAAACACAACCTTCTGTCAAATGTCATGAAAGTTTACGATCCTCTCGGCTTGCTGATGCCAGTCGTTATCTGGGGTCGTATCTTAATTCAAAGACTGTGGCGCGCAGGTATTGGTTGGGACACGCCACTTCCCGAGGTGTACGTTAGCGAATGTGAGGCCTGGTTTTCACAATTACAGGTTGCAGCCAACATAAAAATTCCTCGCTGGTACATGAGTAGGTCTGATATCCTAAACGTTCAGCTACACGTGGTGGCTGACGGCGGCGAGCAAGCCTTTGCTTGCGTTGCATACTGGCGTTTCAGTTACAACGATGAAACCGTGTCTACGGCCCTCATAGGAAGCAAGGCACGCGTCTCGCCGCTCAAACCGGTTTCGATTCCCCGATTGGAATTACAGGCTGCACTTATTGCCTCGCGGTATGCGCAAACGATTCTACATGCTCATCGTTTTCAGCCCTCCGAAACTATCTTTTGGACCGACTCAACCACAGTCCTTAAGTGGATTCGGAGTGATGCTCGCGCGTTCAAAGCATTTGTGGCACACAGGTTGGGAGAGATACTGGAGACTACCAACCCGTCCAGTTGGAGGTGGATCCCTACCTCTCTCAACGTGGCTGATGACGCAACAAAACCAAAAAAGATCAAGTTTACCGCGAGTCATTGGTATTTACCGGCCCGCAGTTCCTACTTGAACCACCATGCACTTGGCCGACTGAGTGCTTTACCGATGTGGAAGAGAGTTCACGAGATCCCGAATTAAAATCGGATCTAGTGGTTCTGCTCCTCGTTACCCCGTCTAGCTTAATTCCAAACCCGACGCGTTTTAGCTCTTGGCTGCGTCTTCTTCGCACCACCGCCCGAGTTCTCCAGGGCGCTCGTCTATTCCGGCTTAAACTGTCTCGGCCTATAAGTAGAAATTCCAAATTATACATAGACGGTACCACATCGCCCTACCAACTTCACGCCGCAGACATCGTGGAAGCCGAAAAGATGCTGGCCCAACACGCTCAAGAAGAGAGTTTTCCTGAGGAGATGGTGGCTTTAAAATCCTCAAAACCTGTACCCAGAACCAGCAGAATAGCAAAACTTGCACCAATACTCGGCCAAGACGGCTTAGTGAGACTAGAAACGCGAATAAGTTCTGCCCCGGGAGTTCGAAACCACGAAGTCCCCAATTATCGTCGACGGCCGCAATCATGCGATACGACTACTCATCCTTTACGAGCACAACAGAGCGTCACACCACTTCAACGAACTAGTTCTGAACGAACTGCGACAGAAGTACTGGATACTGAGGGCACGCAACAGCATCCGCAGCGCAACACACGCCTGTTTACAATGCCGAAGGTGAAAAACCCAACCAGCTCAACCCCAGACCGGCAACCTACCCCTTGAAAGACTCGACCATCACAAAAGGCCCTTCACACACGTCGGCCTTGATTATTTTGGCCCCGTAATGGTAACAATATACCGTCGCCAAGAGAAGAGATATGTCGCGCTATACACCTGCTTAGTGACGAGAGCGCTTCACCTTGAAGTAGTCACTTCACTGTCATCAGACGCAGCTATACTGAGTTTGAGACGCTTCATTGCTCGCAGAGGATCACCTACAACTATTTTCACTGACAACGGCACAAACTTCGTTGGGGCCTCCCGCGAGCTACTCACCCTACATAGCGACTCTGTTCAAGAATACGCCACAAACCACAAAATCGAATGGCGCTTCATTCCACCCGCCTCTCCATTCATGGGCGGTGCTTGGGAAAGGCTCGTGCGAACAGTCAAGATGGCACTCAAATCCTGTCTCATCAACCAACCGCTCAAAGAAGACGTGCTGGCGACGCTCTTACTCGAAGCAGAAGCCATAGTTAACTCACGGCCATTGACCTATGTACCTACATCTCACGACTCACCAGAGGCTATAACTCCATTCCACTTCATTCTGGGTACATCATCCGTCGCGCCGTGGACTTCAACACTGACCGACGCAGACCTGCTGAGAAGGTGCGACTGGCGGAAAACGTTGCGACTCGCTGACATATTCTGGGCACGATGGGTGCGTGAATATTTACCGACGCTCCGACCAAGAGGCCCCACCGGCAGTAACGCAAAGAACTTTGGTGTGGGTGATGTGGTGCTGATCGCCGACCCCAGCCTTCCTCGTGGCCTATGGCCCCTAGGAAGGATAGTGAAGGTCTACTTAGGACCCGACGGAGCGGTCCGCGTAGCAGACGTCCACACCAGGGGCGGGCTCCTGCGCCGACCGGCCCGTAAACTTATTTTGATGGAAGCCGCACCCCAGTCAGTCACCACCGGTTGTTAGTGTTCCACTGGGGGTCCGGTATGTTGGCGACTGGCTGTGGTGCGACCTATTTTATTATAAAACGTCATGTTTTTATATTTGATTCTATTTCCATTTTTATTGTCTTTGTCTGTTTGGTCTTGCCACTGTCATACGCCTTGCTAATTATAATAAAACATAAGTATTTATTTCCTACATGTTTCCCTCAACAAACCATCACATTCATACAGTCCACTCAACCACTCGCTATCAGTGAATATGTCGGTTAATGATTTCTTGCAATAAGCCGACGATATACGCTATCGCCAATACTTATTGGTGTCGCTAATACAAATACCTAAATTGTCAGGCACGTTTTTACGATACGAAAACCTTTCAGTCTTATTTATTAAAAATATATTAAGAAACTCTACTCAAATGCAGATACAGAGAAACGATCTTATTAATAAAAGCACAATTCCGCTGTAACACTCCTCCGAGGCGGTTTAAATCATCTGTGCTTACGTTTTTCCCTTTACTAAAGACAATTTAGACTGCATTTGAGGAGTGTTTTAGAGGAATCGTGTTTGTAGTGCAGTTACATTACAAGTTAATAGTGAAAATCAGACAATTACAAGACAAACGTATTATAATTGTACCGGGCCACCGAACTGTCAAACGGTTCGAATTGCAACGACTAAACCGGGGAAGTATTGTTTTAATCCTGTATTTTACGCCTCATACTACACTCCTTACTGCTTAAACAAACTGTACATAACCTCACGTACGTGAGACACGTCCCATACAACCACTCCGGCTCAGTTTTGGCTCTCTTTACTTGACGAAAAGTGGAAGCAAAGTTGAGACAAAACAACTAGCCTCAGCCATCACAAAACTCACACCCCACATCTATAAACGTACTATCTACTTGTTATCGGTCAATAACATCTTACATAGTCCGACACTGACACCGATTCCCGGTTTTTTCCAGGTGACAGTTAGCATGTTGACCCGAAGCAAGATGACTGTACGCGACATGGAGCTGAGGTTAAAGGCGACCCTGCTCGAGCTCAAAAAGAGCAAAGAGCTGTGCGACACGCTTCTTCAAGAACGAGAGGAAAGTGAAGAGGAGATCCGTAAACAGAACAAAACCAACTCAGCGCTCAAAGAAGATCTCAATGAATTGGACATCCAATGCCAGGACCTAAGTGCCCAGCGGGATGAGCTGCAACATCAAGTCCACTCGTTCAACAAATGCCATGATGTCCACGATGTAGCGCTACAACATATACGCTCACTTGAACACCAGCTTGCTGAGGCTCACCACGAGCTTCAGCAAATAAGTGAGCATGAACAACAAAAAGAGAGCGCTAGAACCATGGCTTTGTATAATGAAGTTATGAGTGACACGGGGATACCAACTGTCGACCTAACTACAGCCAGCAGTAGCAGCAGTATAAAAATGAACAGCGTAAGGAAAATCAAGAAATATATTAAAACAAAAAAATATATACAAAGGGTACAGAAACTGATTAAACGAAGCCGGAGGAGTATAGAAAGTATACCAATTCACCGTCAAAAACTACAGTTAGAAATGGAAATGGCCGAATGTCAGAAGGAACTATTCACTAACAATGTGGACCACGAGCTAGCGATGGCTGAACTACAAATACAAGTGGAAGACCTGCAGTTTCAGTTACTGGACATCACCTGCAAGTACTCAGCTATACAAACTCAGTACAATGACTGCATTTCATCGATGAATGGGTTGATTGCACTAAGCAAGAGCAATCTGGAACGTGTTGAGTCCAACTTTATCCAGGACTTGGAAGACTCAGAAGGCAAATCAAGCTTGCTGTCCCTACAACCACCATCTGCCGTGATTGGAGACCCAGCCCCTCTACAGCTGAGCACCATGCAGCCACGGAGCAGTGAAAAGGGCAGTCAGAAGCTAGGCTTGCTTACACCGTGCCATGTGCCCATCACACCGGCCCCTTTACCGCTGGATCCGGCACAACAGCATGGAGGTGAGCTAAGCGGACAGCCTGCACCATCAAATGTGACAGCGGAGACCAGTGCGCCGTCGACCTGTGATGCAAGACCTGGAGTACAACCCACAAATAGACCAACCAGCAACTCAGTTCCAGTCAACGAGCGGTGCAGTGCCACACCGACCCCTGATTCCATACTGGATGGACAGCCGCAGTCTAGACCCACCACCTGCAGAGTTCCTGACAATCACGCCCAGTACAAAACCATTATCTATTCAGATAAAATAGGTGTAGGGTTAGGCAGTATACTACAAAATAATTTAAAGCAACATGTTGAGAATGTTTGTATGCCCTATGCATCTTACATGCAGATAGTCAACTGTATGCTTAGTAAGGAGTATGATAATAATACCACTGTTGTGTTATTAATAGGGGACAGCAAAGGAATACAGCGCGATGATTTGACAAATTATTATGATTCTATAGTTGCTCTTCAAGCAAGGAAAATTGTAATCTGTGCTTTTCCTTATTCTAAGACTCTATCAGAGACACAAAATGCCCGGATAGATAAGTTAAACCGGCTATTGTATAATATGACCTTTGGCCATCGAGACCAAGTATTGTATTTTGATACGAATAAATTTATTCGAAACTTTATATTGACTAGGGACACAATGCATGTGCCCCTTTCTTCAAAGCGACAGATTGCCAAATTGTTGGCATTCAATATTTATGACCCTATTATTGTTAAGACAATAAAACAGGGACCAGTTGTGGATACAAACTGTAGAAAAAATTCTACTTGCAAACCTCTGTATTCTGAGGCTGTAAAAAAACCTAGCATAAGTAGGTTAAGCTTGACTGCTGATTTAAACTGTCAGCGCAGACAACAGAAAAGTCCCCCTTAAACAAACTTGTCTTAGCTAACCAAAATTTACAGGGTGGCTTTTCTGGTAAACTACTAGAATTAGAGTTGTTCTTAGAACAACATAGAGTGAATATACTTTGTGTCACAGAGCACTGGCTACTAGAGTCTCAAATGAATTTTGCTATACATAATTATGAAATAGCCAGTTGCTTCAATAGAAAGTCTGCATTGCACGGGGGATCCTTAATAATAGTAAATAGTAGTTTAAAATATAAAGAACGGAAAGATATTTGCAGACTTTCTGTTGAAAAAGTTATTGAGCTATCATGTGTTGAACTGGCTAAGCACATTGTAGTAAGCGTATACAGGCCCCCCGCCAGTGACTACAGTTTATTTGAATCAGTACTAGAGGATGTCTTAAATGTAGCTTCATGTAGTAGCAAGAACCTTATAGTCTGTGGAGATTTTAATATCGACTTGCTGGTAGATTCCACTTTAAATACTAAATTAAAACTTATTTTCAAGTCTTTTAATTTAGTTAATATTTTCTTAGAGCCCACTAGGATTACCGAAATCACAGCCACCTGTCTTGATAATGTATACTGTGACTGTGAATTTTCGCACTATTCTACAATAAATTGCTTAAAGTCAGACCACAGTGGTCAAATTGTACACTTTGAATCTGATTTTAAAAAATCTGATCAAGATATACTTTACAGGCCCATGACAACAAAAAAATTAGAATTATTTAAAACTGATTTACAAAGTAGTTTACATACCGAAAAAAATAAAACCATCAATGCTAATGCCCATTATGGAGATTTCTTTAAGGTCGTTTCAGATAGTTTTGAAAAAGTTTTTAAATTGAAAAAGCTATCATCGAAAGGAAATAAGGTAGAATTTAGTGAATGGGCCACTGCCGGCATCCGGAAAAGTAGGGACACACTTTATTCACTATATGAGAAAAAGACATACACATATGACCCTAGTTTTCTACAGTATGTTAAATTATATTCAAAATTATTTAGGGCCGTCTGCCACAAAGCTAAATGCGAGCATATAAAAGCCAAAATTCTTAAATCGTCTAATAAATCTAAAACCATTTGGAATATAATAAATAAGGAAACTGGTAAATCCAAATCAGCGGACCCCGAATTTTCGCTTAAGATAGATAATAAATTAATAACGTCAAATGAAGACGTTGCCGCGGCTTTTGAACAATTCTTTACAAATGTTCCAATTATAACTACGGCTCCTTTAGATTCATCTCCTGATCTTGCAGAAAGTATTTTGAAAGATAATGTCCCTCCCTGCGATCACGATTTTTCGTTTGATTATATTGAAGCTCATACCGTGAATAAAGCGTTCAAAAAGCTAAATCTTAAAAAAACTGAAGACCTGTGGGGTATGTCAGTAATAATAGTTAGCTCAGTAATCGATGTCCTAGCACCCCATTTGGCCAGAATCTTTAACAAATGTTTAGATGAGGGTACATTCCCTGACCTAATGAAATATAGTAGGCTCGTTCCTTTATTTAAAAGCGGCGACAGGCAAGATCCCACAAATTTCAGACCAGTCTCGGTTCTACCCGTTTTGAGTAAAATATTCGAGAAAATAGTTCTAGGTCAACTACTTACACACTTTAATAATTATCAACTTTTTCATAGTGAGCAATTCGGTTTCACGCAAGGGCGGTCTACGACGGATGCTGGTGTCACATTAGTTAAACATATATTTAGTGCATGGGAGGATCGGAAGGATGCTATAGGTGTTTTCTGTGACTTGTCGAAGGCATTTGACTGCGTGGACCATAAAACACTTCTCTTAAAATTAAAACACTACGGAGTGAATGGGAGGAGCTTAAAACTTATGAGATCATATTTAGAAGGGAGGGTTCAAAAAGCTGACATAAATAGGACTAAATCATCCGGGTCGGAGGTTAAGATGGGAGTGCCACAGGGATCTATTTTGGGGCCGTTCCTTTTCCTCGTATATGTAAATGATTTGCCGTTCATGGTTCAAAATATGTCAGAGATAGTATTGTTTGCAGATGACACGTCACTTATTTTTAAGATTAAGAGACAAGAAAATGACCTTGCGGGTACAAATAATGCTCTCTCTAAGGTACTATATTGGTTTACTTCTAATAACTTATTATTAAATTCAAAAAAGACAAAATGTATAAAATTTACACTACCAAATGTCAAAATGGTTGACAGCAATGTTATATTGGGGAATGATAAACTAGACCTTGTAGAAGAAACTGTATTTCTGGGTATCACAATTGATTCAAAGCTTCAATGGGGTCCTCATATAGGAAAATTGGCAAATAGGCTCAGTTCTGCAGCATACGCAGTTAAAAGAATCCGGGAACTAACTGATGTCGCAACTGCTAGGCTTGTTTATTTTAGTTACTTCCATAGTATTATGTCCTATGGTATACTACTGTGGGGTCGGGCTGCAGACATTGAGACCATCTTCGTCCTGCAGAAGAGAGCGATCAGATTCATATATAAGCTAGGCAATAGAGATTCGTTAAGAGATTTCTTTAAAGAAACCAACATCCTAACAGTTGCTAGTCAGTATATCTATGAAAATATTATGTATGTTAGGAAAAATATCAGTGACTTTAAAACTGTAGGTAGCCAACACAATGTAAATACTAGAAATAGACATAAACTTTCGTTCCCAAAATTTAGGCTGGCAAAGGTTAATACATCCTTTATGGGGCATTGTATACGTTTCTACAATAAGATCCCTGAGGATATAATAAGCTTGCCAGAAACGCGGTTCAAAAAATGTGTGAAGCGCACTTTGTGCCAAAAAAGCTACTATAACATTAAAGATTATTTAGATGACAATGATGTCTGGAATTAAAGCCAGTTCAATGCATGAGTTTTAGAACATTTATATAAATCCTGTAAATTAAGGACTTGAAAAGACTAAGTTTGGAGTTTTTTTTGTCCATTTTTTCTCCAAAATGATCTAGATTTTGAAATGGACACCTAGTTTAACTTGTAACGTTCATTAAGTCGCAGTTTCTGTGCTACTTTGAATAAAAAAATTTGATTTTGATTTTTGATTTTTATGAAAAAGAACGTCACTCTTTTAAAACCTAACCTAATAAGATATCTTCTTACCTGCGTTAAATAGATAAATCGATAAGGTACTTGTGCGATGTTGACCGATGTTAGTCTAGGTCTCAGGTCTCAGAACACAAAAAGAAGGAGAAGTGTTATAATGGCCCGTTTGCTAGAAAACCGATGTCGCCACTTACTCACACAGCTACATTTTCCTCATAATCTCTATTTGATTACAACATAAACAACTGGCTCACGATTCGCTGTTAACACAAATCAAACAGCCAATGAGAAGAGCAGCACAACATTAGTGATGGGGACGAAAAAGTACATTATCGATTATACTTAAAAAAATCGTACATCGTACAAAATTTTTTTTGTACATTATGTCGATTTTTTTCTTGCCATCTATGTCTAGGTCAAGTCAATGTTCCCTAATTTCTATGAAACATTTTAGGTTGACTGTAAGAGATTACTTTTAGAGATAATGCCGCCGTCTATATGCTTAGGTTAAGAAATAACAATAACTTCCACGCAACACAATCACTTATCCCAAACAAGAAGGCCCTGAGCTATGATAACCAGGCAAGGACATTATAAACATGGAATTATACCCAACCAAGAGCCATTTGCACAAGTCAAGTACGGTGGCCTCCGGGAGAATCGAACCCACGACCTCCGCTAGACTGACGAGCCAGTCAATAAAAAAATCTAATAGTCTTACTTATACAAAGTCGATCCCTCTAAAACCTTCTTAAGACGAAGTTAAACGAACTTCGTTTTAAGAGTATGTTGATCTATAGGATCGACTTTTTATTAATAAGACTGTAAAGCTCTGTAAATTTTTCTTTTTTCTGTACAATAAAGTGTCCCCTATGTAACACTCACTCTTTACGCTTTTCTTGAAAACAGAAAAATGCTGGTTGTGGCATAAAACCACTTGTTGATGACTTGCGCAAACCGATGCGCAGACGAAAAATTCTAGTTCAAGACTGGAGACTTGCGACCACAGATTAAAAAGAAAAAAAGACAAGTCATGCGAGTCGTAGAGCGAAAGCTGCACTTCTGAAATACAGCATGAAACTGTCGTGGAGCTGCAGGTGACAAGTTCCGGTTTCAGGCCGCCCTACAGCGCGGAAGTTAAAGGTATCCACTTCCGGGAAAGCTTGGAAGGAAGGTAGGAAGATTTCAGTGTTGTGGGCGGCGTGACTAGGAGACTAGGAGTGTTAGGCGTCACTTAGGCGCTAGCCAAAACGGCTAGTTCGCGCCAACAAGGAGGCGGTGCGGTCGGGCGCATGCGTGCGGTATTGATTTTCCCACCCCTTCGTGTGATGTTTGGATAAAGTTCATTAAGGGGCACCCGGGAGAAGAGGGGAGGAAAAATATCATAATATCTTTATTTAAATTACCCATGGCCGTGAACCGGAGGCCAAAAAACTAGGAAAAAATGCGGCCGTTTTTGGCATAAGGTTCGTGATCCTAGGTTCTTTGTCGTGGGCTCTAAAAAGAACTGTTAACATGATTGAGAGATTGTACACTATTTTTTTGCAAATACGATCTGTTCACGCGAGAAACGTATGAACGCTATACTTGCCGTCGGGCGAAGGACTAACATGGACATGGAGCATGGAATATTATGGACTAGCTCGTCCACGATCTGTAAAATAAAATATTATGATTTTTTTTGCTCTAGTTAGCCCACCAGATCCCCTCAACGTGTTGGTTTTCTGCTCCACAAATTGACTAGGTAACGGGGTTTTAGAGACTTAAATAGTCCAATAGATGGCGTGTTTTACCAAGTATTTGCCTAAATACCTACCTAACTTGACTTGCAAACTAATTAATAAGGATGAAATGTATTTTTATCAGGTAATAATAAATCTATCGGTATTTGTAATTAGGTATATTATTAATTTGTAAGCTCTACATTTTCAAATGCCAAACCAAATGGCAGAAATTACTTGTCGTTGCCGTGCTGCCTTTTGTATGTAATTTTTTTTATAACATACACTCATTTTCGTGTGCAAAAAACAAGAACGTTTTTTGGCAAAAAAGTATAACTAAAATTATGTATAAAGTAGGTACCTACTTAAAGTAAAACGTAAGACAGTGTACGAAACGGGTCCCACTTTCCTCTACGTTGGTATGGTAAGTAGGTATGACAAAAGCCGAATAGAATTTTCCAGCTTTCTGCGAAACTGCCTGCATTTTCTGCTGCCCTAGTACTTCGGATGTCTAGAAAACCTGTCGGGAAAGAAAAACTCAGCAGTCGCTTTTCCGAGGCAATAAAAAAACTCGTAGTTTTATTTTATGCCAGTATGTACCCGTAGAGGATTTGGTAGATCGAAGAGGTAGAGAAACAGCTTTTTTGTTAAATACCACTTTTCCGTCTAAGTTTTCCTTTTTCTCAACTGCGCTTATCTAAGACATGCGAGGATCCGCCATTTTCGTAAAAACTACCAGGCGCACAGGAGACCTGCGGGGGTGGCTCACTGTTTCGTTCGACCAAGGCGAAGAGGATAGACACTAGACATTAGAGAAGGATGGGTGTTCAGTTCATTCATTCTTTTCTATGAATGAACATTACATTCTTGTAAATACTTTTAATTTCTAATAATTTTGGTTTGGTGGATCAGGTACGGCTATTTCGTTCGGCTATTTCGATGGTGAGATGATGTCAATAGCGAATCGACATCATATCATCATCTTAATCAAAGTCAAGTGCACAGATAAGATTTTTCTTAGTCACTGATCAAAACTGACGGAACTGAGAGGGTTCAGATAAGTTTAATACCAAAATAGAATATTAAAAATGAATTAGCAAAGAGAGAATCAAGGAATGTAACAAGGTACATAATCTATCACTCTCTTCCCAGATTTAAGTCCCACATGTAATGTAACGAGGTAATATCAAGTACAATTGTTCACAACGACAACCTTGATAGTTCATAACAAGTTAAACGGAAGAACTGTTAAATAATAATATAATAACTTCCACACAACACAATCACTTGTCCTCCCAAACTAGGATACCCTGTGCTGTGGTACCCTGAAACCAATACCTCCGGCACGACATGGTGATACCGCTAGACCACCTACTCACTTGCTAAGATCCTGACAAACTTCGTTCTCTTCAAACGGGCTTCTAATGCATCTTCACAGTGCGCTTGAATTTATCAGGTTGCGGAGGGCTTATGCCCGTACTCTCTCTGAGAGAAGGCCTTGTACCCTAAAGTGGGTTTATAGGTCCTATAAGATAAACAACCAAGCGGCTGGATCACTACTTTTATAAACTAACCTAGTTTTTAACCGTTTTCAATAAAAGTGGAGGTCTTCAATTCGTTGGATTTTTTGTTTTTACCACAGAACATACTTATTTTCTCTGTTCTGTGGTTTTTACGTATGTTCCACAATAATTTTAATTTACATGGACAAAATGGTCTGATTTTAATTAATAATAACGATACTATCCGAATAGTGATCGTAAAAGTTTGCGTTTTTAGGGTTCCGTACCCAAAGGGTAAGTTTAAAACGGGGTTTGGTATAGCTGGAGGGTTCTTGATGTAAATGATACGATAATAACATGTAGAACTTCTATAACTGTGGTTTTATTTCGGAAAAATGTAGATAAGAGCTGGTAAACAGGAAACTTCGATCAAAACAAAATTAAGTAGAAAAATAAGCTATTCACGAGTAGATAATTCTGATTCTGTACCTAGATAAGTCAGCGGTATTTTGTATTCAAAGGGTGAAGTAGTAATGAAAATCCGAAAGAAATCTGGAATGGGTGACGTAATTTTAAATTTTGAGTTTAAGACGTTAGACAATATACAATACAAATAAACTCTATTTCTCGATCCACAAATTAGGTACAATAGAAGTGGTACAATATGATACAATATGGAAGTAATACAATACAATATGGAAGTAATTTGTGGAAAGACTGGGTCCTAAACTAGATCAGAGATCTGTAACTTAGAATGCCAGGCCTCCCAAAAACTAGGAACAAAGTATGTACTGTAGACACTAAGTCAGCCCAAGTCAGAATGAAAGAAAAGAACAGAAATGGTGTAAGAAGGTTTGCACCGTTACAAGGTGACTCCACTGTTCGTCTGTCTGTCTGTCTGTGACCAGGCTCTCATGAACCGTGATAGCTAGACAGTTGAAGTTTTTACAGATGATGTATTTCTGTTGCCGCTATAACAACAAATACTAAAAACAGAATAAAATAAATATTTAATTCAAGAAACGTGATTTTTTTGCCGTTTTTTGCTCGATATTAATAACGGCAACATGTAGACGCTCGAAATATTGAAATGTTGTATAGATAATGGTACGGAACCCTTCGTGCGCGACTCCGACTTGCACTTGGCTGGATTCATACAACAGAACCAAGTTTGGATTAACCCAGCTCCATAGATAATAAATTCGATGTTCATTCGAAGGTAGTGATAATATAAGTGTTCGTTATCAATCGTATAAATGCAGGGCCGTATCGTAATATCCAGAAAATGTAGTCTCTCTGAAGTTACAGATAACAGTATAGGGGGCAACTATTCTGTTAATTATCTGTAACTTACCACTGAGTGAATTTTCTGTTTTATCTATGTATTTGACAGTGGGCATTTTCCTAAATAAAGTAAGTCCTGTTTTTATTTTTATTTTTTCTTCGAGAAAATAGGAAATTTCGGAAGCCTACTTTCTGGGCTGCTTTAATTAATTTTGAAAGTGAAACAAAAGAACCAGGGTCTACGAAACTGGAAATAGGTACGATATGCACGGATGAATGTAACGATAGATGATATGTAACTGAGATCCTATACGAGCTATTAGTTTCTAGTGATACCACCAAATTCAAGAACTCTTTAAATAAACAAAACTAAAAAGACTCATACTCTATGTAAACGTGAAAGATAACAATCATGGCGTTTTTTATTGAAAAATATTAAATCTATTTTCATTCACGTGTGAAACGAACGTTAGAGGGTCGGATTAGCCACACACACAACTAAAAAAAAATACCTACAAGAAATCAGTGAATACTCGTATTATTATGTATAATTGTAGCATTATACTTACTGACCTAAAAAAATAATTTAAATTAATTAAAACATTAATTATAATTCGGTAACTAAAATTAATTTACTTAATAATTAAATTTAATTAATAAAAAAAAAAATTTTTTTAATTTAATTAAAAATAAAAATTTAAATTTTTTAAACCTTTAAAATATCTAGTTACAAATGAAGTATCATGGTGGAATCTCCCGACTTTTTCGCACACATCTCTCAAGGTGCCTTCGTTCGTTAATCGTAATCGTTCACTGACATTTAAAGTGAGGGAAAACATCAACAATTCGGATTCGGGAGATTTGCTTACGTCATATTTACTTCCAAGGAGTGTTTATTTTAACCAACGGGCTCTTTATACACTTGTCGAGTCAAAAGTTCATGATGGTGATTTGAGCGGTTACTTAGTTCGTATTTTATTATTGGACTGTACCCCGGTGGATAACAATGCGGAGACTCTGGCCGCTTTGCGGCTCAAGCCTCCGTCACCAAGCCGTGCTTTGAATTTTCCCCCAGAACCGGATTTATCCAGTTGGTTTCGGGCGGTAGAGGTGGCGGACTGCTCACTGGCCAATTTAGAGATGGGTAATGACCCAGGTTATAATCCACTGGTGAGTTATAATCCAGTTTTGACCCAGTTATGCACCCGTTATAACCCATTATGGCGGTTCATAATGATTTCGTTCAATAGTAATACGGAATACGTCGAATAATGTACAAGGCGTTGTAGTTGTAATCTGCAGATTATGAAAGTAACGTTATGAAATTGTGCACGCAAAAGTATACAGGAAATTCTCCACACAATAGAATATTAGGGATTTCACTTCGATGTTTAGTTTTTATCTCTTGCGCTCGCACTATACTAAGGGCCAGTGTCCTAAATGGAGTTTAAGTCGAGATTTTGACAGTTCGTCCATGCATTATCTGTCAAATGCTCGACTTAAACTCTAGTTTGCGAGATCTGCAAGTAGAGATGGGTAATGGCCCAGGTTATAATCCACTGGTGAGTTATAATCCAGTTTTGACCCAGTTATGCACCCGTTATAACCCATTATGGCGGTTCATAATGATTTCGTTCCGTAATACGGAATACGTCGAATAATGTGCAAGGCGTTGTAGTTGTAATCTGCATGTATCGTTATAAAATTATGCACGCAAAAATATACAGGAAATTCTCCACACAATAGAATACCTATTAAGGATTTCACTTCGATGTTTAGTTTTTATCTCTTGCGCTCGCACTATAATACTAAGGGCCAGTGTCCTAAATGGAGTTTAAGTCGAGATTTTGACAGTTCGTCCGTGCATTATCTGTCAAATGCTCGACTTAAACTCTAGTTTGCGAGATCTGCAAGTGGCCCTAAGTACCTAAGTACATTTAAACCTAAGCATTGCAGGCAATGCATCTCATAAAGTATATCAAGCAAACCACACTTTTATGATACTTTGCGCCGGAAATCCCCGGACGTGAGCGAGTGGGACTACGACATCATCGATCTCGCTCGCACTTGCGCCGTGTACAATGCGTACGGCACAGCCAGCACTCACTCCACGTAGTGATTATATTCTCTGTGCTCACTCCAGTACTTTGTTGTTTAGAGTGCGCACGAGCGTTTTTTGGCATAATATTTATTGTTTCGTGTTTTTTTTATTGAACCGGCATTGTTTATTGTTACTGTGATCGCTGCTTACCGAATGACCTTGGCCTGAATACTGACTGAACTTCCAACGCGATATTTAATGCACTTTTTCATTGTGTAAAGAAGTCAGTCACTCACTGCAGTTCCTGATGAAGTGATGATGCATGCCTGTGTTGAATGCATTTGGCGTTTTACTTAAATATTTCTGGATTATTTATAAAGTATAGATGCAGAGTCATTATTAGGACTACATTATCTGAAAATATTTCATTCACGGGGACTGCAGCGTGTCACTTAGTCCAAATCTTACAACGTGTCACTTAGGTTAAATCTTCCATTTTTACGGTTCCGCAGTCCGACAAGGAACCCTTATAGTTTCGCCATGTCCGTCTGTCTGTCCGTCCGCGGCCTAGCGCAAAGACCGGTGGTACTAGAAAGCTGTAATTTGCTATGTGTATACATATTTATCACGTCGACAAATTTAAATAA
This sequence comes from Yponomeuta malinellus, assembly GCA_947308005.1. NCBI lineage: Eukaryota > Metazoa > Arthropoda > Insecta > Lepidoptera > Yponomeutidae > Yponomeuta > Yponomeuta malinellus. Next base: position 18,932,985 of record OX371003.1, read on the forward strand.
TAAAATGTCAGAATTTTTTTTCCGTACCTCCCATAACATGAAAAGGGGGGGCTGATTTTTTTTCTTCTCTACCCCATCGTGTGGGGCATCGTTTATTAAAGAGTTTACTAAGATTAGGCATTACAATTAAGGCATTTATTTACGAAATATTTAGCTTTTACCTGTGTCCCCCCCTCTAAAATCTAAACCTTTGCATTTAAAAATCTGAAAAAAATCACGATAGTAGCAAATATAATAAATTTAAAAGAAAAATTATCACAGCTAACTAGGCTTTACAGGTTAACGAGTAATGGTCGATTACATTAGTGGGATTAGTAAAAAGCCTCCTATTTTGTTTGATAGCTGAATTTTGTGATTATGTTAGGTAATAGGTAATAAATCTTTGTAATAACTAGATGTCTGTGGAACCCTAAGCTACGCGTGGCCCGACACGCTTTTATTTGTACTTTTATTCACAGAAAATATAGTATTTTGAAAGTGTATGCAGTTCATTAAAACTTAAAAATACTTCAGTGGTGCAAAAATAAATCACTATGGCACTATAATGTCAAGCAAAACTCCCGATTACCCAAAGCATATTTGTTTAGTTGTAATTTGTTCTTGTTAAATCGTATCCTGTCTTTCATTTTGACCCACCAAAAAAGTAGTTAATGGGATAAAACTGGTCGATAACGTTATAACCCGGATTAAAACTGGTTTATAACTACTGGGTTATAATCCACTACCCATCTGGCCATTGGCTCATTCAAGAGTAGTTCCGCCGAAGGCTTTGATGTCTTGCGCCCGGAACACCTCAACAAATTGATTCTGCAGGGACTGGGTGATGGTGGGGTGGCGTTGTTGTATTCCTTGTGCATCTAGCAAATTTTATGCTTAGAGGCATGATGAACCGGGAAGTGTGTCCTTTTTTGTATGGCGCCTCACGTTGTGCTCTGAAGAATAAGGTGAACTCTTCTCTTTTGCAATCGCGGCAATTGGGTGTCGGCATACGTTTGAATTGTGAGGCTGCGATTCATGGAACTCGTTCATACCTGTACTAAGGTTGACGCGGATAACGTGATTGTTAAGGTCGATGTCCGTAATTCTTTTAATTCCGTTGAGCGGAATGTCATCTTAAGTAAAGTCAAATCATCGGCTCCATCGCTATACCCTTTTATCCACCAGTGCCATGGTAGCCCGAGTAATTTGTTTAACGGCATTAATCAGTTGGAGTTACAAGTGGGGGCGCAGCAGGGAGATCCATTGAGGCCGTTGCCATTGAAGTTGTTAAAAGATTGATACAAGGTTTTGGGGAATTGGGTCTCCAGATGAATAAGTATTCCTAGAAGGCATCCCAAGGGTGCTGCGTTCGAAGATTGACATTTTGTCAGCAACTATACATCATCTAGAACAACAATCAGCACATGTTGCCCTGACGATTTTGCTTAGTTGTTTATCAATTCCAAGGCTGACCAACACTATTTGTACGGCTCCATTGTGGCTGAAGAGGGAAGCGTCAACGGAATATGACACCATCTTGAAGGAGTTATTAAGGACTATTCTTAACGCGCAATATAACCTCATCTCAGTGCAGTCAGGCTTCTCTCCCCGATAGACATGGAGGCCTGGGCGTGAGGCGTTTGCAGGACACGGAGCTCCCAGCTATCTTGGCTTCAACGCATGGGGTCTTGGATCTCGTCACTCGCATTTTGAATTTTAATGGTGGCGGGCTTCGCATCCGTTTTGCGGCGAAGGCCTTGGAGTTGTGGCAGGCTCGTTGTCCTGGGAGCGATCTGCCTGAGTATCCAGAGTGTCAGCGTTCTTGGGATGAGGTCATATGCAAGTACAATACTGATGGTCTCGTCGGTCATAGAGCAGGTCTAAAGCTCGCACGTTTGCGCGCAGTTGATGAACCGGAGTCGGGTTTGTGGCTGCAGGCGTTACCGTCGCCACAGCTGGGAACCTTGCTGGATAATGACTCCCTGCGTGTAGCAGTAGCGCTTCGTTTGGGTTGCAACGTATGCGAGCCGCATCGTTGTATCGGTGGGGCGTGAGTGGATGTGTTGTGTGTGATGTGCTAGGTCCCAATTTTGCATAAAAAGCGGTAAATGATTTAGATTTTTTTTTTCAGTAAAACGTTGTAAAATTCTTGTAAATTGTAATATTAAAATATGGTTTCCGGCCCACTCTGAATAATTTTGAGCCTTTTATGAGTACGCCGCCTAGCTACGTCCCTGTAAAGATCCTGAATGAGTAGATACTCTCACCGTGAGCTCGCCGGGAAAACCGTACAATTATCTATACAATATTTGAATATTTCAAGCGTCTACCTGTAGCTGTAAAAAAAATCACGTCTTTTGTATGGGAGCCCACTCATATATTTATTTTATTTTATTTTTAGGGTTCCGTACCCAAAGGGGTAAGGGTCCCTATTACTAAGACTCCACTGTCCATCTGTCTGTCTGTCACCAGACTATATCTCATTAACCGTGATAGCTAGGCAGTTGAAATTTTTACAGATAATGTGTTTCTGTTGCCGCTATAACAACAAATACTAAAAATAGAATAAAATAAGTATTTAAGTGGGCTCCCATACAACAAACGTTGTCTAAAGACAGTCATGTCGTTAAATGTCAATGTTAAACTCTTCTTGTTGGTTTCTATAGATAGCGCTGTTCTCAATTTACCTAATCTATCTTCTCTCGATATTTGTCTAATGGTACGGAACCCTTCGTGTGCGAGTCCGACTCGCACTTGGCCGGTTTTTTAATATTTGTTGTTTTAGCGGCAACAGAAAAATACATCATGTGTGAACAACTGTCTAGCTGACACGGTTCATAAGATAAAGCCTGGTGAGAGAGAGACAGACAGACAGACGGATAGTGGAGTCTTAGTAATAGGGTCCCTTATCCTTTGTGTACGGAACCCTAATAAATAGTCATAGGAAATTACCTGCTTCAATCGCTTTATCTTTTAGATGTCTTTGATTATATTTGACGGCACTGTACCACAGCAACAGGGTGGTGTTCTCTTGGAAATGCGTCACAGATATTTTAGACATGGAAAATAGGTACAGTGGACAGCAATTCAACCTTTATATATACGCACTCTACTGAGATACAATACGGGTGACGATGCAAGTAGCCGTCGACTGAGAACCAAAATGAGACACCGGCTTCAAAGAAGACTTGTTCATAGTTACTGTAAGTAAAATTTTATTACAAACTATTTATTTTAAAGATCGTTAGTTTTAGAAACCCTATTTTAAAATTCATTTAAATATGCCCATTCCTACTGAGGGGGGCCGAAAAGTAAAAGATGCATCTAGGTACTTAAATATCTATGGATGCAATAGTATTTTTCAATGACTCGCGATGTTCATTAATAGTTACACGTACAAAAAAAAAATACTATAATTTTAGTTACAGATAATCGCGTTTAGACCAGTTTAATAAATATCTATGGATGCGTTTACTGAACCAATTCGCAATTAATATAACATTCGCATTTGTTTGGTAACTGCAGTCTGGAGAAGAACATTAGGTTGATTGGCTGTTTTGTAAACTTTTATAAGTAGGTCAGTACTATCACCGGACTTTAGGTTTCGAATCCAAAACGCCGATAGTTGATTGCAGTGTTCCGCAGTGTGTGCCGCGGTACACAGCTGTACCAGCGCGCATTATCAATGAATGAGCATTGTCTATAAAAAAATATGTTTTATATAATTATTTTTTTTCGAGAAAATACATTCAGTGCTTTGGCCGAATAAGTCTGTCTACGAAACCTAAATACTAAAAATAATCTTAAGCCGGCGTAAACGTAATGATGTTGTTTGATTATATTTTCTTACAGAATACCGAGATATCTTGGCCTTTTTTTATTTAAAAATATTAAACCTTCTTTTATTGACGTGTGAAATAAACACTAGAAGGTCGTCGAAAAGTCATACACTTATTTACAAAAACACAAGAAATAAGTAAATGTTGTTAATTATTAATGATTATAGCATGTTATTTACTGACCTCATACTATAACTATAGGACGTTGTATCACTGTATCAGCTATTGTCAATATTTAGGGCAGTGCCCATGGGTGTACCTCGGCAAAATGACAAGTTTTTGCCAAAACACGGCCGTTTTAGCTCACTTACTCACTAGCTCGCTTACTCAGAAACATCGAAAATCGTTGTAAAATTATCCACACTATGTACCATATAAAATTATAGAATCCATTAAGTTAAATTACTACGTAGTACTTTAAATCAATGGTAAAATCATACTATTTCTACACGAACTCTCTTAATTTTATTCCAGTTTGGAGGCGAAGCAGCTTTATGAGCATCAAATGATGCTGCGGGACTACTACTCGAAGGTTACTATCAACAACAACTAAAAACAATGCTATGAGCTGGCTCTGGCTAATTAAGTGCTGCTGCTTATCTATTTTGAAATACGGGCTTAGACCCCGTGTTACAATGTAATCATACATTTTTTGGGGGATTTTATTAAATAAAACCGATGTTCACAAGTACCCAGGAACATTGTTTAACTTAACTTACAATTGTAGCAATAATAGCTGCCTTTGCATTTGCTAAATGGGTTGAATCATTTCTCGTTTTTAGTTAGTGTTAGGTTTAACAGTCTAGGTATCTAAACATTGCCTCAGTTTTTAACGAGTGTGAAAGATGCGGACCTGAAAATAAAAAGAATGATAAAACATATTAACTTTTAACTATGATTCTGAATGTGTTTCAGTAGTACTATTTGTATTTACCTGCACAGAAATATTTTTTTGGTATTTGTTTACTAGAATTATAACCTAAGTATACAAATTTCTTGATAATCGATTCACTTCCTCCGAATGGTTTAGGAGCCACAATTTTTCTATTGCAAACTGAGCAGTAAATGAGTACACACTGATTTTTGTTGAAAAAAGACACTACACATATCTCTGGGGTTCATATAATTATTACAAATATTGTGCTTTTCCCAAACAAATAGTCAATAAAACGGGACGGCCTCCATTTTGAATTTTTTGACAGTTGCCACACCCATTTTCACGGATTGTTAAAGATTCATGGTTTTGTTTTGAAAAATGAGTTCTTCAAGTGACAGTGAAAGTATAGAATTAACTCCTGGAAGTATTAGAAATGGCGCAAGAAATGTGATGGATAATCTCCTGCAAAACCCCGGGAGAAATATATGAAAGCCTATGGTAATTTTATTAAAAGGGGAAATGCAAGAGGCACCTTTTATTTTCTCATAGTGGGTGATGAAAAGTAGATTGTATCACTCGGGCGCAAAATATATTTTTGGCTCGGGCGACGTACTTTGAATCTACGTTCAGGATTCTACTAAAGAATCCCTCACTTCGCTCTGGATTCAAAAAAGCGCCCTCGCCGTAAAAATATTATTTTGCTCCCTTGTGATACAATCTACTATTGCCATATACTTGGCCCTAGGTTCTAGGTAGATACATATTTAGATTCTAAAAACAGCTAGGGCTTTAATAGCCTTCGCTACTACAGGACTCGTAAATAGCTTTGTAGATAGATAGATAAAGAACAAAATAAAATAATAAATAAAAATAAAAATACGTTTATTTATAAGAAAAGATTACAATAAATTATGGTCGATGGCGACTCCCACACTAGGCGCAGCCTGTGTCGTGGGTGACGGGTAGAACACGCACTTCATAGTTAGCACCGGTTGACAGATCGAGACGAGCGATAAATCATTTCAGGTGATTGATTTATGATGTACCTCTGAAATATCCTGATTTCGAAGATCTAACTTTAACACAAGTTTGCAGAACACTGGTTTACAGGACACCCTGTATACAGTTGTCTAAGTAGGAAGATAGAATGACTTGATACGATACGTCACCCCGATTGCTTTATTTATAAGACAAATCATTTCTTTATTGCATTTCACGTGTGACCAGTATATCCTAGACACCCTTTCGGGGATACAAAGATTTGTTTACCAATAATTTGCAATTCAATATGTCTCATTCAGGCGTTACGGAATTTAATCTATAAAACTAAGTAATGTTTTATTTAGAAACACATACAATATTCAAATAAAAGACACATACAATAAACATAATGTAATAAAAATTTACGTGGATATTTGCTGAAGCAAATCGTGACGTTTTTGTGATACTGGTGTGAAAAAAAAACTTGAAAGAAAAAAGATTTTGTGCTAAGAGTTAGAATCGGTTTTAATTTAGAACACTTAATTATAATGGTGGCTACAAATGGCAAAACGGACGGGGTGATCTCCTCGAAATGTTGCTACGAAGATGCATTGGATCTAGCTGGTAAGTACTAAAGTACTACGGCCATATTTATAAAAACACGATTCCTCAGAAATCAGCAATCAATAATTTATTTCAACTTAAGGAATTTACATTCTGTTTGCTGAATGTCAATGTACTATGTTACTATGTTAGCCGCTGCCTTCGGGCCGTATTTGTAGTGGAGAAAAAGGCAGCGGAAAAAAAAACTCCACTCTGACCATCTTTTCTCAAATCATCTTAAACTTCATATATAAAATCATATATGATAATATATGATTCCGTGATTGCCATCAATAACTTTAAAAGCCAAAATAATACTTCTTACAAAGGTAGCAAAAACATTAATGCTGCGGCCAGACACACGAACACCACCCGTTCACGAGCATAACGCACAGGGGTCAACCATCACCAGTCTCAACCATTTTAAAGGGATCACGCCACCATTCGAATGACCTTTAGCAAACCTGCAAATTGAGTTCTTGACAGTTAGTTATTAATATGCAATCACGTCGTCTGTACACTTCTAAAGCACTCCTCAAAGGTAGTTTATTTAATCTGTGTTTACGTCTCTGCTTGTAAAATCTCTACCACAGACTATTTTAATCGGCGTTTATAGAGTGTTTCAAGGAATCGTGATTTCAGGGTTCCGTAGTCAACAAATAAACCCTTACAGTTTCGCCATGTCCGTCCGTCTGTCTGTCTATGTGTCTGTCTGTCTTAATATCTGTCTGTCTGTCTGTCTGCCCGTATGTCTGTCCACGGCTTAGTACATGAAGCGATAAGTACTAGAGAGCTGAAATTTGGCATAGACACATATTGATTAAGCCGATAAAACGCTAGAACAAAATCTCGAAAAAAAAATTTTTTGTGTACCACCCCTGGACCTAAGTTAGGGATGCAATTTTTTTTCTCGCCTATACCATAGCGAAGGGTATCGTTGGATTGGTCTTTGAAAAACATTGTGGGTGTCGGAATTTTTTGATTTAGGGTTCCGTTGGCGAATTATTAAGCTTTAATGCGCAAATTTTTGTCCGAGTAGGGCGTGATCCAGGCTAAACGGTTGTACGAGTATGTAGAAACGTGAAAAAATTCAGGGCATTAGCACGTAATAGCTAAGTAGGCTTTACAAGTTAACGAGTAATAGGCGACCGACTTATAAAAGGAAAACTTCGTACAAAATCCCTTAAAATTACTTTGATGAATTTGTTAGTTTTGTAAAGCAAATAAAAAACCCTCTTTTTACGGAATCCTACACTGCGCTTGGCCCGACACTCACTTGGCCGATTTTTCTTCACGCTTAGCGCGTGATTTTTGTACAAATATATAACTTAGATAGGTAACAGTCATTGATACATGTGAGCAAGACGGGTTCAAATTCCCAGAACGAAATACACCTACGAAATATAACGCATAGCTCCAGAGCGAATAGGTATTGAACTACCTACTAGTTAAGCCAAAATTATATGAAACACAGTGAAACCACAGAGGGAAACCTACCCATACCGGGATACCGGTGGCGCCATCTATTAGAAGAAACTAAAACTCCCACATGATGTAAGCGAGAAAAAAACGTTGCATTCCTAATTTAGAACAGAATAGAATAATCTTTATTTGGCACATAAAAATACAATAGAATAAATTAAACTTAAAATTATTACAGTCTTACGTATTATGCACCAAAAAGGTCTCCACTCAGCCTTATGCCATGGTTGGGCCACGGCGCTGATTTTCAGTGGATGCCTTACACTTAAATACACCACAGACTACATCTATGGTCCTGTTTTATTTATTCGTTTTGTCTGTTGTGTATTTAGTTTTCTTTCTGTTGTTGTGCATATTATGTTACTTATCTACCTATTTTGTTTCTGTGATGTATTTTGTTTTGTTGAATTTAGGTGTAGTGAAGGTGCATTTTGCCCTTTAAATTTTTTTTTAATATTTTTTTTATGTCGATGCCAAGTTTCAGCCTTCTAGCACTAACCGTGTCTGAGCTAGGCCGCGGACAGACAGACATACATACGGAAGGACTTGGCGAAACTATAAGGTTTCTTAGTCGACTACGGAACCCAAAACACATCGTGTGGATACTCGAGTGTCTGAGGTGTTTCAGATACGTAAGCTCTTGCAGTGCAATTGCCACGTGTGGTGACGGGTGATTAATAGATAACTTCTACGCAAAAAGATTGACGAAACAAATATATCGAGCGAATGTGGGTGGGAGGGCCGGTAAGGGACGACCCAGACGGACATACTTCGGCCAAATATGGGATGTATTAGCAAAGGGCAAGATAAAAGTCCCCGAAACCGCCGTGCGTGCATCCAACGACTAATGAATGTTGAGGAAGCGAAAGTGATCTGTCAGGATCGTGGCAAGTGGCCGTCCCTGGTCTCTGCCTAACCCTCTGGGATACAGGCGTGAGTTTATATATGTAAGTAACTTCTACACATTCCATTCACATGCTCTGGTCCCAAACGTCCGCTGTGATAAACATTCAAGGACAGACTGAGGCCATTTTTACGAAGCGGCGGCCGCCAGTGGGATTCGAACCCACGATCTTAACGTATTAACCGACGAGGCAGATCAAGCCAAACACTCTTTCTCTCAAAACGCAGACCTGTACCCCGCAGCTTATATTACACGCCGCTTATGCTTACAATGCCAAAACTGACTAAAGTTTTTGCGAGTTTTTTTTAATCGACTTCAAAAAAGGAAGTTTTTAATTCGTCGGAATCTTCTTTTTCACACCTGCTATTCAGAAAAGATCCCTTGATTCCCTCAAATGAAGGATCAAAGTTGTACTTTTGTTCCCTGATATTCTATTTTATTTTTTTTATTGCCCTCAGCATGATCCGTGTGCAGATTTTCACAAAATGTAATTGCAATTCGATTTTGTATTTGATTTTGATTTTGGATCCACGGCACATATGTGTGTTTGATTTAAATTTTCCTTCTAGCAGGTGTGAAAAGCAGTATGTGTCACTCGGTAGCAAAATTATTTCCGTCTTGGGCGTAAACACTTGAATCCCTCGCTACGCTCAAGATTCTACTTTAGAATCCCTCGCTACGCTCGGGATTCTATTGCAGAATCTTTCGCTTCACTCAGGATTCAATATACCGCCCTCGCCGTAAATATATCATTTTGCTCCCTTGAGACACAATCTACTATTATTTACGAGTAAAAAGGCAGCGGCACCTACCTACCCATTTCTTCTTCCGTCCCAGGGTTTGGGCGGCGCACCTTCGCGATGCTGCTGACGTGCTGCCTGCTCATCCTGGCGATGTACCTGGACATCTTTGGCTTCAGCGTGTCCCTGCCGGCAGTAGCCTGCGATTTAGGGCTCACGGCTGGCGAGCAGGCGCTGCTGTCTGCTATACCGCTGATAGGTGAGCGAGAAATAACTACTCCGAGGGCAAGTCAAAGGCCCCAATGTATATCATCGTAACCGAAAAAAGCTAATTTAATAGAAACGTCTCTATGAAAAGGCCTATGAGGCTCTAATTTCTTTTGTATACTTTTTACTAGCTGACCCGGCGAACTTCGTACCGCCTCATTTTCATAAGTTAAAGTATTGTCCGCGGTGGGCACGCATGGTTATTAAGCCCATACTCTCTCTCTCTCTCTCTCTGAGAGAAGGCCTGTGCCCTGCAGTAGATCGAATAAAAAATTAGTGTAAAAACTTACAGAAATGTTTTTTTAGGGTTCCGTACCTCAAAAGGAAAAAAACGGACCCATTATTATAGGATCACTTTGTTATCCGTCCGTCCGTTCGTCCGTCTGTCTGTCAACACCCATTATCTCGGGGACGCGTAAAGGTATCGAATTCAAATTTAAACCGTATATCTACTCATGTCTACAGTCCCTTGTAGCTGTGAAAAAATCAAACTTCTAAGTTAACGCAAAGATAAGGCCGCTTATGCCGCAATAAAACGTATATGACACTCAAGGGATGATTCCCTTTATTTATAGGGTATTTTCCATGCACCTAGAACTATGACATTTGGCAAGTAATAACTGTTTGTTCTAAATTATCTGTTATAATGTTACATAAGCTGTTGTGGTTTTAATTATATTTTTTCTGGGCCTGTAATGCTAAGATCTGGTTGTAATAAATCCTACTTACATAAATACTGAGTCTGAGCTTCTGCCTAATGTTGTAGTGATGCATCATAATAATTTAATATCTGCACTGTTTTCATCTGGTTCCAATACGTTTAATATTTAGGTGTAAGGTATCCACTGAAAATCAGCGCCGTGGCCCAACCATGGCATGAGGCTGAGTGGAGACCTTTTTGGTGCATAATACGTAAGACTGTAATAATTTTAAATTTAATTTATTCTATTGTATTTTTATGTGCCAAATAAAGATTATTCTATTCTATTCTAATATCGTCTTATACTACAAGTACAGGGAAAAATCTGAAAACTATACATAACTTAAAGCATAAAAAAGTCTTTGAAGTTCGGGAAAAGCTCGGAAAAAACTGCGAGACTCGATTCCTGAACTATTTATAATATTGAAGTACTTAAAAATTTGTACGTAACCCTCGGTGGGCGAATCCGACACGCACGTGACCGGATTTTTCATATTCCGTGGTTTCCTGTTTCTATGGTTTCTGTAATTGTTTTCTGGTGTGTACAATAAAGAATATTCTTATCTTATCTTATACATATATAGATAGACAGAGAACACTTTATTACACAACCAGGTGAAAGATATTACAAATAGTTTCTTATATCTAAGTAGTGGTATACAATTGGCGGTCTTATCACTTATCTTTTTTTCATTATTGAATATGTATCTGCTATGTAGGGAGAAGAACAATCTAACGAATTAACCTCATCAAAATCGGGTTATAAATGTTGTAACTAACCCATATTTTTTTAAATCGTGTGAATTCGAAATTCTATCTAGTCCTAGGTTTTTGGTCTTTGGTTCTTGGTCGCTGAACTCTCTATATACACGTTTGAGATAAATAAGTAATACCTACAAAGATTTTTTTTGCAAAAAATATCTGTAAAGGAAGATATATATTTTTTTATTGGAAAACATAGTTAAATCTGGGGTTATCTTCAGGTGTGATGCTCTCGTCCTACGCCTGGGGTCTCTGCGCCGACACCTTGGGCAGGCGGTCCACGCTGCTGGGCGCCATGACTGTCGGTGTCATCTTGAATCTCGCAGCCAGCATGGCGCCGAACTACACGTCACTAGCCGTCCTCAAGTTCTTCTCAGCTGGATTGTAAGTTAAAGTTTACATCCTAAAATCCTCTGGGTCGCATTTCGTTTCCATTTCTATTGTATACCCCTCAAACAAGCAAAATCAGAACACAGAGAGTAGTACGTACGTATTGTACATTGTAATGGAACCTCAAGCCTCATCGTATTGAAACAAAACTGGATACCTCAAGATTCCTGACGATTTGGAGTACGGAGGAGTTTTTTGTGCAATTTCTCTCTAAAACGATCGAGATCTTGAAATGGAACATCTTGAAACTTGTAACGTTGATTAAGTTGTAGTTTCTTCGCTACTTCGAATAAAAATATTTTTACTTTGACTTTTCAGTACGGCTTCAGCGAATGCGGCGGCTTTTGTGCTCATAGGCGAAACAACACCGAGGCGCCATCGGAACCAGTTCATGTTTCTCATGGCCAGCGCCACCATGCTGGTCCAGTTCCTGATTTGCAGTAAGTCTGCATCTTATCTATCTATTATCTATCATATCAACATAACAACAATATGCACAGCACAAATTACTATTTTATCTACTTGTTTGTGATGTCGTTGTTTCTGGTTCCCACGACACAGGGTATCCTAGTGTGGGGCCAGAAGCAATGTATTTATGTAAATGTTTATGTTTATGTTAAACCTTAAGTGTCACGTTCTGTTAATGTGAGAACTCTGGAAAGAAGTGGGTAATCAACGACTATCTCGGCACTTCAGATTAAGATTCTCCTATCGATCTTCAGTCAATTGGGTACTTATTCCCAATTACATAATTTAAATACAATAAATACCAAATAAATAACTTCCACGCAACACAACGTCGAGTCTTCGCATCGCCAATCCCACAGAGTATAAAGACGAAAGTCTTCAATCAGTGCGTCCTACCCGTCATGACATACGGTGCCGAAATGTGGTCACTCACGGTGGGGCTGGTCCACAAATTTAAAGTCGCTCAGCGTGCTATGGAAAGGGCTTTGCTCGGGGTTTCTCTGAAAGATCGAATTCGAAACGAGTTGATCCGGCAGAGAACCAAAGTCACCGACACAGCCTAACGAATCAGCATGCTGAAGTGGCAGTAGGCGGGCCATGTCATCCGAAGAACTGATAACCGATGGGGCAGACGAGTTCTTGAGTCGAGACCGCGGATCGATAAACGTAGTGTAGGACGTCCTCAGACTCGGTGGAGCGATGATCTCCACAGGGCGGCTGGCAAGAGCTGGATGGGAGTAGCCGAGGACCGTGCTTAGTGGCGTGCAATAGGAGAGGCCTATGTCCAGCAGCAGATGATGACGCAACACAATCACTTGTCCTGGTCCCGAACTTACATACCCTGTACTTTGGTAACCAGGCAAGAACACCACAAGACCAATACACTACAGCCATATGTACAAATCAACTACGGCGGCCTCCAGGAGACATCGCACCCACGACCTCAGTTGTGGTTGTCAACCGTGTTAGCCGTAAGACCAACGAAGCAGTTCATATCATTACTAGGTATATCGTGATTCATCAAACAATAATTTTCTTCTCCTGTCCATGGCCAGCCAAAGCTCAATGTGGCCAAAACAATAACTAATAACATTCCTAGTTTGGGACCAGGATAAGTGATTGTGTCGCGTGGAAGTTATTATTATTATTATTAACTTATTTCTTCAAGTACACAACCTAGTCTTCCCTTCTTCAACTCTGCACAGCATGCAAATACCATAATTAAATCCATCATGCAACTAACTCTCCTCCCCACCTCCATTTGCAGTCTTTGCCATCCCGGTCTTCCAACAGACATTCAGAGTGGAGATATCCTGGCTGGGCATGGAGTATCGGCCCTGGCGCCTGCTCCTCCAAATCATCAGCCTTCCTGGTGCTATCGGAGTAGCCAGCTTGTGGCTGCTTCAGGAGAGCCCTAAGTTTCTCTTAAGCAAGGGAAAGTGCGATGAGGCTTTGGAGGTGCTAAAAAATATGCACGCTGGGAACTGCGGGGGCATGGAGAGTTACCCTGTGAGTATGAAGCTAGAATAGATAAATGTGCTTGCGTCACCCTCTCGTGCACTAAGCATAATATATTAATCACCTAACCTAACAGCTCTACTGCAGCTGTCTTAACAGAAACATGGGGTCATTATTGGTTCAGAAAAGAACTTAACAAATGTTTTCTCCTCTATTGTGTTTCATATTTCGATAGCACAGTTCGGAAAATACCTTAACACGAAACTAAATTAATAATAGATTAGTTTTAAAGTTGCCATACATATCCATAACAGAGACATACCAGTATCTTCAAATCATCATCATCATCAGCCATTCGACGCCCACTGCAAGACATAGGCCTCCTTCGTGGTTTTCATAACCATGGGGGGTTTTGCCATGATCGCTACGCTTGGCAGGCGGGTTGGCGATCGCAGTATGCAGTTGGAATCTCAGGAAGACGCTGCTGCCCGTCTCCTGGTAATTGATTTCCTTAGTCGCCTTCTTAGTATATTCAAATAAACCTAAGTATTTTTTCCTATCTCAAAACAGGTATCAAATATTTACCTAGAAGAGGCGCCAGCCACCACCACCTCCGACATGACCTTCCTGCGTCACATGTGGAATCAGACTGCTCCGCTGTTCAAGCCTCCGTTGTTAAAAAACAACACTAAGCTTTACTTCATACTCATGTGTGCTTATATGACGTGAGTACTTGTCTTGGTAACACAATTCGAAAGATTCTTGAATCCTTTGAAGGACTACAATAACCGCAGACCGATCGCGGTGGAGGACTTATGAAGAGTCAAACTTCCAACAGTAGACAAACATTTGCTGAAGAAGATGAAGCAGATGTGTCTAGCTTTCAAAACCCGACTACTTATACTGGGTGCTTATAGATTTCCACAACATGGCGATAAGTTTTGATCGCAGATCGGGAATGGGAAATCGCTAAACAAAACAAGAAGAGTAATCTTGAGTTTGCCATAATTATGTAACTGAAGTTGGACGAAGAAGCCTCTCTCAAACGAACTCGTAATGCTTGTAAGTTAACGGTACGTAACCTTAGATCTAACTATGTATTTCCTGGTATTTAGTTCAACTGGCTACACAATGTGGGTTCCGACGATGACAAACGCCTTCTTCAATGACGGCACCAGAACTGCCGGGCAGACTTTCTGTGAAGTGGCCAGCACTGCTCTCAGTTCTCCCAACAATGTAAGTACCGCGTTTACTCTTAATAATATTCCAATTATAACTTATGTTATCGATCGTCAAATAGTAGATACAGGCATATACAGGTACTTATTGACTCTACTATATATTACATTATTATCTCTGTTCCCACTGGTGTGCGTGCATGCAGCGACGTTAATAAAGCAAAAGAGGTTTATAAGGATCGTGGCTAGTCTTTGCCACCACTGGCTTACAGGCTTTACGTAGTATTTATCGATACTCTCTCTTCACAGACTCAAACTGACTGCGACAACGTCATCCAGACCAGCACGCTATATGCCGTTATGTGCTACTCTGGCGCCAGCGGCACTCTGAACATCCTCCTCTCCTTCATCGTGGGAGTCGTAGGGCGCCGGCGGACTACGCTGATGGTGTTCTCGATATCAGCTGTGGCGGGTGTCGCATTGCTCTTCGTGCGCATTCCACTGCTGAGCATTGCTCTCTTCTATGTTTTCCTCTACGTGGCTCTCATCTTGGGGAACGTGAACTCGTTCTTGGTGGAGCTGAACCCGACGTATTTGAGGTCAGTGGGTGAGGGTGTGGGACGGCAGATGCTGCGTAGTTTAATAATACTTATTAGCTGACCGGGCAAATGTTTTTTCGCCATATTAATTAGCCTAAGTACGACCTATTCTCAGACCTACCAAATATACACAAAAAATTTCATAAAATTCGGTGAAGCTGTTTCGAAGAAGTTCGATGACAAACACTGTGATACGATATTTTTATATATTAGGTAGATATCGTTCATCCGAAACAACAGTGTCGTCATTACACTTGCAAATATTCCACGGGAACATTTAGCCGATGTTTCTACAAAAACTACATGAATAGGCATTATGACCGTACCTAATTGAAAATCACTAAAATAATATGTATTTGTTTAGCAAGAATTGAATTGTGGAATACGAAACACGCATATTTTTTTTTATTAAGAGCGGGATTGATAATGATAGCTAAAATCTACAAATATCCTATGACCGCCATAGCGAATGACGTCACATTGAAGATCACGCGAGTAAACTAACAACGTAGGTACCTATTTTTTTTTTATATCACAGATTAATTTCGCACTGTTACGTCACTGGCGACGCCATGCCGTATAATTGGCCAGCGTTTCAGTGGGAATTCTAAATCTAAAATGTGTTTTTTTTACCATTAAATCTTAACTGTGACCAAAAATATGAAATAGATTGTAAATAATGTACGTTTTGGGACATATTAGGACAGTTTTTCAAAAATTGTCATTATGCCTATTGGCGTGTACTTAATGCAATTACGACAAGTAGTGCCAACTAACTGAAATTACCGTAAAATTAATTGTGTCCTTGTTTCCCCATGTGTACATACCTACTACATTTTAGGTGTGTCCAGCCATGGTGATATGTGCAAAAGTGTAATTCCGTCGTTGATGGTCCGGATTAGCCATGGGAACATTTTTCTTATACCCTAATAGAGGTCTCTGGGCCAATAGCAGATAGTGGCTGGTTGATGACAGAGTTAAATGGTTTCTTTAAACAGGCCTCATTTGTGGAGTGATTCATTCATTGGTCAATTGTTTATCGGCTGATTTGGTTGATTAAATTATTAAATAGATAAAGAAGTTACACATAATACCAAAATCACCCAAACAGGGTCATTGTGTTATCACTGTGATGTCTTATCATCGTACAAAATCATTAGTACAGTGATTTGTAGACAGTACATTTATAAAAAAGAAGAAATTCTGGTGTTACTTTGAATGACAGGATACGCAATAGTTTGATTACAGAACGTTGTGGACTGAAAGAAAATTTAGTGACTAGAATTGAGAAAGGAATGTTGCGTTGGTTTGGACATGGTGGAGAGGATGAAGGAAGAAAGGTTGATGGAACAAATATATCGAACGAATGTGGGTGGAAGGGCCGGTAAGGGACGGCGGAGATACTTCGACCAAATAGAGGATGTATTAGCAAAGGGCAAGATGAAAAGTGCCCGAAACCGGCGTGCGTGCATGAGACTAATAAATGTTGAGTAAGCGAAAGTGATCTGTCAGGATCGTGGCAAGTGGCAGTCCATGGTCTCTGCCTACCCCTCTGGAATACAGGCGTGAGGTTATGTATGTGTATCATATAAAAAAATTGTCTGCATTGATATTACTAGAACATAATGTATGCCACTTACTGGTAAATACAGCATTGATATTACTAGTTCAGCATCCAATTCTGAAATCTAATTATTATACAATTTCATACACAGGGAGCCTATAGCTAGAGCTAGTCACAATAGCCAGTATGGATAAATTGCGCCTTTCCCATCACCAGAGGAATGGCGACTTGCCTGTCGGTGGTGGTGGCGCGAGGGTTCGGCTTCTTCAGCGTACAGATCATCGCCAGGCTGCTGACCAACTACTGCACGCCCATGATCAGTGGATACGTCGCGCTTGTTGCAAGTAAGTCAGGAGTAACTCACCCAGTGCAGTAAGTCTTGAGTAACTCACCCAGTGCATTAAGTCTTGAGTAATTCAACCAGTCCAGTAAGTCTCGAGTAACTCACCCAGTGCAGTAAGTCTTGAGTAACTCACCCAACGCAGTAAGTCTTCAGTAAATATCCCAATCTAGTAAGTCTTGATTAACCCACCCGGTGCAGCAAGTCTTGACTAACCCAACTAGTGCAGTAAGTGGTGATTAACTCACCCAATGCAGTAAGTCTTGAGTAACCCACCCAGTGCAGTAAGTCTTGAGTAACTCACCCAGTGCAGTAAGTCTTGAGTAACTCACCCATTGCAGTAAGTCTTGAGTAACCCACCCAGTGCAGTAAGTCTTGAGTAACCGACCCAGTGCAGTAAGTTTTGAGTATCACCTAGCGCAGTAAGTCTAGTAAGTGAGTATGTAACTCACCTAGTGCAGTAAGTATTAGTAGATAACTCACTCCGTGAAATAAGTCTTGAGTACCTCACCCAGGGCCGACTTTAACCTATTGGAAGCCTTGGGCATTTCAGGATAATGCTATCCTGCTTAGTGCATAAGTCCTATCTGCAATACTTAATGAGCTCAGAAATGACATTTGCGCTTAAATGCGGCTCGGCTTCGTACTCTAAATTCTGTCTGCTATAATTAACAGGTTCAGAAACTACCTTTGCGCTTAGGAGGGCAGAAAGGTGCCTATATATTGACAATGCTGTCTCTATAGGGAAATGGAAATGTAACGCGTTCTGTAAGCCTCGCACTGTCAGGAGGTTATACGAAAATATTAATTAAAAACACATCCTCGTTCCAAACTAGGACACCATGGACACCTCAGTCATTTGCAAACCTGGCACTACGTCCAGACTAAGGCCATTTGTAGCCCCCATTGTGAATCGAGCCCACGACCTCTATCTTGGTAGTCAAGCGTGTTACCCACTAGACCAACGGGGAAGTCGAGGATATTCACTTAGCTGTTCCTCAAAACCTGTTGTACAAAAACATACAGTCCTAAGTGATATTAGTCCAAGATACTAACAGTCGTTTTTTGTTAGACCCGATTACGATTGTACACGGTGTAACATCCCCATAAGATCGAGATAATATGCATCAGCAGCCTGTATACGTTCCTCCGCAGAACACAGGTCTGCTTTCAGAGAGAAAGCGACCACCGCGGATTGTCGATTTCAAGCAGGAAGGTGTGTGAACACCTCAGTGACTCGGGTTCACTTACGATGTTTTCCTTCACAGTTCGCATAGTATCGCAACTAGAAATTCACAAATGTACGTATCTTAGAAATGAAAATCGTTCGGTACGTGACGGGATTCGAACCCGTGACCTCTCGAATGCGAGTTCGACCTAGGCGCTTCCACCGCTAATTCCTTTGTCTTGTTGAAAATCATTTCTACTACCCTTTGATACGAACAACTGCATTCTGTTTCAGTGGGAGGCATGGTCTCGTACTTTTTGCCTCTGGACGCAAAGAAGAAAGAAGGTGAAAAAGTATCGAGTGCCCCTCTTGCCAACGAAGAAACGAGTAGAGACAGCGTATATCATCAATCAGACAGGAGGACACGAGTTTGAGCTCAGTAATAACTAGTTTTGTGGGATACGTGTTGGACTTTTTCCTATTACGATTACGATTATGCAACCTAAATACTCGATCCGGCCGGAGTAAGGACACCTTTCGCTGTTCACAACAACAGTTGGCGACAACCTCATACGATGATCGCAGACGACGTACCTACTCTATTATAAAAAGAGACTCACTTTCACTTTGTATAGGCCTTTTTCTGGGTATTGATGGAGAAAAGGGTACACAAACGTGGTTTGGACCAAAAGTTTGTAACGCTCACTGCGTTAAGGTTGGTTAATGCTTGCAGTCATAAGCTCTTCTCGATTGAAGGTAGGCACGTGATGTGATCTCAGACTGACTGGACAATCTTTCAAATCATCCACTTCTAACCAGGCCAATACGCATAATATATAGGTGAATTCTAATCAGCCATAATTCAGTTTAGGTGGCCCGATCCCTTCTATTCGTGAAGTCGTATTCCATTTGTGAAGTTATAGTAGCAATACCGCTCGCTGTCTGTGAAGGAAAACATCGTGAGGAAACCTGAGTGTCTGAGCTATTCATATACCTCAGCGCTCGAAATCACCAATCTGCGGTGGGCACGCGTGGTGATTAAGCCCATACTCTCTCCCTGAGAGAAGGCCTGTGCCCTACAGTGGGACGTATATAGGCTGCTTATGTTATGTATAATCCCTTCTGAGAAATCGATCGGATCTTTGCCCAGACACTTGGACTAGGTATTGCTTTTCGCTGGTCTCTCAATCTCTGGAGCTGAAGTGACTTTGAGGACTTCTTGTATATTATAGATTTTCATATTGATTTTATTGACTTCTTGGATATAAAAAATGCGAAAAACTAGAGCCAGCTGGCGGAGCAAGTGATTCTCTTTCTACAGTGGAGTACGTATGTGCCATTCTCCATTATTTTGTTACTTATCCGTTTATTTCGTTTCTGTGATGTGTCTTGTTGGTATAATAAATATCTTTCTTTCTTTATTATTTGTAATGTTCAGATAATTGAAATGATCTGTTTTAAATATGTATTCTAAGTAGGTAACTGTACCTTAGTTTTAAGCACAGAACAATTATTTCTCTGTTCTGTGGTTTTAAGTAATAAAGATATGTATACGTATATTATCTTACCTTATATGAATAAGTATATTGTAAATTGCATTTCTACTTTTTCCCCCTCTCCTCGTTGCAAGCCTACCAATTTTTTTTCCACCGCCTGCGGTTGACTAATAGAAAATGCTTGTGGAATTAAGTCCGTCTTATTGTACATTAGGCTAAGTGCAATAAAAGTGTTAAATAATAATATGTTTAAAATGAAAGGTACCTAGCAAAACGATACACGGGCCCGGGATATTTTTTTTTTTTAAAGTTTTGCGTACTCCCTACACCTAAATTAGTGATGCTTTTTTTTTCTCGCCTACCATATTGTGGAGTATCGTTGGATTGGTCGTTTAAAAATATTGTAGGTGTAGGAAGACCATTTTTTTAGGGTTCCGTACCCAAAGAGTAAGGGTTACCCTACTGCTAAGACTCCGCTGTCCGTCTGTCTGTCTGTCTGTCACCAGGCTGTATCTCAAGAACCGTGATAGCTAGAGAGTCGAAATTTTCACAGATGATGTATTTCTGTTGCCGCTATAACAACACATGTTAAAACTAGGATAAAATAAATAAATAATTAAATAATTAAACAAACGTGATTTTTTGCCGTTTTTTGCTCGATATTAATAACGGCCACAGGTAAATGGCAGGTTCCGTGTGGCGTCGGATTAAGAATAGCGTCACTCCATTTCCTTCTGTGGATGTCTTAGGAGGCTACTAAGGAAATAAATTACCAGGAGACGGGCAGCAGCGTCTTCCTGAGATTCCAACAGCATACTGCGATCGCCAACCCGCCTGCCAAGCGTGGCGATTATGGCAAAACCCCTCATGGTCATGAAAACCACGAAGGAGGCCTATGTCCTGCAGTGGGCGTCAAATGGCTGATGATGATGATGAAACCGCAAATTTTTGTGTGAGTAGGGCGTCCCCCTACTCCTGGCTAAACGGTTGATCGTAGAAACGTGAAAAAAATCAGGGAAGTAGCACAAATAATGAAATAAAAAGGAAAACTATCACGGCTAAGTAGGCTTTACAAGTTAAGGAGTAATAGGCGACTAACTTATAAAAGGAAAACTTCGTACAAAATCTATTGAGAATTACGTTGATGAAGTTGTTAGCTCCGTAAAGCAGATAAAACCCCCTCTTTAAACTGAACCCTACATTGCGCGTGGCCCGACACGCTCTTCCTATTTAGGGGGGATCACAAACTTCTGCACGCCAACTTTGTAACCCACATTTACAGGCAAGATTCGTCGAAATCATAACATTTCGATCCAAAGTAAAAGGCGTAATGCCATTTTGCTGTGGCAAGATTATTGTTTTTTATACAGCAAAATCGACCTCATTGAAATGACAATAGGGTGTTATAATTTAAGCTCACGTTAACATTTAAGTACATGTGGATTCTGACACGTCATTCGGACTTCGTTCTACGAAAGAAATGAAAACAGAGGATCATTGTATGAATGTAAAATAAATATTGTGTGGATGTTTATTTGTCGGCTAAGAGACAAAAGAGTTAGGTTTACGCCGCCTTACGGGGACTTTACTTTCTAGAATTCATGGGTTGGTCCTCATCCCTCAGGTGTGGAGCTCGTCTTTGTATGGGAAAATCGTATTTATAGGGTTCAATCACAACTGACGGAACGTTTACACAGTTTGTGTAAAAGTTTAGTTTAGACGGGGAACAACAGATATTTTTGGGCATCTAGGTTTCCGTAAGATTTTCGAATGAAATGTGACGATGGCATCGTCTTCGTCCAAAGTTATATTTGCAGTCACAAATCTACAATATTCTATGTAGAATTCCGTTCTTTACCATACAAGCCTCAGAAGCATTGTGTCCAAAGGGGAATCACCGAGTAATGTAAACAATATTCTCTAATCTTAACTACCTTCGAGGTGTTCGACGAAATTTGTGCGGTTTCTGATTTCAAGTCCTTGGGACCAAAATTTCTGGCAAGTCATAAATTGGATGATGAATGGTTTAGTGGGAGGAGCCGAGGTTCGGGCCGAGGAGAGCTGGTAAATCAGGCAGAAATCATCGAGAGTCCAGCCGCAGCCTTCGGAGAGAGTGGTAGTTTAACCGCGTGTGAAATCTTCTCAAGAGTCTGGTATGTAGACTTACTGCGTTACAAGTGTTCTATTAGGACAAGTCCTAGGTGAAGACTTCGTGAGTGCAATAATAAGCTAGCCGGCACAGAACTCTTAAAGTAGAGAAAGAGTGCGTCGCAGTTGGTCCGTTTTCCGTGAAAGAAAGGGTTTTCCGTCAAACAGAACGAACTATGTTCCCACATGGGTTCTGTGTTTAACTTTGATCTGAACTAGGAACTAGGATTCATGGACAGGAATGCAAGGCAAAATATTTGATGACGGAAGGAGGTTTTACTAACACTGTGTAATCTGAATGGAGTCGCGGTTTTGGAGAAATTAAATAAAATATTTTATTACGACAATTAAAATTAAAACAAATACATATTATACAGAGGTTACAGTGGTATCCACACTAGGCAAAAACCTGTATAGTGGTTGGTCACCACTGGGCATGAAAAACATTGAGGCTAATCGAGTCTCGGTGCTTGTGTTCCTGGGGCGTTTACGAATGAATTATTAGCATTTCTTAAACTTTCGCAAAACTTACACTGTTGTAACATTTCGTACAATATTTTGTAGCAAATCATATAAAACTTTAAACGTTCCGCATTTAGTCGCAAATGAAGAAGAAGAAGAAAAACATTTATTATACCAACAAGATACATCACAGGAACAAAATAAGCAGATAAGTAACATAATATGCACAACAACAGAAAGAAAACTAAATACACAACAGACAAAACGAATAGATAAAATACGACCATAGATGTAGCCTGTGGTGTATCTAAGTTGCCACAAAAGGCAGCTGACTCAGCGTTGTGCTGAGGAAGTGATCCCTCAGCGCTGATAATAAATAATACACTTTCGGAAAATCGAATACTGACCGAAGCTACGAAGCATGTTTTCTTTATACGCTTAATTTAATAGTGGATTATTACTTAATACCTTGTCTTTGTTTCATTTTTCTTATTTATCAATTCACAACAGAAAGTATGGGTATCTATTATTTAACTTGACGTTCACGACTATTTTCTTGGGCCAATTAATAATAAAAAAACCGGCCAAGTGCGAGTCGGACTGGCGCACGAAGGGTTTCGTACCATTATCTATACAATATTAGACACAGATCGAGAAAAAACGGCCAAAAATCACGTTTGTTGTATGGGAGCTCCCTTCAGTATTTATTTTATTTTAATTAAATTTTTTATTTTTGAAGCGAATGGAGAACTAAATATTTTGTCAATATTTCAAGCGTCGTTTGTTGTCTGGGAGCTCCCCTTAAATGTTTATTTTATTCTGTTTTTAATATTTGCTATAAACAACAGAAATACATCGTCTGTGAAAATTTCAAATGTCTAGTTATCACGGTTCATGAGATACAGCCTGGTGACAGACAAACAGACGGACAGTGAAGTCTTAGTAATAGAGGGTCCCGTTCGGCACCCTTCGGCTACGGAACTCTAAAAATGTATATGATTCATTCCCTCAGGTTATGATTTAATTGTTTTTATATTTTTATCGCTCGTAGCCCCGGCTGCCCGAGTGATCTTAAACGATCACGAAGGTTAAGCAACACTGGGCGCGTTCAGTGCATGGATGGGTCGCCGTCTATGCCTAACGCTAGTGGCATTTTTCCGAGCGGTTCCGTGCTTCGCAAGGCACGTTAAGCTGTTGGTGCCGGCTGCCGTCGATAGATGGCAGTCGTTAAGCCAAGTCAGAGGCCTTAGGGCGGCTTGACAACTTCTGACAGTAGACGAGCTACTAGTCTACAAGCCTCCACCAATCCGGACTTGGCCCCCGTGGTGGAGTATGGCCTATACCTACCTCAGGGAAGAGACCCGTGCCCCTCGTTGGGGACATAATGGGTTGATGATGATATTTTTATTTACGCGGGGAGGTGGCGTCTCGCATTTAATTTTATTTGAGGGAGGCTTCCCTAAAGTAAGGGGGCATACACTGCCTACCTAGTTATCTATACTACTTACAAAACAGTAACATGATTAACTGATATACTTACAACATACAGACTATAGCAGTGGACCTAGAAATATTCCTTGAGTACCTTGAGGTTATACTAAGAAGTAATACTAAGGACAATACATTTCCGTCTGTATGTCTGTTAAATTTTGTAAAATTTTGAAAAACATTGTCTTTTAGTGTAGGTAACACTTAGGGATGCAATTTTTTTCTCATCTACACCACAAGTGTAGGATTAGGCGTTTAAAAATATTGTGGGGGTAGGAAGACCATTTTTTTATTTAGGGTTCCGTTTATAATAGGGGTTAAAGTATGAAATTGCCGTTTTATTGCAATAGGTTCTTTGAATTGACATAGAATCTTCATGGTTTGAGGTTTTCGAATGAAACTTTTTTCAAATGGTTTCTATGATGTTCTTTTTTTAAAAAATGTGAAACATTTGAATATCGACTTTCAATTGTTTTTGTTATTCAATTTAGACAAGAAAGATGGATACTGCGAAAATTCGAGTGATTTTTTAATACGAGTTCCGACGCGGAACTAACGCGGCAGAAACAGCCCGCAATATCAATGCTGCGTTTGGAAAGGGGTCTACTAATGAACGCACCGTGCGATTTTGGTTTAAACGCTTTTGTGATGGAAATTTCGACTTAAAGAACGAGCCACGAGGAAGACCGCCCACACAGGTGAATAACGATGAATTAAGAGAGATAGTGGAAGCCGACCCTAGTCAAACTACCCAGGAATTAGCGGCATGGTTTAACGTTACCTTACCCACAATATTGACTCACTTGCGTCAAATCAATAAAATAAAAAAATACGAAAAATGGGTGCCTCATAATCACTCGAATTTTCGCAGTATCCATCTTTCTTGTCTAAATTGAATAACAAAAACAATTGAAAGTCGATATTCAAATGTTTCACATTTTTTAAAAAAAGAACATCATAGAAACCATTTGAAAAAAGTTTCATTCGAAAACCTCAAACCATGAAGATTCTATGTCAATACAAAGAACCTATTGCAATAAAACAGCAATTTCATACTTTAACCCCTAATATTAAGCTTTAAAACGCAATTTTTTGTCAGAGTAGCACCCCCCCCCTCTCCTGGCTAAACGGTTGATTACGAAACGGCTAAACGTGAAAAAAAATCAGAGCAGTATTATGAACTTTAAAGTAAAACTACCACTGCTAAGTGGGCTTTACAAGTTAACGAGTACTAGGCGACCCACTATTACAAACGTAAACTTCGTACAAAATCCACTTTGATTAAGTTCAGTACAGCAAATAAAAACACCTCTTTCTACGGAACCCTACACTGAGCGTGGCCCGACACGCACTTGGCCGGTTTTTTTATATAAAGAATCACTCGTGTAAGTTTATGAACTAGCAAAGTAAAGCTAAACTAAGATAAAGCTGAAATCTTGTAACACACTGTAGACTGTTGCCAAGTGAGCCTTTAGACACTGATCATTGTGTCGCACTCCATAAGTTGCCTATCAACCAACGAGAATCACGAGCTACAAAATGGGACCCTTGTTTTACCAAGTAGATACATTATAAATGTATGCTTTATGGGTAGTTTTCAAAAAATTGCCGATTTTGACAAAAATAAAAAAAATTTTAGAACATGGTAAAGTGATATTTTATTCCATTTATTATGTCATAATGTGTAGTTTTCGCTGAAAGGGAACAAGCAAATAAGCTATTTTCAAGAAGGTAAGAGGCAGGTTACTTAGAAATTGACAGGTTAATTAGATTCTGGCAGGTTAGATTAGAAAAGCCGTCAGGTGAATTATAAATCATGCGATTATTGTAAAAAAACAGAATTTTAATCAGATTTTTTTATTAATAACCAAAGACATATAAATGTAATCTTAATCCTAAGTTACACTAATAATCAGACACTAATGCAGTTCCATTAAATTATACTTGAGTATCCAAACTAAACTTATTATCACAATAATGAATCAACTATTTTTTTTTATAATTAGTATTCAAATTAAAGTCAACATTGAGAATATTAAAAATCTTCTGAAATATTTAGCGATTAATCAGAATCACAATTACAAAGAAAATAAACTGTGTCCTTACAAAAACCAAAAACAAGTCTTCTCTGAAAAGTCATAATCAGACTAACCCGTCATATTTTTTTATGTTCAAATAAAAATCAGCATTAATATAAACAAAAAAATCTTCATTTAGCGATTAATCAATATCATGATAGCAAAGACAATAAACTGTAGGTATTCTTATAAAAAACAAAAACAAGTCTTCTCTGAAAAGTCATATTCAGTCTAATCTGTCTTATTTTATTATTAAAAATTAAATCAACATTAAAATAAAAATAAAAATCTTCTATCGCTAACATAATCAGTCTTATGATAACAAACCAAGTAAAATTTAGGTATTGTTATAAAAAATAAAAACAAGTCTTCTCTAAAAATACAGTCTTAATCAGTCATTTTAAAATTTAGACAATATGGATGTTAATCAATTTTTAATTGTCTCAGTGATTTAGGAAACTCAAATGCTCCAATCCTTTTAGAGGAAGATTTGAAATATGGTGGTGGAAGTTTTTTAATCACTTGATCTTTTCCAATGACGCTCATATCAGGTTTCTCTGGCCATTTAAATCTTCTCTCGTTTACTTTTTTGGCAAATTTTATATCAAGGCTAGCTAGGCTCTCATTAACAACTTGGCCTACATATCGATGAATCAAATTCTTCTCTGATATAAATTTTACTACCACCCAATCACCCTCATGGATGTTGTCTTCATCAGCGTCTTTGCAGTAGTCATTTTCTTCTGAATCACTTTTGTCGGTCATTTCATCGTCTATACACACATTGTCTGATTCTGGTGACGGTGGCAAAGTATTTTCTATATCAGATGTTGTTTCTTCATAAGTTTGACTCTGGTTTTTAGTTTTTGGTGTCTTTTTAGTTACTTTTTGGCTGTTTTTTTGTACTTTTGTAGATAATTTATCCCTTTTATTTTCTATTAATGCAAGAAGTCCTTTGGCTTTAGTATTTTTTTTAGGTTTCAATCCTTTCGTTCCGCTTTTTCTATTTCTTTTTGATTCTCCTGCTCCAACAATGATATCCGTTCTTACACATTTGGACGTTGAAGGTTTGACTATGGAATAACATGATGGTTTCAAGCCGGGAAGTGAATCATGAATTAGCATTTCCTCTGACAAACACAATTCAGCAAATTCTGGCCTCACATTTGATGTCTCTGTCACTATTTCAGACAAAAGCTCATCTGGGAGATTGGCTTCACTTGTAGCACAAAATGCATAAGATCGTTGTAAAGGAGCCACAGAACGAGTTATATTTGACTGATCGGGATTATATATTTCATCAGCTGTATCTGGATTGGAAGAGCTTGATAACACTTCCGGCCTAAGAACATGTGAACCGAGACATTTTACGTGACTACAATAGCGAGGTTGAATGATACAAGCTTTTTCAACACAACTTAGGTTTCGCATCGTCACCTGATATTTATCACCGTCATTCCAGATAACTTGGTGGACCTTTTGAGTCCCTTTGAAAGAACGAAGATCTGTAGGTAGCAGTATATCCTTTTCTGCTATATCGTAGTCTGATACTGTTGTAATTACGATATTTTTTACATTAGTTTTTAGTTCTTCTATCAAAGTGTCAAAATCGGGAATATCGTTGCCACGAGAAACGATGGCATCAGCAGTGCGTTTCAATGTTCCTCCTACACCGTCTGGTGCCCCCTTTCCATGACCTGACTCAGTGTAGTTCCACGTCAATGAAGTCAGACGAGGAATATGCCATTTAAGGGCGCCGATAACGAAGAATGTCTTAAAATTTCTATATTGGCTTGTGGCAGAATCAGATACAAAGTGAAGGGTTGTAATTTCGGGTGCCTTTTGTTCGAGATATTCAAGAATAGGGACTACGTGAGCCCAAACAGCAGCAGCATCATGTCTTAAATTTTGACTAATTGTAGCAAAGGATTGTGTTGTTCTGGTATTGCTGCTGTCAAAGAAATACAATACGCTTGTATGTAAAGTTATTTGCTTTCGACTTCCACCAAAATGTACTGCCTGAATCTCTTTAGCATATTGACATTTGTAATTCTCAGAGAAATCTACATGAATGATAGCTTCATCGGGTTGCAAGTTATTTTTTAATGTATTTATTGCATTATGCTGAGCTGTCACTTTTCCACAATGTTGAGAAAAGTTTTCTAGCTGATTTTCAAAAATTTGAATTGCGTCTTTTGGCCGGGTAACGATTTTTTCTTTTTTCACTACTCTGATAAACTTTTCTCGTCCATTTTGTATAAGTAGTTCCCGTTTTGATGCCCAAGACCAATAGGAAAAATTAACAGAATTATCAAATTCTTGAAAGTTTGTAATAACTTTTGCCTTGCAATCATTGCATATTCTCAGTAAACATTGAGGATTGTAGGGGTCGCAGCAAATGTCTTTCAGCACATCAGTGACATTTTTTTGGGGAATTATGTGACTTTTATGCATCGCTTCGACTAATAGAGAAAAGTTTTCATGGGTAACGCACAGGCATGTCTCCTTCGGTTTTTGCGATGGAAAAAGAACCCAAAATGGTCTAAATCGGCTAAAAGTTGAGAAACTCAATTTGTAATCAACTTTTGTCACAAATTTTGGTGTAAGTTATACAAGGAATTAGTCATGTAGCGTTTCTGTTTTATTATACCGGTTTTTTTTATGGTTTCTTTTTTCCCGGCAGTTATAGAGCTATTTTCGTCTTCTTCTAAAAATCTTTTAATATCTTCTCGTATTTTTTTTACTTTTGACCCCTTCTGGTTGCTAACTCTCCGCCTAAAAATATTTGACAATTTTCCTAAGCGCCCTTTGTCTTTTAATGTTGTTTTTATATTTGCTTGAAGGTTACTAGAAAATTCTTGTTTAGCTTTGTGGGTTTTCAGAGCGGCAAAAGATTCTAGTAATTTATCATTCATACTATCTACACTGCCTTCTGTTTTCTCGTCAGTTAGTTTTTTTAATTTCTTCCGGTAACATTCATTCACTTTCTTAACTCCTTCCAATTGTCTTGTAAGTTCTTTAATTTCTTTTTCCTTTTTGTATCTTAATCTCCGGATTGATTGGCAAGGGGAATTTCCTCTGCTTGAAACTGAAGATATTTCTGAAACCCGTGAGTTTGATCTGCAATCAAGTAAGGGACTGCCTTGTGATCGTGTAACTCTTGAATTTGGATCATCATTCTCTTTATTGCCTGAAAAACTAGGTAACATTGGAGTAGGAGCCAGAATAGAAGGAGAAGTCGAGTCTCTATCAATTTTATGCACATTATTCTCTTCAGCCTCACTATCTGGGGGGCTATTTACCTCCACAAATCTCATAGTAGCAGCTTTTGCTTCTTTCTTTCTTTTATAATGGGCATTAAAGGCGTCACGCCATTTTTTTCTTTGCGCTCTCTTAGCTCTAGGTGTCATCTCGTTTATAGAAACCACTTTTTTCTCTGCCTTCCTTTTCTCATATTTAGCTTTATTCTTTTGTTGATATTGAGCGTACAATACTGGATCTCCTTTAATTTTCTGATATCGCTTTCTTTCTAGTTCTTGCTTTCGTTTTTTTCTTTCTTCAGTAGTTGTAGAATTAATTTTTGGTCGACCCATCGTTGACCTACAAGCAAAATTGCATAAAAATTATTCCCAGCTATAAAAACTTACGCTATCTATATTCCTCAGCTGTGTTGACTGCAGTATTAAAACTTAAGCTCCTAGCCTGCAAAATGCAACATTAAAACTTAAGCTCCTAGCCTGCATGTCTGTATCTATTTTAAGTCTATCAAAGTTTATTTTTTTGATAGCCACTACCCATAATGTGGAAAGCTAAGGCAATCTCATTCACTCGAACTATTCTCATTCACCTGTCTTCATACCGGCAGGTTATTTAGAAACGGGTTAATTAGAAAATGACGGTTACATCGTTTTATACCTGCAAACGTTTACTTTAGCGAGGTTAGACCTACTCCACTACAAAGCTGACCAGATGTACAGTGTAATCAAGTGAAACTTAAACCAGAATTGTGTAATAAATGTAAAAGTTACTGTAGACAGATAAAATAGAACTTACCATTACAAAATGTTCTGCGACACTGAGATAAATTGTTTTTGGTCACAAAAAATACACTTGCAAGCGTGTGCCTACTTTCGCCGCTGGCGAGCAACTGTAGCGACATGGCAGGGTGGGTCATTGCTTCGCAAAGACTTAGGGTCACGTTCAATTTAAAATTATTTAAGGTGACAGGTTATGTAGAATTATTTGTGTACAAAATCTTCTTCTTTCCTGCTTACCTTCTAAATCGGTTTGGGAGATACACTTTTATTCAGATTGTAGCCTGGGCTTTTATTAATTACCTTTTTCATTGATTTACCTATATCTCTAGTGTATAATATTTCACGTATTAAAATACGCATGCAATCGTTGCTTGGACAAGCAGGTTAATTAGAAAATGAAGTTTCAAATAAAATTTTAGGTGCGTATTATCTGTTTTAAAAGTGTGTAAAGGATTGGCCTTCATGCAGCTAATGTACTTTATACTTTTCGGTTTAAAAGCGTGGCCCTAAAGCGGAAATCTAAGTAACCACAACACAAAAAAACGTGGCAGGTGAAATCGGCAATTTTTTGAAAACTACCCTTATGCATTACTTCCATGTATTTACCTAAAATCATCAAAGGTAAACCTCAGTGGCTCGCGCCGCGGTGGACTCGCGTGGCGATCGACCCACTACCACACTCACTTTCTCTCTGAGAGTGTTGTGCACCCTGCAGTGGGAAGTCGGCTGAAGATTGCGAGCTGACATGTCACCGGAAGCGAAACCTGCATCGGTGGCAACGGCGCTCAAATGCAGCTATGAAGATGCTATGGACAAAACTGGTTAGTACATTAATCATTGTGTCTCTATTCATGTGACTTTATTGTATGTTATTGCATTTGCTTTAATTCTTTTTAAATGCACCACAGCACGCACTCCGCAGTACAATTATGGGTTACCGTATCCACTGACTGAAAATCAGCGCTGAGGGATCACTTCCTCAGCACAACGCTGAGTCAGTTGCTTCTTGTGGCAACTTAGATACACCACAGGCTACATCTATCGTCCTGTTTTATGTATTCGTTTTGTCTGTTATTAGTTTTCTTTCTGTTGTTGTGCATGTTGTGTTGCTTATCTGCTTATTTTGTTTCTATGATGTATCTTGTTGGTATAACAAATGTCTTTCTTCTTCTTGGTGGAGTTTCTTTGTTAGCTTCTTCTTCGCATAATCTATTAATTGTGAAACTAACAGCTTTGACGTTCATTAAGTAAACATTTTGTTTTTATAGTGAATAAAAATTTTGGACTTTGACTTTGACTCTACAACATAGGAATAAAAAAAACTTTGGCCTCGCATCTAAGTAATGAGATGATTTATACAACCGTCCAGTGGCACCTTCACTCACACTAGATGGGTGAAGGGACCACTAGGACGCTGCAGTGCCTGGGACATTGTTTTTTTTTTTTTATTTGGAGTAGGCTTGCCCAGCACCTATACCATCCTGACAGCTTAGTCAGCCTAGCGAACAGGAAAGACAAGTCAATACGTGCGGAGCCAACCAAGCCGCGGGTTTCCTCGCGATGTTTTCCTTGACGGTAGTTGTGTTTATTATATCATGTAGGCAGATGAGTTTCGACAATATAGCAGTTCAATACCTCACTTGCTGTTTCATTGACGCGTGTCTCTGCACACCCACATAACATGGCGCAGCCGGCTTAGAAAGAACTTTAAAACATTTACGAAAGTCGTAGTAAAGTGTAATAAACTGTAGTGCGTACAAATATCAAACAAATACATTTCATATCCGGATTACAAACTAGATCGGAGCGATGGAATCTATCTTGGCACCTCCGCCGCCATTTTCCTTTGTGAACAACTTAGATAGTGTGACCTCGGGGAATTTGTCAAAAGAATGGGAGAAGTGGAAAAAATCATTTTTTATTTATCATGAGGCGTGTGAACTAAAAAATAAAGAAAAAACAGTACAGGTGAACATTTTGTTGCATGTGATTGGTGAGCAGTGCCGGGATGTTTATGAGCAATTTAATGAAACATTTACGGATTTACACAGTCTACTAAAAAAGTTTGATTCTTTCTTTTTGCCCAAAAAGAACTTGACAATAGAAAGACACCGCTTTTTTACCAGGGATCAGCGGGACAGCGAATCGATTGAGCAATATTCATTTGAATTAAAAAAACTGGCATTAAACTGTGAATTTAAGGAGCTCTGTGATGAATTAATCAAAGATAGATTAATTTGTGGCATAAAAGAAAGTTCATTACGCGAGCGATTGTTACGTGAACCGGACTTGACTCTAAAGAAAGCACTAGAAATTTGCAATATTGCGCAGATATCAAAATTACAAGCTGGAACAATAAAGAAGGAGTACGTGGAGCATAAGGCATTCAACGTGAACATAGAAGGTTCAGATACAGAATCTGGAGGCACAAACAATCAAGCATACTCGTATTGTCATTGGGTAGCGCAGCGAGGTAGAGGAACGTCAACGTCTCGCGGCCCTGGAGCGAGAGTGATGAAGTGGGGGCGGCCATCGGGACCGACGCACCCGCCAGTGCAGCGCGGCCCGCCACCGCCGCCACCGTCGCCGCTCCGGCGAGGGTCGCCGCAATATCAACAAAATAGTCCTCGTGAAAATATGTGCGTGTCGTGTGGGAGGTCACACAATAGGTATCAGTGTCCGGCGACTGGACGACAGTGTTTAAAGTGCAACAAATACAATCATTTCGCTCGGATGTGTAACCACAATGTGTACGAGATGTACGTAGAGGAGGAAGCCGCTGATCAGGTGATCTATGCATTTAACACAAGTTTTAGTGACTGGTCTACTGTTTTAAGTATAAATGGTAGCAACATCCGCTTTAAGCTTGACACGGGGGCTGATGTAAATGTTTTGCCGCTTAGTTTCTTGAAGCAAATTGACATTTCAGAGAGAGAGTTACTCAAATGTACCTTCAAATTGCGAAGTTACTCAGGCGGAGATATTAAAGTACTTGGAAGATGTAACTTGAAGGTTCAATTCAAAAATACATTTTACATTCTAGAATTTGTGATAGCGGATGTGTCTTCTCCACCAATTTTAGGTAGATATTCATGTGAGGAGCTGAACATGGTGAAATTAGTTTTGGCAGTAAACGAAAACAAAAGTGAGCTTAAAGATACTATTTTAATACAGTACCAGGACGTTTTCGATGGAATAGGTTGCATGCCAGGAGAGCATACAATACAGGTGGATAGTAGTGTTAAGCCGATTGTACACGCACCTAGAAAATTACCTGTAGCACTAAAAGACAATATCAAGAAAAAACTAGATGACATGGTTGAACAGGGAATACTTGCCAAAGTAGAGGGCCCAACCGATTGGGTAAATAGTATGACAGTGGTTAAAAAGGCTAATGGGGATCTCAGAATATGCTTAGACCCTCAAGACCTAAATAAGGCCATAAAAAGGGAACACTTTAGATTACCGACCTTAGATGAAATTACAGTGAATCTAGCAGGGTCTAAGATATTTAGCACTGTAGATGCAAAACAAGGATTCTGGCAGCAAAAGTTACATCCAGATTGTACACATTTGTGTACATTTAATACACCATTCGGTCGGTATAAATTTTTGCGATTACCTTATGGAATTACTTCGGCTTCCGAGGTGTTCCATAAAAAAATGTATGAACAATTTGATGATATACAGGGTGTTTGTTTGTTCGTGGATGACTTATTAATTTATGGTAAGACACAAGAAGAACACGATGAGACATTAAAGAAAGTTTTAGATAGATGCCGAGAGATTAATTTAAAATTAAATAAGAATAAATGCAAATTCGGACTGAAAGAAATTACATACTTAGGTCACAAGATAACGGGGGAAGGTATTTACCCAGATGAATCACACACGTCAGCGATCAGAAACATGCCATGCCCACAGAACAGTAAAGAATTAGAAAGGTTTTTAGGATTAGTTAATTATGTTGGTAATTTTATTCCAAACCTGTCACAAAAAACACATGTACTCAGAATATTGCTAAAGAAAGAAACTGAATGGCATTGGTCAGTTGATCACCAAAGAACATTTGATGAACTAAAACAGTGCTTAGTAAGTGTACCAGTACTTCAGTATTACACATTAAAAAAGCCTGTGGTAATTTCAGTCGACGCGAGCAGAAACGGGTTAGGAGCCTGTTTGATGCAGGATAGCTTGCCTGTATGTTATGCGTCACGATCTCTCACAAAAGCGGAAGAGTCGTATGCGCAAATAGAAAAAGAGTTGTTGGCATGCGTTTTTGCTTGTGAAAAATTCTATGCATATATCTATGGTAGGGGTGACGTAACCATAGAAACTGATCACAAGCCCTTAGTAAGCATAATTTGCAAACCAATAGCGTCTGCTCCGGCGAGATTACAACGAATGCTATTACGTTTACAACCGTACAGTTTTAAATTAATATACAAGCCAGGAAAGTACTTGTATGTCGCTGACGCACTATCACGGGCGGTGGAACCGGTTAGCGACAGCTGTGGTGATAGTTTAATAACAATACCGCGCGATTATTTAGAAGCGCAGGCGCAAGTATGCGCAGTTTCTGTTAGCAATCCACTCACAGATACACATTTTATGCGTATACAAAAAGAAACCGAAAAAGACACAGAGTTACAAGTTATAGCGAAGTACATAAAAGAGGGATGGCCACTACATAAATGCTCATTATGTAGTGAAGCTATGCCCTACTGGAATTATAGAACTGATTTATCAGTTGCCTACGGATTGGTGTGGAAGAACGATAGGGTTGTTATTCCTAAATCAATGCGAACGGACATGCTTAAAAAAGTACATATAGGCCACCTTGGTCTTGAGAAATGTAAATTACGAATACGGGAAACAATGTTCTGGCCGCATGTAACATCTCAATTAGAAGACCTAATTAACAACTGTCAAGCTTGCCTAACATATAAAAATCAAAATAGGAAGGAGACACTTATTCCTCACGAGGTTCCCCAGAGAGCATGGTCAAAAATAGGCTCAGATATTTTTCATTTTGAAGGTAATATTTACCTAATTGTTATTGACTATTTTAGTAAATATATAGAAGTGGCAAAGATAAACTCGCTAACGTCAGAGTGCGTAATTAATGAATTAAAAAATATATTTAGTAAACAAGGTATACCCGATGTGGTGATGTCTGACAACGGTCCAGAATTCAGATCGCAATGTTTTCAGCAATTTTCTAATGACTGGAACTTCGAGCATGTGACGTCATCACCTCGGTACCCGCAGTCTAACGGGCAGGCTGAACGCGCAGTACAGATAATAAAAAATATACTAAAGAAAACACGCATTGAAAAAACTGACTTCAGATTAGCAATGCTAGAATATCACAATACACCGATAAGTAATACTTTGCCTTCTCCATCAGAACTACTTAATAATAGAAAGCTCCGAAGTATCATACCATGTCAACCAAAATTACTGCACCCTAAGATACATCGTAACGTGAAGCAAGAATTACAAAGTCGGCAAGAAAAACACAAACAGCACTATGATAGGGGCGCTCGAGACATGTCGTCATTAAAAATAAACCAGAAAGTAAAAGTTAGAGTAGACGGGCGCTGGGTAAGTGGCATGGTGCTAGCTCTGGTAGGTATAAGGTCATACTTAGTATCAATAGAGAAGGGTGGAAGTTTAGTGCGCAACCGCAGACATTTAATAGTTGATTCTGAGCTACGCCCGGATTTCAGTGAACAAAACTCAGACATGTTACCTTATGACGATATTAAGATAAGTGAAGATATCAGTGCATCACCATCTTCGGCTCCTCAACGAATTGCTCCTCAGCCTCCGTCTCAAGCACTCCCTCTTAACCAGCCGACCACTAATCAATACATTACTCGTTCCGGCAGAATAGTGAGACCTCCTGATCGGTGGGGCTACCAATAAATCTACTGGCCTAGACGGAAGAAGAAAACATTACTTTATCAATAAGCTTTAAAACCTGTACATACTTACCTGCGAAAATATGATGTAATTAGCATTTGTTAAATAAGTTAGATAAAATTAAAAAAAAAAAAAAAAAAAAAAAAAAAAAAAAAAAAAAAAACAAAAAATAAAAAAAAAAACAACGTGTGCAGTGCACATACATACTTACCTGTAAAAATATTATGTAATTAGTCATGTGTTATACTTTATAATTTATATACCTACCTAGTTAGCTAGTTACAGGCACTATAATAATGTAAAATAAGCGTGCACAAACTATAGAATCACAAGATTGTAGCTGTAAAAACTAATATGTAGTTAACTATTGAAGGTTACTAAACTCTTAAGGTTAATATAGCCTATCAAAATAATAATCTAAAAGAGACACCAGCTTGTGTCGACACAAATGAATGTATTTATAGAAATAACTTCCTGTCAATAAATGAGATGATTTTTTTTCTTCTTTCGTAATCGTTTAATTATTTGCATTGGTTCAGTTTATTTCTTAAGTTAAAGAAAACCTGTAAGAAGTAGGTATTTTGTTACGAATGATCGACCTCATTGTAAATTTAAATCCATTTGTTAGCATGTAAGGGTGGCGGCATTGTGTTTTGTTTAGTTCGGGGGGGTATACCTTAAGATTGATACTTTAAATTAAATAAATTTTTATAAGGGGGTTGTCGGTAGTTGTGTTTATTATATCATGTAGGCAGATGAGTTTCGACAATATAGCAGTTCAATACCTCACTTGCTGTTTCATTGACGCGTGTCTCTGCACACCCACATAACAGATTAGCCCAGTGGGTAGAACAATGGACTCGAAAGCGGGAAACCCAGGTTCGATTCCCAGTGCCGGCATGTACCTACGACTTTGTTTATTTTCAAAGTTACGTTCTGCAAATTTGCAGTAGCCAATTACTTACCAATAATTAACTTAGTATTTCTTTTTAATCAACTTCTTCCCTCAAAGAAATAACAGACAAACAAGTATGAGACTTACAAAATCTAAATCACTTACATTGTATGCTAGTGTGTTAATGTATTTAAAGATATATAACAATTAAGATTAGGATATTACAGTGGCAGCTTTTTTTGTTTATCTATGGGGTCACCGAATAGGTCAGATTGTGGTGAGTATCTGAACAGGGCCTAGATTCTGTTAATGCATTGTAGTAACATGACAGCTGCATGAACATGGCGGTTTTCATTTCATGGCTGCTTTAAGTCTACGCGGGCACACCCATCAAACCTTCTAGGCGTCAATGGTACGAAAAAACACGTCACGTGACCCGACAGTGTACCTGTCATTATACTACAATGCACTAACAGAATCGAGGCCCTGGGCAGTGAGGAGCCGAATTGTAACTTTTCTTCTGTATCTTTGCTGTTATTGTAATATTTTTTCCGGTATAGATACAATAAAGAATATTTTTATCTTATCTTAAAATAAATAGGGCTTAAAAACCAGATGGCTGTGCACTGTTATTCAAAAAGCCCCTGAGCTGGCAATTGAGGGAGAGCCTGGTTCGAGATAGTTCCCGAAGATGAAAGCTACCTCGAACCCTATGGGATGAAAGGAAATTTTGATTAAAATTTAAATTAAATTAAAACGCCTTTATTCAAACAAAAACATGCACGCACAGAACATTGCAGAAGCCTCCCTTGAAGTAAATATTTACCTGTACTAGGAGGCTCCGCTCTTTCTACACTATAATCTCTATCAATAGTGCTTATCAATTCGTGGGTTAAGAACCACAGTAGCGTAAGGGCAAAAATTGAAAAAAATTTTTTTTTCGCCATTCGCTTTTAAAACCTTAATATTTTTATGTGCCAAAAAACTGGATCCATATTGTAAGTGGATTGCTTAGTACAAAAATAACGTATCCAAAAAAATGATTTTTGTTTACTGCCAAAATGAAGTGTATCAGCTTACAATAATTTTGACTTTATTTTGTCATAAAAGCTACGAGCACCGCGATCGGATCTCGATTTAGAGTACAATTATGTCACATTATTTAAGGTATATATAAAATCTCTTCCAATGATAACTGGTTTCAGGTACATAGGCAAAAGCTTTCCTTATTGGACAAGTCGCCTTCGGTTCACACTCTGGTTTTCCTGCGTAGGTTTTGGCCGCTACACCATCACGATGCTGCTGGCATGCTGTCTGCTGATGCTAGCCATGTGTCTGGATATATTCGGCTTCAGCGTGGCACTGCCCGCGGTCGCCTGCGACCTGAATCTCACGACCGGCCAGCAGGCCTGGCTACCGGCTATACCTTTGATCGGTAAAGAACTTCATAAACCCCAACCCAAGTCAAGGTGAAAGTAGATTCAATGCTTTCCTGCCTCTCTTATACCTTTCTCTGCTTAAATAACTTCCACACAACACAATCACTTGTCCTGGTCCGAAACTAGGACACCCTGTGCTATGGAAGGACATCATAAACATTTAAATACACCCAGACTGAGGCATTTGAGTACAAATGTACGGCGGCCCCACGTCCGAATCGAACCCACGACCTCTGGCATGGTAACCGTAATACCGCTAGACCGACGAGGCAGTCGAGGCTTATCTATTTTCAACACCTTTGAGCGTCAACTCGCTCGAGGAACTTTATAAGGCCTTTCTTGGGGAAAGGAACGAGAACATGAAATCTGTTGAGTTTCCCCCACTAACTTTTTCGTTGCCAGATGATCCGCTGATATTACCCAAGTAATCGGTAACAGTGGTTGAATATGGCACAAAACCTTGAAAAGTCTATACCCAGCAGTGGGTGTCGACGGGTTGATGATGATGATGAACCTCTTGCTTACCTCCTCCGCCTCATTTTATACATAGAAACTATTAGACTGTGCTGTTTCCAGGTGTAATGCTGTCCTCCTACGCTTGGGGTCTAAGTGCAGATACGCTGGGCCGGCGACAGACTTTGCAATGGGCCATGACTGTCGGTGTCGTTCTAAGCCTGGTAGGAACCATCGCTCCGAACTTTGCAACGCTGGCTGTGCTCAAGTTCCTCTCAGCCGGGTTGTAAGTTCAACACCCTACCACGAAACCGTTACCACGATAACTGAATGGAGCGTAATTTACCGTACAAGTCTATGGTGGTAAAGGGAAACCTTATACTTCGTACATTGCGGTACAGAAGTAGGTAATTAATAGGTATGTCTAGATACGTCTACAAGTAGGTAAATGAAAACTATAAAGAGAGAAATATCGAGAAAGATCTTCTTTGTATTGGAAGGTCCTATAAAGGGGCTTCATACACAAGCTTCCCAAAGCTACTTTATACGTTCCGTGAATGTTTTACTCTTATAAAAGCTCTGGCATCTTCTCAAATGCTACCAACTATAGAAGTACATTTCATTCCCTAGTGGATTTTCTTATAGGTTATTGTGTGACTCTCCAGTGGCGTAACTATAAAGTAGCAGGGCTGACCAAATGCAACGGGCCCCCGACCTGAGGGGGGGCCCGAACTATGAGGCCGCGAGCTCAGAAGTAACTTAACATGTTTAACAAAAATTTGTAACAATTTTAATGTTTATATATGAGTTCTTCAAATCAATTAAAGTTGAGCCATATATACTACAACTAAAGACTATATATAGGTATATGAGTATGTATATATATTTTTTATATTTACAGCGATGTGTCCAATGAATTTGCCACGGGCCTCAGATGGTATAGTCACTCCACTGGACTCTACGTAACATAGTAAATGATGATATCATCCTTGTTTCCAGCACAGCATCAGCCAACGCCACAGCATTCGTGCTGCTGGGTGAAACGACCCCGAAGCGGCAGCGGAACCAGCTCATATTCCTCATGGCGAGTGTCACTATGCTAACGCAGTTCCTCATCAGTCGTAAGTTCTGCTTACTGTTTGACTGTCTGCCCGTCTAAAAAAAGAGCCTGTTGATAATGCTTTTATGATTCGAGTAGCCATAAGCTCGAAGTCGAACCGAGGTATTCTTATTATATACCAATCAGCCCTCTTAGCTTAGTAAGCCTCATCTAAAAGGAAAGACAAGATCAAGAGTGTTTCTTTATCATATAAGTTACGGTAGCATACCACTCGCTAAATGTGAAGGAAAACATCGTTAGAAAACCTGAGTGTCTGAGGTCACATGCCTCAGTCAAGTCAAGCCCTAATCTCTCTCTGAGAGAAGGCCTGTGCCCTGCAGTGGGACCACAGAGGTGGGACGTATATAGGCTATTTAGAACGTATATCATAGGTGTATTTGCACAATTGTGATGTCCTTGCCTGGTTACTAGATCACAATGTATCCTACGTTAGGACTAGGACAAGTCATTGTGTTGTGTGGAAGTTATTATTTTTATACTGCTTGCCAACAATTAACTACGAGTGTTAGGCTATAATATCAAAAACCTTGGTAGTAATTTATAAGATTGAAGATCAATTGAATCTGTCTATGTCATAGGTATGTTATAGGGGCGGTTCAAATATTACTTACGCAGATTTAACATGTGCCTTTACAAAATAAGTAGAAACCCCTTAATTTGACCGATATTT
Organism: Yponomeuta malinellus; assembly: GCA_947308005.1. Taxonomy (NCBI): domain Eukaryota; kingdom Metazoa; phylum Arthropoda; class Insecta; order Lepidoptera; family Yponomeutidae; genus Yponomeuta; species Yponomeuta malinellus. The sequence continues at coordinate 18,973,498 of OX371003.1, forward strand.
TAAACAGTACATTGACGCTACCAAGACATGACGTGTAGCATTAAAATGTGAAAAAATGCTATTATGGATTTCCGCAAAGTAACGCCTGATTCCATACAATACGTGACGTGCGAGCAAGCGTGCGAGCGAACTTGAAGAGGCAATCCAATAAAAACATCTGTCAAAGACATTGGCTTGACACTGGTTTTTTGCATTAACAGAATTTTAGACCTAGATGATGGAAGCAATTGTCTACTTAGGGGGACTAATTAGAAGCAAAACGGCAGCAACTATTCGTCACAATTTCAACGATAAATACCCTAGTGACGCTAGCTTAATTTCCTCTTTGCCAACAGTGTTCGCGCTACCGGTATACCAGCTAACCTTCCGCATCAACATACCCTGGCTAGCCATCGAGTACCGACCCTGGCGCCTTCTGCTACTCATCATCAGCATGCCTGGTGTTATTGGCATCGTCATCATCTCTTTCCTGAAGGAGAGCCCTAAGTTCTTATTGAGTAAAGGAAGGGAGAGAGAAGCGATGGACGCCTTGAGGTTTATGCACGTAATGAACTTTGGCAATCACAAAGAGTATCTTGTACGTATGATGATTTGATAACACAATTTTGTCACTAACTTTTTGTCTTGCTGAACAATCATCATACAACGGAAACAACCTTCTTATGTTTAAATTACTTCGAAGCCTCCGTATGTTTCAATTTCCTCGCTTCGAAGGCCTAGACATTGGGGAAAACGGAGACGATGTCAATAACAATAGACACTGTCTATACAGTCGGGTTCAAGTTTTATAAAACCCACCATACTAATAGAACCTCAGAATAGAACCAAAAAGTTCTCAGACCATACCCTCAAATTCATGGAAGAGCGGGGACAACTGGGGCTAGAATCTTCGCGTGACGCATCCGCATATCGGCAGCTTAATAGACAGACCTCTGGATCGTTGAAAAGTGACTAGCGACGCTTCAATACCGACCATTGAAGAGGCTATGAAAAAGAAGAAGAGCTCTAAAGTCTTTTCCAGAGACCTGTCTATTGGCCAGAGCTGACTCTCTAAGTTGAAGACCGAAGATGGTCAGGTCTAGCCCAAGACCCTCGAGCTAGACTAACCTGGCACTACACCGAGGATAATGTACGAGATTATGCGGCGCAGCCCCTTTAGACTCTTGCAAACCCCTGTTTCAGGAACTAAATATTCTTTCATTGCCTTGTCTCTACACCTCACCTACCCCCCCATGCAAAACAGATTTTTGCCAAAGAAGCTGCTATCGAATGCTGATAAAATCTATAACAGACTATCAAAGTTACTGAAAGAGCTACCTTTAGCCTGAAGAATGCTTTTATTCAAGTACATTACAACAAATTCATTTAAAAACGACAAGGAATGCATTGTAAATAAAATTATGTTTTGAATAATAATATATTTTGACATTGTAAATAATATTCTAATTTTATTTTATTTTATTTGTGCACGCCTAAAAAGGTCAATTCTGAAGAAACTTATATTTATCTTACCAGCTTTTAGCTATTTAGGTACCTACTACTTTTCGTGCATATAAACAATTTCAATTTCTCGTCGAATCCAACTCGGATGGGCAGTGTTCGGGAAATTAAAACACATTTTCGCGAGCAAAAAACCTGTGTCTCAAGACAAAGGTGTATAACCAACCAAAGGCCGGGAAGCTTGGAAAACCAGGAGGGAGGCCTATGACCTACAGTGGGCGTCAAATAACTGACGATGATGATGATAATTAAAATACAACAGCATTGGCGTAGCTCGGGCTGCTCATTTTTTATTTAAGACAATTTTTACACATATACTTATGAAAAAGTGAACTTGGCCGGATCCCTCCCTCCCATATCCTCTTCATCATCAGCCTTTTGACGCCCACTGCAGGACATAGGCCTCCCTTATGGTTTTTTGCCAAAATCGCCACGCTCGGCAGGCGGGTTGGCGTTCGCAGAATACGGTTGGAATCTCAGGAAGACGCTGCTGCCCGTCTCCTGGTACATAATTGATTTCCTTAGTCGCCTTCTAGGACATCCACGGAAGGAAATGGAGTGAGGCTATTCTTAATCCGGCGCCACACGGATATCCTCCTACGTAGGTACTATGAACAGATCCTAAAAACACTACATTAAAAGTGAACTTGCCCATTTCCATGTCGAAAGAATCGATCGCACCAAAATAGGTAACTTCCAATATTTAAAATTCCAAATTCGCGTGATTTGATAAGATCTTTATTCAAAGAATTCTAAAATTCGTTTCGTTACGCCTCATTGTAGAGTTCGAATGGCGTTTAAAAGATAATTGGGTATATAATTTCAGGAAACAGCAGTGTACCTAGAAGAAATCCCAACAACTTTATGTCCGAGCGACAAATTTCTACGTCGAGTGTGGAAGCAGACGGCACCGCTGTTTAAGGCACCTTTGTTGATGAATAACGCTAAACTCTACCTCACGTTGATGTGTGCTTATATGACGTGAGTCTTACCAGCCAATCCATGAATCTTCGATACTTAGGTGCAGCCGAAATCAGATCACCGTTTGCCTTTTAGATCAACGTTTGCAAAGTCATCCCTATATAGTTCGGTTTAGGTATAGTTTGTGTCGGGCTTAAATACATACGACATTGCAAATGCCATATCAAAAGTCCCAATCGATCGCGCTTGTGCATTGTTTCTCGTCCGAGGTCAAAGGTCACAAATTTTCGGTTTTAATTCGTCCCGTAGGTACCCCAAAAGAAAAACCGGAACCATAGGATCACTTTGTTGTCCGTCCATCCGTCAAGACCCTTTATCTAGGAAAAGTCCAGTTGAGGTATCGAGTTGAAATTAAAACCATATACCCAAGTCTATGCCCCAAAAAACGTATATTTCGACACTCTCAAGGGAATCATAATTTATAGGGTAATTTCCGTTGCCCTAGAACTATGAAATTATGCAAGTAATATTGTAGTAGGTAGGTATGCTACAAGCACAGAGAAAAATCTGAAAAGTATACATAGATTATTAAGTCATATAAAAATTATTAGTCTTTGACTTCTTGACTTCTTTGTTCGGGAAAAGCTCGAAAAACTGGGAGACTCGATTACTGAACAATTTATAATATGTAAGTAGGTACCAACAAATTTTTACGGAACCCTCAGTCGGCGAGTCCAACTCGCACTTGTTCGGCTTTTGTGTACATCACTGAAATGGTGAGAGGTACCTAAAAAATAGATAAAAGAAAGTTTGTAGATCGTAAAACTTCAAAAAAGGTATCGCGACAATTCAGCTTGCTGGGAATTAATGCAAACTGGAATGCATTAATTCCCAACAAGCTGGTACCTACACCAGAAAAGATTCATGTGCATCGACTTTATACTTTTACCATAGGGTTTGAGACTTTTCAACCAAGGTTCTCATGAAATTCATCATTAATCGAATGGTACAAACACATTGACTTTTTTCTCATCTAGATCGACGGGGTACACGATGTGGGTGCCGACTATGACCAATGCTTTTTTTACGGGCCAAGACAGATCCGGCCTCACCTTCTGCGAAGTGGCTAGCACAGCTGTAAAGCCATCGAATGTTGTGAGTGATCAACCGTTTAAATAACTAACATTAAGTCCGGATTCACTCACATTCTCTTTCTCTTCTGGTTATGCGCAAGTCGGACTCGCGCATCGAGGGTTTCGCACATAACATAATAAGGGGACATCGTCAGAGCATTGATATCTGTGGTCAGACTGGTCAGCGTAAACAGTAAGTAACGGATCCCGTTGGCACTAACCCTATAAATACCTAGCCAAAACTGAAAATGAAGGCATGTAAAAACAAATACAGGTAACTGAAATAAGGTCGCTTACACCTCTAAAGCGTAGATTTTTCTTTTCAGTATCCCCATATCGTCTGTGTTTCAGACCTCAGTTGACTGCGACAACGTCGTCCCGGCCAGCACGTTGTACGCTGTGATGCTCTTCTCCGGATGTTGTGGCCTCGCCAACCTCCTGCTCTCCTGCATCGTGGCACCTTTAGGCCGCCGGCGCACCACCCTGCTGGTCTTCATAATCTCCGCCATCTGTGGCTCAGCTTTGCTCTTCGTCAGGCTGCCATTGCTGAGCATCGCGCTCTTTTATGTGTTTATCTACGTGGCTATCGTATTGGGGAATATTAACTCGTACCTCGTTGAGCTGAACCCTACTTATTTGAGGTGAGAACTTTGAACTTATTTGGTGAGGCGTTTGGAATCCGAGGTGGCTGGGTGTCATACATTTTTTTTTTTTATTACTGTATGGTACCCTGCTGCCTTCGACTCTATATGCCTCACGTCGTGTTCTCTTCACCACTATTTTGTTTTCATTTTTGTTTTTTTTTTTGACGTTTGTGTATTTTGTTTGTGTACCTTCGTGTTTACTTTGTGTTTCTGTGACAATTTAAATAAAATGTCTTCTTTCTTTCTTTCTTACTTTTACCTACTAAAGATTTTTTTTAATGCGTCAGCCCTGTGGTAGTGAGGTCACACTCTTTATATTTGTTTGTTTGTTTGTTACACTTTATTGCACAAAATACAAAATTTAGCACTTAAAAAAACATGAATGTCTTAGATTATGAGCAGTTATAACAGTTCCATATTATTAATCTTCGAACTAAAACTTTTGCATCTTCTAAGGACTACAAATTAAAGAAACCCTAGTAGAGTAAGATAAGATAAGATAAGAATATTGTTTATTGTACCAGGAAGAACACAAACAAAATATTTACAAAAATACAGTACAATTGGCGGCCTTATTGTAGGTACACCAACTCTAAGATCTCTGAAGCTACAAATTCAACAAACAGTTATTGTAACGTCATCATCATCGTCATTGTCACCGTCACCATTATCGTTATAAGTCTTCGAGATCCAAATTCTATTAGACGTAGAATCTGTGGATCAAATTCATCCGTCGAGCAATCCGATGCCTTTTCCGCAGGGGCATGGCAGCGTGCCTGTCGATGGTGGTGGCCCGAGGGGCTGGCTTCGTCAGCGTCCACCTCATCGCCAGGCTGTTGAGCGATCACTGCACTTACATGATCACTGGATACGTCGCACTCGTCATTGGTGGGTGCTCGCCCTTACCTATTCGAATGATTTTGTGACATAGAAGTGCCTACCTCATTCAGTCTTGGGAAGTATATTTTTTTGTTGTTGGTTGGAGGTTGATTGATTGGGATCAGTGCATCGCACATCCTTTACAAAAAAAATGTAAAAAAGTTATCACAGTGATGTTGTTACTTTTACCTCCAAACCCATTATTCTGTTATTTAGGTACCATACGGCCGACTTCGCAACGAAAATGTAAATATAAATGCTGTCGACTGTACCTACCCACTTACAATACTTATTGTTATTGAGGGCTTCGCTGCAAAGATTTTGGGCCTATATCACGCATACCAGCCTAACAAGTACCTACCTAAATAGGTACATACCTAAATCCGCTCATTGTTATTTGTTTCAGTTGGTGGTTTTGTAGCCTTCCATCTTCCTCACGATAAGGAGCCGAATATAGACGGTAGAAAAAAAAGAAGTGCGTCTCGACACAGTGAGGCCATTGAATTGAGCGGCACGGAAGCCAAACAAATGGCTTGAAAAACCAATATGTAATCTTAGTATAGAATTCGTATTAATTTTGTGAGTCCCATTTTGTATTTGTTGTAATAATTAAAACCTATAATATTTTATTAAAAAGGTTCGTAACGAAAACTCCTCTGGTAAGACTACATGAACTCTGCTGTACTCCATTCCACGAAACTAGCTCCCAAAGAAAATCTTCCATGTGCGCCCCATTGGTTAATGCGCGTGACATTCAATATGAAGCGGACAGTGTTCGCTTATTGTCTCGCTTATCTCTAGCCGCGCGAATTGACCAATTAGATGCGAGTCTTTTGTTCCCTAAGATTTCGACTTGAGGAACTGAGTATAATTACTTTGCATAAAATGAAATGTAAAATAGGTGTTGCCATAAATAGAACAATATTTTTTATATTTTCGTCAGAAGTCGAGAACAAAACAACAATAAAATTATAATTTTACTAGCAGACTCGGCAAACGTCGTTTTGCCTACAAACTATCCTCAGACCTACCAAATATACAAAAAAAATCATAAAAATCGGTTAAGCCGTTTCGGAGGAGTTCGATAACAAACACTGTGACACGAGCTTTTTATATATTTGCTTTTGAGTTGGTATAATACCCGACAAGTAACTTGTTTCCTCAGTTTCCATTATTAAAAAATGGTTTTTAATTGTATGCTTTGTTTTTATCTTGCAGCCGTTTAACTCTATTGTTTGTGTTTCTAAAATAGATAACAGCAGTCAATAAAAGAAAGTTATTGTTTTTTTTCTCAGAAAACTTGTCCGTCATAGTTAATATACCTTTTTTAATAGTAAAAAAAGGAAATAACATCCAAATTATTGAAACCAGAAAAAAATTGATTGTGGAATCATTTATTTAGTGCACAGAAAAAAACCATCACAAATTTTTTGTCAATATTGACAAAAATCTTCGTCATAAAAAGTAGCACAACAACCACAGAACATAAAACTGAAGTACAAAATGTTGGTCTAGTCGTTAATGCGCTTAGCTACCAAAACAGAGGTCGTGGGTTCGATTCCCACTGGGTGCCGCCGTACATTTCTACAAGTGGCCTAAGTCTAGGTGTATTTTCATGTTTGTAACATAATTGCTTAGTTACCATTGCACAGGGTAACCTACTTTGGGACCAGGTCAAGTGATTGTATTGTGTGGAAGTTATTATTACTATTATCATTAAAATTAATCAAGATACCACGCCGGGACACAGCCGACCCAAAAGATCACATGAAGTTTCCCCCCTTCCCCGCCAGAGAAATAAGTTTTTTTTAATTATATTGATGGTAATTATTTAGATATTATATTCCAGACTAAAAATATCAGTCTTTATAGTAACATTAAATTTTGATATACTTAGGGCATATCAGTGGTGAGTACATCAACTGCGCTTGCGCACTCTCCTAATATTCCTGCATTGCAAATAAAAAGTGTTTCACAAGACCTACCATAAAATATAATCTCCGCGGACGGACAGACAGACAGACAGATGGACATGGCAAAACTATAAGGGTTCCTTGTTAGACTACGAAACCCTAAAAAGTGACACAATTACCTTAGTGCTGGTAGCGTCAAGTCACAACTACTCGTGTGGGGGGACTGATGACCAATGAGACTTTGTTGCTCCCGAAGACTTCTTGATTCGCACCAAAACCATAACGACACAACTTCCCTCTTGCGGAAACTATACGAACTGGACGAGTTCGGGTGTCTTAGGAGATTTTTTATATTCAGCTCAATTTGTCCAAAATATGCATAAGTGACGTTATTGCACCGTGCGTAGGTGCTGATAGCACTGAGAAATCACAATCCGGGGTAAAATATTATCATTTTTGCGATTTGTTCCCTAAACCTGCCACACTAATTTGACAGTATCCACCGCGAAGGTCAAAACGTCGGGAGGCAATAACGCACGTCCCAATAACGCACACCCCGATAACGCACACCCCGATAATGTACAGCCAATAATCCGTGCACATGTACACGGATTATTGGCTGTACACTATCGGGGTGTGCATTATCGGGCTGTACAAAATCGGTACGGGGCAATAATCCGCGTCCAACCATAGACAAGAAAATCACTTGATAGAGTGGTGCCTCGTTTACAGAAGCTATTTTGATTTACTTATTTTGATTTACTTATTTAATAATTGTCAGACATGTTTCTGTTTACGCATCAGATTAACTAGGTATTTTAAAGTTAGTATTTTTATACGTAAGCTGAGAGATAAGTAAGCGTAAGACAAACAATATCAACCGGATTATGGTTGGAGACAAGTTCTCAGACTAACCTTCGTGTGACTGCTAAGGCTCGTGGTGGTCCATCTTGAACAAGAGCGTTTCGTAAAGGATTATCCATATTACAATCTGTGATTACAATGCGGTGCCGGTGATGTGCTGGCACAACGGTACAGACTCAAAAAAACTTTAAATACATTTACATGCATAAAAGCTATCGTAAAAATGCCCCATGTAATTAATCTTAATTTTCTTTTTTGCGTACTTCTTTGCACCTAAATTAGGTATGCAATTTCTCGCCTACACACACTTACATACAATGGAAATGTGGGAATTCGTTTTCGAAAATTAAATATTTAGCTTTGAAGCTCATATTTTGTTTCGAGTTGGGCGCCCCATCTCCCAAATACAGGGTTAGAAACGTGAAAAAATGTAAAATAATAATAAACTTAAAAGGAAAACTATCACGGCTAGTAGGCTTTACAAGTTAAAAGGCGATGAGGATAAAGTTGTTCTGACCGTACACTACTTTTATGTCTGGTTAAAATATCTTATAAACTTACAAAATTTCAGATGAAATCTAAGCTAGTCTTTAATCGGCTTCATGCCTGACCAGTAAGCTCTCACCTCCATGGATCAGTACCTAAATGGTTGAAAGAAAAACTCTGTGAAATTATAAGTAAGGATAGTCCGTTGGCACCTATTCTAGGGTAGTTAAATAACACTTTTCTTTATTGAATAGTCTAGTTTCTTTCTTAGAGTATAAAATAATATTACCATAGTTTCTTTACAAATGTAGTAATAATAGTAGGTAACTAATGTTTTGGCATTGCAAGTTGTTGATTGCACTCATGATGGGTTCTTGTACTCATGCCGAGTTATGTTTTAGATGTAATAGGTATGATTTGAGAAAAGATTGGCGTTCTTTTTCTGCCTTATTCTCCACAACTCAACCATAGGGCAGTGGCTCACATTGTAGCTGGACATTTAACAAAGAGAATCTAAATTATTATTTTCAGATAAGTTTCTGATTTCCGTCAACATCAGAAGAGTAGCTTGTGAGCAAATTAATACAATAGCTAGTCAAGCGAATTATTGTTATCTGACTCGTATGTAAGGATATGGACGAGTGTATTAGCAGAGTTAATGAATAAGAAAGTATGACAGGCATCAACCAGAGCGCTCGTGATAGGTGAAGATAATTGTGGCACGAGAAAATATCCTTATATTGTTCACATTTGAAACTTCACACACAACTCAGCAGCTGCTACATGTAGGTTAATGAACCTAGCTCATCTCTCCATTGATAGATTTGGCACGGGAACTGGCTACAGGAAGGATGTCGGCGCCAGGACGAAGGCGTAGGCAACGAAACTTGGTTTCGGGCATTTTAATTTAGGCATTGCGATCAGTGTGGCACCGGATTAAGAATAGCGTCACTCCATTTCCTTCCGTGGATGTCGTAGAAGGCGACTAAGGAAATAAATTACTAGGAGACGGGCAGCAGCGTCTTCCTGAGATTCCAGCCATATACTGCGATCGCCAACTGCAGGTTGCTTCGTGGTTTTGAAAACCACGAAGGGGGCCTATGTCCTGCAGTGGGCGTCAAATGGCTAATGATAATGATGATGATGATGATTGCAATCAGTTGTAATGGCTGACACGCCGGCACCCACAAGTAATCTGTTTCTCATACTGAAAAACGCGTCTTTCGTTTCGAGTCCCAGCTGAGCTAAAGCCTTCAATCACCTTGAAGAAGAATAGGTACCCATTAATAGGGATTTATTACTTTGTACGTCACCCTTTTCGAAGTTCAGAAATTACATTCGGTTTTTTTAATTGAATGAATGAATGACAAAAACAAGCTAGATATTTCATGTCAAGTAAAATGCGCTAAGCATATGTGAACGGGGCACCGACATGGACGCCAATTATTGGTCGTACAAAATCGTGCGTGCATTATCGGTCCGTACCGATATTGCGCGACCCGATAACGTACGGGCAATAATGCACACCCCAATAATTGGTGTCCCTTGGGCACGCATTATCGGGGTGTGCATTATTGGCTGTACGTTATCGGGTCGTACAATATAGTGACCCAAAACGTCAAAGTGACATTTCTCCATTGTCCATCGTTCACTCCTTTAAGAGACCGCAAATCGCCGAAGTTGTTAAAATGAGCGAAAATACCGGCGACAACTCGAAGCCGCGTGTCGCAGTCCTAGGTGGTAAGTCCAACCCACCTATTTTTGCCACCCTCAAGCTCATAAGCAGCAGAATGCAGAGCCGAAACCTTTTGCCACTTGAAATCCGTAACGGTCTACATTAGTCATCACTGAACGACACTTTCTCTCCAGGCTGCGGCTTCATAGGCAGGAATCTGGTGCATTACTTAGTGTCTCAAGACCTGGTCAGTGGGGTCCGCGTCGTGGACAAGACGCCCCCGCAGCTGGCGTTCCTGAATCCCGCACACGCCAAGGTGTTTGAAGACCCCCGCGTGGAATACAAGAGCGCTAATCTCATTAATCCAGGTCAGTAATTGAAGGCATATTTTGGCTTAATTATTAAATAAGTACACTATGTTGTGAAGTTGATGTAGAGATTAGAGGGGCTGGTACTTGAGTATAATTGGATTTGTCTTGCCGGCTGTTTACTTGGATCAAAAGCCATAGAAGACACTTAACTTCCACGGTAGTTATAGTGAAGTTTGAAGTTTGTTAGAAGGTTATAGTGAGATATTATGGTATTATTTATAAAAACATGATTCCTTAAAACACTCCTTAAATGCTGTCTAAAAATTTTAAACTGCTGCTGAGGAGCATTTAGAGGAATTGTGTTAATATAAATAACACTGTTAGGTCGACTTGCACCAACTCTTAAGTGTCACTTAAGCCACCATTTAAATCGACTTTTGTATGAAGAATTTAGTTAAAATCTGTTTAAGCCACATTTAATAAAGTGGTGCAAGTCAGCCTTAGTGTATTAGCAGACAAAGACAATTTGTTTCTCAATCTCAGTTAGTTTAAGTGATTAATTGGAATTGAAAATATTTATTTGAACTTACAAACAACATAGGCTTAAAACAATTAAAAACAACCTCAGCTCACCTTAAGCTTAAAAACAACCTCAGCTCACATTTTACTGAACGGCATGAGATAAAGACATCTTGTTTGTAATATTGCTATTAACAGGACTCTATTTATGTCTTAATAATGGTATTGACAAACTTTCTGTAAATCTTAAACAGCTCCGAGGCTCATAACTCTGTGATGCTCATCACTGACAGTGTGCATCATTAAAAGTAATTGTAACAAACTGCAGTCATAAGTTGTTGTCTGAATTATAAATTGATATGCTATCAAGCCTCAGTAGCTATTATGAAGAGTCAATAACTTAGCTACATACCTAGATAGATAGTTTTTCACACCTCCTGCTCGACAATGCCTTATTACGTACCGTCAAATATCATCGTAAAGCATGGCCTTGTCTCTCGAGGGCAATAATAATGAAGAATTTCCCTAGGGAATAAAGTGATTTGAATTTAGAATGTCAAAATTCGCATGAAAACTATGGAGAAGCCCCGCATTGCAATTCGAAATTCGAATTGTTGTTCGAAACTCACCTCTTTTTTTTCTTTTTTTTCTGAAATACTGTGTCCTGTGACCGCGCGAAACACCAACAAAAAAAAGAAAAAAAGGCGCGAATTGCAAATACGAATTTAAAAGTTATATTCAATTTAAGTTGCTAAGCCGTAAAAGAGTGTGGACTTTATATTTAATTTCAGGTTTTAATACATATTTTCAACTTATGCAGCCCTGTCTTTTTATTGTCTCCCAGATGGTGTGAAAAGTAGAGTATTCACCTCTGGAATAAAACATGTCTTAGTCTCGGGCGGTATGAACCCCTCGCTTCACTCAGGACTCTACATAACTCCCTCGCTTCGCTCAGGAGTTAAAATTTAACTCCCTCGCTGCGCTCGCGAGTTAACTCGGAGTCCTTCGCTCCGCTCAGGGTTCAATATGCCGCCCATGACATAATACATGGTTTTATTCCCTTAGTACATAATCTACTATTATTCTATTGACACATGATTTTTTTTCTCACATCACAATCCTCCAAGCGGTACCAAAAAGTGCCCTAAAATCTAAAGAAAAGTAAACACTTATCTAAAAATTCCAACAGAATGTGAGGAACTATACACAACATGACCAAAACTTACAAGAAATGAATCATGAACTGAACAGTGTTCTGACTTTCTTTGGACAACACAAGTAGTTGATTTGTGAGACTCTTTGGCGTGGATTGTTTCGACCATGCAATTGGTTGATAAGTTGGTGACTGCAACTCGCACTGCATAGTTTCTCCCTTTGCACAGCTTAGTTTACATTTAAGGGGTCTAATCGCGAATATTGATTGAGTATATACTCAATAAAATGTGTAAGTATGTATTTCCGTGTTAAGATTAGCGTGACTCCATTTCCTTCCGTGGATGTCGTAGAAGGCGACTAAGGAAATCAATTACCAGGAGACGGGCAGCAGTGTCCTCCTGAGGTTCCAAGCGCATACTGCGATCGCCAACCCGCCTGCCAAGCGTGGCGATTATGGCAAAACCCCTCGTGGTTATGAGAACCACAAAGGAGGCCTGTGTCCTGCAATGGGCGTCAAATCGCTGATGATGATGATGTATGAGCATAGAGTCATTAAAAAAAAACAAAAACTGTCATGGTATGCAAATGCCACTGTACTAGGGTCAATAAGGACATAAGGCATGTGACTTTGGTAGTTGTAACTGTCCAATATGCATTTTATGATAGTGAGTTATCTGCTGTATCACAATGTCGTCATTGGACTGTAATCTTAGTGCAGTCGGGTGATACTTTTTGTTACACTTTTGTAATTTCTATGACTATGACATGGAATAAGACAGTTTAAATTGTTTGCTGTTGCTGGGACAAATTTTCCTCGTCACTATCACAATGTATTTATAAATAAATGTTGCATGGATTAGGTTTATGTGACTTCTACTGTGTGCTTAGCCTCAATCTGGAACAACGTAATACTGAAACATCCATCTTAGAGGTTAGTATCTTCCCTTGTACAGTTAATACTTACTATCATTTTAACTTTCTCTACTCAATATGTCATAAATAATTTAAAAGCGCCACAGTGTGTGTGTTTGTGTGTTTATGAGTGTGTATGTGTGTGTGTGTGTGTGTGTGTGTGTGTGTGTGTGTGTGTGTGTTCTAGGTTAACGGAAAGTACCCTATAAATTTTGAGAGTCTCCCTTGAGAGTGTCGAAATATACGTTTTTTGCGGCTTTCACTCGGGAGGTCGTGGGTTCGAATCCTGGCACGTACCAATGACTTTGTTTTCTAAGTTACGTGCATTTGTGAAGTTGTAGTAATACCACTCGCTAACCGTGAAGGAAAACATCGTAAGGAAACCCTAGTGTCTTAGGTATTTACAGCGCTTGCTACGTACAATGGCCCAACTATGAGGCTAAGTGCGAAAATCTCAGGTCTAACTAGAACTAGAGCCCACAACTTGTTACTCGTCATTCTTAACCATGTATGTAAACTTACAGCTCATGATTATTATCATACAATAAAAGCACAGTGGCTTTGAACAATCGTCCGAGCCCGTACGTTTCCCACTCTCATGCCATACATCACGTACAATGGCGCGAACCTTCGGTTTGTTGAGACAATGGTGACCGCTGTCTTCATAACATTAGTACTCACTCACCCGTTGAGTCATCAAAATTATCAGCCTAGAGCAGAGCACGACTAATCACGTTACATGCGAGTCACACGCTAAAACGAGACAGGGGAAATATAATTTGATAACACGACTGACGTTTTGTCGATTTTACTGCTGAATCGTGTGAAATTAATCTGTAAATAGACAGCTCGAGCTGTGTGAAAACGTTTTTATTGCCTAAGCAAACTGAATGAGATGACAGATTCTGAGATACTCGGAACTCAAGGATGTAAACGTTCTTGTCGAAACTCTAAGGCTCAGGCAGTAACTTATTTTTAAGTTCCGACAACAAAATAAGGTAGATGGCAAGGAAAAATGACGTAACTAGCTAGGTTATTAATTGGTCTTGTGTCTTGATTGTTTGCCACTTACTAACTGTCGTATTACACTGGATAATCCAACGTGTTATCCAATTGAAATAACGCTAAAACTGAAAACCATTCTCTTTGTATCCATAACTAAACCACTTTCACTAAGCAAATCTTATACTCTTATTTCGGAGCTGGTATATACCACAACGGATGGATACCATAGATTTAAGAGCTTAAAATTATTTTCTTTGCATTGTCATTGTTTTTCTATTTACTTATCTAATTTTTAGGGTTCCGTACCCGAAGACTTAACTGTGGGGCCAGAAGCAATGTATCTGTTTGTCTGTCTTGTCTGCCCGTCTGTCTGTGTGTCTGTCTGTCTGTCACCAGGCTGTATCTCATGAACCGTGATAGCTAGGCAGTTGAAATTTTCATAGATGATGTATTTCTGTTGCCGCTATAACAATAATTACTAAAAACAGAATAAAATAAAAATTTAAGGGGGGCTCCATACAACAAACGTGATTATTTGCCGTTTTTTGATAACGGCAACAGGTAGAAGCTTCAAATATTCACAGAATATTTAGTTCTATATTCGCTTCAAAACTTAATCATCATCATCATCATCAACCCATTATGTCCCCACCGAGGGGCACGGGTCTCTTCCCTGAGGAAGGTATAGGCCATACTCCACCACGGGGGCCAAGTCCGGATTGGTGGAGGCTTGTAGACTAGTGGCTCGTCTACTGTCAGAAGTTGTCAAGCCGCCCTAAGGCCTCTGACTTGGCTTAACGACTGCCATCTATCGACGGCAGCCGGCACCAACAGCTTAACGTGCCTTGCGAAGCACGGAACCGCTCGGAAAAATGCCACTAGCGTTAGGCATAGACGGCGACCCATCCATGCACTGAACGCGCCCTGTGTTGCTTAACCTTCGTGATCGTTTAAGATCACTCAGGCAGCCGGGGCTACGAGCGATCCAAAACTTAATAATTCAATTAAAATAAAATAAACATTTAAGTGGACTCCCATGCAACAAACGTGTTTTATTGCCGTTTTTTCTCGATTTTTGTGTCTTATGTTGTATAACCCTTCGTGCGCGAGTCCGACTCGCACTTGGCCGGTTTTTTTTAATATTTACGTTACTTCAATCTTTGTTGGGTACAATCAATTTCAATTGAAAATTTAGGGGTTTTCGCCAGAATCGCTACGCCCCCCACAAGATGGTCTGACGACCTGGTTACGATGGCGGGGAGTCGCTGGATGCGGGCGGCACAACACCGGGAAGCTTGGAAAACCATGAGGGAGACCTATGTCCTGCAGTGGGCGTCAAATGGCTGATGATGATGCATCTTTGTTGTAACATTCGAGGAAAACCTATAGGCGCTACTTTTTAAAAAAGAACAATGTAAGTGTACTCAGACTTAAGAAGTTTTTGAACTAAAACCTTCGTAGGCACCACATATTGTTACCCCTAATAACATAATTCTGGAATCACTTGGATTTTTGTCGGAAGAGACCGACCTTTTTTTTCTAAAATAAAGAAAAATCTTTCAACCCTGGCTCTAACCTGCAACCACCAACCTCTGCCCGCAGCGTCATGCGCCGCAGCGCTGGAGCCGGGTGACGGCGCCCCCTGGACCCTGGTGGTGAACTGCGCGGGAGAGACTCGCGTCGGCCAATCGGAGCCCGTCTACGTCGAGGGGATCTTCACGCTCAGCTCCAACGTCGCTAAGCAGTGTCTCAAGCTTGGAGTGCGGCTCGTCGAGATCTCCAGCGGTGCTATGTACAGCAGTGATAAGGTGAGTGGAGGCTGGCTGGACTGATCTCACAGCATTATTACACCCACAGCCAACAACGGCCCCAATACGACGCGGAAATTATAGGTCCTACTAGGGTGAGTTGGTCACCAACTTACTGATGTTGATGATGGTGATGTTGATGTCCTCCACAACGATTCCGTCGACGGCGACACCCCGACAAGGACCCATCTTAGACCCGGACGTGTGATGCAAAACCGAATTTGCTCTTAGACACACGGTCACAGCTGCCGCAATACAGTTGACCGCTAGAGTTATATGTGTAATTGTCGAGTTCCTGAAGACGCGCTTGTTCAAAGGCGATGGTGCCTGAGATAATAGCTTTCCACCATTTGCTATGGTGATGATGAATGGCGCTTTGAAGAAAATAAAATAAGATGTAGTTTCGGGTGTTAAAATCAGAGCATCCTGCTGAATCAAAGTAGTTTCACTTACCAAAATAAACATGTCTGCTCCTCACACCCGCCAGAACACGCAGAGGTGAGGCCGAGGGGGTACTTTCTCATACGTGTCTCTAAACTGTTAGCTTCGTTGAATTACTCATTTAATTTATTAATTAAATTTTTATGTCATGTGCTCTAGTGTACAATAAAGAATATTCTTATCTTATCTTACTCCGACACGGAATATTTTCTAGTTATTGTTAGTTATTGCCAATCCGCGATGGGCACGCCCTTACTCTCTGAGAGAAGGCTTGAATTGAAGGTCAGAAAAACAGTCAGATGAAAAATATAAATCAGCTTATTTATTTTTATGCAAGTATCAAGGCGACTAAAACCTCTCACCAGTCTAGAAACTTCGGGAAGTACCTAGAAAGACATCGAACGTACTAGAAAACTATAGAACATTCCAGAATATCTTCTGGAAGTACCCAGAATCAAATCGAAGATACTAGAAATAGGTTCTATAAGACTATCGAACATTCCCGAATGTCTTTCTATCCAGAGATCTAACAGATAGCTGTGTCTCTTTCTAGCACATAGATTATTCTGGAAGGTTCTCTTGTCCTTACATTCATAAGTACCTATCACGTAATCTATCTGCACCTAGCATCTAGATTATTCTACACAGTTCGACTACACTCTTGCCGTCCGTAACAAATATTAGGGGTTAAAGTATGAAATTGCCGTTTTATTGCAATAGGTTCTTTGAATTGACATAGAATCTTCATGGTTTGAGGTTTTCGAATGAAACTTTTTTCAAATGGTTTCTATGATGTTCTTTTTTAAAAAATGTGAAACATTTGAATATCGACTTTCAATTGTTTTTGTTATTCAATTTAGACAAGAAAGATGGATACTGCGAAAATTCGAGTGATTATGAGGCACCCCTTTTTCGTATTTTTTTATTTTATTGATTTGACGCAAGTGAGTCAATATTGTGGGTAAGGTAACGTTAAACCATGCCGCTAATTCCTGGGTAGTTTGACTAGGGTCGGCTTCCACTATCTCTCTTAATTCATCGTTATTCACCTGTGTGGGCGGTCTTCCTCGTGGCTCGTTCTTTAAGTCGAAATTTCCATCACGAAAGCGTTTAAACCAAAATCGCACGGTGCGTTCATTAGTAAACCCCTCTCCAAACGCAGCATTGATATTGCGGGCTGTTTCTGCCGCGTTAGTTCCGCGTCGGAACTCGTATTGAAAAATCACTCGAATTTTCGCAGTATCCATCTTTCTTGTCTAAATTGAATAACAAAAACAATTGAAAGTCGATATTCAAATGTTTCACATTTTTTAAAAAAAGAACATCATAGAAACCATTTGAAAAAAGTTTCATTCGAAAACCTCAAACCATGAAGATTCTATGTCAATTCAAAGAACCTATTGCAATAAAACGGCAATTTCATACTTTAACAGCTATTATAATTTAAAAAGAAATACTTCCGATGAAGTTGTATTCGTCACTCACGTGTCACGCGCTTTCCTGATAGCGTTGCTAACGGTACTGACAGGCGTCAGTTGACGTCATATGCCGCTGCATTCCAAAAGGTCGTATCCTAACAGCATTTAAATGGATAAAATACTAAGAGTATGTTGTGCTAACTTTTATCCTTTCTCTCTCTTTCTCTTAATCACTGTAGCCCCACAAAGAGGACGGGCCCGTGGAGCCATGGACCGTGGAGGGTCGCATGAAGAGCAAGGTGGAGAAGGCGCTGAAGAGCCTGGAGCCAGAGCTGGACTACACTATTATCAGGCCGGCCATCGTCTACGGCGTGGGGGATAGGCGCAGTCTCAGTGAGTTGAATATCAGAGTGCGATTTTAAGCTATATGTGTACCGGGGTTGGGGTAAAGAATGGATAATCTGAGAACAGCTTCTGACTTTTAAATTTCAATTGAACGCGTCATGTTTCAGAATAGTATGAAAATTAATCGATCGCCAGCCCGCCTGCCAAGCGTGGCGATTATGGCAAAACCCCTCATGGTTATGAAAACCACGAAGGAGGCCTATGTTCTGTAGCGGGCGTCAAATGGCTGATGATGATGATGATGATGAAAATAAAAATTACCTATATATTGAAAATTATTAACTTTTGCTTCAGTCTAATCAACGATTCTGAAGGTTGCTAAAGTAAAGGTGGCATAAAAAATGTATTAACGACATCAAGAAACGGAAGTTACAGTATTCTCCTCTAACTACTTCAACTTATCATCCAAGGCGAGATTCCAGGAAGAAGGAGACCTGGGAGGTCTACGAGATGATATCTTTGGTTTCCAGGCTACACAACTTACGATAATGGTATGAAAAGAGTGCCGGTTCCTTGTTTCTATTCTATTGGCAGCCTCGGCAAGATAGCCGAGTTGGGTGCCAACCTCCGATTGGAGACGACACGTAAAGAAGAAAGTATGGATAATTTGGAATGTACCAAGTATTCAGAGCAAAGAGCAGAAATTATAGACGAATTAAAGTTAAATGTAATGGATATTGGTACATTCCAGTACGTGTTGCACGACAGTACAGCTTTATAAATATATAACTAGGGGGTGAACCCCCTGCGCGCTTCGCGCGCCAACCCCCAGCCGCTCCGAGCTTCGCTCTCCGCGGCGCTCGGCCTAGGGCCTCGCTAGACACTTAGGGGTTGGGATTTGATAAGTGGGAACATGTATGGTCTCGGCCTTCGGCCTCGGCCTGAACGGAGCTCGGCCTTCGGCCTCGCCGCGGCGGGGTTCCTGGTGCCCGCTTCGCGGAGCTCGGCCTTCGGCCTCGCAAGTTTGTCCCATCTGGCTTTTGCGTTGTTGCTTGTTCGCCGGAAAATGTGTGGTCTCGGCCTTCGGCCTCGGCCTGAATGGAGCTCGGCCTTCGGCCTCGCCGCGACGGGGTTCCTCGTCCCCGCTTCGGCCTCGAAAAATTGATTTTTTGAAAAAATTTTAATCTTTGTTTAAAATTTTGTACTAAAAGTCGATTTTCAGTACAAATTCTCCATACAAAATTTTTTCATTTTCAATCGTCGATATCTCGGCCGCCATTTTGAAAATCCGAAATGTCCGATTTTTCTCATATACCTGGGTCCTTTGACAACCCGATGCCGTTTAGGGCACGTCTCCCGCATGTGCCCAGTTGGCTGCCGACTTTTTTGCGCAGAGGTCGATTTTTTGGGCGGCCATATTCTCGCCCCTATTTTGAATTTCGAACGTTCAAAATTTTTTTTCACAATTAGATCACGAACTAAACGTCCGTTCAAAATTTCATCCAAATCGGCCGGTAAACAAAAGAGTTGGCCCATTTGTATAGGAGAACGCGTTCGAAATTCAAAAATCGGCTTCATAGGATGGCTGTAATTCATACATTTCCTACAACTTTTTCATACATCATTTTCCTCTAGCTATTGTCATTTCGGAGAAAACGTATGGATGAGTCAGTCAGTGAGTATACCGGATTGTAGCTTTATATATATATAATAACTAGGGGGTGAACCCCCTGCGCGCTTACGCGCGCCAACCCCCAGCCGCTCCGAGCTTCGCTCTCCGCGGCGCTCGGCCTAGGGCCTCGCTAGACACTTGACGTTGGGATTGTTTGAGTGGGAACATGTATGGTCTCGGCCTTCGGCCTCGGCCTGGACGGAGCTCGGCCTTCGGCCTCGCCGCGGCGGGGTTCTTCGTGCCCGCTTCGCGGAGCTCGGCCTCCGGCCTCGCAAGTTTGTCCCATCTGGCTTTTGCGTTGTTGCTTGTTCGCCGAAAATGTATAGTCTCGGCCTTCGGCCTCGGCCTGAACGGAGCTCGGCCTTCGGCCTCGCCGCGGCGGGGTTCCTGGGGCCCGCTTCGCGGAGCTCGGCCTTCGGCCTCGCAAGTTTGTCCCATCTGGCTTTTGCGTTGTTGCTTGTTCGCCGGAAAATGTGTGGTCTCGGCCTTCGGCCTCGGCCTGAACGGAGCTCGGCCTTCGGCCTCGCCGCGGCGAGGTTCCACATCCCGGCTTTGGCCTCGAAAAATGTTTTTTTTGAAAAATTGTTCATTTTTGTTTAAAATTTTGTACTAAAAGTCGATTTTCAGTACAAATTCTCCATACAAAATTTTCTCATTTTCAATCGTCGATATCTCGGCCGCCATCTTGAAAATTCAAAATGTCCGATTTTTCTCATATACCTGGGTCCTTTGACAACCCGATGCCGTTTAGGGCACGTCTCCAGCATGTGCCCAGTTGGCTGCCGACTTTTTTGCGCAGAGGTCGATTTTTCGGGCGGCCATATTCTCGCCCCTATTTTGAATTTCGAACGTTCAAAATTTTTTTTCACAATTAGATCGCGAAACAAACGCCCGTTTCAAATTTCATCCAAATCGGCCGGCAAACAAAAAAGTTAGCACATTTGTATGGAAGAACGCGTTCGAAATTCAAAAATCGGCTTCATAGGATGGCTGTAATTCATACATTTCCTACAACTTTGTCATACATCATTTTCCCCTAGCTATTGTCATTTCGGAGAAAACGTATGGATGAGTCAGTCAGTGAGTATACCGGATTGTAGCTTTATATATATATAACTAGGGGGTGAACCCCCTGCGCGCTTCGCGCGCCAACCCCCAGCCGCTCCGAGCTTCGCTCTCCGCGGCGCTCGGCCTAGGGCCTCGCTAGACACTTGACGTTGGGATTGTTTGAGTGGGAACATGTATGGTCTCGGCCTTCGGCCTCGGCCTGAACGGAGCTCGGCCTTCGGCCTCGCCGCAGCGAGGTTCCTCATCCCCGCTTCGGCCTCGAAAAATTGTTCTTTTGAAAAAATTTTCATCTTTGTTTAAAATTTTGTACTAAAAGTCGATTTTCAGTACAAATTCTCCATACAAATTTTTTTCATTTTCAATCGTCGATATCTCGGCCGCCATCTTGAAAATCCAAAATGTCCGATTTTTCTCATATACCCGGGTCCTTTGACAGCCCGATGCCGTTTAGGGCACGTCTCCAGCATATGCCCAGTTGGCTGCCGACTTTTTTGCGCAGAGGTCGATTTTTTGGGCAGCTATATTCTCGCCCCTATTTTGAATTTCGAACGTTCAATTTTTTTTTTTAAATTAGATCACGTAACAAACACCCGTTTTAAATTTCATCCAAATCGGCCCGTAAACAAAAAAGTTAGCACATTTGTATGGGAGAACGCGTTCGAAATTCAAAAATCGGCTTCATAGGATGGCTGTATATCATACATTCCCTACAACTTTCTCATACAAAATTTTCACGTAACTCTTACCGTTTCCGAGGAAACCTATAGATGATCAGTCAGTCAGTCAGTCAGTGAGTATACCGGATTGTAGCTATATATATTAGTAATAAAATGTTAGTAAAACGTTATAAGTTAGTAATTATATTCAGGGTAAAAGGTACTATTCCATGTAAGTTCGTGTAAGAATACATCATTATTCTGATTTGGTCTGATGGGGCTGACATGATCACATTAAAAAAAACCGGCCAAGTGCGAGTCGGACTCGCGCACGAAGGGTTCCGTACCATTATCTATACCTGTTGCCGTTAAAAACGGCAAAAAAAGTTATTTTTGTTGTATGGGAGCTCCCTTAAATATTTATTTTATTCTGTTGTTAGTAAATACTAACAACAGAATCAATGACCTTCAAAGGTCATTGAACAGAATAAAATAAATATTTTAAGGGATTGTTATAGCGGCAACATAAATACATCATCTGTGAAAATTTCAACTGCCTAGCTATCACGGTTCATGAAATACAGCCTGGTGACACACAGACAGACAGACGAACAGACAGACATACAGACAGACAGACCGACAGTTAAATCTTAGTAATAGGGTCCCGTTTGGCACCCTTCGGGTACGGAACCCTAAAAAAAAGAATAGTTAACCTGAATACTCAGGTTATCAGGTTATTCATTCTTTACGCCCTGTAAATAGGTATATATGCCATAAGTTTCTTATTTCGTAGTTAATTAACTACACGTGTAGTATTAGTATAACCATTCACCCTTCAGGTGTGAAAACTTGCTTCCTGGCATATGCGGTCCATAATTTTATTATTTAAGCAAAAAAAAACTGTTATGTATAATCATTAAAACATGTTAGAATTTGCGAGCGAGTCGGAATGCCGGACGTAGAAACACTCCTTTCGGTAATCGTGTGCACAGACCGAGCCGTGAAATGGGTTATATTATAACCCAAAAGGCTGCATTGCCTCTCCGTTTCAAAACAACTCAGTCTCGAAACAAACAACGGTACACCTTGTATGTTCCAGCACCCCGCCTCCTACTGGGCGGTATCTACAAGCACCTGAACGAAACGATGAAGTTGCTATGGACGGCCGACCTTAAAATGAACACGGTCAGTAAATTCTTACTTTGCCTACAGTAGCGATAGAAAAGGGGTAAGTATTCCTTTTTGTTCAAAAAATTGCGATGCTCATACATTCATCATCATCAACCCATTATGTCCCCACCGAGGGGCACGGGTCTCTTCCCTGAGGAAGGTATAGGCCATACTCCACCACGGGGGCCAAGTCCGGATTGGTGGAGGCTTGTAGACTAGGCAGGAGCGTGCTTGTATGGAGGTTTTTTTTTTTTAATTTCAACAAGGCGGTGTGCGGAATCGGTGCTCCGGTACAGACATATTAAGCACAGAAAATTTGGATTCAATATCTTAACTGCAAATTGTGCCCCAAAGCCCTTGAAATATACACAAATCTTCGAAAAAGAGGGTAGTGCAACAACTTGTCTCGTATCAATTCTAAAAGTAAAATATACATTTTCTGACTTAGTATTGATTAACGATGAATACAACCATAGAATAATTGCGTAAAAAACCTAAAATAACATTTTTTTACCCACGAAATATCGTTGAAAATTTAATAAATATCGCAAAATTTTGTAATTTTTGTTTCACCTACGCGCCGAGATAGACTTCGCGATGACCTGCTGTGAGCAATGAAAATGCATTAGTGACCTATTTCAGTTGAAGGCGAGAGCACGTGCGTTTCATTAGCTACCGTGTTTACTGTTCCGCGATCGAGTGAAACCAAAACAATGAGTTTACGTAGTGAGGCAAAAATATGTCCTTTGTTTGGAAGTGGAAAAGTCTTACCAGCTACTTTGTTGCCGACGTATGAAGACGTTATGAAATATTTCATTCACGTCACACAATCAAAGGGAAATAGAAAGAATTCGGCAAATGAGGCTTCGGAAATTGTTACCATAGCAATAGAAGACTTTTGGAAACAAGCGTCTATACCGATCGTAGAACATCGCACGATCCTGGCACGATTAAAGTCATATAATGAAAAATATCGTTCAATTCTGAAACCATATAAACAAAGGAAGCACAGTCAGAGCTATCTTAAGAAACTGGATGATTTTAAAAGAGACAGCAAGATATTGTTTGATGTGACTACGTGCAAATGCAGATTGTTCAGTGTTTGTGACTGCGCGTATGATCGGAAAGTACCTATTCAAGAAAGAAAGTTTCTGACAGACCAAAGAACTGATAGGATGTTAATGATCGGTGCTTTAGACAGAAAATCTTCTAAGAAAAGTGAAGACCTCATTTCCCGAAAATTAAAGCGAAAACTATTCCAGGAAAAGAACAACATCCAACCCCAGGTCTCACACCTACCGCCCACTTCTCGAAGTGTAATATCAATCCGTCCCAATGGCGTTGAATTTCAAAACAAGGAAGACAACTCCGCTGGCGATCAACCATCCACGTCTGTTGGTGTAGTACACTTGGATACAGCTACTGCTACAACAACCAAGCAAATCAATCGCCTTAATTTGCCAGTTGTAGCCAGAACTCTGGATCGGTATGGCATTTCCGATCGGGCAGGAGCTGCTATCGTGTCTGCTGCATTACAAGATATCGGCTTAGTGACTGAAGATGATTCCAAGAATGTTGTCGATCGTAGTAAGATCCGCCGAGCACGTACCCAAGCTAGGAACTCACAGATTTCCACTCAGCTCGACCTAGGACAATCTATTTGTGTCTCGTTTGACGGACGGAAGGATAAAACGTTAGTCATGGAGGGCAACCGCAGAAGATTTGTAGTAGAGGAACACATCACTCTGTTAAAAGAACCTGGGTCGCAATACATTGGCCACATTATTTGCAAGTCTAGCGATGCTAAAACTATTGCTAACAAACTGTTAGCTTATTTTGTAGCGAAATCGATCGATTTTACTACGATCACAGCCATCGGATGCGACGGTACTGCCGTTAATACTGGGATTCATTCAGGTATCATACGAATTTTAGAAAAAATATTTAAACGACCGCTGCAGTGGCTAGTGTGCCAGTTACATGCAAATGAGTTAAGCTTGCGTCACCTTTTTGAATCTATCGATGGGACGACAACAGGTCCAAAAAGCTTCAGCGGTCAGCTAGGAAAACAGCTGAAAAACTGCGAATGCCTCCCAGTAGTTGAGTTTGTACCAATAACATGTTACCTGCCTGGTATCACAAAAGCTCGTGGGGATATAAGCGCAGACCAGCTATATTTGTTGGAAATATGTCAGGCTATTAGTGCAGGAAATTGTGATGAAAACTTGGCTAAGAGGTCTCCAGGAAAAATCTGTCATTCGCGTTGGTTGACGACAGCCAACTCAATTCTCAGGCTGTACATTTCCACCAAGAATCCGACTGAAAAACAGATGACTGTGACTGAATTCGTCTTGAAGGTTTACGCACCAATGTGGTTCCATATAAAAACGAAACCTTTGTGTGTTTACGGGGCAAAACACCTACACGAGACAATTAAATTGACTCGGTATCTTCCAACGCACTTGAAGAAAATTGTCGACCCCGTGATACAAAGGAATGGTTATTTCGGTCACTGCGAAAATGTGCTAATCGCAATGTTGAACGACGAGAGAAGCCACATCCGAGAACTAGCTCTCAGGCGGATCGTGAAGATCAGGAAAAAAATGTCCGGGTTCGCTCCTATCAGAGTCTTCAAGGTGCCAAGCTTGAACTTCAACGCAGAGCAATACTATGACCTGATTGAATGGGACAAATTTTCTGAACCACCAGTCCTGAAACAAATTAGCACCGACTTATTGAAGGATGCTATCGCCAACCCAGATATAGTAGAACATCAGATTTTAACACTCTTTCGTCAAATGCCCTGTCACACTCAAGCAACTGAAAGGTGCATCAAACTTGTGACTGAAGCGTGCTCTGCTGTATGTGGGCCGGAAAGACGGGAAGGATGGATAAAAAATACGTTGAAATCCTGTAAAATCATGCCGATATTCAATACCAAGGCAGAGTACAGAACAAAGTAATTTTAAGAAATTTACCCCATTTTCAGTATTTTTCCTAACTTTTCCTTGAGTTAATTGTATAAGTTATTTGATTGTATGCCTTTATTGGTATTCATATATTAATACTAATAAATAAAATATATAAAAATACTTACAGTTATTTTTTATTGATTTTAATTTGAACCCCTGTTTTTGGACTTTCATGTTTTTTTCAGTGGCTTTGGGGCACAATTTACACTGAAAATATCAAGATCCTGTCATAGTATCTTTCGTTCGTATCCCTAAGGAGCACCGATTCCCAACCCAGCCCAAATCAAAAGCCCAAAAAAAAATTCACGCTCCAGCCTATTGTAGACTAGTGGCTCGTCTACTGTCAGAAGTTGTCAAGCCGCCCTAAGGCCTCTGACTTGGCTTAACGACTGCCATCTATCGATGGCAGCCGGCACCAACAGCTTAACGTGCCTTGCGAAGCACGGAACCGCTCGGAAAAATGCCACTAGCGTTAGGCATAGACGGCGACCCATCCATGCACTGAACGCGCCCTGTGTTGCTTAACCTTCGTGATCGTTTAAGCTCATACATTAAGTTTACCTAATAAATAATCGCGATCTGACTTGTTAAATATATAACTATGTTTTTAGTTGTATGTTGCTTGAAATGGTTTCCATGCATTTGACTATGTATTTACATAGTGGATGTAAATATTAGAGCTTTGGTTTCCTAATCTTCACCGGTATTGTGTTTTAAGACCTGATGAAAGAACGGTACCTACCATACACATGTTTAATACTTACTTTGTAGGATACATATTTTTGTATTTTGTATATTATACCAGCAATAGGTAATTAACTCTGACACCTGAGATAGATGTGAATCTGTAATACTGGTGTCAGGGCCCTTCGAGTACCTTATCTTTGTATTCATATTCATGTATTGCATTTATACTATCTAGTATTAAGCTCGCCTTTGTATAAGTTGTTTTAGTGCAATAAAGAATTTTTCATTCATTCATGTTATACATAGGATGGTAAATATATTATTCAGTTACCACACAATATAACTTCCTGAAGTACTCACACAAACTCTCTCTCACGCATACAATTATATGCACGCGCATACTTTACCACTCACTCATAACTCCAAACGAAAATTTGCATGGTCATTTGCCCTTTTGTTTACTGCCTCTTTGGTGTAGCGGTATCGCGTCTTGATTACCACGACGGAGGTCGTGGGTTTGATTTCCACTGGGGCCCGCCATACATTTGTAGAAATGCCTCAGTCTGGGTGTATTCCCATGTTCGTGTTGTCCTTGCTAGGTTGCACAGGGCAGGGTATCCTTGTTTGTTAGCAGGACAACTGATTGTGTTCTCATCATCAACCCATTATGTCCCCACCGAGGGGCACGGGTCTCTTCCCTGAGGAAGGTATAGGCCATACTCCACCACGGGGGCCAAGTCCGGATTGGTGGAGGCTTGTAGACTAGTGGCTCGTCTACTGTCAGAAGTTGTCAAGCCGCCCTAAGGCCTCTGACTTGGCTATAATATTATATAATATAAATTTATTCTGATTTGAGCCAAAGATTCACGTGCGGTGTGGGCGTCGGGCCGGCGGCGTCACTTAACGACTTAACGAACACGGCATTTGCCTTCGCATTATCAGTCTTATGAAATACAACAATGCAAATACAAATATTCGACTAAAACTTTCGTAAGCATATTCCGGATTCACTTACCTACTTGCTTTTTTGTCGAAAGAGTCCGGACCAGTTTTCGGTCTGATTCGCAGAGCTTAACCATGGTGAGTAGAGACGGAACTCGCGTCGTCGGTCGATCGTACCTGGTCAGCCTCGTCCGACAAAAATCAAGTAAGTGAATCCGGAATGGGGAACTTGCGTCAAACAAGATTGAAGTGGCATTGCTATTACACCATAGAAGACATTGAAAAACTCAAGAAAATTATAAAACAATTTTTTTCAGGGTTTTCGGGGTCCCAAAAAATGCAAAACATCAAGTTATTCTAATAATGAAAAACATATTAGATTCAGTTTTTTCGTTGAACAATAAACGTTTTCTAATAAGAATGGTGTAGATGCATAAAGACATTATTTTAAGAGATAACTCGAATATTAATAAACGCTTCATATATTATAAGGTGTTACGTACAAGTTAGTTTGAGTCCGATTTGTGTGGCGCGTTTTTGTACCACGTGACTAGAATGACTTTTCGACAGGTCACAACATGAAAAATAGTACCTAGTTGTAGAGAAAAAAATGAACCACGTTGATTTATGTTTTAACATGGCCTCTCCGATTATATTGAAACATTTTTTTTTTGTGCAAGTTCTCCGTGAATTTAATAAAATACACATTTATTTATTTCACTACCGTCCACCCGAAGATCCACGTGAGGGACCTGTGCCGCGCGGTGTGGGCGCTGGGCCGGCGGCCCGAGGCCAACTGGCAGACCTACAACGCGGTGGACGAGGCCGGCAGCACGCAGGGCTCGCTCGCCGAGCTGCTCTCCGAGATATTCAACATCAGCCACGACTACTACGGCACCGCGATCTCCACGCTGGCTAAGGTTCGGCTAT
Source organism: Yponomeuta malinellus (assembly GCA_947308005.1). NCBI lineage: Eukaryota > Metazoa > Arthropoda > Insecta > Lepidoptera > Yponomeutidae > Yponomeuta > Yponomeuta malinellus. The sequence goes on from OX371003.1 coordinate 19,001,524, forward strand.
CCCAAAAATAAATGCAGTAAGGGACTGTTATCATATTGTTACGTTCTAGGGGTGGGTTCGTGATCGGAAAAGCACTTTATACACCGATGAATAAATTCTTAACTTCACAACACTTCTCTAAACAAACACTTTTAATCACACTGCACTGATCCGATAATTCTCGTAGTACTTCGCTTGTAGGTACTTCGTTTCACTTCCGCTTCCAAAATAAAAAACTGACTCGCGGCACGCGTCGTCCCCGCTTATATACCGTTTGAGATGTTCTCGAAAACTCCATCAAGTCGTGGAAGGTTCTGCCGTCTCGCTCGATCGTGATGTCTCTGTCACACCTTTCCGGAATGTTCGGTCTAACAGTGCTATCTCTTTCCCTCCTATTGAAAATTTCGTCATATACTGAAATGTACTTCAAAGTTCCATAAGGGGTCCTGAAAATGCCTGAAAACGGGTTTTCAGGTTATGGCGTCATCGGATAGAGGGTGTTTCAGGCGCCTGAAAACCATGGTAACTTGGGTGAAATGTTAATAAACTAGTATGTGACAGAGCACCCTCTGAAACGGCCTGAAACGGTATTTCAGCCTGCTGAAAACGCCTCCAAGGCACGGAAAAACGCGTTCAAAGTTTTACCTCCTATCCACCGTCGTAACAATATTATTGTCTTCTGTGCTCTCCAACCGTAAAAAGCTCGTGACGAAGATTTAATCATTTTCATGAATTGATGGTGAGTCAGAGGGTGGGGCAATAGCACCATTGCCTCCTCCTCCTTCACTGTCTACGTGTACTTAAATTTTGATCTTGAGATATACTTGATCTTTTTTTAAGGACTCAACGTTGTAAAAGTACCGATAAATATCCCGTCACAATATTCTTTCAGACTCTTAAACAGGTTGGTTATTTATTACCGAACGTCTTCATCCTCCACAGAACGACATCCAATCCGTGGCCGAGGAGGCGAATGATAAGCACCTGACGGCGTGGGCGGACATCTGCCGCTGCTACTCTCTAGAGCACACGCCGCTGGAGCCCAGCGCTGGGCCCGAGGCGCTGCTCAACAAACAGCTGTGTCTTAGCGGCGCGCGGTTGGCGGATGTTTGCCCGCTCGAACATCCTCGGCCCACTGTGCAGTTGCTCAAAGAGGTAATTGCTTCTGTAAAAAAGGATGTGATATAGTATGCGACTCGAGCCCACCGCTGGGCCTGAGGCGCTGCTCAACAAAACAGTTGTGTCTTCGCGGCGTGCGGTTGGCGGGTATTTGCCCGCTCGAACATCCTCGGCCCACTGTGCAGTTTCTCAAAGCGGTAATTACTTCTATAGAACAGGATGTGATATAGTATGTGCCTCGAGCCCAGCGCTGGGCCTGATGCGCTGCTCAACTAACAGTTGTTTTAGCGGAGCGCGGTTGGCGCATATTTGCCCACTCTAGCATTCCCAGTGTAGTTTCTGTCTGAGGTAATTTCTTCTTTAGAAAAGGATCTTGAATTGGGATAGGAACAAACTGCCCTGCTTGGTGTTTTATAAAACTCACTTGTTTCGCAGGTCCTTGAAGACTACGCTTCCATGAATCTCTTCCCCAAGGAGCTTCTGCTGTGACCGCGATAAATCTAAACATCACCAACACAACATAAAATTAATATTCTAAATATGTTATTTATAAAAACACGATTCCTATAAAAGACTCCTCAAATGCAGTTCAAATAGTCGTGGTAAAGTGTTACCTTTAAAAAGACTATTCAAACTGCATTTCAGGATTATTTTAAGGAATCGTTTTTTTTAATAAATAGGACTGAAAGGCTACAAAAGGTCTCTTGACACAATTTTGTAGCTAGAACGTCCTTAAACCTGAGTCTTATGAATAGTCTAGATTTACAAGGATTGATACGTAATCTAAATTCTGTAATGCACGTGATGTACTCTCGAGTCTCGCAGTTGATGTTTGAGTCCGAGAAAGAGATTTAACAATTATTTGCTTCTCGCTCACACAAAAAATCGGGTGCGGCGAGTTACACGGCTGCTGGTTTAACGTAAAACGTCTATAACTAATCTTTAATTTTAACTCAAATTTGTGTTACGTGGCGCCGGCGCCATCTAGCGGCGCGAGTCAAGAGGATCTGAGTAATGGCTACTTTGCTCTTCTCAACGATATATAAATAAACTAGTTGACTCCGCAAACGCTTTTTGCCATTTTATTATTAGCCTACGACCTATTCTCAGACCTACCAAATGTAAACAAAAAAATTCACACAAATCGGTGAAGCCGTTTCCGAGGAGTTCGATAACAAACACTGTGACGCGAGATTTTTATATATTAGATTGCACACGATACGTAGTTACAGAGTTACAGCCCTTGCCGTGGCGACGTGTTTTTTTTGCAATCGATTTTAGCAAGTGACCTCCACTACCGAACTGAAGACTTTTCGCGCCAGAACTGCCCTGTATATTGTACAATTCTTGATATTGTATGATCGAGACGGAAATAGTTGTTCAATTTCTTTATTTTATTTACCGTCTTATAGGTTGGAGAAAGAGAGCGCGGTTACGTGCCAGCAGATTATACTGGCAAACTACAGCGTGATTTTGAAATCGTTAGCAATATTTTGAGGGAATGTTGTTTTCATTGTATTAAACAGTATTAGTAATTGTTTAACTTAACGTATTGATTGTAAATATTCGTGATTTCCTACTTTTGGTTTTAAACTGGGAATCCAAATTCAAAGTGTTAGGAAGTAAATCACCGTTACATTTTAATTGTTTGAAGAACCTTTGTCATCCTGATTTCGTATATCCTGATATACTCAAGTGAAGTAATTTAGGGTAACAGAAAAAAAAATTCGACGCGCGATTTTTTTTTAACTAGCGCCATGTTTTAAAATCATGGTTAGAATGCCCCCGTAAAAACGGTCAACGAATTCAAAGTCACCCTGTAGGTTCATAGTCGCACTAGTGAGACCGAAACTAGCCGGCATTACCAACTAAAACAGTATACCTTGGCCGTTAGCAGTCATCTATTTAATAGTATTTTCTGCTCTTTACGATCTTATTACAATAGTCGTAGAGTAACTATTTGTAAGGCAACTTATTGGTACTTATTTTTGTTTTGCAACGAATTAACTTTTAGTTAAAGCCCACGATTTTATTCCAATTTTCTTTGTATGTATAGTGTATACTGTGATAGCTATAAGCGAGTGATACAATATACATTTTAGATGAAAACAAATCTAACTAATCTAAACTTTTATGAATATCTTATGAAGAGAACCGCCGATTTTTTCTATTGCAAAAACTTTTACGTATATTTTATTAGTGACTTTGACAATAACTGCGAAATTGAACTAAAATCTATTTTTAAGGATTGTAAGACTGTTTGTATACCAATGAGAAATTACTAAAAAGACCCTTCTGTAACAAAATTCTTAATTCTTCCATTTATACACTGAAATAACTCAAGAGTGACTTATCTCAAGTACTTATTGTTATTTTAATGTTAGTTTGCTTTTATTTTAAAAAGAGTCAAATATTATGTTACCATTGATAACTATCAATATGCTCATGAAAAAGACAATGTCCTTCGACTTTCCAATTTTACTTTAAGTTCTAAGCTGTCAAGTTGCATTTTTCTCTAGAAAGTCTAGAACATATTTTGTTATCGAGATTATTTTGTGTCTACATATTTTACATGTTAAACTATGTTTCGTAATTTGTTAATTACGGTAAGGGTTGTACCACATCGGGTGACTGCGATCTCTTTTATCTCGTACACGAATTAAAATGGAAATCTGGAAACATGGATTCAAGGTATCAACCGGTCGTTGATTGAGAGTTTCAGGCGGTTCACTACAGCCACTGATGAGAATATTTATTTGCCAAAGTGTTTCATTAACAGCGGCCCCTCTAGGAGCATTTCCCATACAAACGGAGTTTGGCTTTTATTTACAAACGACATCGCGGATCTCAGTGACACTTTACCAATATGTTTAGAGGACACAAATCAATCTTTGCTCGTGCCAACAACTGAGAATAGCAGAATAAAACATAAATTCTAGCCTCATAAGCCTTTTCGTAGAAACTATTCATAATGCTATAATTTTTTTTCATAGGTTTATTTCCAATTCTAAGTACGATCCAACCTCGATAAAGTTTCATTGCGATCCAGCATGTCGTTTGTAAATAAAAACCAAATAAATTTGTACGGGAATCGCCTCGTGATAGATAGGCCATCTTCTTCTCATTTAACCCTTTAAACATCATAAAGCACTCTGCTCGCGATCGTCCGGTGTGTCGCCCTTCTCCACCTCAGAACGCCTCCGCACTGGGCCGCTAGTGGCGAAAAGTCGATGCCACTGGCCCTTTGTTTTTCGTACACTACATACATAAACTCACGCCTGTATCCCAGAGGGGTAGACAGAGAGACCGTCTTTCGCTTCATCAACACGCACGTTGCATGCACGCACGCCGGTTTCGGGTACTTTTCCGTACACCATCAATCTGATAATCTACTGTTAAGAGCTGTCAGTTGGCCAAAATGCAAACAAGAAAACAAAACGAGTGGGCATCATACCGTCGAGCCAAACCGACCCAATATGAGTGTATCCAGGATTGCGTACCGACCCAACCATGGTTTTCTTAATTTCGGGATTCTTGCAGAAAAGTTATCTCGACAATATATCGTCTCCGCTTGGGACACGCTTCAACGCCTGTCTTTTTGGCCAACATCCAGGTTAGGGACCACTCCTCGAGCAAATGCGGTCTGTGCGAGGGAACTGTAGATCATATCTTTTTCGAATGTCCAAAATCCATACAGTCATCACCCAGTGGATCCGCCAATCTTCGCAGCGTACTACCATTGTTTTTCTCTCCATTCGTTAAAGTTTTATGTTCATATGTAGAAAGTAATAAAGATTCTAGTTTGAGTTACAGTACCGGCTAATGTCACAATATATTGTATTCGTCCTTTGTATCGGACAGACAGCTCGGCATAATATGTTAATTAATTTTCGTAACTTGCAACGTCATGCCTAGACCTGCTACTCTTTTGTAACTCAGACATTGGCAGAATCGTTAGGGCAGCCATCACTGCAAAAATGAATTGAAAACCAACTGACACGAGCTGTTAACAGTAGATTAACAAAATGGCGGTGTGGCGAACAAGGGCGAGTGGCTTCGACATGTACTCGCAATTAGTAGAATTGTGGTGACCACAAGAATAGAAGAATAATAGTGTAAGAGAATTCGGGGGTCGGTGGTCCATGAAGAGTGGCCTCTAGTCTAAGCTGGGCCTCTTCGGTTCTGTCACTAATGTTCTTATCACTCTTAGCCAATTTCAACAATCCAATAAAAATCGCGAATTGAATGCAAAATAAAAACAAGGAATGTGTTGTTTGTATCAGTATAAATAAACAATACGATCAAAATATTTGGAAAGAACGTAAAGTAAAAGAAAAAGTTTCATTCTATGTTTTTTTCATCAGCGTTCTTTCAAAACCCAGTTTCCTTAGCAATTTCCTTTTTTATGTACAATAAAATGTTCTCTATCAATCTTTCTATTTCTGGCCTACACTAGTGGCCCAGTCTACGGGTGCTCTTAAGGTGACCCCAATAGGAGTACAGCTTGCGGCAGCCCCTAATCTCTAGAATAAGAAAGCAATTTATTGAGCTTTTACACGGTATATGTAATCCGCTTGCATAATAAAATAAATATTAAACGTTTTGGAGAAGTATAGAAATTGTAAGACTTGATCGTTATGGAATTGATGGCAGGTAGGACGCTTTCGTGCCACTTGTGTATAATGTTGATTGGATTCAACCCCGAACAAAGTATAGTAAATATACCATAGCTTTTTATAAATACACTTGTTTTTTTACAGCCTTATTCCACAACATCCAGAGAACACAGTAACATTAAATCACATCAAATATATTGACTGCCTCGTTGGTCTAGCGGTTAACACGGTTCATTACAAAACAGAGGTCGTGGGTTCGATTCCCTCAGGCCGCATGTTTGTGATGTCCTTGCCTAGTTGGACCAGGACAATTAATGTTGTTATGTGGACGTGATTTATTTATTTGTTTTTGAACGTTACAAACACATACTTACATATATGAATCTAGCAAGATAACTGGGGCGCAGCGATTTATGTGAAAACCATTTTACTATCTACTATAAGGAAAAGCAGACGGAAGTATCTCCTCTTCTTTCGCAGAAGCACCTGTATTTTACAGTTTAGCGCTACGCATTGATTAATTCGTAATCTTTTGGTGTCGTCCGACTACGATATCGGCCGAACGCGGAATCAGCTAATAATAACTTCCACACACCACAGTCATTTGTCCTGGTCCCAAATTAGGATACCTTCGGCTATGATAGCTAGGCAAGGACGTCACAAACATGGAAATACACCCAGACTGAGGCAAATGTACGGCGGCACCCAGTGGGAATCGAACTCATGGGTAATCCGACATGATAATCAGGCGTGAAACCGCTAGACCAACGAGCCAGTCAAAATAGTGATCGCATAGGTGCCTGGCACTTATTTAGGCACGCGAAGTAGGTCTGCTTGCGTCGTCTAATAACGGGATACATGCTTATAGAATTAAGTCCGCCGTGTTGTACATTAGGTTATGAGGGGTTTTGCCATAATCGCCGCGCTTGGCAGGCGGGTTGGCGATCGCAGTATGCGGTTGGAATCTCAGGAAGACGCTGCTGATAGTCTCCTGGTAATTTATTTCCTTAGTCGCCTTCTACGACATCCACGGAATTAAATGGAGTGACGCTACTCTTAATCCAGCACCGCACCACACATGACCTCAATCTAGATGTATTTCGATGTTTGTGATGTCCCTGCCTGGTCACCATACCACAAGGTAAATAATAATATATGTTTGTAGTTTCAAACTAAACTTGCGACAAAAATGAAATACTTCCTCTAGAAAATCTGTTTGAAACCGAGTAAAAATATCCATTAAATTACTATTAAGTTGGACAAAGCGTAAAGGCAGTCTCTTATCATATTCTTTAATATTTATCAGTTTCATAAGATGAAAATCAACAAGCCTCACACTTAAAATAATACTGCTTCGGACAGTATTCACAACAATTTATCAATAATTATATTATATTAGTTGTAATTGTGCTGCAGAGAGAACATACTCAAAAATGCCCAAAGGATGGAACCAATTATTGCGTAAATACAAACATACATAAACTCACGCCTGTATCCCGAGGGAGCAGAGACCAGGGACTGCCACTTGCCACGATCCTGACAGATCACTTTCGCTTCCTCGACATTCGTTACTCGTTGCATGCGCGCACGCCGGTTTCGGGTACTTTTTCGTCAGTCTGATAATCTACTGTAATAATCTTTTTTATTGCGTAAATAATATCAAATATTGATTAAGACCTGTCTTTCACAATTTTGACTAGTCTGCACTGAAAATATAAAAATGTCCCAAAAAATATGTACTCTCTGTCGCCCAATACCATAAGGAAGATTAACATGACATTATTGCACAAATTACACGATATAAAGTCACAACAAAAGTGCGATGTTATCTTATAAAACGGTTGTATAACGGCCCTCTTTATACAGGGTGTTTAAAAATACACTCGTTTTCCCGAAAAAGGGGGCGGGGGGGGGGGGCTCTACCTCCCCATTTCAATGCATAGCCACCTTTTACTATGTACGCAACATTGAAATCGCAATAAACATTATAATAAACTGTCAATACATTTTTATGCCGTTATAATTATTGAACAGATTTTTTTAATTTGTCAATTTTTCTGAAAGTTTGCTACACCCTGTATAATTTCGGACGCAGTACCGCATACACGCCAATATAGAGGCGCACCACCTTAGTTCCGCAGGCCTAGGGTGACATGTAGACAGATAAAACTAAACCCAGGGTGCCTCAGAAACTATATTGGAAGAAATCAAACAAGGAGGTTATTCCGAGTCACTTATGAGACAGTGTGTAAACGAAATTCAATAAATTCTTATCGAATAGAATTTTTTTTTATCGGGATTTCCCAGAAACAAAAAAATATCTCCATATTCCATGTCAGGCTAGCTCTGCAAGTCTGCGTAGTACCATTGTTCTATCTAATCAGGTATAACGAGCATCCTTATATTAGTACACCTACAGAATTTACAGAAAATCAGTGAAATAAAACAATTAAGTAACGTTATTAAACTAATTTGCTTTTCGAACACTTTCAGAAGCCCTGCTTTCCATTTGGCAAGACTAGGTAGTTGAGTTGTATTTATTTGTTAATTCTCCGCAGAAATTCGACCGTTGTAACAGAGGAGAATGGTCTTTATCTCAAAGATGAAAGAGGTATTTCACACCGTCTCCTGTCGCGAACCACCAATTTTTTTCGTAGAATTTTATTATAAATACGACTCATAAACTACACAACAAATATCGGTCTCTGAGGGCCAATTAAGATGGCCACAAATTATGTGTTATCCGAGGGTGAAAAAACCGTCTCAAGATGTTGGACTCGAATGAGTAACGATCACTGATTTCTCAATCCTGCTACAAACCCATTCGCAATAGCGCGTTAAGTAAAACTTCACTACAATATAGTACCACTCAAAAATGTTGACACAGACTCGTAAGAGAAAAAAGAAATACTTTCCACATGCAAAAACACGTAACTTTTGGGCGAGCCGGCGCGCTCAAGTTACGGTGGCGCCGAAGCAAGCTCCGATCTGTGGCCTAATTATGCGCACCAAATCCAGAGCGATTCCAATCGTCTAACTGTCAAATTGCATACTAATTTGACAGTTAAACGATTGGAATCGCTCAGGATTTGGTGAGCGTAATATAGGGGCAGGGGAGGGCAAGCGCGGTTAACTTTAACCAATCATGACAATTAATTTCAACCAAACAAGGCAATCTGATCCTCAACTTACCAATCTTACTAATCTAGCCCAGCGGATTAGTAAGTTGAAGTGGCAGTGGGCGGGGCACATAGCACGCAGGGAAAGTTCTCGAATGGAGACCACATATCGGGAAGCGCAGCGTAGGACGACCAGCCACAAGATGGACAGATACCTCATCCAAGTGGCAGGAAGGCGCTAGATGCAGGCCGCTTCCAACCGGTCTTTTTGGAAATCCATGGAGGAGGCCTATGTCCAGCAGTGGACTTCTTGTGGCTGAATGATGATGAAGGCAATCTGCACTGCACAGAGTGTGTATGAATCTGATTTGAAAACTGACAAACATTTTCAGATAGTGACAGTTTATTGACAACTTCGGCTTGAGTTCGCAGCGGTGGATAGAAGAGTTACATGCATATGGTCTTAAGTATCCGTAACTTTATTATAAGCCTTACACGACATTCATCAATAGTACACACATTATTAATAGACGTAACGGCAGCTTAAAGGGTAAATACAACCAACATCGAACTGTTCCAACCACAACGCAGTGGACAAGGTAACACGGCGACCAGCCCTCCGTATCACGTACCTAACTGTCCACTGTATTGGTAAATTTTTACGTTTCCGAAATGTCAGTGTGTATTTATTTGACTATGTATTTGACAGTTCGGAGCAGGTTACACTGGACGAGTCCATACAGTGTAGAAGTTACTGAAGGGACTGAATAAATACACATTTAAGGGGTCTAATCGCGATTATTTGTTGGGTACGGTACCTATTTAAATATTGTTTTTATTGAATAACAATTTGCCTCTCTTTCACGCACTACTGTAAGACCGAGAAACAAATATCTCTCCAGTCCCTTTACTCATTCACAGTGTTATAGCACCACAGTCACCCAATTGGAGCATAACTTATGGGTTACCGTAGGCACTGACTGAAAATCAGCGCTGAGGGATCACTTCCTCAGCACAACGCTGAGTCAGCTGCCTTTTGTGGCAATGTAGATACACCACAGGCTACATCTATGGTCCTGTTATATTTATTCGTTTTGTCTGTTGTGTATTTAGTTTTATTTCTGTTGTTGTGCATATTATGTTACTTATGTGCTTATTTTGTTTCTGTGATGTATCTTGTTGGTATAATAAATGTCTTTCTACTTCGTCTTCTTCTTAACTGTTCGGCAAGCCAATTCGGTCCGTATGGCGAGCGCACTAGGGGCGCGAGTGGCGCGGTCACGCCTGTATCTCCTGGTTGCCGACCACGCAGAAGTCCGTCAGCGGGAGTATCACCACTTGGATCTAGAAATATATTGTTTGTTTTAGGGCTGCTGCTACGTGGACCATGCCGACTAGCTCGCAAAACTGTAATAATATGATGTTTGGTTGAAATAAGAATCATGTCTTTTTTATCTATTTGGTAGAGGTATGTCCGCATGGGACGTCTCTTACCGGCTCCATTTGCTATATATATTTCGTCATTCTTTCTTACTTCGTCCTCATAAGGCTGCTCTTACGTGGAGCATGCTGGCTCGCTCGGACAATTTAATCATTTTAGTGGTTGTAATAAAGTGAGTATACTTTTGATAAATGTGACATTTTAAATACTTACATTGTTGTTTTCGTATACGTGGTTTGTAATAAGGAAAAGTTGTTGCCAAAATTATTAATTTTGGAATCAAATTTTCTCCATCAAAAACATAGTACAGAATAAGAAGCGTATGCCTTGAATGTACCTACGCAATTTACTCAAACCCTCAGACCATATTTATCAAGACTATTACAACCACTAAAATTATTAAATTGTGCGAGAATCCAAAATTATATTTTTGTAATAAATCAGAGGCTGATACTGACTCTCAACTGATCGCGGTTGGGTCCCAGCAAGTGTCTTGGCTCGTCGGTGACGTTGCATTCGCCGCTACAATTTGCACAACGCCTGAAAAATTAATAAATAGCTTCCATACAACACAATCACTTGTCTAGGATACCCTGTGCTATGGTCACTGGACCACCAAGGCAAGGGGCATCACAAACATGGAAATACACCCTCGTTGGTCTAGCGGTATCTAGTGGGAATTGAATCCATGGTAATTGGACGTGATACCGCTACACCAATGAGGCATTCAATAAAGCGTTCCTGAGCCCCTTCCTCGGCGCGGGCGTGTTGAGCTGTGGTACAGACGGGCACTCACCCGAGCCCTTTCCCCGGCGCAGGCGAGGCGGCCCGTGTGTCGGGCGACGCCGGTGTATAAAGCGGCGTGTTCAGCTCGTCGAAGTCTAACGCGCCATCTATGTTAAGTACCCTGCGAGAAAATAAGAATTATATACATACATAAACCTGTATCTCAGAGGGGTAGGCAGAGACCAGGGACTGCCACTGTCAATTACATGTTGTCGTTTAAGTTCTAACATCACATAAACATACTTAAACAAGGTATAGTCATGTTCGTACGGAAGTATATTAAATTAGCATAAGGCTTTAAATGTAAATTAAGAGAGCAATGTACCAACAATCTGTATTCACAGTTTGGTACTATTAAATATTAAAGATTTTGTTTTTATAACGTGTGAATAAATAAACTAAAAAAAGTCATTGTTTGGCGTGACGTTGGCAGTCAGGTTTTTACAACATTCTCTGTTCAGTGCAATGGGAAACTTGCGTCTAACTCAGATTGAAGTAACATTGCCTTTAAACCATAAAAATCATACAAAAACATAGGAAAAAATGAAAAATAAAACAATAAAAATATTTTTTTCGGGGTCACAAAATATGCGAAAACTAATTAGACTTCGTTTTGTCATTGAATTCTGAACGTTTTCTTATAACGGTGTACGTGCATAAAAACATTATTTTACGAGATAACTCAAATATTTATAAGCTCTTCACTTCATACATATAAGCCGTTACGTTAGGCAGTGACGTCATAGTCTAAGGTCGTTTTTACGGCACGTTTTAGTACCACGTGACTATATTGACTTTTCGACTGTTTATATTACAAAAAGTACTAGTCGCAGGAAAAAAAATGACACATTTATCTTCAAACGTGTGCTCTCCTATTCTATTAAAGCATTTTTAGTGCAAATCCTCCGTTCTAAATTACTCTACCAAGGTTTTTAACACCGCTCCACACCTTTATGTTGACTGCCAACCATTGATGATGGAAACTTTAAGAAGAAATAGATAAGATAAGAATATTCTTTATTGCACACAAGAAGCGAGAGATAAAATATGAAAGTTACAATGAAAAAGTACAATGGGCGGCCCTATTGCTAACAGCAATTTCTTCCAGACAACCTTAGGTATTTGTCACCTTGTGACATCATAGCTTAAGCCCGATTTTCACGGCGGATTTTTGTACCACGTGACGAGGATCACTTGTCGACAAGTTATTAAAAAAAGTATTAGTCGTAGAGAAAAATCTTTATCACCACTATTTATCTTTGGACTTTCGGATGAGGTGAGAACATTTTTTGCGCAAGTTCTGTTAGATTATAACTTTGAAAAAGAACAATTAATAGTAGTTTATGTGACTGTCACATAATGAGGGTTATTAAAACACGAGCGAGATTTTAAAAAACGAGCCTTGGCGAGTTTTTTAATAGCATTCGCGAGTATTTCAATACCAAGTTATGTGCAGTCTCATACACTACTTTATCTACACTCATGTCTTAATCTTCAAAGTAAGGAATCAAAGGAAAACACGTTTGACAAGCTTTGTACTACACATAAATCTATAAAATCTTCGTAACATTTATCATACATTTTTCTTGACTTTTCCGGCAAAAGACTATTCGTTACTTTTGATGCTTTTTCCAAAATATCGGGTGGAGTTAAGTTCTCAAAATTATTGCTGTCACTTTCAGATTCAGACATTTTTAATCCAATAAATGAAATTTTTGAAACAAAATGGCGCAATTTCGACAAAAGTATCTTGACATTCAATCGTCTGCACTCAGTTTTGCGCGCGCAATTTTAGGTATTTTTAGTTGCACTTTTGGTACCACGAAAATGAAATTAGGTTTTTATAGAGTCAACTTTTGACATTAAAAAAAAACTTAAGTTTTGTTCCGTGATCACAGCAACACTTTAAAAAAAATAACTGTAACATAAAGTGAAAAATCTGACCTTTAATGTAACTTTATATTACACCTTTTTTTTTAATTTTCTTTAAAGTTATGTATTGTTTAAAGCCTGTCAATATGTGTTTACATTTGAATTCTTAATTTGAAGATTATGATATGAGTGTAGATAAAAACCATTGCTACGGTGGTCCGATCGGCCCGTTTAGAATTCTACAGATTAAAGGAGCTTCGGGTACTTCAGATATCTGACAGTCCACCCTGTGTTGGCACTGTCGTGAAGGCTTGCACGAGTATGGATACCTGTTTTGAGACGAGAAGCGATGCACTCTCTCAACGACGGCCGATACGTGCTCCACCCCTTTTTGTACACCCCACACGAGGATTCCGATCTGTAAATAAATAACAGGTATAGGCATGTGGCGCCGGATTAAGAATAGCGTCACTCCATATCCTTCCGTGGATGTCGTAGAAGGCGACTAAGGAAATCAATTACCAGGAGCGTCTTCCTGAGATTCTAACCGCACACTGCGATCGCCAACCCGTCTGCCGAGCGTGGCGATTATGGCAAAACCCTTCATGGTTAGAAAAACCATGAAGAAGGCCTGTGTCCTGCAGTGGGCGTTGAGTGGCTGATGATGATGATGTGGTAGCTATAGGGAAGAGCGGGTAATCGTGCTCTTCCAATATAAAGGGAAATTTCCCGCCAGGCAGATCGTATGCCTGGGGACGGCCGGTCCAACTGATGTTCGTCGGACGTTATATTTATGGTTTGTCATGTGAAACATTTTGCTTGCGCGATGTAGGAATTTTGGAGTTTATAGTGCGCGCGCAGAGTTGACATGTGCTCGCCACAGTAGCTCTGAGAATATGTTTTAGGCTAATTAATATGGCCAAACAACGTTTGCCGAGTCCGCTAGTTAGTTATATACTTTGATGTCGTTGGTATATCGGACTCTCTACATAAGGATTACATGTACATACATACATACATACATAAACTTACGCCTGTATCCCAGAGGGGTAGGCAGAGGCCAGGGACTGCCACTCGCCACGATCCTGACAGATCACTTTCGCTTCCTCAACATTCATTAGTCGTTGCATGCACGTGTTGGATTACATGTGGCTATCCTAAATGGGGCTAGAAGATGTCCGCAGAACAATTGAACACTGTACCCGTTTCGGGTATACCCGGCCCGTCACAAACCTTGACCCGTATGTCGGGCTCGTCGTTGGCGTCGTCGTACTCGCCGCGGCGCGTGGCGGGCGGGTTCTGGCACGTGATGGAGATGCGGACCGTCCGCAGCACCACCTCGGGCACCTGCCGGGGAAATTGGCCCTTGTTGTGAGAACGGCACGGGTGAGACACGCTTGCGGCCAGCGGCGGACTTTCCTCGGGGCCGTTATTAAGTGAAGCGAAGCAAACATTTTGAATTATTGTAACACAATGAGTAAACTTTGGCGTTTGCATATACATAATTATACAGCAGCGTCCAGTGGCGCCATCACTCACACTAGATGGGTGAAGGGACCACTTGGACGCTGCAGTGCCTGGGACATTGTTTTTTAGATGGATTAGGCTCGCCCAGCACCTATACGATCCTGACAGCTTGGTCGGCCTAGCCCACAGGAAAGACAAGTCAATACCTGCGGAGTAAACCAAGCCGCGGATTTCCTCACGACTCCTTCACCGTTAGCGTGTAGTATTGCTACTACAAATTCGCAGATGTAGATGTAGAAAAGAATATTGCGTCATTGATTAATACTCATTTTGAAACTCAGCCGGACGCCGTACCGGCGTATGCACCGTCAGTGGTCCTGAAATTCAGCGTGCATCAATTTGTATTAATCCATTTGTAGGCCGCCATTTGGTCGTATCGTGAATGGGGGGGGAGCCTTAAGCCTCCCCAAGGCACGCCACTCCGTTCTGTCCTCGGCCATCCTCACCCAGCCACTGCCAGCAATCTCCCTCAGATTGTCGGTCCATCGAGCTGGTGGCCGTCCGCAGCTGCGTTTGCCAGTGCGTCGCCACCACTCGAGAATCTTTGCACCCCATCGACCATCGATTCTTCTGCACATGTAATCAGCCCACTGGCACTTCAATTTGCTAATCTTACAGGCCATGTCAGTCACCTTAGTTCTTTGGTGAATTGACTCATTTCTGATGTGAGACTCCGGGCGCTGGAGTGCCTTGTTGGAGGCCTATGTCCAGCAGTGGAGAATATGGACTAATTGATCGATTGCCGAAATTCTTAGGGCCTGTTTCCTTTTGAATTTCTCAAAAAAGAGCGTGACAGAACGTTACTTAAGTATTTACTTGGTAAATTTCTCAATTCAGAAACCGGCCTCTATTGTGAGATTTTATCACAAAGATAATGTGTGTAACTCACGTCGTAGGTGCCGGCCCAGACTATGAGCAAACTCTTCCGGAACCACACGCCTTTAGGATACAGCTCCAGTGTCCACTCCGTGTGACGATCCTGGAAAACGAAAATGGACAATTTTGAATGCCACTTAACGAATTTATTTGGCAAAAAAATGTTGAGTTAGTGTTAATAACTTCATTGGCGACGAGAAACCTGAAACAGTGACCACTTCCCGCCGGCCGTTTTCGTTAGTGTGACTTACTGTATGAAACTGTTGATCTCATTAGGGCTTTCAGTAGCGGCGGTAGCGGAGCGGTAGAACGCCGGCTTCGCATTCGGGAGTTCGTGGGTTCGAATCCCGCCATTTACCAATGACTTTGTTTTCTAAGTTACGTACATTTGTGAGGTTATGGTACCAATACCACTCGCTAAATGTGAAGGAAAGCATCGTGAGGAAACCCCAGTGTCTGAGGTGTCTACAAACCTCAGCACTTGCAACGTACAATGGCCCAACTATGAGGCTTAGTGCGGAAATCTCCAAGCGAACTAGAACTAGGGCTTTCAGTGTTGGTTCTATCACACATGTGATTTAAATTTATGTTGATGACATGACTTCTAGAAACTTATGAAAGCGAATAGAATGAACGTTAGAATGAGTCGTTGAATGAAGGGGTTTCGTGCATGAATTTATGAATGTCCTTCATTTTTACCCGACTGCGGCGAAACCCAAAAGGAGGGTAATGTGTTCAGCTCGTACGTATGTATGTAAGTAAGTCCGATTGTATGTATCCTCATAACTCCTTAACAAATGGTCCAATTTTGACAAATAACATCTCTATAGATTCGTCGTGTGTGCGCGAGTTTCATAGACTATGTAAAATCAACGTAAATCCAAGAAAAATATTAAAAAGAAACACTAAAAAAATTCAAACTAAAATAAAAAATAAGCCATAACCGACTACTAAGCAGCCAAAGCCAAATTCAACAATGTAACTCATTGCGAGGAACCTAGGTTGGTCCTGCCTGCTTAGTAATCGA
This sequence comes from Yponomeuta malinellus, assembly GCA_947308005.1. Lineage (NCBI taxonomy): Eukaryota > Metazoa > Arthropoda > Insecta > Lepidoptera > Yponomeutidae > Yponomeuta > Yponomeuta malinellus. Next base: position 19,017,886 of record OX371003.1, read on the forward strand.
TGCTCAGCAGTCTGGTTGTTGCAATTTTTTGTTTCAATTTTTAGGGTTCCACAGTTCTACTAATTGTTACTAACATATATATGGATTCTGACTTAAAAAAAAATATTCAATTGTATTCTACCTGCGCTCGTAGTCGTTAGTAATCGCTCGTAGCCCCGGCTGCCTGAGTGATCTTAAACGATCACGAAGGTTAAGCAACACAGGGCGCGTTCAGTGCATGGATGGGTCGCCGTCTATGCCTAACGCTAGTGGCATTTTTCCGAGCGGTTCCGTGCTTCGCAAGGCACGTTAAGCTGTTGGTGCCGGCTGCCGTCGATAGATGGCAGTCGTTAAGTCAAGTCAGAGGCCTTAGGGCGGCTTGACAACTTCTGACAGTAGACGAGCCACTAGTCTACAAGCCTCCACCAATCCGGACTTGGCCCCCGTGGTGGAGTATGGCCTATACCTTACTCAGGGAAGAGACCCGTGCCCCTCGGTGGGGACATAATGGGTTGATGATGATGATTCTACCTGCGGCACGGAGTCGCACAGCGAGTTGCGAGTGCTAAAGATGAAGGCGCGAGTCTGGTAGGACTGCAGCGAGTGGAAGTTATCGACGCCCAGTACGGAGCCCCACGTGTCCTCCGTGTAGAGGCGCGGTGTGAACAGCGCGCCGCCACCCGCGCCGCCTCCCGCCACCACTTCCGCCACGCGCTCGTACTGACCTGGGGAGGGAATGTAAATGGTGTCGCCGTTGTTATCTACACAGAAAGGTGTCCATCAAGTTAACGGACATATTCAGTAGGCCAAATAACTGTGCCCCAATGGTGCAATAAGCACATTAATAGTGCGTAAGTATTTTTGTCATAAGTGTCACGCAACAGATGAAGAAAGATTATTAAAAAAAACTCACCGGACTGGTAACTCATGGCGATGGCCATTCGCTCCATGAAGAACTCCTTGTGCTCTTGCGTGAGCGGACTTAGCAACAGCTTGGCCAGCTGTTTGGGGCACATCATGGGAAACCTGAAAACAACATGGCGGTATAACCCCCGGTTTCTCGTACACTAACAGTCTGTCAACGTAAGCGCTTACCAACTACGATGGCAGTAGTTTAACGGCTGTTGTTCGTAGCACAGAACACCTCAGACACTGGTTTCGTCGCGACATTTTCCTTTACAGTTAATGAGTGGCTACTAATAATTACAAATGTACGTAACTTACAAAAAAAAAAGTCATTTGTACATGCTGGAATCGAACCTAGAACCTCTCGGATGTGAGACAAACCACTGGCTGCCAAAGCCCTAGTAACATAACCTCAGAATCCTCCCAAAAGATCCTCAGAAGTCTGATGTGTTTGCATTTACGGTCAATAAATTCAACTCGTAACCATGCCAACTCGTCTTTGTGTTGAAAAACGTAATAAATAAATAAAAAATAGGCTCACCGAATGTGGGAGAAGACGGCCGTGACTAAGGACTCCCAGTGTAGCTTGATCTCAGCCTCGGTCAGACCGCTCGAGTTGAGACGCTCGCGCTGCTTATTTAGCCACCGCTCTACGAAACTGCAAGGAAGTTGCAATGTTAGTATAAGGAAACGCAGACTATCATCTTTTTCTTTGTCTGCTGGGGAAAGGCCTCCCCTCCTGCTCTCCAACTCTCTTTGTCTCGTCTCAGTATAGCTAATATGTTTAGTACACATAGTATAATCCACGCAAATGTTTTCGGCGGTTGAGTGAAGTTCGCTAATTCCTGCGCAATGACTAATGTTAGGTCAGCACGGATTACCGATTTCCCGCGTGGTGCCGGATTAAGAATAGCGTCACTCCATTTCCTTCCGTGGATGTCGTAGAAGGCGACTAAGGAAATAAATTACCAGGAGACGGGCAGCAGCGTCTTCCTGAGACTCCAACCGCATACTGCGATCGTGTGGCGATTATGGCAAAACTCCTCATGGCTATAAAAGCATGAGGGAGGCCTGTGTCCTACAGTGGGCGTCAATTGGCTGATGATGATGATGATGACGGATTACCGCAAAAAAAAAGAATATAATTTTAGGTGTCACAGGGGAGCTGCGCAGGGGGTCACTAGGGACGTACCACTGGTTTAATGAATACTTTTAAGGCTTTTGCTCACCTCAAACAGCCAAGTCTGAAATGTATTTTTTAAACTATAAACTACTCGCTGGAATAAAACCATTCCGTTATTCTAAACAAATAAACAAGAATCGTTGAGCTGATTTGTTGGATAGGCTGGATTATCCTTAAAAGAGAATAATACTTTTTTGTTCAGGGGGACGATTACGGATGTATACCTACCGTCGCGTATAGATACATAGATAACTCTTTATTGGACACCAGTAATTTACAGTAATAACACAGTTTGGAAAAAATATTCACTGTTTTATTCTCGCATCAAACCGGAACTTATTAAACGATCGATTAACTCTTTTTCTACTTTGCACATCACTACGCATCACCACACGTCAATTACTCACTCATACTCTGTAAAGACAGTAAGCGATGTGCAAACGATCTGCGAAAAGGCCTATACCCAGCAGTGGGCTGATGATAATGATGATGATAAAAGTAGAACGCGGCACACTCACTTGTAGAGGCTCATCTCGTTGTGCAGCACGAGGTCGCTCTGCTGCAGCAGAGCGAGGAGTGTCTCCCCCTCCAGCTCGCCCAGCTCCGCGTCTGAGCACACCCACTCCAGGTTCCACTTCACGAACTTCTGGCAACACTGCGGGGGGAGGCTCTCGTTGGTATAATAATATTATAAAATAACTAGCTCACTCGGCAATAGTTGTTTTGCTATATTAAGTAGCCCACGAGCTATACTCAGACCTACCAAACATACACAAAAAAAAAATCATAAAAATCGGTGAAGCCATTTCGGAAAAGTAAGATAACAAACACTGTGACACGAGATTTTTATATATTAGATAGATATGTCCCACTGTAAGGCGCATGCCTTCTCTCGGAGAGGGAGTATGGGCTTAATAACCACGCGTGCCCACCGCGGATTGGTAATTTCAAGCGCTGAGGTATGTGAACACCTCAGACACTCAGGTTTGAAAGTTTCAGGTTTTTCGATGCTTTAAAATGTTTAATGATCGTTAAAAAAATTGTATTCTTTTGATAAATGTGGCCTGAGAGTTTGATAGATAATAATATTACGGACATACAAGACAAATTTTTCTTATCCTGTACCCTGTTTTTGACTGAAAAAAAAGTTATACTAAAATAATAATTTATATATAAAGTTTTCTTCAGGAAGACATTTAAGAAGTGATGCAAGTTGTCCTTAGCCTAGGAAAACGAAAATGTATTTAAAATTAAAACGTCCGTAATTTTATTACCTGTATAACTCTCAGACCATATTTATCAAAAGTACACTCATTTTAGTAACATCACTAAACAGGTTTTAAAATAGGTTAAAATAGGTTGAAATACCTCTAAATAGGTTTTTAAAATAACGTTAGATAAAAACAGCGCAGCTTTAACTGTTTTCCAACAATACCCGAGACTGCTTCCTTTGCTAGCTTCACTACCAAAACAGAGTGGTCGCCAAACTTGATTTTCACAAATGGCCTCAGTCTGGGTGTATATTTAAGTTTGTCATGTATGTCCTTGCCTGGTTACCATAGCACAGGGTATCCTAGTTTGGGACCAGAACGAGTGATTGTGTTGTGTGGCAAAAAATCCGGTCAAGTCCGTGTCGGTATAGGGTTTCGTAGCAAGAGAGGGTTCTATCTGCTTTACAGAACTAACAACCTCATCAACGTAATTTCCTATGGATTTTGTACGAAGTTTTTCTTCTACAAGTTGGTCGCCTGTAACTCGTTATCTAGTAATTATATGTCCTCGTTCGGCGTCCAAAATCGCGAACGTGACTTTTATAAAAAAAATATAGAACACACTAAAAACTTTAGAAATCATATCGGTATAAAATTCGATATAATGGTTTTTAGACTAACTTAAACGATGTTAGTTACTTAGTTAGTTCTAAGCTACGCCGCGGACAGACAGACGGACGGACATGACGAAACTATAAACCCTTACAGTCAACCCTTACCCAAGAACCCTCTTGTCAACCCTAAAAAGACGCCAATATTGTATGAGAGCGAGGCAAATAGTTGTCTAGTCCCTTTCTTTAATTAACAGGATAATACTAGAGAGTTCTGCTAGGAGAAACGTTTTTCGTTACCTTGGCAACGTCATTGTGTCCGCAGGCCATCGTGTACTGCATCCAGGCCACCAGCTGGCCTCGCTTGGCCGCTTGAGCAATGTGGTTCGACATGTAGCAGAGGCATAGTGAAACTAAGTCCTGCAACAATAGGGTTCTTGTACTTGGTGGTGGTAGCCATCGGTGGAATCCTTCCTTCATATTCGAGAGGTCGTGGGTTCGAATCCCGAACACTGCGAAGATTTTGCGTTTGTGAATTTATGGTAGCAATACCACTGGCTAACGTGAAGGAAAACATCGTGAGGAATCCCGTGAGGAAATCTCAACAAAGAGCCTCTATTCTTGGTCATAGCTAGAGAACATTGAACCTTCTATGACTCTTTCTAAGGATCAAACCGTCAAGCCAGGTCTTCAAAAAAACTCTAGTTAGTATCTGAGATTCCTGCACGCACCCCGGGTTTCTCGTACACTACAAAATTTTTATGTACCTACTGTTAACAGAATCTATAAACGTCAGCTGTTTTTTTTTGTATGCACTTGTGTGAATGTGAACCTGTGAACACCTTAGACACTCAGGTTCCGGCACGATGTTTTCCTTCACAGTTAGCGGGTGGTATTGCTAATAAAACTTCACAAATGTACGTAACTCAGAAAACAAAGTCCAGCAGACATAGTAGACTTAGTATAATAATTTAGTGGCTAATTGTTTTTTTTTACCTCCATTAACAGTTAATGGCAAGCAATAGAGATATTGGAGTAGCGACTTAGCTCGAATTAGGAATGAGGAGACCCGCGGAAGAACCTGAGTTCCTGATATAGCTCGAAGGATTGCTCAGCTTAAGTGGCAGTGGGCAAGGCACATAGCTCGGAGAACTGATGGCCGTTGGGGCGAAAAGTGCTGACCTGGCGACCGCGATGGTCTGGCGACCCGGTTACGGTGGCGGGGAGACGCTGGACGCGGGCGGCACAAGACCAGGAAGCTTGGAAAACCATGAGGGAGGCCTAAATCCTGCAGTGGGCGTCAAATGGCTGATGATGATGATGACTTAGCTTCATCATCATCAGCCAATTGACGCCCACTGCATGACGTAGGCCTCCTTCGTGGTTTTCATAACCATAATCGCCACGCTTGGCAGGCGGGTTGGCGATCGCAGTATGCAGTTGGAATCTCAGGAAGACGCTGCTGCCCGTCTCCTGGTAATTGATTTCCTTAGTCGCCTTTTACGACATACACGGAAGGAAATGGAGTGACGCTATTCTTAACTTACTTACCTTAACATTATACTTATCGGCGAGGGAGAGTACAGGAAGCACTGTTTGATGCGAAATGCGGATTTGGCCGGTGTAGAAGTATCTACGACAAAGATTATAATTATGTTAGTGTTTACCGCCTATATTAGACTGATGAAAACTTTTTTTCTATTCTTACGTAAGATTACCTAAGTTAAAAAGTTTTACTGATTATAATTAAAAGTGAAAGGTTATGCTACTAATAATTATTTTTATTTTTCTCTTAGGGTCATTATGCGAAGTAGACATCCTAAAAAGTGGACGTTTCGCGACGAGGCGCTCTTAGCTAGCAGTGGAATAACATGGGTGTTAATTAAAACAAAACCGGCCAAGTGCGAGTCGGACTCGCGCACCAAGGGTTCCGTACTACTAGTATTACGTATTAAGCAACGAACGGTTTTCTTTCATTCAGTTCGGAACCCTTAGCGTCCTTCTTACATTTGGCCGGTTCTTATTATTTATTGTTATAGTATTCTTTTGTACCTCCTGTGGGTTGACTGGTATAAAATGCCATTAGCATTAAGCCCATTTGTACACTTTTTTGTGTAAAAAGGAATTAATAATAATAATAACAATATGGGAACTGCACCATAATACGGCCGGGGGTTGGAGCGCGTAAGTTTAAGTTCCATTACCAAGGTGAAAACAAAAAATAAAAAAAAGTAATACGGGTAATTTTCCCCTTTTTTAAATTATTTTTTTATTGCTTTATTTGTTCAATCCGCCATAACATATGAATTTTTGATCTAGTTACCTATTATGGTCCCAGTGTACAGCCATTTAAAGGTGAGACGGACTGACGGACAGACAGACGGACGGAAAACCACTCACTTGAGGAAGTGTGGGAAGACGGCGGCGGCGCTGGGGGTCTCCTGAAGGACTATCTTGCTCTCCCGCCATTCGCTCCACTCCCGATTCATAAGCATCACCTGTACGTATAGCATGACTAATTATAGAATTATGGTATTTGAAAAAGTAAGTATGAATTATATATATTTGTATAAATTATGGGTATTATTAAAACTGATTGAAGGCATTTTAACTAACAACAAAATGGATCATTTATCCAAAAACCTGAATAAAACTTGATAATTTTGTGTCTGTTGCCATTTTATATAAAACGGCCTGGATTGGCCGAATCTATGATGACGTCACAGGTCAGTATATGTCAGCATCTGGCTGTGGTAGCGGAGTGGTAAAACGCCGGTTACTCATTCGGAAGGTCGTGGGTTCGAATCCCGGCATGTACAAATCGCTTTGTTTTCTAAGTTACGTACATTTGTGAGGTTATAGTAGCAATACCACTCGCTAACGGTGAAGGAAAACATCCTAAGGAAACCTAGTGGCACATACAATGGCCCAACTATGAGGCTAAGTGTGGATATCTCCAATCGCACTAAAACACAATGTCAGCATCTATCAAGTTTAGAATCCCCAAAATTCTCAGATTTATCAAGGAACCTATTATTATAGTAGTACACCTATTTGCTTTTCCGCGCCCTCATATTTAAAAGCCCTGCTCTGTGGGCACACACTAGATGGCGTTACAGTCAATTTTAGTACCACTCTTTTTTCTATGGAGTCGACTTTCTTCCTAGTAGGTAGTATTGTTCTGTGGTGTGCAATCTAATATATAAAAATCTCGTGTTGTATCGAACACCTCAGAAACGGCTTCATATTGTTCTGTGGAGTTGACGTTTGTTTACTTACTGACCAGTGACGTCACTGATTCTTGTGCAACGCCATATTGCCCAAGAAAGCGTTTTGACGGTTTATTTTAAAAGTGAATTTTTATTCGCTTTTTTTTAGAAGAAATACACGAAATTATTGTTCCGAAACCACGCTAATTGCTGGAGAACGTAACTCAGAAAAAGTTTTAACTAAAAATAGTTGAAAGAAAAAGACAAATTACTTATTTGAAAAAAAAAACTGTACAAAGCAAGATATGCAGAGCAGACCCCTTATCGCCATACTCAATGTGGACTCACTTCCTGCTGTTCTCTACGATGGAATATATCTCTCCCCTGCAAAAATGTAAAAAACTTAGGTCTCTACATACAGAATCTGTCCTGGGAGCTTCGCGTGGCAGAGATCAGCAGGAAAGTTTTTGCCTCCACGCACTCTCTTAAGCGGCTTCAGAATTTTCTCCCATACTCTGCTAGAGTTACTCTTGTCAACTCTCTTCTCCCTATTATCGATTATGCTGACGTTAGCTATCCTGACATTACTGAGGAGCTGCTCAGCAAACTCGACAGACTGCTCAACCTTTGCATCCGCCTTATATTTGGACTGCGTAAGTTTGACCATGTCTCTTCCTATCGTAATCAGCTGAAGTGGCTCAACATCCGTTCCCGCAGGAATGCTCACATTCTCGCCACTCTGTATGGTATTCTTAACAGCCCTTGCTCCCCCTCTTATCTCAGAGGACGTTTCGAGTTTCTCCTCGGTGAGGGTCGCCTTCTGCGACCTTCCCGAGCATTGCATCTCCGTACCCCCGAGCATAATACGGCTGGTTATTCAGGCTCTTTCACTGTGACAGACATTTGCCTTTGGAATAGCTTGCCTCTAGACATCCGACAGGCCCCATCGCTTGAAATATTCAAAACCAAAAGTTAACCGTCACTACCTAAATCTCCAGCATTTGTCTTAATTTATTATAAGTATATCACAATATCTTTCGTAAATCTGTAGGTTATGTATTTATTTATTGCATCAAGTAATTATTTATTATTATGTTGTATTTGTATAATATTTCTATTATCTAGGGTCTACATAAGTAAATTAGTAAATATTTTTAATATTCTACGAGTAAGTTGCAATACCATGTTTTCGTCATAGCTTAGGTTAGCTGGTAGATAATGCTAAGTAGCATTAAGCTCGCCTATGTGCAAAACTGTTTGTTTAAATGCAATAAAGGATTTTAATAATAATAATAATCCTTGTATGTTTCCCATCAATATTTTAGTTTGCATTATAGTAATATTATATCGGTTTAGAAATATCTGTGTAATTTGCATTTTATGTGCAATAAAGTTTTCTCTATCTCTAAATCTGAGTGAGGGGTCTCGGTACCACAGGCTGGACAGCTTCTGAGGGCATGCTTTAAGCACCAACCATAATAAAATGGACCGGGGCAACGTAGCAAACTAAAATAAACCTTAAATACTACAAAGGAGACTCCAATACGCGCGCAAAACAAACCCGAACACGGGCGACGAGCGCGTCACGGGAACAGGCTTTTTTTGCACTCGTATTGTCGTCCTATTGTCTGTAAGTATTTAAGGATTATTTTAGATTGTATAGGATTATAGTGCCGTGGATCTTCTCCTTATTTATAGGCGACGTCCTAATGGAGGTCGGTAACCAATTCGGCTATCTACCCTGCTGAAACCACTGTCGTGAGTTGTGTAGCCGTATTTTTGGTCTCCTACGTCTCCTTCTTCCTGGAATCTTGCCTTGTACGTTAAGCTGAAGGAGACTGAACTTTGTACCGTGGGTGGATAGCAAATTTTAAGTCAAACTTCAATTCCGGCAATGCCGGATTTATGCATTTACATTTTGTTTGATTACATTTACAGGGCAAAAGTGGATGAAAAATATTTACCTACTGCAGATGGGTGGTTCTATTTTTTTTATTATTTAGTCTCTATATGTCCCACTGCAGGGCACAGACCTTCTTTTAGAGAGAGAGAGAGAGAGATCACCACACGGGCCCACCGCGGATTGGCAATAACAAGCGCTGAGGTGCGTCGTTCTAATAATTTAAAATAAACTACCAAAGAAATCAACTGCTCTGCCCGTGCAGTTGTAGTACACATCAGTGTTTAAACAAAATAAATCGTTCAGAGGCCTTTGCCCAGCAGTAGGACACAAAAGAGGCTATGTAGAAAAAAATCATGAACTTATTGGTTCAATTTAGTTCATGAAGTACCTGGAACACCTGGCTGCTAGCGCAAAGGATGAGTCTGTGCGCCGGATACCCCACACCGCCGACCTGGAGCTCCAGGTCGCTCATCAGTTGCTGAGCGTAAAGCGACGCAATCTTGAGCAGCACACTCTTCGAGTTATCCACCTGGGGGTGGACATTTATTTTTTTACCGTGTTGAGTCCTATGTTCAGCATGATAATCGAACTTCACATCAATCAATCAATCAATCAATCGATCGATCAATCAATCCATCAATCAGCCCGTACTTGTCCACTGCTGGGCATAGGCCGCTCCCAAAGCACGTCACTTCCTTCTGTCCTCAGTCATCCTCATGTAGTTACATAGAAAGACAAATTCCGGGACGCGAACCTGCACCTCTAGAATTTCACAGAGGCGACGTCTGAATAGCTTAGTTGGCAATAGCTCTGGAACAGAATTCGAGAGGTGCAGGTTTGAACTTCAGTTCGGCGAAGACCTTGAAGACATTCATCAGAATAAATAAACCTTATTTTGTAGCAGAATAAACACTCAAATATTAGGGGTTAAAGTATGAAATTGCCGTTTTATTGCAATAGGTTCTTTGAATTGACATAGAATCTTCATAGTTTGAGGTTTTCGAATGAAACTTTTTTCAAATGGTTTCTATGATGTTCTTTTTTTAAAAAATGTGAAACATTTTAATATCGACTTTCAATTGTTTTTGTTATTCAATTTAGACAAGAAAGATGGATACTGCGAAAATTCGAGTGATTTTTGAATACGAGTTCCGACGCGGAACTAACGCGGCAGAAACAGCCCGCAATATCAATGCTGCGTTTGGAGAGGGGTCTACTAATGAACGCACCGTGCGATTGCGATTGTATGAAACAGAATATCAGAGAGAATATACACAACCAGTACAGAACACAGCACATTAACAGTTGATCTAAATTCAACTCTATGGCTTCGTCATAGGAACGGTTTGAAGTCTAAAATACAAAGGTTCAGCTAATTTGAATTTTACTTATTTAACTGGTCTGCTCTAGGTGCAGAATATGAACCTTGAAAGCTGAAAGAAGAATTATTTTATAAAATGGAATATACACAACCAGTACAGAACACAGCACATTAACAGTTGATCTAAATTCAACTCTATGGCTTCGTCATAGGAACGGTTTGAAGTCTAAAATACAAAGGTTCAGCTAATTTGAATTTTACTTATTAACTGGTTTGCTCTAGGTGCAGAATATGAACCTTGAAAGCTGAAAGAAGAATGATTTTATAAAATGGAAAATATTCTTCATAAGTACAGTTACAGTTATTTAGACCTGAGTTTTGCATACTTAGCCTCATTTTCGGGCCTTTGCACGTTCAAAGTGCCGAGGTATGTAAACACTACAGACACTCGGGTTTCCTCACGGTGTTTTCCTTCGCCATAAGCAAGGGGCTCATTCTTTAATTCCTATTTATTTCGAAAATGTCTTACAATTTTACCACAATATGATAGATTTCGATTATATTTATTAAAACATGAACCAAATATTCACGAAATCTGTTTTAATAAAATTTGTCAATGATTTTAATCTAAATTAAATACTACTTACATAATATATATATTTTATTTTATTTATTTTTATTTTATTTTATTTAGGACACAAACAGTCAAACAGGAAAAAATAAAAAGTATATGTAAACAAAAATAGACCTGAAGGTCCCTTAAGTAAACAAAATTATAATATTATAAGCATGCGATCTTAACCAGTTTTGATTCTTAGTATCTGAGACTTAGTATTGGTTACAGTAAAATAAAAGTATGAGCCATTTTAACTTAATTGTATTTGAGCAATAGGCTACCCGCCTCTTTTTTAAATTCGTTTAATGTACATAACTGTAAAAATATCAATATCTTGCAAAAAGTCATTAAAACATTTAGGGCTGCGCCTGAAAATATTTATTTATTTATATTTCGTTCATAAGCAGCCTATATACGTCCCACTGTAGGGCACAGACCTTCTCTCATAGAGAGTATGGGCTTAATCACCACGCGTGCCCACCGCGAATTGGTGATTTCAAGCACTGAGGTATGTGAATATCTCAGACACTCAGGTTTCCTCACGATGTTTTCCTTCACCGTTAGCGAGTGGTATTGCTAGGTACTATAATTTCACAAATGTACATAACTTAGAAAACAAAGTCATAGGTACATGCCCGCACTGGGAATCGAACCTGGGTCTCTCGCTTCCGAGACTGAACCCTTATGGGATCACTCATTGTTATCCTTCCGTCCGTCTGTCTGTGAAGACCCTTTATCTCAGGAACCTGTGTAGGTATTGAGTTGAAATAAAAACTATATACTCAGGTCTACATTCCCTTGAAGCTGTGAAAAAAAAACGAATAAGTAAACTTAAAAAGAAGTTATGGCTGTTTATGCTGCTAAAAACATATATTTCGACACTCAAGGGAATCAAAAAATAAAGGATACTTTCCATTGACTTAGAACAATGAAATTTGGCAAGTAACATCATCATGTACTACAAGTACAGGGAAAAAATCTGGAAACTATGCATTTGAAATTAAATCATAGAAAAAATTGTCTTTGAACAAAGAAAGCTCAGAAAAACTGCGAGACTAAATATTTATCTGTTTTTTTTAGTTATAGTTTAAATTATGAAATTTCAGTGATTATTATAGATAATAGAATGTATTCACTATTACTTAGTAGGTATAATATAATCAAACTTAACTAAAAAAAATATGTAAAAATATTTTGGTATCACCAGGTGGCAGTGCTACTACAAGTTCATCAATGTATGTAGCTTAGAAAACAATGCTATTAGTACATGCCGTCATTCAAACCCACAACCTCACGCATGTGAGACACGGGTTCAAGCAATGCGCTACCGCCGCTGTAACAATAAGTGATATGGGAGACCTATAAACCTTGATAGTACCATGTATATTTCTGTCCTTCTCAATTCAATTCAATTCTGCTTTATGGACTCGCTGCACTGATTATCCAGTACAATTTCGCCAATGTCTCGTGTTAGGCAAGAAATATTAAGTTATAAGAACGTTTACCCAAATATCAGAAATTAAAATGTAATAAAAAATTTCAATTCAATTCATTTCTTAATTATGGCTACCCTAAGGATTCTGCCAATGTCGAGTTTTGGAGATGAGGCAAAATTGAGTAAACTATTTTGCTGTCAACCAGTTTTGCTCAGGTTTTCGCAGGAAGGGTTTCCTAGCCTAGCAGCATTACTTGTACATTAGTCACAGGTTGTTATGATAATTTATCATTGGCAAACTTACTTCGAGATCATCGTTATCGTTTTTGTCGCCACCGCCTTTCTCTGTACTCGAGGACGGCAACAGACGATCGACGGTTAGGAAGCTCATGTTAGTAATTTCAACAATTTAGCACCCGAGCCCGAGTAGATTTAAAAGTAAAAAATCAAGCGAAATCCATGGATAGTAAAATAGGTCATCAAAGAGAATATTAGGTCATTGTTAGACTGACATTTGCATGGAATGGGAATAAACAGTAGTGCTGCCGATAACCGATTTTTATCGGTAACTACACTCATAATAATAATAATAATTGAACTTTCGATTCTACGACAAATAAATCACGAAAAGTTGTGGTTGTGGGTAAAACCTAGGTACAACACGTAAACACGATAGATAGAACCACAAAGGTCTCAATCTGAGATAAACACCTCTACGGAGATGTTAGAAAAAGCCATAGATCCTATGTAGTCTGTGACGAAATGTCAACTATCATTAGTTCAGAATACGATGAAAAAAAAATCAACTATCAAGCAAAGTTGATAGATTAGTGTTGCCAGTTGAAGCGATTTATCGCCAATGGGAGGTTTTCTTTTTGACTATTAAGAAAAAAAAGTAGTTCCCAAGAACTCTGTAGATGGCGCTGAACTGACTGCGTTACTAGCCCTGAGTTCGGATTTGCGACTGTGAGCGATCATGGGCAAATCGTAATGCACTACAGATCGCTGGCGGTTCAGGTAGGTATTCGTGTGTATTCGCGTCTATGATATGATAGCCGTTCCGAAATGGACGTCAATGGATATTGTGATAACGTGAATGGATAAATTCGCAACGATATTTATTTCTGATGTGACAATGACATAATGTAAGTTTCGTTTTATGATCTAAAAATTACATCAAAGTGAAATAATCAAAAAATAATGTGACTTTTCGTTCCTTGCAGGTGCTTGCAGTAACTTACCAAGTTCAGCGCCATCTATGCAGTGACTAGGAAATAATAAAAAATAAATAAAAAGAAAATCCCTCATTGGATTCCCTCGGAAGGAAAAAACGTGATCATGCAATCATTAAAAAAAAGGACAGTACCGCAAGTTACCCAAATATGTTTAAATTATCACAGGTTAATAACGATGTACAACATTTAAAACGTATGATGACATTTGTTCTCCTTGCAGCGCCATATAGTTTTTTTTATAAAACTCAACTGACACTTGTCATTGAAAAGCCCTCATTGGGTTATCTTAAATTTTTTCGGTATGTTTTGGGCTACTTGGGGGATTGGAACAAATTATATGACTTTTAACAATATTGTGGCGACTGAGAGCGCACATTTTTGCAATGTAAATAATTTAGATTAGCGCCGCCAGTTGCTCCCCACCTCTCGGAGTTTAATCTCTTATTGTTGCGTAACCCTACTCCTGTAATTTCTTGTGTCGTTTATTATATTTCTTTGTGTGCCTGAAGACTCTTTCATTTATCTCCATTCGGTGAACTTTAATTGGCCTACCCAAGCGCCAAAACTTATTTTCGTAATTGTGTTTTTATTTTTTAGATATAATTGTGGTTTTTTTTTTTATTTGTCATGGTGGTGCTTCTAAAGCCCCGGGGTGTGACCACGTAAGTCCTTCACTGCATGGAGTTGTCTGATTTACCCTACGCTGAACACATTTCCTCCAAACATATATATTTCGACACTTTGGAGTCTAAATGCCTAACCCGATAGTGGAAGGTTACGTAATACAAGGGCTGGTCACACAGAAGCGACGTAAATCGAGAAGGGTGCTTCATAGGGAAAAAAGTATTGATACCTTTTTTGTAGAAAATTTTACGATGTATGTACAAAATTCATCATTCAGCCATTTGACGCCCACTGTAGGACATGGCCCCTCTCATGGTTTTCCAAGCCTCCCGGTCTTGTGTTTCCCGCATCCAGCGACTCCCGCTACAGCAATCAGACCTTCAGACCATCTGGTGGGGGCCTTTCCACGCTGCGTCACCCGATTTGATTCATACAAAAGTGTAGATATCTTTTTTGTAGGGAATTCTATGATCTAAAAACTTTCATACATCCATTTTTTCGCTACTCTCACATTTTCAGAGAAACAACGCATGCAAAAAACTAAAAACAACGCACAACGGGATCGTTGGGGACTTTTGACATAGCATTTCAAATTTACAAAAATCAAACTTTTCGGGAATCAATACAAACTCAGCGCTATTTTTCGTCTATTTTGACTGGACTAGAGGGCGCGGAAAAGATACGGAAAAGTCCCACAGATTATAAATTTCAAGTCACTTTCATACAAAATGTACTGAAGAGACGGGACGAAGCCCAGACAGAAGAGACTAGATGGGGCGAGAACGTGACTTCTATTTACTCGCCTCACGTCCCTTCTGTGTGTTCAGGTGCTAGTGGTTCGCATAAAAGGGTATTCATATTTTTAAGTATATTTTATTGAAAGAATTTTAGAAAAAAAACTGCTTACAGAACTAGCTTAACTAGTTAAAATTGCGACGATTTTGGGATAAATATTTGAAAATTGAGTCGATTTGGGCTAAGAAGATTTTTCGTTCGCTTTCGAAAATGTAAGCAATATTTGTGCCTGTTTTTCCAAATTGGCCGGCCAGAGTCTGGCAGCACTGACACATTATAAAAAAAAAATGGGTTTACTAATAAAAGTCAATTTACTTGCAAATCTTGCAATTTACGTTGTGTTGTTATCAATTTTAACTGTGCTCAACTTTTCAATAAAAAATTGCATTCACAATTTGTAACTCCATGCTACGTACACCAATAAAATGTGGCTAAGCAAGAAGCGAAATGTTATTTTCATGACAACAGTAGTTGCGTGCTGTTTTATCTTGTACCAGCTGTATTTCTTCGTGGCGATCTCATCGGCAAACGTGCGGCCACACAGATTTCGTGTGATCGACCACTCGCAGGCTATGGAGGTTATTCATGTCCTAACAGACGAAGACAGGCACCTTAATGAGAACGGTGTCTTGCGTGGTGTCTTGTACCCAAACATGCCGCGCTACCGGCCGGATGCTAACAGTGAATTTACGTGCCTGAGCTCAAAGCAAAAGATCCCATATGAGCAAGTAAACGACGACTTCTGTGATTGTGAAGACTCCAGTGACGAACCAAGTACAAATGCATGCACAAATGGGACATTTTACTGTGACACCCAGTTCCACCTGAGGCCAGTTTCTGTCAACTTAGTTCCCTCTGGCATGGTGAATGATGGGATCTGTGACTGTTGTGATGGTTCAGATGAGTGGCTCCACAATCCACAAAAGCTTTTGTTGACTCAAGGATCAGAGGTTCTAAAGAGACACTATGCCTTGAGTTGTCCTAATATATGCAATGTGTAGTTTTGGCGTTGTGATTTATCATTTTGTAAAATATGTAAATTAAAAATAGATACATAGTAATAACTAATTATGAACAACATTGTTAAATCAAGAAGCTCCTTTATTGTATTACGGCCTTATTTATAAAAACACAATTCCTTTAAAGCACTCCTAAGAGGCAGTTTATTTAATCTGTGGTTACGAAATTTTCCTTGTAAAATCTCCACCACAGACTATTTTAATCAGCATTTTAAGGAATTATGTTTTTTTTTAGTAAGTAAGCGTGTTAATCCATTATTAAAGTGATATTTCTTAAAAGTTGCAGGAGATTCAAATACAAGTCATTTAAATTTCATTCAACCAACTTGTTATAGATGTAAAATATAGATTGGCTAATTAGTCACACAAATATGCAGTGCATGGAGTGAAAACATTAAAGTAGGAATAATTGTTAAGACTGATTATAGGGTATTTAATACAACATTTTGCTTATTTTATTATTTGCAATGAGTTTGTCTTCATGCCTTAATTTTGTAAGATTAGAAAATTAAGTACTAGATGAGCAAATAAATGAATTGAATTGAATTGTGCCTGAGGTTGCACAAGGCTAGCACAGTACTAGCTGTGCCGGCAACTTCATTTGAGGATGACAGTCAGTACATAATTATCGTATGCTCAGGCCAGCCCAAAGCTCATTCATACTCCTAACAATAGATGAGCCATGATGGTGTGATGCACTGCACATACAAACTTTGTTGTGAGAAGAAAGACTGGTAGTGGTCTAGAACATGATTTACGTGTGCCAGCACTGCAGATGCAGAATTTCGTAGGTAGAAGCAATTTGGATTTATTTTTATAGGCTGCACTTGTATTATCCTTGCCTACTGGAAACTGTTTTTAAACGACGACAATGCCTCACGATCTGTCTCTTTCGCACTTACTTAATTTTTGGCCTGATAAAAAGAGACCACTAACATTTGACATTTATTAGAAAATTCCAGACGCGTTTCGTTCACTCAATCAATACACACCACTCGTTCAATTTTCTGTCACTGTCATTCACTTCACTAAAGTGTTGCCAGATGAGGGCTTTCACTCCAAATTCGGAGGTTTTGTTTGCTTAGGGGAGAAGTTCTTTGGGGGGGAATTTTAGAGGGAAAAAAATGGAGTTTGGGGTTTTTTGGTGGTTAATCTTTTATCTCCAAATTAAGGAAGCACACGATAATCTTTTCACACAAAGAATCCCATACGGGCTTTTTATATAATTTTGGTTACCCCATTACACGCTTTGTGCTATAAGGCGTGTAATGGTATCTCAGAAGGGTAGGCAGAGACTGGTCCTTGGGGACTGCCACTTGCCACGATCCTGACAGTTGCAGGCACGCACACCGGTTTTGGGAAGTTATTATCTTGTCCTTTGCTAATACGTCCCCTATTTGATCGAAGTATGTTCACCTGGGACGTCCCTTACCGACCCTTCCACCCACATTCGCTCGATATATTTGTTTCGTCAATCTTTCTTCCTTCATCCTCTCCACATGTCCAATCCAACGCAATATTCCTTGAACTTTGTGGACTGGAAGAGGATGTAGTAACTAGAATTGAGTAACAATAATTAAAGATAAATTGCACAATAGGTTGTCAATTGAAACTGAATTCTTTACTCAATGGCTAAGGCGCGAGACACACAAATGAGACATGGAGCAAGGGCGCGGTAACAGACCACAGTCCTTGCTCTGCGGTCGCTCTTGGTTTATGACTCTATACATATTACCGCGCCCTCGCCCCACGTCCCATCTGTGTCTCGCGCCTAAAGGATGCATGTGTTTTGTTCCGTCTCCACAAATGTTACCTTGAGGTTTAATTCAGAAAAAAAATACGGGATCAAAAGCAACATGCTCGAAGATTTTTCAGAAGATAAGGCCGACATTTATCTTATTTTTTCAATAAAGTTTGTGTTTCATTTGAAACAAAAGTACCTACTAAAGAATTATTCTTTGTGGAGGTCTTTCTTATGAAAATGGGTACTTTCGGGGAGATTTTCTTCAAATTGGGGGGGAATTTCGAAGGGTGGTCTGGCAACACTTCAACTTCACTCACAGATTGATTCACTCATCACTCTCTGATCTTCACGTTCACTCACTATTCCATTGCGAACACAACCGGTGTGCTGAAGGAGCGCATGTTTGCAGAAGTATTTTTCTGGAAAAACTTTCCGTTTTATTGTTTCTGCATCGTTTATCAAGTAAATAAGTTCTCAAAATGACTGTCGACGAAGGTGTAGATATCACCAAGGCGCAGGACCGCGGTGTCCTCAAGCGTATCCTGAAGGAGGGCGTAGGCAATGATACCCCGAACTCCGGCTGCCAGGTGACCGTTCACTACACTGGCACACTTCTGGACGGCTCTAAGTTTGATTCCAGCCGTGACAGGAACGAGCCGTTCGAATTTCAGCTGGGAAAAGGTATGTATCACTGAAACTGTTACCAGTTTTTGAGTTTACCCCATTTTTTCAATGTCAACTGGGCCCGGGCATGATTTATGTCTTTGGTGACATGGGATGTGCTAGGGACACCAGTAATGTAATTCAAACTCATTGAGTTAGATGTTATCAGCAGTTTAGCCATTCAAATCTTGACCCTTAGGTCAAGGCCAAGGCAGTACATTTTGATACCTATTTTATATTCTTGTCTTTTGAGTAAGTATAGGTACTTATTCTAATTAACAGTTCATGTTGCGCCTGATTCATGCTGGTTATCAGACCACAGCCGCCATGTATCAATAACTTGTATAAGTTGTATATTTGTGAATTTGTACTATCAATACCACTCACTAATTATGAAGGAAAACATTGTGAAGGAACCCAAGTGTCTGATGTATATATACATACCTCAGGACTTGCCAACTATATGAGGCTAAGCTAAGTAAAATGATCCAACTATATGAGGCTAAGTGCAATGCAAGAATTTCAGGTCTAACTAACATCTCTCCAAGGTAAATCATCTTCCCAACACATTATGAGCCTTCCTCTGCCTCTAGAGGAAGTCTTGTAATTAGTTCAGATAAAATACCAAAGTAATTGTGTTGCTACCTGACAAATTCAATGGTACAAAAAGTTATTGACAATGTAAAACCTGAAAACCATTTCCAATATGAAAAATTTCAAAAATTCTTAATTTACGTATTTTCTAAATACAAATTGACCGCATGAAGTCAATTTTGAGTGATCGTTTAATTAAAGGATTAAATTGAGAACTGCATGGGCTGTGGCTTAGTTATTGTTACTGAAGAAACATGTATAATATTCATATTCATATTTTATTATTAAGCAAACAAATTACAATCACAAACTAAAATTAACAACAGTTTTAAAAAGAGCGGGTAGATGTGAAACTGAGGTCCCCAAACTAGGTAAGCCTGTATCGCAGCAAACGGATAAAGTTCTGGCCACAAACAGAGTGATTTGACATTAATGTTTGTGTTGTGAGTAGGTATTTCAAAATAATTTAATATAGAAAATGTTTCAATGTTTGTCAATATTCAGGTTTTACTTTACTTAAAAAATACAATGTATACTATGTGACCAGTAAGCGTGATCAAAGCTGAACACAACTTTTCCTCATAAATAGGGTCAGTGATCAAAGCATGGGACATCGGGGTGGCTACAATGAAGAAGGGCGAGCTGTGTGTGCTGACATGTGCCCCGGAGTACGCCTACGGGGCCTCTGGCAGCCCCCCTAAGATTCCACCTAACTCAGTTCTGCAGTTTGAGGTAATATACTACTTAACTATACTAAACATTTGTGCCGAATTAAATCAAAATCAAAATCAAATTTTTTTATTCAAAGTAGCACAGAAACTGCGACTTAATGAACGTTACAAGTTAAACTAGGTGTCCATTTCAAAATCTAGATCATTTTGGAGAAAAAATGGACAAAAAAACTCCAAACTTAGTCTTTTCAAGTCCTTAATTTACAGGATTTATATAAATGTTCTAAAACTCATGCATTGAACTGGTTTTAATTCCAGACATCATTGTCATCTAAATAATCTTTAATGTTATAGTAGCTTTTTTGGCACAAAGTGCGCTTCACACATTTTTTGAACCGCGTTTCTGGCAAGCTTATTATATCCTCAGGGATCTTATTGTAGAAACGTATACAATGCCCCATAAAGGATGTATTAACCTTTGCCAGCCTAAATTTTGGGAACGAAAGTTTATGTCTATTTCTAGTATTTACATTGTGTTGGCTACCTACAGTTTTAAAGTCACTGATATTTTTCCTAACATACATAATATTTTCATAGATATACTGACTAGCAACTGTTAGGATGTTGGTTTCTTTAAAGAAATCTCTTAACGAATCTCTATTGCCTAGCTTATATATGAATCTGATCGCTCTCTTCTGCAGGACGAAGATGGTCTCAATGTCTGCAGCCCGACCCCACAGTAGTATACCATAGGACATAATACTATGGAAGTAACTAAAATAAACAAGCCTAGCAGTTGCGACATCAGTTAGTTCCCGGATTCTTTTAACTGCGTATGCTGCAGAACTGAGCCTATTTGCCAATTTTCCTATATGAGGACCCCATTGAAGCTTTGAATCAATTGTGATACCCAGAAATACAGTTTCTTCTACAAGGTCTAGTTTATCATTCCCCAATATAACATTGCTGTCAACCATTTTGACATTTGGTAGTGTAAATTTTATACATTTTGTCTTTTTTGAATTTAATAATAAGTTATTAGAAGTAAACCAATATAGTACCTTAGAGAGAGCATTATTTGTACCCGCAAGGTCATTTTCTTGTCTCTTAATCTTAAAAATAAGTGACGTGTCATCTGCAAACAATACTATCTCTGACATATTTTGAACCATGAACGGCAAATCATTTACATATACGAGGAAAAGGAACGGCCCCAAAATAGATCCCTGTGGCACTCCCATCTTAACCTCCGACCCGGATGATTTAGTCCTATTTATGTCAGCTTTTTGAACCCTCCCTTCTAAATATGATCTCATAAGTTTTAAGCTCCTCCCATTCACTCCGTAGTGTTTTAATTTTAAGAGAAGTGTTTTATGGTCCACGCAGTCAAATGCCTTCGACAAGTCACAGAAAACACCTATAGCATCCTTCCGATCCTCCCATGCACTAAATATATGTTTAACTAATGTGACACCAGCATCCGTCGTAGACCGCCCTTGCGTGAAACCGAATTGCTCACTATGAAAAAGTTGATAATTATTAAAGTGTGTAAGTAGTTGACCTAGAACTATTTTCTCGAATATTTTACTCAAAACGGGTAGAACCGAGACTGGTCTGAAATTTGTGGGATCTTGCCTGTCGCCGCTTTTAAATAAAGGAACGAGCCTACTATATTTCATTAGGTCAGGGAATGTACCCTCATCTAAACATTTGTTAAAGATTCTGGCCAAATGGGGTGCTAGGACATCGATTACTGAGCTAACTATTATTACTGACATACCCCACAGGTCTTCAGTTTTTTTAAGATTTAGCTTTTTGAACGCTTTATTCACGGTATGAGCTTCAATATAATCAAACGAAAAATCGTGATCGCAGGGAGGGACATTATCTTTCAAAATACTTTCTGCAAGATCAGGAGATGAATCTAAAGGAGCCGTAGTTATAATTGGAACATTTGTAAAGAATTGTTCAAAAGCCGCGGCAACGTCTTCATTTGACGTTATTAATTTATTATCTATCTTAAGCGAAAATTCGGGGTCCGCTGATTTGGATTTACCAGTTTCCTTATTTATTATATTCCAAATGGTTTTAGATTTATTAGACGATTTAAGAATTTTGGCTTTTATATGCTCGCATTTAGCTTTGTGGCAGACGGCCCTAAATAATTTTGAATATAATTTAACATACTGTAGAAAACTAGGGTCATATGTGTATGTCTTTTTCTCATATAGTGAATAAAGTGTGTCCCTACTTTTCCGGATGCCGGCAGTGGCCCATTCACTAAATTCTACCTTATTTCCTTTCGATGATAGCTTCTTCAATTTAAAAACTTTTTCAAAACTATCTGAAACGACCTTAAAGAAATCTCCATAATGGGCATTAGCATTGATGGTTTTATTTTTTTCGGTATGTAAACTACTTTGTAAATCAGTTTTAAATAATTCTAATTTTTTTGTTGTCATGGGCCTGTAAAGTATATCTTGATCAGATTTTTTAAAATCAGATTCAAAGTGTACAATTTGACCACTGTGGTCTGACTTTAAGCAATTTATTGTAGAATAGTGCGAAAATTCACAGTCACAGTATACATTATCAAGACAGGTGGCTGTGATTTCGGTAATCCTAGTGGGCTCTAAGAAAATATTAACTAAATTAAAAGACTTGAAAATAAGTTTTAATTTAGTATTTAAAGTGGAATCTACCAGCAAGTCGATATTAAAATCTCCACAGACTATAAGGTTCTTGCTACTACATGAAGCTACATTTAAGACATCCTCTAGTACTGATTCAAATAAACTGTAGTCACTGGCGGGGGGCCTGTATACGCTTACTACAATGTGCTTAGCCAGTTCAACACATGATAGCTCAATAACTTTTTCAACAGAAAGTCTGCAAATATCTTTCCGTTCTTTATATTTTAAACTACTATTTACTATTATTAAGGATCCCCCGTGCAATGCAGACTTTCTATTGAAGCAACTGGCTATTTCATAATTATGTATAGCAAAATTCATTTGAGACTCTAGTAGCCAGTGCTCTGTGACACAAAGTATATTCACTCTATGTTGTTCTAAGAACAACTCTAATTCTAGTAGTTTACCAGAAAAGCCACCCTGTAAATTTTGGTTAGCTAAGACAAGTTTGTTTAAGGGGGACTTTTCTGTTGTCTGCGCTGACAGTTTAAATCAGCAGTCAAGCTTAACCTACTTATGCTAGGTTTTTTTACAGCCTCAGAATACAGAGGTTTGCAAGTAGAATTTTTTCTACAGTTTGTATCCACAACTGGTCCCTGTTTTATTGTCTTAACAATAATAGGGTCATAAATATTGAATGCCAACAATTTGGCAATCTGTCGCTTTGAAGAAAGGGGCACATGCATTGTGTCCCTAGTCAATATAAAGTTTCGAATAAATTTATTCGTATCAAAATACAATACTTGGTCTCGATGGCCAAAGGTCATATTATACAATAGCCGGTTTAACTTATCTATCCGGGCATTTTGTGTCTCTGATAGAGTCTTAGAATAAGGAAAAGCACAGATTACAATTTTCCTTGCTTGAAGAGCAACTATAGAATCATAATAATTTGTCAAATCATCGCGCTGTATTCCTTTGCTGTCCCCTATTAATAACACAACAGTGGTATTATTATCATACTCCTTACTAAGCATACAGTTGACTATCTGCATGTAAGATGCATAGGGCATACAAACATTCTCAACATGTTGCTTTAAATTATTTTGTAGTATACTGCCTAACCCTACACCTATTTTATCTGAATAGATAATGGTTTTGTACTGGGCGTGATTGTCAGGAACTCTGCAGGTGGTGGGTCTAGACTGCGGCTGTCCATCCAGTATGGAATCAGGGGTCGGTGTGGCACTGCACCGCTCGTTGACTGGAACTGAGTTGCTGGTTGGTCTATTTGTGGGTTGTACTCCAGGTCTTGCATCACAGGTCGACGGCGCACTGGTCTCCGCTGTCACATTTGATGGTGCAGGCTGTCCGCTTAGCTCACCTCCATGCTGTTGTGCCGGATCCAGCGGTAAAGGGGCCGGTGTGATGGGCACATGGCACGGTGTAAGCAAGCCTAGCTTCTGACTGCCCTTTTCACTGCTCCGTGGCTGCATGGTGCTCAGCTGTAGAGGGGCTGGGTCTCCAATCACGGCAGATGGTGGTTGTAGGGACAGCAAGCTTGATTTGCCTTCTGAGTCTTCCAAGTCCTGGATAAAGTTGGACTCAACACGTTCCAGATTGCTCTTGCTTAGTGCAATCAACCCATTCATCGATGAAATGCAGTCATTGTACTGAGTTTGTATAGCTGAGTACTTGCAGGTGATCTCCAGTAACTGAAACTGCAGGTCTTCCACTTGTATTTGTAGTTCAGCCATCGCTAGCTCGTGGTCCACATTGTTAGTGAATAGTTCCTTCTGACATTCGGCCATTTCCATTTCTAACTGTAGTTTTTGACGGTGAATTGGTATACTTTCTATACTCCTCCGGCTTCGTTTAATCAGTTTCTGTACCCTTTGTATATATTTTTTTGTTTTAATATATTTCTTGATTTTCCTTACGCTGTTCATTTTTATACTGCTGCTACTGCTGGCTGTAGTTAGGTCGACAGTTGGTATCCCCGTGTCACTCATAACTTCATTATACAAAGCCATGGTTCTAGCGCTCTCTTTTTGTTGTTCATGCTCACTTATTTGCTGAAGCTCGTGGTGTGCCTCAGCAAGCTGGTGTTCAAGTGAGCGTATACGTTGTAGCGCTACATCGTGGACATCATGGCATTTGTTGAACGAGTGGACTTGATGTTGCAGCTCATCCCGCTGGGCACTTAGGTCCTGGCATTGGATGTCCAATTCATTGAGATCTTCTTTGAGCGCTGAGTTGGTTTTGTTCTGTTTACGGATCTCCTCTTCACTTTCCTCTCGTTCTTGAAGAAGCGAAAAATTAAGAACTTCTAGGAGGAGCGGAGCAGTGGTGGTAGCCTAGTGGGTAGAGCATTGGATTCGGAAGCGAGAGACCCAGGTTCGATTCCCAGTGCGGGCATGTACCTATGACTTTGTTTTCTAAGTTATGTACATTAGTGAAGTTATAGTAGCAATACCACTTGCTAACTGTGAAGGAAAACATCTTGAAGAAACCTGAGTTTCTGAGCTATTCACATACCTCAGCGCTTAAAATCGCCAATCCGCGCTGGGCAAGCGTGGTGAATAAGCTCATACTCTCTCCCTGAGAAAAGGCCTGTGCCCTATAGTAGGACGTATATGGGCCGCTTATTTCCAATAGACTTGACAAGAGCAAATTATGACAAACCATGGCAATGCTATGCTATAAAAGACCCTCAGAGTTTTAGGGTTCGTACCGAAAGGGTAACGGACCCTATTACTAAGACTCCGATGTCCGTCCGTCCATCTGTCACCAGGCTGTAGCTGACGAACTGTGATAGTTAGACAGTTGAAATTTTCGCAGATTTATTTCTGTGGCCGCTATATCAATAAATACTAAAAACAGAATAAAATAAATATTTAGGAGAGGGGGGGCTCCCAACAACAAACGCCAGCTTTTGCCATTTTTTTGCCCGGTATTAATAACGGCAACAGGTAAATGCTTGAAATATTCAAATTTTGTGTAGATAATGGTACGGAATCCTTCGTGCGCGAGTCCGACTCGCACTTTGCCGGTTTTTTTGAAACATAATAAACATGGTTAGGTAAGTATTAAGTCAGAGGCCTTAGGGCGGCTTGACAACTTCTGACAGTAGACGAGCCACTAGTCTACAAGCCTCCACCAATCCGGACTTGGCCCCCGTGGTGGAGTATGGCCTATACCTTCCTCAGGGAAGAGACCCGTGCCCCTCGGTGGGGACATAATGGGTTGATGATGAAACATGGTTTGGTGCAAAATTCTTATATCTGATTATAGTCAACCATAAAATAATGGAACTGTCTCCATTTTTTTTTTATCATGAAACCACTTCCTAAAAACATGCTACAATAAAATTCAACATTTTGAAGGGATGTGGTTGAATTTGGTAGCAATGACCAAGGTCCCACAAAAATACTTACTTAATAATATGTTTGGAAATAAAAAGATAATGATAAACTTGAATTTGTAACTTATTGAAGATGTCTGACTTCCTAACTTCCTAAAGTGTTAAATAGTACAAGCAATAAAATAATCTATAGTGTATCAGCCTTTATGATACACGTGGACTTCAGTAAAATTTTAATACATACAAATATAAACGCACGCCTGTATCCCTGAGGGGTAGGCAGAGACCAGAGACTACCACTTGCCACGATCCTGACAGATCACTTTCGCTTCCTCAACATTCATTAGTCGTTGCATGCACGCACACCAGTTTCGGGTACTTTTGATAGTAGAGTCGTTTCTATAGAACTAGAACTAAGAAATTAGGCCAAGAATTTAGGACGTGATTTTTTCCACAAAAAACAACAGACAACAATAAGTGTTAGTGAAACTGAAATAACGGTCAAATAGCCCTTAAAATTGATGTACATAATTATGTCACATCATTAAATGGCCCGTTGCCACCCCAACAGATTGAGATGATCGACTGGAAGGTGGAGGACCTCAGCCCTGGCAAGAACAAGGGGATCCTGAGGCACATCCTGCAGGAGGGAACCGGGTTCGACAATCCCAACGACGGAGCCACCGTAACAGGTGAGATGACACATACAATGTGTGAGAAAATCCCCATTGCAATGAGGTACTAAAATAACGCAAAATGTGAAAACCATTTCTTCTGTACCAGGAAAGAAATCACATCCAATTGAAAAAATTTAAAATATTTCTTTTTGATACAAAATTGAAACTTGACAAAAATAAAATTGAATTATATATTCTATTTATTAATTTATAATTTTTTTGTATGTTATTTGTTAATGTAGAATTAATTATTTTGGGAACTATTTCTTCAACTTAAATATTGGAAGTGATTTAATTTACCATTACTGAAGAAACGGTTCCTAGGTTTTGTGTTATTTCAATGGCACATTGTACATCCATAAAGTGGGGGCGGGGGGGTTCTGCTTGTCAATAAATAATAAATAAATCAATTTCAAAGTTTATGAGGAAAACTAAGTTAAGAAGTTGTTCGCAACGAGTCGAACTATGTATTTTTTTTATAAATATACGGATTCTATTGCAGGTCACCTGCAGATTTCCATTCTTTCTTCCCTCAACATATCTGTCATCATCTATTTATGCTGGCCTTTGTCAGCGACAGGGTTTTTAAAGCGTCGTATGAAGCTATATATATATATATATATATATATATATATATATATATATATACAAAACTATATTAGCGAGATACCTATCTTGGAGAAAAAGCATTAACTAAAGGTTAAATCGATGTAAAGCGTATTAATGTTAAATTATAATCCTAAATTTTGACGAATTATCCCGTCTTTCAATAACTAAATGGTGGTTACTGGAGTTATACTATTTCAACTTGTGTACAAACCATTAACTTGTTTGTTTGTTTGTTACACTTTATTGCACAAAATACGAAATTAAGCATACAATTTTTAATTTTTTAATTAGAGAAGTAATTTTATTTAATATTTAAAAATTTTTGCTTAATATAGTTCTTTGCGCAAATTCGTTAATGTTCAAGAAATTTACTTTTCTAAATGAGACGTGCACAATAAAATTATAAGATCCACTTACTGGGCACTTTAACTTTTCAAAACTATTGAACTATTTCACACACTTTATTTGGTTTTAATTTTTAAAGTTGTTATATGAAAACAAACAATGACATTAATCACAACAAGAAGACTTTCAGAGCATGTAAGGACGACACTGAATCTCTTATTGTTATTCGCGCTTTCTATTTTATTCTATTTCTCGTCACATTTCACAAAAGAAACTCGATACTTCCTTTCACTGTGTTACCCTGGATGTGATCAAAACGTTGCTGAAAATAATAAAATACGGGAATAACTGGACGAATGCGAGAGGCACTTGCGCACCGAGGGTCATAAATTTGCCACACCCACAATTCTCTGTTGTTGTCATGTACATTACGTGTTTCATGTGTATACTGTCTTTTCTTTCTGTGGATTTTTTACTGTATTCGTTTTATTTTATTTTTTCTTTGTTTGCTGTATGTACACGGTGCTTCTTTTTGTACTGTTCCTGTTCATGTGTGTGTGCAAATGTGAATAAATGTTTTATCTATCTATCTAAATACGATATTTTAGCATAAATGTATTTTCTTTCTTTCAGTTCAGGATCTTTAGCGTGGGCCGGTGGAAAGGAAGGCCAAAAACCTTAGCCTAGATTTAACGCTTAAAACCACAGTTCTTGGTATAAATGCTATCTAGTCTCAGCTTCTGACCCTAGGTTCTCGGTTGTGGGTCCTAAAAATCACAATTGACATGATTTTGAGAATAAAAATACACTTTTCAAAAACTATCTGTAAAAGAAAATATGTTTTTATTTTCATTGAACCTCCTGTCCGATCGAAACATAAATTATCTAATTAATAAATTATACGTAAAGCCCAGTTCTCGCCTACACGGAATTAGCAGTGTTTCGATAACCACGTAAAAGTCACACAATATTTTGTAACGTAATCTACGGACCATACATAACCTTAGCCTAGATTTAACGCTTAAAACCACAGTTCTTGGCATAAATGCTATCTAGTCTCAGCTTCTGACCCTAGGTTCTCGGTTGTGGGTCCTAAAAATCACAATTGACATGATTTTGAGAATAAAAATACACTTTTCAAAAACTATCTGTAAAAGAAAATATGTTTTTATTTTCATTGAACCTCCTGTCCGATCGAAACATAAATTATCTAATTAATAAATTATACGTAAAGCCCAGTTCTCGCCTACACGGAATTAGCAGTGTTTCGATAACCACGTAAAAGTCACACAATATTTTTTAACGTAATCTACGGACCATACATAACCTTAGCCTAGATTTAACGCTAAAAACCACAGTTCTTGGCATAAATGCTATCTAGTCTCAGCTTCTGACCCTAGGTTCTCGGTTGTGGGTCCTAAAAATCACAATTGACATGATTTTGAGAATAAAAATACACTTTTCAAAAACTATCTGTAAAAGAAAATATGTTTTTATTTTCATTGAACCTCCTGTCCGATCGAAACATAAATTAATTAATAAATTATACATAAAGCCCAGTTCTCACCTACACGGAATTAGCAGTGTTTCGATAACCATGTAAAAGTCACACAATATTTTTTAACGTAATCTACGGACCATACATAACCTTAGCCTAGATTTAACGCTTAAAACCACAGTTCTTGGCATAAATGCTATCTAGTCTCAGCTTCTGACCCTAGGTTCTCGGTTGTGGGTCCTAAAAATCACAATTGACATGATTTTGAGAATAAAAATACACTTTTCAAAAACTATCTGTAAAAGAAAATATGTTTTTATTTTCATTGAACCTCCTGTCCGATCGAAACATAAATTATCTAATTAATAAATTATACGTAAAGCCCAGTTCTCGCCTACACGGAATTAGCAGTGTTTCGATAACCACGTAAAAGTCACACAATATTTTTTAACGTAATCTACGGACCATACATAACCTTAGCCTAGATTTAACGCTAAAAACCACAGTTCTTGGCATAAATGCTATCTAGTCTCAGCTTCTGACCCTAGGTTCTCGGTTGTGGGTCCTAAAAATCACAATTGACATGATTTTGAGAATAAAAATACACTTTTCAAAAACTATCTGTAAAAGAAAATATGTTTTTATTTTCATTGAACCTCCTGTCCGATCGAAACATAAATTATCTAATTAATAAATTATACGTAAAGCCCAGTTCTCGCCTACACGGAATTAGCAGTGTTTCGATAACCACGTAAAAGTCACACAATATTTTTTAACGTAATCTACGGACCATACATAACCTTAGCCTAGATTTAACGCTAAAAACCACAGTTCTTGGCATAAATGCTATCTAGTCTCAGCTTCTGACCCTAGGTTCTCGGTTGTGGGTCCTAAAAATCACTATTGACATGATTTTGAGAATAAAAATACACTTTTCAAAAACTATCTGTAAAAGAAAATATGTTTTTATTTTCATTGAACCTCCTGTCCGATCGAAACATAAATTAATTAATAAATTATACATAAAGCCCAGTTCTCACCTACACGGAATTAGCAGTGTTTCGATAACCATGTAAAAGTCACACAATATTTTTTAACGTAATCTACGGACCATACATAACCTTAGCCTAGATTTAACGCTTAAAACCACAGTTCTTGGCATAAATGCTATCTAGTCTCAGCTTCTGACCCTAGGTTCTCGGTTGTGGGTCCTAAAAATCACTATTGACATGATTTTGAGAATAAAAATACACTTTTCAAAAACTATCTGTAAAAGAAAATATGTTTTTATTTTCATTGAACCTCCTGTCCGATCGAAACATAAATAAATTAATTAATTATACGTAAAGCCCAGTTCTCGCCTACACGGAATTAGCAGTGTTTCGATAACCACGTAAAAGTCACACAATATTTTTTAACGTAATCTACGGACCATACATGGCAAGTTTCCGAGGAACTTGAATAGTTTCATAAAATCAAAATGTTTTTATTCAAAGTAGCAGAGAAACTGCGACTTAATGAAAATTACGAGTGTAACTGGGCAATAGGTAAATATTATGTAGTTTACCAAGTACCTTTAGCGACATCCCGAAACTGCTGGCGTTTCTGGAGGAGGTGGCAGGAATAAATTAAACCTTCCTAGTTACGCAAAATAGGCTTATTATAAATAAAAAATAACCGATCGAAACACTACAGCACTAAAAAGTTAGAAATAATTTAAACAATTAGAAGTATTTATACATGTAGGTATTGTAGAAGTATAATTTGGAGTCGGTGCCCAAAATATATGTGTTGGTTATGAAACTGGGCACCGACTACAAATTATACTTCTATCTATAGTAAATAAACAAGTCCCTTATAACCATAATTTACCCTATTTAATTCGTTGCTCTAAAATGTGATGTTCTAAATTTCCGTCTCCGAAACACGTCTCCGTCTTCACTAGAACATCACCAAATTAACTTGGGACTACTTTTATGCTATTTTATAAAACAAACGGATATTACTAAAGGATGGGCCCCATTAGGGCTTGTTGACTGCTGTCTATTGAAGAGTTCCGTTCTCCATCTCTGAAAGTCTTCGTCAGATCTTCACCAAATTAAAATGGGACCAATGGGACGTTATATCTGTTCGAACAAAAAAAATGTGAAATCGATTAAGATTTGACTGAGTTAAGGAGGAACAAATCCAAAAAAAAAATACCCGCGTCGAATTGATAACCTCTTCCTTTTTTGAAGTCTGTTAAAAAGTAGAGTCGCGGAAACCTTCATCGCCACAAATAAGTAATATATTAAACGGGTCTAGCCGCGATTATTTATTAGGTAAAATTTAATTACCTTTGATACATACATAAACTCACGCCTGCATCTCAGAGATGTAGGCAGAGACCGAAACTGCCACTTGCCACGATCCTGACAGACCACTTTCGTTTCCTCAACATTCATTAGTCGTGGCATACACGCACGCCGGTTTCGAGTACGTTTTATCTTGCCCTTTACTAATACATCCCCTATTTGGTCGACATATGTCCGCCTGGGTCCCTTACCGGCCCTTCCACTCACATTCGCTCGATATATTTGCTCCGTCAATCTTTCTTCCTTCATCCTCTCCACATGTCCAAACCAACGCAACATTCCTTTCTCAATTCTAGTCACTACATCCTCTTTCAGTTCACAACGTTCTCTAATCAAACTATTGCGTATCTTGTCATTCAAAGTGACACCAGACATACTCCTCAAGGACCAATGGAAGGAGTCAAGGAATTCAATAGTTTAATAATACAAACTTGCCAAGTACGATCGTACCTAAACTCCCAATGAACGTCCACAGTGGAGCTCGAAGGCAAGCTGGTGGAGTCTGGCGCAGTGTTCGACACTCGCACCGTGACGTTCCCGCTGGGCGAGGGCGGCGAGCACGGCGTGTGCGAAGGCGTGGAGCGCGCCCTGGAGAAGTTCCTGCAGGGCGAGCGCAGCCGGCTCACGCTTCAGCCGCGGTACGCCTTCAAGGCTGAAGGTAGGACTCGTGTCTAATTAAATTCTAGAAGGTACAGAAGTTGCTGTAGCGTGAAGGTAGGCCTCACGTTCAAGGTCTTTGCAGAAGGTGTACTTGGTATTTGTATTGTTGCCTTGTTGTGGGCGCGCCTTGGAGAAGTTCTTGCAGGGCGAGCGCAGCCGCGGTCTGCATAGTGAGCCTCATGTTTAATTCAAGTCATAATCATAACTTTATTGCGACCATGTAGTTGTTCAGGTGTTACATAATTTGATATTTGTCTCATACATGATACCCACTCAGGGCACAGCAACTTTCGAGTTGCATGCAATATTAAAATTAAAATATATTTTTAACAATACTATTAATTTCATATTGTTATTACACTAGATTTGAACAGCGTAAAAGTGTATTTCATATACTTGTGGCAATTGAAATTGAATTTGATTTAGTTGTAATTAAATTATTATTATAAAATTGGATTTTGCAATGTCAATAGATTTAAAAATTTATATTTTATAAAATTTAAATATTTATAGCAAGTCGGACGTAAGTTTGCGCTTTGAAACTTAATATTTCACAAACGGAACCCTAAATCAAAATTTATCTTCCTACATCCACAATATTTATTTTTAAACGACTAATCCAACGATACCCCACACTGGTGTAGGCGTAGGTGAGATTAAGGTGTAGGTGATGTACCGCCCTCATTTAGGCGGCACATAAAACAACTTCTATAACTTCACAAATGTACGTAACTTAGAAAACAAAGTCATGGTACATGCCGGGATTCGAACCCACGACCTCCCGCATGCTGCGCTACCACCGCTCCCAGACAATAGCGCCTTAGCAATAACAAATGTCCGAAGTTCAAAACATGGAGTTCATCTGGTCTTCGGCCTTGGTCATCTTGGCGATCGATGTGGTACACGAGTTTCGCCATCACATTGACTAGAGGACTCTCTGATTAGCTGTCATCTAAAACTTTCTAAAACTCACGCCGTGACCCACCTCTGCAGGCCACAAAGAGTGGGGCGTGCCTCCGAACGCCGTTGTGGAGTACATGGTGACCCTGACCAGCTTCGAGAAGGTGAAGGAGGCGTGGGCGATGGACCCGCCCGAGCTTCTGGAACAGGCGAGGATCTACAAGGAGAAGGGGACAAACTACTTCAAGCAGTGCAAGTTCCCGGCCGCCCAGAAGATGTATAACAGAGTTATTAAGCTGCTTGAAGG
Source organism: Yponomeuta malinellus (assembly GCA_947308005.1). Classification (NCBI taxonomy): domain Eukaryota; kingdom Metazoa; phylum Arthropoda; class Insecta; order Lepidoptera; family Yponomeutidae; genus Yponomeuta; species Yponomeuta malinellus. The sequence goes on from OX371003.1 coordinate 19,050,952, forward strand.
TGGGTTCTGCCTTATTTAATGAGATGTATTTATTTATATAATACTAGCTGACTCGACAAACGTTCTTGTGCCATGTTAATTAGCCTACGAAAAATCATAAAAATCAGTGAAACCGTTCCGAAGGAGTTCGATAACAAACATTGACACGAGATTTTAAATATTAGATTTATTCACTTAAAATTGTACATGACATGAGCTAGGTAAAATACCTATGCAAAGGTCAGTGCCATCTCCCACATAATTATAAGATAAAAAATGTAACAATTAACAGAAATGGTGTGCCGTGTGGATGGGGGGCGGGTGTGAGTCGTTCTTGATTGCGTTCGACTGTGGATCATTAATTTTGGACTATTCCGAGGTTTTAACATGGTGTCAATGAAGGTTAGGTTACAGTTTCACCTACGTTTACAGAAATATCTTGCCCTGACTTTTTTGCCGAGGGTAGTGAACAGTTAATACTTTCAAAAAGACACCTGTCACCTCAGTCTACTGAGACCACGGCACTTGCAAAAGTACCGAAACGTCGGAAAATTGAAAAATGAAGAAATAAACGAGTAACCATCCGTGCAAATTCAGTTTTTATTATGTCTAATGCTCGTGTTAACCTTAGAAAATACTTTGTAAAAGAAAACATCCGTTTCTTCTCCACATAATCCTGAAACTGAAAATGTACAAATAATTAGCGATGATTTTCATTATGTAACAATTGTGTCCAGTATAAATACAAATTGTTTGATTGAAACTTAAACTCATCAAGGTCAGATAGACAGAGGGACCTGGTGTTATTCTCGTAACACATACACAAACTACATACTGCTGGGTCCTCACCCAGCAGTGGGCAGAGGTAGGCTGACCATGATGACGATGATGAAATGTCACGATTTGATATCAGACAAACCAACATGCATCAATTGGAGTCCACAAGCATTACATGTAGAAAGACTGACTTGACAAATGGCAAATTGCTTTTTCAATGTGTAAAATCCTTAAGGCTGCGTTCCCGAGCGCACGGATTTGTATGGGACTCATTGCGCGAATAGTTGGGGAAAAAGGAGGCATTTTTTAAATTAGAGAAGTACTAATCCTATTAATAGAATGTTGATGACCGACGTCACTAACACACTCAGTGATAGTCATTTTGGTATATTTTTTGTTACCCAAAACTCATTATAGCTCAATTAAAAACATATATATATGTAGTGATAATTTAGACTCATGTTCGCGACTTTTTTTGATGCTGTAAAGTTTAAAAAAATCAAAAAAATTATGACCGATGGCCCTAGACTGTAGTTATAATTTTTTTTTCAGATTTTAATTGCTATCCATTATAGAGTAAAATGTATTTTAAAAGTTCTGATTTAGGGGTGATGTTGGAGAACCCAGCCTTAATCCTCATCTTGAATTTGTCTGAAAAATGTGTATGTGAATATATACTTACCACTTAACCATTTGGATGGTACTTAAAAACTAAACAAAAAACACTCATACTTTCGAAGAAATCTGATTGTGATTGTCATTATAACACGTCCTTACGTCCTTGGCGCCTTTGCCAAGTTACCCCATTAGCCCGGTCCACTATCACAAGCTAATCCCAAGTGCTTCGGCAGGCATGGCGGACGACGACGGACAGACGGGCGAGCACAAGGCCGCGGCTAAGGAGCTACTGCTCTCCGCGCATCTCAATCTCAGCCTCGTCTACCTCAAGGTTTTTATGTAGCTTATATACGTGTCACTGCAGGGCACAGGCGTTCTCTCTAAAAGAGAGTAAGGACGTAATTACCACGCGTGCCCACCGCGGATTGGCAGTTTCAAGCGGTGGCGGCGGTGGCAGTTTGGCGGTTTCAATTCGGCAGACACCCAAGTTTCCTCACGATGTTTTCGTTCAACGTTAGTGGGTGTTAATACTTTTACAACTTTGCAAATGTACATGACTTAGAAAACAAAGTACATGGTACATGCCGGGATTCGAGCCGTGTGCATTGTCTGTATGTGCCGACCACATATTAGTAATTCGTGTCTCATGTACGAGGATAATTGCTGTGTTTTATTTGGCTGCAAATTACATGGTTGTGTATTATTGATTCCCTTTTCAATTCAGAGGATTCCACCCCATTCTGACTACGCAAGGATTATAGACGTGTTTGCCCGCTCTATTTTGTCATTATAATAATTTACTATTCTTGGTTGACCTGCCCCTTTATTACGCGCACCAAATCCTGAGCGATTCCAATCGTCTAACTGTCAAATTAGTGTAGAATTTCACAGTTAGACGATTGAATCGCTCAGGATTTGGTGCGCATAATTAGGCCCCTGATGGTGTCCAGTGCCGAGTTTCATAAAACTACAATTCGTAGTGTATTATGCCGGTACAATGCGTAGCAGAGTCTACCTTGTTAGTCTGTGGTTTAATCAACTTTGCAATGTACATCGAATCGTCATCGTAAACCATGAATTGTAGCTCTATCAAACAGGCTCCTGGCCATCAGGTCAACCAATCAACCCAGTCCAGCCGACGCTGGAAGCATAAGCCTGTTCGCAGAAAGCACTTAAAATCACATCACTAAGAGTCACTTTACATCGCTGCAGGTCTCGCCCCCGCGTTACTTTGAGGCGCAAGAGAGCGCGACCGCTGCGTTGAAACTGGACGGCAGCAATGTAAAGGGGCTGTTCAGACGCGGCCAAGCGCTGCTCGGATTGGCGGAGGCCGAGCGAGCTCTGCAGGACTTCCAGAAGGTCCTCGCAGCTGAGCCCCAGAATAAGGTGAGGGCAGTGTCTATTTCATCTAGTGGACGATGGATGGTGCAGCTAATATTTCTTGAATTCGTGAGATAAATCACCTGGGACGAGCAAACAACTTGATAGATATTGTTGCTTCTCATATTTTAACGATTTCTATGAACGGTTTGTTTACACATAGACCAAAGCTGACTGAAATGCAACGCACAATATTTTTCCTATGGTTATCGAAGGATGTGCATGTTTATAATGGAAATTTACATCAGAACTTTTCGCATTGTGCCATATCTAGCTATTATTATTATTAATTCTTTATTGCACAAAAGAAAGTGTACAAAAGGTGGACTTAATGCCAATGGCATAATACTTGTGTGGCAGCATCCATGAAGATTTATTTCGAGCGTAGTCTTCTTCGATTATATTTTCATAGATCGGTGTGCACGAAACCGACTACTGACACAGATTCAAAAGAGATACTTCGTACTGACGTAACAAATTAACAGACTATAGGTACAGCTGTCTGAGCCACAGTATTAAGTAAACTTTCAAAAATGTTAACGGACTCGTTAACTTCCGTTAAAATTTCCCGAGTCCGTTAATCGTTAATGAAGTCCGCGTCGGGAGAAACACGTTCTGATAAGTACAGTCGATAGCAGGTCACTCTTTACATTTTTGTTGCAAAGTCGTCCGCAACGTAGAGTAGTAGAGTGCACCTATGTAAAGGGGGAGGGCTGTCGATTGTACTATTTGAAACTAGGTAGACATGTATGCCTTGCCGGCTTGTGTGAGTGAAAAAACATTAAGTCCGCCACATTGCCATTGTATTTTTTACTTATGTGCAATAAACGTATTAATAATAAACGTATGAATAAAAAACTGCGAAGAAATTTCATATGATTCGTTTGATGGTTTATTGCTTGGTACCGGCGCGCTTAGCGTGACGAGTGTTTTTTAAAGTTTATATTGGCTAAAGAGTACAAAACGAGCCCCGCTTTCAGACCACAACTTTAACATATTAATGTTCATGAAGGGCAATGTCCACATTATGGCAGACTAAATTAAACACTTCAATTTTACAGTTATACACGGTTTTTTTTTGTTCCTAACTTGTTAACTTCCAGAACCAAAACCAACAGTTTATATAAGTAGATCACTAACGCAACCATATAGAACATGCTAATTTTATCACGTGTCAACTGATTAACGATTAACGTTAACTTGCGTTAAATCTTTCGAAATGTAACGCTTGAACGTTTAACGAAGTTAACTATTTAATCACCGGTGTCCGGCTTTGATGGCGACCGATTAACACCACCTCCTGTACGCAGGCGGCCGCGAACCAGATGTTGGTGTGCCGGAAGGCGATCCAGCAGCAGAAGAGCCGCGAGAAGCGGCTCTACGCCAACATGTTCGACAAGTTCGCCAAGCACGACGTCGAGGTAACAGGTCCGATAAGTGACCGGTGCGGTCCTCGCGCTGAGTTTTAGATTATCTAGTCATGTCGCATCATATACCCCTAAATACAGTGTCACTGCAATCTAGTTATGATGGACGTTCTCTTATTTTATTTGAGACTATTCTGAAGTGGAGCATGCTGTCTCGCTCACACAATTGAACCGTGTTACGTAGAAACATTCCAACCCACAAAACGTAACTTGTGAGAAAAAATATTTAGTAATATTACTGTTTCTATTTTCATGTCTTTGTTCAGACGTGTTTAATTTTATAGTAATTACAATTATAAAATTTCAGAAAAAAAACATGTTCCATGTAAAATAGCATTTTTCAAACCAATCTAATACGTAAAAAAGCGTTTTTCTCGCAAGTCACGTATTGTGCTTTTGGAATGTTTCTGCGTAACACGGTCTAATTTAAGGTAAGATAAGTTAAGAATATTCTTTATTGTGCACTAGAGCACATGATATAAAAATTTTAAAAATACGCAGTACAATTGGCGGCCTCATTGCCTTATTATTTAATATTTTTAGTGATTAGTAAAAACTGAATTTGAACGGATATTTACTCGTTTACTTTTTCATGTTACAATTTTCCGACGTTTCGGTACTTTTACAAGTGCCGTGGTCTCGGTAGTCTTTATTATGTCCTTAGAAAATACAATTTTTTGTGATTGTACTAAAATGAGTATGCTTTTGATGAATGCGGTCTGACGGTTAGATGGATAATTAAATTTCGGATATTCAAGGCAAATTTCTCTTACCCTGTACTAAGTTCTTGATTGAGAAAATTTGATTCCAAAATTAATAGTTTTGGAAACGACTTTTCTTTATTAAAAACAGCGAATAGGACAACAGAAATATATTTAAAATGTGCGTAATTTATTCATACATCAAACCCTCAGACCGCATTTATCAAAAGCTTACTCATATTATGACAAGTATAAAAAATATTCAAATGAGCGAGTAAGACAGCATGCTTTACGTAAGAGCAGCCCTGATAAAGATGGCCAGTTCATTTCATGAATAGCGACGTCATGCTTCGTCAAGATAACAGGTCCGAAAACTTGCAAAAACAATTGTACTACTTTAAGCTCCGTGTGGCGCCGGATTAAGAGTAGTGTCACTCCATTTCCTTCCGATGTCGTAGAAGGCGATTAATGAAATCAATTACCAGGAGACGGGGAGCAGCGTCTTCCTGAGATGGGATACCGCCGTTTAGCCAAAGTATTTTTCGCCAAATTTTACTTCCCAATAAACTTATGGCATCAGTTTCATTTCCCAAATGAAACTTTAGCAAGTTTTCATTTCGCATTTTATTCATTTGGTCAAATTATCATTTCGCATAATTTTACTGCGTCAAGTTTTATTAAGACAAAAAAGTGGGTTAGGTTAGGTTAGAACTGTGACCCCCCACAGACACCAACTGTTACCAGAAAAGTGGGTTAGGTTAGGTTAGAACTGCGACCCCCACAGACACGAACTGTTACCAGAAAAGTGGGTTAGGTTAGGTTAGAACTGTGACCCCCCACAGACACCAACTGTTACCAGAAAAGTGGGTTAAGTTAGATTAGAATTGCGACCCCACAAAAACGAACTGCGACAAAAACCGAAAGTAGGTTAAGTAAGAAAATTTTGACCAAGTATTTATTTGGTAAACAATAACTTGCCATAATAACTTTTGCTAACTGTTTATTTGCTTTAAGTTGTTTTGAGAAATGTTTTTTTGCCAAGTGATAATTTGCGGAAAATAGTTTGGGAAGTAATACTTTGGGAAACGATTTTTGGCAATACATTAATTAGTAAACCTCCTGAGATTCCAACCGCATACTGCGATCGCCAACCCGCCTGCCGAGCGTGGCGATCATGGCAAAACCCTTCATGGTTATGAAAACCACGAAGGAGGCCTATGTCCTGCAGTGGGCGTCAAACTGCTGATGATGATGATAAAGATTGTTTACATATAGATACTTTAATGTCTCACCTACAGTAAATGTAGATTTGATGAGCCTGAGTGCCATCTATTTGGGGGAATTAAAATGATGCGGTAATTACTCGGCCATGGGCTGATGACGATGATTTACTTTCTGTCACTGCAATAATTTTTCCGGTAGACAATAAAGAATATTGTCATTTTTATCTTATGATTGGAGAGACCATGTTATAAGATAAATAAAGATTTTTCTCTTCGAAATACAATATAACCTGTCAAAAAGTAATTCTAGTCACGTGGTACAAAAACGAAAAAACTACATGTTTTCATGATTTTATTTCTTAAATTTTCATGAGTCTTTTTATTTTATTTAATGCTTCTTAAATACACAATAATGAAGTGAAATCGTTTCTGCACTTTGAATCTGCATCCTTATTACACCAATAATTATGAGGCACATTTATTTATTTAATACAGATACCCAGTTTTTACTAGCGATGTGACGCAGAGCAGTGGGCTCGTCGCACCTGTTACCTCGCCCGTCTTGCTTCGTCGTAACAGGTTCGAGGAGCTCACTGCTCTGTGTCACATCACTAGTCATAAACTGAGTATCTTTATTAAACGCCGTGCTGGGGTGTAGCCCTTAAGATGATATAAAAAAGTACAAACATTAAAACATCTTTACTAACGTAACTTAAGTCATTGTTACTAACAATCGGCTTTGGCGTGTCTACAATTATTTTCTTGGGAGGACCAGCGCCTCTGTTGCGTAAGTCTCCACTTTGCTGGCCTCTGAAATGCGATGGTCTATCGCTCAGAATCCCAAATGAACTCCATATCCTGGGGCGGGCATTAGACGTTCTGTGATGGGCATGGGATTTGCGCTTTAAAGCTTAATATTTCCCAAACGAACGCTAAATCAAAAAATTTACACCTGTACCCTCCCCGCAGCTGGAGAAGCAAAGGAGTGAGGCGGAGGTGGACGTGATCGGCGAGAAGGTCGGCGAGTGGGGTGCCGGCGCCGGCGAGGGCGAGTGGACCGACCAGCAGCGCGCGCGCGAGCCGACCGAGTTCGAGCGCGAGAACCCCAACATCCTAATGCTGGACCGCGACGGGCACTTCCGCAACATGTGAGACGAGCGCGTCCGGTGCGAGCCCGTCGCCCAGGTGCTCGTGCCGTTGCCGTGGGATGACATCAACTACCACCTCGAGAACTGGGAGCACGTGCCCACCGGTATGCTCGTCGGGAGGGGGCGCAAGGGCGATAAGGCGAAGAAGTTCGATAAGGGTTAGACGTTTGTGTGTGTTCGGGGAGTTTGTGAGCTTGGCGTTGACGTTTTTGTTGGTGAAATAATGAGTGGTTTCGATGGGTGGTTGTGGTGGCGCTGGAAAATGAAATTGCGGACGTTTTAGATGTATTTTTGTTTTATTTAATTTCTGAAATGATAATAAAAGTTATAAATTTCGAACTTCCTGCGCCGTGTTTCACCATCAAAAGCTTAGTATTCGTATATAAAAAAATATCTCTTTTACGACAGATTTTTTTTTCAAGTGCCGCTGTGTAGGTACTGCATTTTGTCAAATATTAGGATGGGCTCGCGATAGATAATGCCAAGATCCTAACTTCTCCTAACGAGCTGCTGAAATTCACTGGCAACGAGGTGCTTGAAAGAAACACAATTTATGCGGATCGCGTCCTTAGGCCATGTGGTTTGAGAATTTCATCAAATTACTAGTAGAACAAAGAACGCCTTTAGCGTTTGTAATGAAAATAATTGAATAATTTTCTTGATGTATTAGTTCACCAGGTAGTGGAAATTCCTCCGGGATGGCGTGTGAATTGTGTTTTAATTAAAGTTCGATCTTGGGAGTTGAGGTTGCATATAAAGCGACGATTATGGCGGGACAAACATACTACTTATTACATCTAAATGTGTTTATATGTTTAGAATAGTTTAAGTCATGTTTGTGTCCGATTAACAATAATAAAAAGAAATTATATTCAAGTCGTCTAAATGTATTTCTCTGTTCAAAGCACATAGCAAAGTGGTTCAAGCCATATTTGTGTCGAATTAACCATCTATAAACATCTAGGTAGTATTGGTGTTAACTTTTTCCCTTAAGCTCATGTGTGTAATGTTATTGCCAGCCCTAGCAGCTTGATCATTATATCTATCCCGGCTGAGAGCGATATAGCAGCATAATGCCGGGTTCAGACTAATCGAATTAATGCCAACGAACTAACGAATCCGTACGAACGTAACGACGGAGGCAAGCGAACTTTACTATCCTCTGTCGTACTAGTACTACGGAGCGGTGTTGCGCAAAAAGGAATTGCAATTACAAATTCCAAATTACGATGTTGGGATTTAAATGTTGCTAATTAAATTACAAACTACTCTGAAGGAATTGAATCACAAACTCCAAGTAATTTTGGTAATGCAATTCTATTTGGAAAGGTTTTGAGCTAAGCTAGAATCTTCAGTTCTTGTTTACCTGAAATCAATTCCGTTACTTTTAATTGAATTAGGAAAAGTAATGTTATTACCAAAGTTTATAATTACACCTAAAACATGGAAGTCAGTGTATCGAACACAAACAGGCAACTTCGGCCATCGGCGACGCCTCTATTCGCCTTTTTCGGTTGGTCTGAACGCAGCATAGCATGGCTGATAAAGAATGAATCTTTATCGATTTCTCGAGCTCTATTTAAAGATCACGCTACGCGAGCTGATGTAGGAATAAACTAAAAATAAAAGAACTATTCGTAGTGTATATTTTTTTCAATTACAAAGGAAAGTGACGTTTGGATAGGTCTTGCAAGTTGACAAAACTAGCAGTCGATAAGAAACTTCACGAATATTAAGGCAACGTTTCAACGATAGAATGTGAAATGTTTTTTTTTTTTTGTTATTTACTAACAGAAGTCGAAAAAGGGAGCTCCTCAAATGAGTAAGATTTAGCAATTTTTGTAGATAACGACTACGTTCAAAATACCCCAAATGCCACTTTCCTGAGCCCTCGAGAAACATAGACGGCGAGAGCGTATTTTTGCATTAAAATATCTGTGGTGTATTCTCCTCGGTGTGATCTCCATAGCATACGTGTTTAAAGGTAGACATTTTTTAATAAAATAAGTGTTGTTAAAAAAAACCACTCGAATGTATTTCGTATGATTCAAGCTGTCTTTAGTCTTATCAAGAACTGAATTAATTTTGTTTTACAAACGATGCGCTGTAAAAATACTGATAACATTAACTTACATTATTACAGTGGACAGCACATACACCTTTGACGCTTGCACTTTAAAAGTTTGCAGCTAAATCGCAAAGATCGATCTGCCGTCTACTGTACTCACTACTGTGTGCATATTTCATCGTGTTAACTTTGCTTAGTGCAGTATTTGACCAAGCTACATTCAATAACATTAATTTTTAATCGACTTCTTAAAACGACGGGCGTTTTAATTTTGACGCCTGTGTCTGTCCGTGGCATCGTAGCTACCAGACAAATGCACCGATTCCAATGCGGTTTTAACTGAAAGATAATAATCGGGATGGTTCTCAGCTAGGTCAGTTGGTCTCTGGTGTAGCCACTTCCAAGATCATCAGCTCTGATGCCATTTTTGGGTGTTCTCAGTCACTGTGTGAGCTAGAAAAGTGTGTTTCGCCTTTTCGCTGGCACTCCACTCGTCTGATGTATTTTAAGTGTTAATATTCGGAATAAAATAAAAAGTAAGTGTTTAGCTGTTTGTAATGTATATTGGTTAATGAGTTTTGTTTGGTTGCATCTTTGTGGCAGATGATGTTTATTGAATAAACTGGGGAAAACTACTTGTCTTTTCTTTTGCTCATACCGTGGAATCTTTTGTAGAATAACAATAATTTGTTTTTTTATTTTGTTTATTGACAAAACCCACAGCACAAGCACGCACAAGTTTAATACGTCCCACTGTAGGGCACAGGCCTTCTCTCAGTGAGAGAGTACTAACTGCGAGACTAACCCATGGCTTTTTTGTGTCATTATTTTACTTACTGTATTTTACTGTTGCTGAAGCTGTTAGATCTCCAAATGTAAAAATAAAATAAAATAAATCACCACGCGTGCCCACCGCGGATTGGCGATATCAAGCGCTGAGGTATGTGAGGTGAGTGAATGTGGACAGCGGTAGCCTAGTGGGTAGAACATTGGACTCGGAAGCGAGACCCAGGTTCGATTCCCAGTGCGGGCATGTTTTCTAAGTTATTAAATGTACTTTTGTGAAGTTATAGTAGCATACCACTCGCTAACTGTGAAGGAAAACATCGTGAAGAAACCTGAGTGTCTGAGCTATTCACAAGCTTAATAATGTAGGTAATTAAAATATAACCAACGATGTTTCAATTGAAAATAGCACTTTATTCATCATGGATAAGTAAATAATGTGTCTTTATTATGATTACTATGGAACATGAGTTGATACTGCGCCGACACACTAACTTACATCTATAATTCTCTATGTAATTTTCTTAAGTTTTAAGCCGAATTTTATAGTTCATAATTTTTTAAGTGGTAAGCAAAGCAATATTTACACTATACATTGACAAAAATAAATTGTGGAAATGAGCTCCGAATAATTTTAACATCGAATATTTTTGTACTTTAATTTGAGACAAAGTGATATAATATAATTTCGTGCGATTTTGTCTCGCACACTTCTTACATAGAAGATAAAAATAATATCTGCTATCTAAGTCATAAAAAATTTAGATGATTGCCTATTATGGTCACAAGACAACATTCGTTTGTTACAGAGTACATTATAGGCCCTGCAGTGTTGCCACCTTGTATTTTTTTAAAACGCTAGCTCAAATAAAATGTCGCCAGATTTAACAAATATGGATTTGAAAAAAAAACACCAAATGCCGCTAAATTATTGAAATGAAATGCATGTAAAAATCTCAGACTGAAGAAAAACTAGTTTAAATTAAATACGAACTATATTTATAAATAGTAGTAGGTGGAAGTTCTTATTAATTATATAATTTGTCAAAGTAAATTAATTACGTAAATTTTCGCTGACATTCTATGTCCCGCCTGACTGAACTGTGTATTGTTGAAAGGGCTTAAAGTTTGATTGCAATACTGTGTTACTGTTACAAAACATAACTATATCAAACTTTGAGCCTTTTGAACAAACACAACATACACAGTTCAAAGTCGGGCGGGACATAGAATGTCAGCTTAAAAGTAAACATCACTCACGAGTGCCCCTGGGGGTTCTCCGGTCATAGAGTAAACATAGAATATGGAATTCCGTAACGAAAGGGGGATTTCCCCTTCGAAAATGTGTTGCCAGATTCCACATTGAAAAACCGCTAAATAAAATAAAAACGCTATATAATAAAAAAAATACCACCAGAAGCCTTCAAAAAGCACCAGTTCTGGTGGGAAAACCTGCAAGGTGGCAGCACTGGGCCCTGCTCTAACCCGTCGACAAGCAAAATCACGTGTCACATATTACTCCAAACATTTTACAAGACTGATTTCACGATGAATATACTACATAATCTAGAGTAACTTTAGCAATCTCGCTAAAGCACTCGTGCAACCGTTATATTTTTTAACAAAAACGTCGATCGTTGACCTCACGTGCTTTTCTCGAGTTGTGATAGTGCTTTAACGAGGGTACAGTCAACCTAGCCAACACTGATAGAATATGGGTTTTCATATATTTAATTTATCTTGCAGCAGAGACAAGGGATCATCCGTATAGTAAATCACACAAATTTCGTGATTTTTTGACCCCACCCCCGTCCTTACAGTTGGTCACATTTGTGAGTCCCCTCCTCCCTAGTGTGACGCCACATATTTTACAATTTTGCATGCAGAAATTATTGAATTAAAAAGGCAGTTCCGAAACTAGTTTTATTTCCATTTCAATTATGTTTTAACAAACATTTGATTGGGATACAGGCGTGAGCGAGTTCATGTTATGTTTTCATCAAACATTTGAAAAAATTAACTAAACAATAAATTATTAATTATATTTTTTAAATGTGACGTCACGAAACCCTGACGTCACATTACGCAAATATAATTGGACCCCTCCCACCCCATTGTCACGCTTTGTCGACCCCCCTCCCCCCTTAACGTGTGTCGTACTTCATGGATAGTCCCCAGTCCAGCTGTTCAAAGGGCTTAATTAGAAATAATGTGCCATTTATTTTCGACGTTCACAGTGCGACCTATCTTAAGGTCCAGCCATTCTACTAGCTTTATTGCGTTCCAAATATTCGCGCGCATTCGATAGAATTCGCGCGTCGGATCGCAGCCAACAACGCTCATTGATGCGGGCGTTCGCACTGCTGCGTCCGAGTGGTCCCTTCACCCATCTAGTGTAAGTGAAGGCGCCACTGGATGCTGCATAAATCGTCTAATAACTTAGATGTAAATACCAAAGTATCTTTTATATTTTGGCTAAATTGTTAAATTAACTCACTCAATTGTGACGCAAGTTGGCTAATAGTGTCAGGACGACGGGGGCTCATCTGAAACTCGCATCTAGGCACAGCAGAGCCATTGCAGACGTTCACCATCTGTACGTCTTGTTTTGAACTCCCGGCTATGCATCTGTAAAGTCCCGTACTGTCCCGCCTCTCTACAAGTCCCCTCTTAAAGTACCGCCTGCCCACATCTTTCGGCCTCTACACGTTCAGTTTCTTGAATATCCAGCTCATACGCGTCTGTAAAGTCCCGCCTCTCTACAAGTCCCCTGTCTTGACGTCTCGGCTACACACATATACTGAAAGTCCAGCCTTTACACGCCCCGTTTCTAGAATGTCCGGTACGTCTGTTAAGTCCCGCTACTCTAAAAATTCCCTCTCTCGACGTCACGCCTACACACATTAAAATTCCGGCCTCGACACGTCCTGTTCCTTGGCGTCCCGCCTCTCTAAAGTCCTGTTTCTAGAAGTCCCGCCTCTACACATCCTCGTCCGAGGAGTCGGCTGCCAACTGGGGTGCTTCGTCTTGCGCGCTCTTGAAATTGGCGAGCACTTCGAAGTGCATGTGAAGTGATTGCGGCATGCCGGGCGACGCGTGTAGGTAACGGCTCACCTGCAGAGAATGGAATATTAATCTAATATATAAAAATTATTGACACCGTGTTCGCTATCGAACTCCTACGGCTTCATCAATTTTTATGTTTTTTTTCTGTTTATTTGGTAGCTCTGGTACCTAGTAGGCTAATTAATACGGCAAAACAACGTTTGTCCAGTCAGCTAGTAATACATTTAAATAATTATATCTTATCATACATGCAAGGAAAGAAAATGAACAAGAAGTAAAAACCGGCCAAGTGCGAGTCGTGCTCGCGCACGAAGGGTTCCGTACCATTATCTATACATTAGATTAGATTAGACACAAAGATCGAGAAAAAACGGCAAAATATCACGTTGTATGGGAGGCCCCCTTAAATATCTATTTTATTCTGTTTTTAGTATTTGTTGTTATTGCGGCAACAGAAATACATCATCTGTGAAAATTTTAACTGCCTAGCTTTAACGGTTCATGAGATACAGCCTGGTGACAGACAGTGAAGTCTTGGAAATAGGATCCCGTTTCGCACCCTCCGGGCACGGAACCCTAAAAACAACACAATTAAGAAGAGAACATATGAGGTGCAAATAATAGAGGTTTCCAAATGAATAAATTGTTTGCTCTATAATTTGTTTATATTTAGATAGTAACTATACTAGTAGTCTACCTTGGTGAATACAAACTGAACTACGCCTACAACTTACGTCGTATTTGTAGTCTGAATGCATCTTTAGGGCAGATACGATTATTCTACATTTGGATACTCACATTAGCGCCGAGTTTCTTCAGCAAACTTGTGAAAGCCTTCTCTTCGCGGCCGATCCAGGGACGGCCTTCGTCTTGCACCTGGTACGGGCTCACGTGGATGTAGATGTTGACATCTGTAGAAAAAACATCTTGGTTATTATGATTCCCGGCAGATAATAATAATCAGCGGTGGTAGCCTAGTGGGTAGAGGGAGCGGTGAAAGCCCAGTGGGTAGAACATTGGACTCGGAAGCGAGCGACCCAAGTTCGATTCCCATGGCGGGCATGTACCTATGACTTTGTTTCCTCTAAGTTATGTACATTTTTGAAGTTCTAGTAGGAATGCCACTCGCTAAGTACATCGTGAGGATAACTGAGTGTCTGATCGATTCATGTGAATCGAGGTATGTACCTCAGGGCTTGAAATCGCCAATCCGCGGTGGGCACGCGTGGTGATTAAGCCCATACTCTCTCCTTGAGACCAGGCCTGTGCCCTACAGTGGGACGTATACAGGCTGCTTATATTATGTAATGAGATGATTTAATCCGCCTCAAGTGACACCTTCACTCACACTAGATGGGTGAAGGGACCACTCGGACGCTGCAGTGCCTGGGACATTGTTTTTTAGATGGAGCAGGCTTGTCCAGCGCCTATACCATCCTGCCAGCTTAGTCAAGAAAGACAAGTAGGTACGTGCCGAGCCAACCAAGCCGCGGGTTTCCTCACGTTGTAGGAAAGCTATGATAAGATATGATGTTCTACCCACTAGGCTAATACCGCTCTCATCATTTCATTACCAGAAAGGCCAAAGTTTTTTTCATATCCTAGTACTTACTAAGTCGTGTCAGCGTCTCGAGCAGACTGCGCGCGGTGATCCAGGTATTCTTGCCGCCAGCGTGCCCGCCGTCCAGCCAGTACATATTTTCTATCCGCTCAATGAACCTGCAATGAACATAATAGTAAGTAACATTCACACAACACAATCACTTGTCCTGGGCCTACAGACTGCTAAGCCTTTAACGGGCAGACCCAGTAAGAATTTTTCATTGGTTTTGGAATTTATTTCAAAGTGATAAGGTTCATTTTAAGGTGGCAACTATTATGCCACTATTGTTATTGTTGTAACTAAATAATAGCTAGCGCCATCTAGTGTACGTAATGTGTACCTACCTGTCATTAAGAAAATAAATGTTAGTCTGTTTCAACTACTATTCATGCGTTTCATTAGGTTATGGGCCCAGCCACATAATTCGCGATATAGTCAAGTTATATTTCGGATTATTTACTTTTTGTGGACTATCAGTGCGCCGTTACACGTGAAATATAAAATAACGGTGGAAATCGCTATATTGTTCGTGTATTTCCGAGTGTCTGTTGGCTGTTAGTTACCGCGTGCAAAATGGCCGGTAGCTACATTGTTAACGTGCCAAAGCTAAAAGGCAGAGAAAATTATGATGAGTGGGCGTTTGCTGCTGAAAACTTTTTGACGTTAGACGGAGTGGATATTCATAAGCAAGAATCGACTGATGGAAGTTCTGTGGAAGAAAAGAAGGCGAAGGCAAAACTCATCATGACAATTGATTCGTCCATCTACGTTCACATCAAAAACGAGCAAACAGTTCAAGGTGTTTGGAAGCGCTTGAAGTCTCTTTACGATGATTCCGGCTTTACGCGTCGCATCAGCCTGCTTCGTCAGTTGATTTCAATTCGATTGGAAGATTGCGAATCGATGGGAGCCTACGTTACGCAAATTGTAGATACCGCACAAAAATTAAAAGGTACCGGTTTCCAGATAACTGATGAGTGGATTGGGTCATTGTTATTGGCGGGGCTGACAGAAAGATTCGCTCCTATGATCATGGCCATTGAACACTCGGGAATCACTATCAGTACGGACGTCATCAAGTCAAAATTATTAGACATGAGTTCGGAAGTCGACAGCCATAACGGAACGAACAACGCTTTTTTGTCTAAAGGTTGGCAGCAGCGGAATAAGAAAACTGGCAACACTGATACGAAGTCAAAAATGGCGTCATCGACGAAATCTGTCAAAACGATACGCTGTTACAAATGTAAACAACTCGGACATTACATGAATAAATGTCCAAATAATCAAAATAAAAGTGAAACGAACGCTTTTAGTGCTATATTTATGAATAGTGCCTTTCATAAATCAGATTGGTACATAGATTCAGGGGCGAGTTCGCACATGATAACAGATCAGAGTTGTTTACAAAATGTTAGACTCGACCACAAAATAAAGGACATAGTAGTCGCAAATAAAGAAACAGTACCAGTAATTTGCTCAGGAAATACGATGATTACAACCATAGTTGATAATTCTGAGTTCGACATTATAGTCAAGGATGTATTGTGTGTCCCTAACCTCTCAACCAATTTGCTATCGGTAAGTCAACTTATTCGAAATGGGAACAAAGTTAATTTCGAAGAAGAAGTTTGCTGCATACGCAATAGACAGGATGTACTGATTGGAAAGGCGAATTTGGTTAATGGAGTGTACAAATTGGATACCAAGTCAGAAAGTCTGGTGGCGTGCTCAGCTACAACTTTGACAAGTGAGATATGGCACCGGAGGCTAGGACACATTAATAGCAAGGACCTGAATACTATGAGAAATGGCGCTGTAGAGGGGATATCATACATTGATAAAGCAGAAATTGATAAATCTAACTGTATCACATGTTGTGAGGGTAAGCAGGCTAGATTACCTTTTTCTCATAAAGGTAAAAGGTGTGAAAATGTGCTTGAAATTGTTCATGCGGATCTATGCGGACCGATGGAACAGGTCTCATTGGGACAAGCAAGATATTTTTTGCTTTTTGTTGATGATTATAGTAGGATGGCATTTGTCTACTTCCTCAAGGCCAAAAATCAAGCTTTGAAGTATTTCAAGGAGTTTAAAGTTCTTGTTGAGACTCAAACAGGAAAGAAATTGAAGACGTTAAGGACAGATAATGGCGGAGAATTTTGTTCTGCAGAATTTGAAGATTATTTAAAGAAGAATGGAATTGTGCATCAAACTACAAACCCGTACACGCCAGAACAAAATGGTTTATGCGAACGTCTAAACAGGACAGTTGTGGAGAGAGCTCGATGTCTATTGTTCGAAGCCAATCTAGTGAAAAGATTTTGGGCAGAGGCAACAAATACTGCTGTCTATTTGAGAAATAGAACGCTAGCTTCGGGATTACAAAAGACACCGTATGAGCTGTGGAGCGGGAAGAAGCCAGACCTCAGCCATGTCCGGATATTCGGTAGTCCAGCAATGGTCCATATTCCAAAAATAAAGAGGACTAAATGGGATAAAAAGGCAGAAGAGTATATCATGATTGGTTATGCAGACAACACTAAAGGCTATAGGCTGTACAATCCGAAAACAAAGAGTATTATCACCAGCAGAGATGTTATTGTTATGGAGAAAATAAAAAACTCAGATATGATACAAGCAGTGGTGGAAAATACTGTGCCAGTTGTTCAGCAGGAAGAAAGTGTAGAAAGTCAAACCGTGGATCCCTTCGACACAACCTTGACTACTGAAAGAGATAGCTCAAACACAATAAATGATGAAACATATTTCCCGGACGAGACTGCAAATACATCAAGTTCAGAGGAGTTCTGTGACAGTAGGACTGAAAATGAGACACTTGTTGAGACAGAAGTTGCTGTCACAGAAAAGAGACCAAGAAGAGTTCCAGATCGGTATGGATATAGTAACATGTGTAAAAATAATGAAGATTTGGATGAAGACAGTCTTACATATGAGGAGGTAATGAATGGACCTGAACGAGAGCAGTGGTGCAACGCGATGAAAGAAGAGCTTAAATCCTTTCATGAAAATGAAGCTTGGGAGATTGTGAACAAACCAAGTGATGCTAAGGTAGTGCAGTGTCGGTGGGTATATAAAAAGAAGTTAAACATTGACAATACAGTGCGTTACAGAGCAAGATTAGTGGCGAAAGGTTATACACAGAGGGAAGGCATAGACTACAAAGAGACCTTCTCACCAGTGCTAAAGTATTCCACATTAAAACTGTTATTTGCCTTAAGTGTAAAACTAGATCTTAACATCACACATTTAGATGTAACTACAGCTTTCTTGAATGGCCGCTTAGATGAAACAGTTTATATGGAGTTACCAAAGAATTTTAAATGTGATTCTTATCAAAATAAAGTTTTAAAATTGAAAAGGGCCATATATGGGTTGAAGCAGTCGGCTAGAGCTTGGAATAAGGAAGTTGATGTTTGTTTACAACAGTTAGGCTATAAAAAGTCCTTGTATGAACATTGTCTGTATACAAAAACAACTGAAAATTGTAAAACTTTTGTTGCATTGTTTGTTGACGATTTTTTCTTGTTTTCTAATTGTAATAAAGAAGTAGAATACTTAAAAAGTGAGTTAAGTAAGAGATTTAAATTAAAAGACCTAGGTCAATTAAGACAGTGTCTAGGTATGGATATTAAGATACAGAAGGATTGTATTTTTATAAGTCAAGAGAGCTATATTGATAAATTAGTATCTAAATTTGGTCTGGAGAAATGTAAAAATGTAGAAACCCCTATGGAAGTTAATCTTAAATTACAGAAGGGAGAAAATTCGAATTCTAAATTTCCTTATCAACAATTAATAGGGAGTTTAATGTATCTGTCAAATTTGACTAGACCAGACATCTCATATTGTATAAGTTATCTCAGTCAATTCAATAATTGTAATACAGAGACTCATTATAAACATGCTAAAAGAGTATTGAAATATTTGTACAGTACAAAGTCATTTGGGCTAAAATATATTAAAAATAATTCAGACTTGATGGGTTATGCTGATGCTGATTGGGCATCTGATAATTTAGATCGTAAATCGTACACAGGATATTGTTTTATATATTCAAATTGTATAGTGTCACATGAAAGTAGGAAACAACAGACGGTGGCTTTATCAAGCACCGAGGCTGAGTATATGGCTGCCTGTGAAGCTACCAAGGAGGCTATTCATCTCAGAAATTTATTACACGAGCTAACAAATAGACAAAATAATGTGCCTGTAACAATTTATACTGACAGTCAAAGTGCTCAAAAACTTACTGAAAATTCTGTATATCACCGTCGTACTAAACACATTGATGTAAAATTTCATTTTATAAGGGAAGCAGTAGGCAAAAGATATATTAAATTAGAATATTTGAGAAGTTCTGAAATGCCAGCTGACTTATTGACCAAAAGTTTGTCCAAAATTAAACATTATTATTTTGTTAAAAAGATGGGTGTTGTAAAACTAGACAAATAGTCTATAAAGTGTTTGTGTTTCTTTATATAGGTATTTTAGTATTATTTAGTTAAGTGGTGGTATTGTTATTGTTGTAACTAAATAATAGCTAGCGCCATCTAGTGTACGTAATGTGTACCTACCTGTCATTAAGAAAATAAATGTTAGTCTGTTTCAACTACTATTCATGCGTTTCATTAGCCACTGCCTGGTAAAACGCTTAGTTGTTCTATAATTCAGTTATATTGGCACTATTGTTTTGTTCCAGTAAACAAACCCATTGCAATGTCACTTCAATTGTACCTGAGCAAATGAAATGGGCACCTCGCGAACATTGCTGTCCGAACATACATGACGGATAAGCATCAATTCTGTGCCCAGCGTTAACCAAAATTTCTGTGTTTATCTCATTACAGTGCCTAATAATCCGGCGTAGGGGAACTCTTTAACAAAGGATGGTGGTATTGGTGTACTGAAACTCGTATATGAGTTTGAGGTAGAGGACCACACATCCCTAGGTGAATCCCATGAAAATAAACGACGTCTAAACATGGCGATCCACTTTATCATTCCATCGTCGCCTGAGGTGACGGTCTTGGTGTAGTGGAGCTCGTACATGAGCCAGTTGAGGATTGAATTGAGGTGACTCAAATTATCGTCGTAAAAGGCTCGGTGCAGTGGAACAAATGAGCTGAGATCACACAGTCCTTGCTAAATCCCATGAGAGTTAGTGGAGCCCAGATTTCACCAGTAAATGGTGGATTCGAAGAATCTGTTGCGGATGGAAACTGATATCGCACTTAGGGTGTGTTCTGATCATGATATCAGTTTCACCTAAAAAAAAAATGAAAAGTAGAATATGATCTCGTGATGCGATCACACCGATTTTTTTTATTAAAAATGTCGACCCTGATCACACAAAGTTTACAGTGGCAAGAAAAAAAAAATTGATGAAATAAATTGTTTGTTGTCAAATAATTTCTAACAGCATATTAGTTATTTGTTACGAACCCTATATGGTGACCCACCTCATCATCCGCGCGTCTCCTGGCGTGAGGGTCTTGGTGTAGTGGAACTCGTATATGAGCTGGTTGAGGACCACACAACCCTTGCTGAAGCCCATGAGAGTTAATGGCGTCTCGTGCAGCGGAGCACGCTCGCGCCACCACAAACGTTCCTCACTGCAACATGGCGTTTATTAAGAGCAACATCTAATGGAAAAGGGGTCATCCATAAAGTACGTCGAACAAATTTCGTGGTTTTTTGACCCCTCCGCCGCCCTTGTCACAGTTGGTCACATTTGTGTGACCTTCCCTCGCCCTACTGTGACGTCATATATTTTGCAATTTTACATCTAGTAATTACTACATTAAAACAGCTGTTCCGAAATTAGTTTTATTACCATTTAAATTATTTTTTAAATATTATCAACATCATATCAAACATTTGAAAAAAATAACAAAACAATAAATTATTAATTATATTTTCTGAATGTGACATCACGAACCTTAGGACCTTTGAGAGGTTGGGAGCCCTTGTCACACAATGTAACACTGGCGACCCCCTACCCCCTAACGTATGACGTACTTTATGGATAGCACTAATGGGAAAAATTAAATTTGGGGATGGGCACCCTTGGCGATTCGGGGAAAACGGATTGAAAGTTCTTGATAGTGGTCAGCAGGTGAACTACGCATTTTGTATAATTAATGTCTATCTTATTATTATTCAATTTATTACAATGGCAATGCGGCGGACTTAATGCTACAAGCGGTGGTAGCCTAGTCGGTAGAACATTGGACTCGGAAGCGAGAGACCCAGGTTCGATTTCCGGTGCGGGCATGTACCTATGATTTTGTTTTCTAAGTTATGTAATAATAATAATAATAATAATAAATTGTTTATTGAAAAAAGTTATGGTTACATAGTAATACATCTACATTAAGTTATTCAATAGAAAAAACATAACATAAAATGTACATTGGTAAGTGTCTGCTGCCATAGCTAGGCTCACATGTAGCCTGTGTTTATGGCGAGCAGGCCCGTGCCTCTGGCGAGGTACATGCTGAGACATAGAATTTATGTGAAGTTATAGTAGAAGTTACTCGCTAACGGTGAAGGAAAACATCGTAAGGAAACCTGAGTGTCTGAGCTATTCACATACCTCAGCGCTTGAAATCACCAATCCGCGGTGGGCACGCGTGGTGATTAAGCCTATACTATCTCCCTGAGGGAAGGCCTGTGCCCTACAGTGGGACGTATGTAGGCTGCTTAATATGTAATGCTACAAGCATTTTCTAGCAAAATTCGTTTATCTTATTTTCTTTCTTTTTCCATTACGCCAAATTGTACAAAAGGTTTGGTTAATGATACTGTAGATATTAATTTGTGAAACAAGAGTATGAATACATGGTACAATAACAAATATTATTTGTTCTGCATATTTGAACGGAATTTTATTGTTTTATATGTCCCAACAACTTTTCTCTTTCAAATTAAGGAGGCCGGAGAGGAATGATATTAAACACGTGCCATGCCATGAAGATACTGCGTTAAACGATTCAGCTATAAATTAATAAGGAAACTAATCGGAAAAGCAGGTGTCTGTTCTACAATGTATTCAATTCCTCTATTTCTCTATTTGAGAAGAATAAATGTGGAGTTTCTTTGTTAGCTTCTTCTCCAAATTATCCATTAATTGTGAAACTAACAACTTTGACGTTCATTATAAACATTCTGTTTTTACAATGAATAAAAATATTTGAATTGAGAACACGTTCCGACGCTACTAGCCGTTTAGGAAGGAGGTAAATTGGAACGCTCAACTTTATAACTGTTAAAAATATACGAGCGAGACGGCACGCTCCACGTAAGAGCAGCCTTAACCGGTAATAAGATAAACATTCGCGATTAGACCCGTTCAATGTAAAACTATGTATGGGCTACGAGAGTCATTGAAAATACTGAAGTTGAACAGGTGAACAATAGAGGGTGAACATACGACGTCCATCAGAACTGGACCTACTCACGGCTTGCGTTTCTAAGTGACGAAAGTTTGTGAATTCGTGGTAGCAACACCACTCGCTAACTGTAAAGGAAAACATCGTGATAAAACCCGAGTGACTGTTGTGTTCACATTCGTTAGCGTTTGCTACGATATTATTTTTGGTAAATAGTTAACTGTAGTGCTGTCTCTTCGAATTTCTCAGAAAAGAGCGTGACAAAACGTTAATTTCTCAATTCAGAAACCGGCCCTTAAGTGCACAAATTTTTGGTTCAACACTTAATACAATCTAATATTTGTCATTAGACTAAAGCTCAACGGTCAACAGCGCCTCAGCTCTCGAAATCGCCCACCCGCGGTGGACACGCGTGTTGATTCAATGCATGAGTTCCATGTTTTAGAATATTTATATAAACTCTGTTAATTAAGGACTTTGAAAAGTTTGGAGTTTTATTGAACATAGATTTTGAAATGGGCACCTAGTTTAACTTGTAACGTCGCGGTTTCTGTTCTACTTTAAATTTAAAAAAAATTGAATTTGATTAAGCCCATACTGAGAGAAGGCCTGTGCCCTACAGTGGGACGTGTATAGGCTACATTATAACGGTGAACAAGAGGAGCGTATGACGTCCATTGGAACTAGACCTACTCACGGCTTGCGCTCGGCGTCGGGCCCGAGCCGCGAGCACTCGGCGACGGGCCGCCCGCCGTTGGACGGGTCTCCCAGCGGGTCCGGCAGCCCGTGGTGTATCGACGTGTTCTGGTGACGGAACGAAGGGTTTGGGTTGCAAATTGTTATTATTTATTTATATACACACTCGAGAAATTCTTGCCGGAGTGGTTACTTCACCTACATAGGTGGTGGTGTAGCGGCGACGCCTACTAGATAGTAGGAGTTGCCCCTAGACACGATATAAATAAATTAGTCATAATATCACGATAATTATAAAAATGGCAAAACCCTTCATGCTTGGGAAAACCATGAAGGAGGCCTGTGTCCTGCAGTGGGCGTCGAGTGGCTGATGATGATGAATTATAAAAATAACTGTCACTCACGTGTAAATCTTCAATGTCTATATCCTCCGGTAGTAATACTGATGTTACCGCTACTATCAACTCCGAAGCGGGCATTGCTTTTAATCTATTTGTTACGCCTTGCAGTAATCTGGAAAGAAAAATGACAGATCAGAAATTTCCAGTGACAAGCAAATTCTTTGCAGGTAATTTTACTAAACACATTACTGTTACACAGGAGCGGTGGTAGCCTAGTGGGCAGAACATTGGACTCGGAAGCGAGAGACCCAGGTTCGATTGCCAGTGCGGGCATGTACCCATGAGGTTATAGTAGCAATACCACACGCTAACGGCGAAGGGAAACATCGCGAGGAAACCTGAGTGTCTGAGCTATACACGTACCTCAGCGCTTGAAATCGCCAGTCCGCGGTGAGCAAGCGTGGTGAATAAGCTAATAATACTCTCTCGCTGAGAGAAGGCCTGTGCCCTACAGTGGGCCGTATATAGGCTGCTTATGACTATTACGTTCTTAATTAAGGACAGAGGACGTCCATTGAGGTGAGTTGTTATATTTTACGAATAAAACTTTCCAAATCCTCATTATATTTGGTCAGATGTAAAAGTACCCCCGAACTCGTACAGGTGACATTTACCCCCATTTCCTTTCATATTCACGCAATGTCTGTAAACGTAGCAAAGTTGTGTTAAACATTGTTACTTAAACGGTAAACTTTTATTCAGACTAACGATGTTTAAGACCGAATGTTGATGAGGCGAATGAGATTTATAAGGATCGTGGGAATCAGCAAACCTTGGCCTCTGCGGGCCGATCCGGGATACAGGCGTGAGTTTATGTTTGTATGTACGAATTCACCTCTCTAAGTGATGCAGAGCGCTGTGAGTGGGCGTGTGGTCAGGCACCCCGGCGTTGTTGCTCGGTACGAAATTGTCGTAGCAACTGAAGCTTTTGTACTCGATCCTGTGAAGAAACCACACAATACTGCGGTCAATGGTGCTTAAACAGGCATTAAGAGGATTTTGTGCTGTGGACTTTGTAAAATTAATAAAATAAAGTTACATTACATTAAATTATGCGAATATTGAAGCAGATAGGCTACTAACCTAGTAGGTCTAACGACGACTATGTTGTTGGTAGGGAACAGCTGACCCAACATCCGAGCCATGTTCTCCAGATTCCACTTCAGATAGTTCTTATTGTCGCGATGGGCCTGCATCACCTCGGGGTAGTCCTGGAAATAAACAGACTCTTCGTCATCATCATCAGCCACCCGACGCCCACTACAGGACATAGGCCTCCCTCGTGATTTTCATAACCATGAGGGGTTTTGCCATAATCGCCACGCTTGGAAGCGGGTTGGCGATCGCACTATGCGGTTGGAATCTCAGGAAGACGCTGCTGCCCGTCTCCTGGTAACAAACAGACTATTAGGAGCGAGATGAAATCGAAAGTTCTCTCTAGCCCTGACCTCGTACAGCGGATCGAAGACCTCGGACAATCTACGCGATGCCTAAGCACATCAGCCTCTGCCGGTGTATCTAGCCCGATCTTTTCCTTAACATCCTAAGTCCTGACCTTGAAAATAACAACCGAAAACCATTATTACTATATTATTATACTTTATAGCACACAAGACATTTAACAGGACCTTTACACAAGACATTTAACAAATTACATGTACAAACAAAGGCGGGCTTATCTCTGTAAGAGATTTCTTCCATCAAACCTTAGGGTATAGGAGAAGCAGTAAAAAAACGGGTCTATAGATATGCACAAAATAAACTACATAAACTACAAAAGGCCGAAATAACAAGCTATTCACACAAAGTAAAAAGAAAAAAAGAAAAAGAAAAACTACATAAACTAGATATCAGAATAAAAATACATAACTACTTAGATACAAATAAGCCGAGACCATACAGGTTCCGGCGCACAAGTGGCAACGCAAAAGCCAGATGGGAGAAACCTGCGAGGCCGAAGGCGAAGCTCCGTTCATACATGTTCCCACTTATCGAATCCCTACCCTAAGTGTCTAGCGAGGCCCTAGGCCCAGCGCCGCAGAGAGCGAAGCTCGCAGCGGCTGGGGGTTGGCGCGTGTAAGCGCGCAGGGGGCTCGCCCCGTAGTATATAAATATATAGTAAAATGTTATAACACGGATAGATAATGCTCTTTCAACCGCTTCTTGAAGGAACCAATAGCGGGACTAGCGTATATGTTCTGTGGCAGTGCGTTCCACAGCCTAACCGACTGGACCGTAAAGAAGTCACCGTAAGCTCCAGTACTGGGAGCAGAAATTTTAAGAAGATGGGAGTTAAGTGATCTTTTTGATCTTTCTCCGGAGAACAGGTATTGAAACCTTTCTCTCAGGTATGCGGGAGATGAGGGATGATTAAGGGTTTTGTATAATAATGAGAGTATGTGTGCATTCCGGCGAAGACGAATTGGGAGCCATTTTAATTCTTGTCGGAAATGAGACACATGATCAAGTTTGCCTAATCCGTATATGAAGCGGATACCCAAATTTTGTAGACGTTCGAGTTTGTCTAGCAGCTCCTCGTTGGCGTCCAAGTAGCAAACATAGACATAGTCAAGAAGGGGAAGAAGAAGTGACTGTGCAAGAGTAACTTTAGTTTTAATTGGGAGAAAGCTTTTGAGAAGCCGCAGTGAATGGAAACCTGCAAAGACGCGCCGACTGCCTTCACTGACATGTATAGACCAAGAGAGATGACAGTCAAAGAGCACTCCCAAGTTCCTAGCCGTTGTCGCATAGACAATGGGTGTGCGCCTCAGAACACAAAAAGAAGGTGTGCGCCGTCAAAGAGGGCTGCAGGAACCACTGTTTGCTTCATCACCAACTTGTAGAATTGCGGACTGCCAATAAGCATTGCCTGTGATTTTTTGGGATTCACTAGTCCGAAATGTTGAGCCTAGTTTTGAATTCGCGCAAGATCAGTGTTCAAAGCATCAACAGCAGAGACAAACTTATCCACTTCAAAATGCCTGTAGAGCTGCAAGTCGTCTGCGTATAGATGTGATTTTCAAGGTCAGGACTTAGGAGGATAAAGTACCTCTATATCAGTGGACGTTGGCAGTCAGCACTTTACAACGCTCTCTGATCAGTGCAACTCTGGGCAACTCTTCCGCGGTTTAAACACTGTTCCACAGCTTGAGGGAGCCACATAGCAGGCGATATGATAGCGCCATCCTGCTTTTGCGAGTGAGAAAGAGTGTAGCTTGAAACACTCATTTGGAGCAACCAAGACGCCTTAGTTCTATGTTGGATCACTGTCCTGTCCAAATTTAAATTAATGGGTTGTTGAGTGTACCGCTGCTGTCGACTGTACGATGTAGAAAGACTGATTTACTACTAAGTTGTTACGTAAGTATTAAATCTGTGGGTTTTCCATGTAACAGTAAATAAATAAATATATTTAGATGATCTCGATCAACGTCTGCCGGAGTGGTCTGAGGTGGCCCAGGACCGAAAATTCCGGACTAAAGGGGGAGGCCTTTGCCCAGAAGTGGGACACAAAGATAGAGTCTACGTAAAAAAAAAAGTTGCTCACCTGCACGTCCCCGCCGAAGTAGACGAGCGTCTGCGGGGTGGCTGTGAGTGGCGGGCGGATGGGCGGGTGGTAGAGTACGTCGTTGCAGCGGCCGTCGTGGCCGGGCACGCGGCGAAGACGCAGCGGCAACATGGCGCCGGCTACATCGCTGTGTGAACGTTCACAGACATAAAGTAACGCCTGCATCCCGAAGGGCTAGGCAGAGACCGGCGTTTGCGACGATGCTAACAGACCACTTGCCTGACGGACTTACCACGATCCTCACAGTCCTCTTTCGCTTCGTCAACATTCATGAATCGTTGCTGTGCACACGCCGGTTACTTGCTCGCACAATGTATGTTTTTTTGGGGTTGTGAAACAAAAAAGTTCTATAAATGCGGTCTGTAGCTTATTATAACATTACGGTCATATATGTGAAAGAGGTTTCTGCAGCTTGGCTGCCTGTTGCCAGATACTTAAGCCTTAACATAAAATAGTCTTTCTACAGCAGGTCTTAGACCTTTTCTCAGTTATAGCCTGGTTAGTGACCTCCGAAGACTGTTAACTAGAATGTTGTAATTCAAGATACTTGCAATAAACATGTGTGCCTATTACAGTCTGACCATTTCCAGATAGGTATGTAAATACTAAAGAAAAACGGGGAATCTCACAATGTATTCTTTTGCATGCATGGGAGTGTCCCATGTGAGCTTCCTAGTATTATGTTCTAAGCTAGGCTACATAAACTAGAAGGCTTTTGTACGATAAGAAGGCAAGGTTTGTATTTTTATCAAGTGAAGTTTTTTTGTATGTTTTAATTCCTGCAATTTATCTGGGTAGTGAAAGTAACACAATTAAAATGCATTTATTTATTCACAACAAAAAAATCGTATCATATTCACATAAGGAACAAAAACATAAAATGTTAAGACACCTAATAATGACTTTTTTATTGAACAATTATGAACTCAGTTACCTCCTAGCAGCTTGTTTTTGGTGATAATACTTAGTATCATTCATACACACTGTAATCTTCAATGTAATGTCATCGAGACAGTTCTTCAAATCTTCTCTCAATTCTCTTACTTTAACAGTTACATCCTCACTCATCAGATTATAGCACATAGCTACCAGTCCCATTCCAAGCAGAACATAAATGAAGTTTATCACTAATTTTAAGTGTGAACCTCCGGCTGAATCTAAAATGTTTGCACCAGGAACAAAGTCACCGAAACCAATTTTACAGAGACTTATCACACAAAAATATGTTGAATCCAAATAGTTCCATTTCTCCCAGGCTCCGAACATGATGGTGCCTGTCAAAATATAAAATGATATGACCCAAAGACAAGCTGTTGACGGTACAGTGATTTTCCTTTTTATCGGTTGAGATTCTCCATCTTCAAACATTGGATCTTCCCGCCTACTGCATTCATGTGCTGTTATGTACAGCCATTTGAAGGTCTGGGCGAGCACTTTACCCATGTTACAAAAATACAAAATGTAGATTGGTATTCCAAAGCAGGCATAGGTGATTGTGGCAATTTTACCCCAAACTGTTTTTGGTACCACATTCCCATACCCAATCATAGTGAACACTGACAGTGAGTACATCAAAGCTGCTGGGAACGACCAGATCTCTTCTGGTGTGCGACCACTATAGCCTAAATGGACTGCTCCTGTTATATTGTTCTGGAAAACCTTTAGGACTTCATTGATTCTTTTTTCCCATAATGTTTCATTGAAAATGTTCACTTCCACTGTAATATTCCACAGCTGCTCGGCACATTTCTGCCGCCATTGCCTGACATCTTCTAGTTGTTGGTCTGCATTGTCCTTTTCTATGTGCATGAAGCTTGCGGCACCCAAGATAGCATAGCAGACAACCAGAGCCCCCACACCGACTTGTGTGAACATGAATGCAGTGAATTTCCGCAAACAATCCTTAATCTTCTCCCGCGCGTCGCTCCCCGCTGTAGATGAGGATTCTCGACTTCGCATTGAGCCATGGAAACTTGAATGAAGTGCGTTGTGCCGATCCATTGGTAGTTGTAGATAGTAAAAAAAAAATTGAATGAAATAAATGCTGAGCCTGATAGGCGTGGTTTCGGCGAAAGATGTAAATGAGTTGTGAATTCCATGAAATGTTTGGGTGCCAACTATTTTTGGAATCACGTTGGCTTTGTGCCAGATAAAATGTTTGATTACAAAACTTTAGTTTGTAGTCGTGTACGATGGACGAACGTGTTTTTAGGCGCGAATATTAGGTTTTAGTGAACCAACCGAGGTTCTTTTAAGCGTATGTTCCGTAGAATCGACTCCTTCTTCTTACCGGTGTAAAATAATTCCTTGAGATATATTCAAAAACACTAGAAAATATAGCAAATTTTAATACCGCTAAAACCGCATAAAATATACGAACACTTACCAATAGTTCCGACAGAATATTTTTATCCTATGGGACATAAAAACCTCTTATGCATGTTTTATAACTTCAGTGATTATGTTGAAATACTTTTTATTTCTTTTTTTACGTCTAAGAAACCCCAATTTTAGCTACATACAACTAGAGAATCGTACAAAAAACACAGAACTCAAACCGAAAAATGTCAATAAAAGTGATGTAATTTCCGATATCAACGATATCTACCGAGAAAATCGGTTAATTGTTACTATTTTTCGGTATCTATATAATAATTGGTGCTTTAGTCGATCGACTTAAGAAGTTGAGAACCTCACTAGAAAATTTCATTATTCAATCAATGTCTTTAGACTCTTTAGGCCATATAAGCACAAAAAAAATCATTTCGTTCATTAAATTTCAGTCATTCATTCATTTTCCTGTCAAAATTTCACACGTTTTCTTGGCGTTGTTTGTTATCCGGCATTCCATTATTGTGTAATTTATGAATTAATTTGTGTTCTTTCAATCTAAAATGTAAACTGAAGATCATTTTCGATTCGTAACCGTCACTTTTCATTTGTTCTGGTGAGTATTTGGTACATTTTTCTTTCTAACAGCATATGGTGAAGATACGGACCTGTCGCTAATAATGAAGGAAAGACACGAGTAGTAATTTGTTGTTTGTAGATATCTTATCGTTCTCGTTGGGTAGAAAACGGCCGGCCGCTAGTTGTTAATGTTCGTACAATTCTTCAGTTTTCCGATGAATATTGATCGAGCTTTATTACATTCATTCATCGCGATTCAAGGTCGTTTGGGGCCGTCGCAAAGTTGAGGGGCACGTACAGGCAAAAAACCACTCGTAAAGGTATAACATAATGAAAAGCATTAGAACACATTTATGTTTTATTCATACAGAATGAATCCAAGAGGTCCTATCAGGTTTTAGTTAGGGGTATATTATTATGACACTTCAATAGAAACAAGTTTTTACTAATGATTATAACCCAGACACTGCGAAAAAGTACTTACAAGTAGCTCAGCAGAGGGGCCCAAACATAGAGGCTGCAAATACAGCTACGACTAACAGTTATAATTCTATTTCAGTTGACTGTCTTTTCCTCTTTTATAAGGGTGAGCCCTATATATTTATATCTACACAAATAAAGTACACTAAGTAATTTAAAGTGTCACAAAAGAATTTTGCTGTATTCAAAGGAATAAGGAATGTGTTCCAGAGGAATGTTTGAACACAAGTTAAATACTTAAAAGTAAAATCCAAAGATCACCAAAGTTTAATATTAAATTTAATGGTCACATTTAATTAATGTTGGTTACATTTTCAATTTAACTCTCTTATTTTAATCTTAAATATATTTAATGAGAAAATTGAGGTATAAAAAAAAAAACACAATTACACCTAACTTTATTTACCAACAGAGAATATGCACACTACCACATCTAACTTCTATTAATTCTTCACCAGGACCGGAAGCAAAATCCACACTATGTAGCCAGTTGCAGCGAGAAGATGTCATCAATACCAGGATCAGTGTCAAAAATCAGCAAGAACATACAACCGCCATACTAGATGGATCACACTTAGCAAACTGCAGAAAGCAAAATCCATAGCCATGGCTCCACCCACTAATTCTGCACCTAACGTTTTCAACCAGGCTAACGTAAAGCTCACAACCATTGACCTCATTGGGGGGATATTCTGCAGTACCTGCCAAATCACTTATGGTAACAAAAAGGATTACGATGAGCATTACCGTCAGCGTCACACAATTGATAATGATATCTGGTACACCTGCGTTGTTTGCCACAAGGATATCCATGGCTATGCAAGCTTCAGAGGCCACTGCTACACCTCCCATGTTATCAAGAATAGATTTAAGTGAGTAATTTATGTTTTATTTTCTCTCTGTCCAGTGCCTCTAGGACTTAAGTCTCCACTGTGTCTATCTTAATGTTGCCAAAGTATTAAACTATGTAATCAATGTCAATGATTCCTTACGGTTTCTGCCAATGAGTTTTGGAGATTGCATGGTTCTTTTTGCTCAATCTATAGAAATCTAAAAGACCCGTTTGGGCTACCATAACAATGGTTTTTAATTGTTCTTTTATTATTATTATTTATTTGGGAAGCTTACATAATAAATGGACAGAGACTTAGAATAACTACACATAGCCTTTCAAGGTCATAATCTAACAGCTTAATCCAATGATGCCAGTATTTGACATCTGATGCAGCTTCATCATCATCAACCCATTATGTCCCCACAGAGGGGCACGGGTCTCTTCCCTGAGGAAGGTATAGGCCATACTCCACCACGGGGGCCAAGTCCGGATTGGTGGAGGCTTGTAGACTAGTGGCACGTCTACTGTCAGAAGTTGTCAAGCCGCCCTAAGGCCTCTGATTTGGCTTAACGACTGCCATCTATCGACGGCAGCCGGCACCAACAGTTTTACATGCCTTGCGAAGCACGGAACCGCTCGGAAAATGCCACTAGCGTTAGGCATAGACGGCGCCCCATCCATGCACTGAACGCGCCCAGTGTTGCTTAACCTTTGTGATCGTTTAAGATCACTCAGGCAGCCGGGGCTACGAGTGATGCAGCTTAAAAGCATTAAATTAATGTCATCCAACCCAGTGGAGACTGAGAACTTAGCCATAGAATGGCAGAAGTAGAATATAACGGCGGATTTAGATTTCTATTCAGTTTCAGTATAAAGTCCAATCTGTCTAAGCTCCAGTAGGCCCAATTCCATTGACAAAATTGAAATACCTACCTTCTAGTCTTTCATTTATGGAGAAAAATTACAGATTCATTTATTTCGTAAATAATAAAATTTAATAATCAATATTCTTTTTCCAGATGCAAAACATGTTCCAAGGGTTTCTCCAAGCAGACAGTGTTAGACGACCACATAGCAACTCAGCACAGGTTCCAATGCCCACATCCATGCAACAAAGAGTGAGAATCCAGTTTTTAACTACACTCTACCCTTGATTGTATGACTGTTCAATATCTACTTATTTCAAAGTTATTCAATGAATAGGACAACCCCTTTGATATTTAAACTGTGGTTCTTGAATTTCTTTATTCTATGGATCACTAACAAATCCTTTATTTAAATATCAAATTCAAGATTTCACTTTATTTAAAATTTCTGGAGCCCCTGTCTCATTACATTAATCAAATTAATATTTGTGAAGGTATTATTTACATACCAGTCAAAATAATCCAATGATTCAGTGTCGAATGGATTTGCGGAACTCCAGTGACTTTTCCATAGAACCCATATGTTCCGCAAAAACCACTAGGAATCCAAGTTCAGACCCGTCTCAAAAACAGTTTATGAAAAATCAATATCTCCTTCACACCACAGATTCCCAACTAAGAAGGACCTCAAGCTACACCAGCTTGTGCACAAACAGTCTGCAGGCCCGCCATATGACTGCCAGCAATGCTCCGAGTCCATCCGCACGCTGGACGCTTGCCAGCAACATATTGACCGCCACACCTGCTTCACTTACACATGCCCCATCTGTGGGGACACCTTCTCGGAGAAGCCTGCCGCCGGCCAACATCTCACCAAGCACTTCATCGGGGAGATACTGCAGATTAGCGACGCCGAGGAAGAAGGTAAGATTAGATCAAGAATTCCCTTTGTTTTACACCAGAAAACGAATATAGAGACAGTAAAATAATTACAAAGAGAAAAGGTAAAATCGAGAACTTGCACAAAACAATGTTTTTTTCTCTATGACTAATACTTTTCATAATGTGACCTATCGAAAAGTCATTCTAGTCACGTGGCAGAAAAACGCGCCATACAAATCGGACTCAAACTATGACGTCACAACTTGAACGTAACGGCTTACATTGTATGGATCGTTTATCAATATTCTAGTTATCTCGTAAAATACTGTTATTATGCATCTACACCCTTTTTAGGGTGTACCACGCCTCATCATCTGCTAATCTCGTCCATTGTCCTGCCGCCTTAATGTCATTCTTAATGTCATCGACCCATCGGGCAGGCGGCCTACCCACCGAACGACGACGGCCAGTTCTCCAGTTCGTTCGTTCGCCGATATCAAGTTTTTGCCCCGGGTCGGAAAAATCCTAGATCCGGGCCTGAACTTTACTGGACTGAATGAATATTTTTGCATTTTTGTGCTAATCCCTGCAGGCCGGGAAGACGAGTGCGCGGTCATAGCCACGGGAGGCATCCTGTGCGCGCTCTGCCAGTCCATCCACCGCAGCCGCGCCGACCTGGACCAGCATTTCGAAGAGGTCCACGAGGACGAGCCTCCAGTCTACTCGTGCAACTGGTGCGGCGAACACTTCGACCGGTTCCACACTCTCGCCAACCACTGCTACAACCATGTTGCCAAGGATAAGTTCAAGTTAGTGGGCTGTTTCTTGAAGTGAAACGTTCGTGCGATGCATGTTGTAAATGTTAAGGCTACTCCTTCTTCTAGCGTCACTCTTGCTGTCACCTTCTTGCATAGGAAAAAATATTAAATTTTATTTTATATACACGTTTATAGTACCGTGAAATGGGGTGAATACAAACTGGAGTATGAATAGAAACATAGTCTCTTCATATCTGATCATATCTGTCAAGAGACATCCTATATAGGTTAAGTTCAGTAGGAAATCAGTGACAATTTTTTTTAAACTTTTGTATCTATTTATACTCCAGTTTGTAATCACCCCATTTCACTGTACATTAAAGTTTATTATATACTTATACATTGGTCGAATGCAACGTTGTTTTACTTACGCATTTTAAATCTTTTTAGGAATCTGCTGTGCGATTCTTTTTACTTTATATGTTTAAGTTGAACTAGTTAGGCTGAGCGAAATAATTCGTTAACGTTCTATTTAACATTATTTATTTATTATTTATTCAAGGAGAAAAACAGAACTGACAAACTTATAAGATAAAAAATATTAGAGTCAATATAGTACATTTTGCTAATTCCTCAGCATTTCCCACAGATAGGTAATACTTAATATAATAAATAAGTAAGAGGCGCAATACAGGATTGTAGTTCTAAGATTAAAATAAACAAACAATAAAGCAACTGTTTTAGAAAGAGATACATACAGACGCACAATCATTAATAATATTACTTATACATATCATTGCTTGCTTGCGATCATCCCTGTGTTTGGATTAAGTTATATTTCCACTAAAACGGACGAAGTAAGGTGCGTCTCCTGCTAAAACTTATAACACAAAATAAACGGTTTTCATGCACAAAACATTTTCGTTTAAAAGATCAATAAAATAACGTTTTGAGCTTTGAATACAGATTGTTTTGTGTAATGTTTGATAAAAAAACAGCAGGAGACGTGGCTTGAAACAGACTGTCTACACAGCACAGTCCCCGGCCTTCCTAGCTTAATATGATTATTGTATTGAGCACCGACACATGATATGTTATTGAAATAATGCAAAACTTGAAAACCGTTACTTCAGTATAAATAGTAATAAGAGCTTCCTCACAACACAATCACTAGACAAATTTTGGAGCGTATTAAAAGCCTTTTTAAAAACACAAGCGTTTTAACATTAACTTAAATCTATTCTTAAAACGACTTCGCGATTTTGAGCCCAGCCGACTAATCCTTAAAACGTCTGTACGGTTCGGAGTCCAGACGACTACTGTTGCATTCAACTCTCATGGTCTCTATATGTTACATGGAGATTTATCTCGGAGATATATCGCTTAATACTAAAAAAACATCCTGGCTTCTGAAGCGTTGAGAGGGCAATATAACTCACTTGTCTTGTTTATCAATGAATAAGCCATACAAAACAAACCATGCAAAAGATTAAAATTCTCAATATTCGTTTTTTATGTCTCGTGCAAATTGACCGCGTTGAGGTGTATACAAATTTTAACTCGAGCTGTATAAAAAAAAAATTTGAACGTTTGCTTATTGGAAGTGGTTTGATCGTCGAAACTGAAGAAACAGTTTTCAGGTTTTCCGATATAACCCCATTTTCGATTGCATATGGGGATTTTAATGACTTTCTAAGCTACGTACATTTGTGAAGTTGTAGTAGCAATACCACTCGCTAACGGTGAAGGAAACATCCGAGAGACTGAGGCGTCTCGCGATACCTCAGCGCATGAAATTGGCAATCTGCGGTGGGCAGCTTATGACCTTGAAAAGAAACAATTAAAAACCATTCTTGTGGTGGCCCGATCGGGTACTTTAGATTACTTTATTATTCTACAGATTATGCTCATTCTCTCTCTATCTCTCTCTCCCCCCCTCTCTCTCTCTTTCTCTCTTTCTTTCTCTCCGAGGGACAAAAAAAAAATTAAAGATGGGGATTTCACACATATCGTCCGCCGCAGATGCGACACGTGCGCCAAGCCGTTCCCGCGGCTCTCCCTGCTGGTGGCGCACTCGCGTGTGTGCGACGGCAGCAAACGGCCGTTCCGGTGCGCGCACTGCCCCGCGCACTACGCCCACGTGG
Source organism: Yponomeuta malinellus (assembly GCA_947308005.1). NCBI lineage: Eukaryota > Metazoa > Arthropoda > Insecta > Lepidoptera > Yponomeutidae > Yponomeuta > Yponomeuta malinellus. Next base: position 19,086,683 of record OX371003.1, read on the forward strand.
CGCGCTACGTGGAGCACATGCGGGACGCGCATCAGTTGCGGACGGCGCACCCCTGCGCCGAGCGCGGCTGCGACGCCTCGTGAGTTGCTATAGGGTCTATAGTGGCGTAACTATAGGGTGGCAGGGCTGGCAAAATGCTGCGGACCCCAGGCCTGAGGGAGAGGGCCCCCAACTATGAGGCCGCGAGCTCAGAAGTGACTTAACATTTTTAACAAAAATTTGTAACAATTATAATGTTTATATATTATTATTAATCGTTTATTTCGGATCATAAAATCCATATATAACCTAATCTTTAAAAACATAGGTAAAAAATATTATAAATTAACTATGAGTACTTCAAATCAATTAAAGTTGGGCCATATATACTACAATTGAGGACCATTATATATATTTTTTATTTTTATTGGGAGGGCCCCATCCAATGAATTTGCCACGGGCCTCAGATGGTATCGTTACGCCAGTGTATAGACCGGTTCATTTAAGAAGGGGATTGGATAACTGTTTGCCTCACGCTCTCACAACATATACGGCAATATTATATGAGCGAGAGGCAAATAGATTTCCAGTCCCTTTGTTTAATTAACAGCGTTATACTTGATACTGTAGTGGAAGCTTCGCGCTCTGATCTTCTACGACATTACTAAATTCTGAACAATTCCGTTGGTCAACTATAAAATTCAATGCTAATTGCTATCGCATGATTCCGACAGGATTTTTTGCGCATATTTAGGCCTTTGTCGCCTGTACTGGGTTATCCAATTGGACGTTTCTGAAGTGTCAAAATATTGTCCATATTGCCTTGGCACCACAATGCTGACCATGCAAACATTTAAAAGACTTAAAAGTTGACGATGTCGGTCGGTTTAGGGTTCCGTACCACAAAAGGCAAACGGAACCCTTATAGGATCACTTTGTTGTCCGCCCCTCCGTCTGTCTGTCAAGACACATCTCAGAAACGCGTCGAGTTATCAAGTTGAAATTAAAACCACATACTCAGGTCTACAGTCTCTTGAAGCTGTGAAAAAATCAAACTTGTAAGTTAACGTAAAAAAACGTCTATTCAACACTATCAAGGGAATCAAAATTTATATGGTACTTTCCGTTGACTTAAAACTATGAAATTTAGCAAGTAATATCGTCGTATACTACAAGTACAGGGAAAAACCTGAAGACTATACATTTGTAATTAAATCATAAAAAAATAAAGTCTGAAGTTCAGGAAAAGCTCGGAAAAACTGCGAGACTTCCTAAACTATTTATAGTATGTAAGTACCTACAAATTTGTACGGAACCCTCGGTGCGCGAGTCCGACTCGCGCTTGTCCTGGTTTTTATAATAACAATAACAAGACTTATGTTAACTAATTTCCAGAAATTTTGTTTGGGTTATCTTTGTCTGTGCCGTTATCAGATTGTTTGCTCGGTTTTAAGTTTTGGGAAGCTGTGTTCCATTGAAGGCAACTTCATTGTTGTTAACTTAGCTTCACTGGCTAAAGTTCAAGATATTGGGACATTTTAGTCGTGCATCCTCATTATTTGTGCTGAAAAGCTTGTTTGCAAGCGGATTTATTCCTTTTTAACCAGGGCGCTGCGCATACGGTGCGAAGAATTTTGTTTTGGGTTCTTTGTCATCATTATCATCATCATTCAGCCACAAGAAGTCCACTGCTGAACATAGGCCTCCTCTATGGATTTCCAAAAAGACCGGTTGGAAGCGGCTTGCATCCAGCGTCTTCCTACCACTTGGTTAAGGTCATCGGTCCATCTTGTGGCTGGTCGTCCCACGCTGCGCTTGCCGATATGTGGTCTCCATTCGAGAACATTTCGGCCCCATCGGCCATCAGTTCCGCGTGCTATGTGCCCCGCCCACTGCCGTGACCTTGAGCTTTCTTATGAGGCCCATAGTGAGAGACCACGTCTCAGTGCCATAAGTCATCACTGGTAACACACACTGGTTGTATAATTTTGTCTTGAGCGATTGAGGTATATTAGACGAATAGACTTTTCTAAGTTTCCCGAATGCTGCCCAGCCGAGTTGGATTCGACGATTGACCTCTTTCACGAAGTTAGACCGGCCTAGTTGGACTGTGTGTCCTAAGTAGACGTATTCGTCTACAACTTCAAGAGCTCGACTCAATGTTATTGGGGTGGGCACAACACGGGCGTTCGACATGACCTTCGTTTTGTCCATGTTCATCTTAAGGCCCACCCTTTGGGAAACTCGACTGAGGTCTTCGAGCATTATGCTGAGGTCTTCCGTCGTTTCTGCCATGACTACTATGTCGTCGGCAAATCGAAGGTGAGTGATGTACTCGCCATTGATATTGATGCCGCGTCCCTGCCATTCCAGAAGCTTGAAGACATCTTCCAGTCCGTTCGTGAACAGTTTCGGAGAGATAACGGTTCTTTGTAGTACTTCTAGATGGGTTCTTTGTAGTACTTCTATATTCGATGAGCAAGCCGACCTCCATAGTTCGATGGCGTATATCCAGATAGGTTTGAGTGTTGCTTTGTAGACCCTGAGCTTGTTGAATACTGACAGTTTTTACTACCTTCCGAGTAGCCAGTATAAATTGCTGAATTTGATGTTCACTTCATCCAAAAGAGATATGAATATCATCATATTCAGAAGAAAATAACGACTATTCTCCCCCTACAGGTTCGAGAAACGCAGCGAGCTGCTCATCCATCAGATGTCGCACCGCGCCACCGACACCTGGTGCCGGACCTGCGGGCTCGAGTTCAAGACCCTCGCCGCCTGCGAGCGCCACCTTGACGTCCACCGGCGCACGCTGCTAGCCTGCGCCGTCTGCCAGAAGACCTTCGCAGAGAAGCACCAGGCCTCCAAACACATCTCCCAGCACTTCTCCAGCGTACTCCACGTCTGCAAGATCTGTGGCAACATCTACAACGCCAAGTTCCGCCTCGCCGAGCACATCAAGTCGCACTCCGACACCAAACCCTTCCAGTGCAACTACTGCGGCAAAGGATTCCTCATGGAAGCGCCCTACCAGCAGCATCTGAACACTCACACCGGTAACATGCCGTACAAGTGCGTCGCCTGCGAAAAGTCCTTCAAAGCGTACCCGAATTGGTTCAAACACCTCCGCCGCATGCACGATATTGACCCCAAGACCGTAAAAAAGCCAGAGGTACCTGAAGAACAATTAAACACACCACTCATGCCACAGATAGAGAACGTCGAACAGCAGACGGCCTCCGAAAAGAAACCGTACAAGTGTGAGCTCTGCAATAAATCCTTCATCTGCCTCTCTTACTGGACCAAACACGTCCGCCGCACCCACAGAGTTGATCCGAAAACCATAAGTAAGCCCGACAACCCTGGGCTTACCGAGTTGCATGAAAATCTATCATCAGATGAGAATGTTCCGGAGGCTTTGGAGGAAGCGTACATGTATGTTCAGTCTGTAGAGAGTGAAATGTGTCAGCAGGGAAGTTTAGATCTGTCGGTCCCGGAATCAGAGCTGATGCAGCAAGATATGTCCATCACAGCAAGCGTCCAGGAGAATGTCGACCACGCCTATATCTTCACCAATTTGATGCCAGAGAGCAGTGGAGTTGTTCCAGGTGAGTTTGCTATCAATGAGTGAATTTTAGATGCATTTGTCGTGATAACAGTTACACCATACAACTTCATGGCCTTAATCCCGTAAAATTGATAGAAATTATTTATTTGCACTTGCACATATAGATACGTCAGAGAGCGTGTCAGCACAAAGAATAATAACATGAAGTATGTAAACAACAAGAAGCAAGCACTGTTTAATGAAGTCGACAGCGCGTCAGACCCGTATAAGCGTGCACCCTACTCAGCACAAAAAGTTAGAATCATTATCAGCCTATTGCTGCCCAGTGCAGGGTGCCTTTTAGGGTTCCATACCCAAAGGGTGCCAAACGGGACTAAGACTTGACTGTCCGTCTGTCTGTCCTTCTGTCTGTCTGTCAACAGGCTGTATCTCATGAACCGCGATAGCTAGGCAGTTGAAATTTTTCACAGACGATGTATCATCATAGATGATGTTTCTTAGCTTCAACAAATAGCATTAGCAGCCTACGTATTTCTCGTTGCAGGGCAGAGCCCTTTTGGCACAGGGAGTATCATAGAGATGCCTGTTCACCGCCGCGTGATAGTGCGTTCAAGCACTGAGTTATGTGAACACCCCAGATACTGGTTTCCTCACGATGTTTTCTTCCTCACTCTTTCCTTGACAAAAAAAAAACATAATTAGATAGGCATAATGGGCCCTGATTTCTCCCAGGGCTTTTCTACTGTCGCGCAATCTCATCCTCCGACAAGAACAATGTCGCTATGCGTCGATTCCAACGCTGTGCATCGTCTTCCAGATTCATCAACATTGCAGCCACTCGAAGCAGCCGTACCGGACTACCCGCGTGAGTACGGACCCGATTTCATCAACTGCCAGGGAATCCCCGCCCCCGCTTACGACGGCCACGTTATCAACCTCGACGACCATCTGCTGCCCCACATCAATCCACATCTGACCATCCGCGACCAGGAACTCAACGAAGCGAACTTCCTAGGTAATCTCCCAAACGAAGCCATTGAATCGTTCGAGCAGGAAATGCAAAATCAGAATCTTAACGCCAAGTGGGAACCGCCGATTATAACGAAAATATACCACAACTACTACGATCAGATGACCGACATAAGCGCTAACATACTGTCGGTCATGAAAACTAATATCTACTAACTGGAAATGTACACTGCATGCAGATTTTTGTAGACATTAGGCTCTTCGTGAAGTATTTTTTTCTATCTATCTCTTACACGGGCAAATGGTTTATTTTGCTAATCTGTTTCTATTTTAATACATACATACGCATATTTTATTATACACAGGTTTATATATAAGCTCGAATTCAATAAGTAATTATCTACTCTAAGGCTATGTCTTAGAGGAGAAGTTCGAACGACGCGCCCGCGTCGTCCCGCCATGTATAGTGTCACACACTGCCACTTGCCTGCAGCTACCTCAGCCGATCGACAGTCGTCTACCTCAGTAATCCATAGGAAGTATATTAATGTTAACTCTTTATATATATCGCATATATCCCACCAAAACGATTAGACGGTTAGAGCGTTTTTTAAATCATATATTTCATAATAATGCTACCTCATTTAGTTTTTTAAGTTACCGCTTAGAACTTCTAACAATAGTTTCATACTGAATCTTTACGTTGAACTTACATGTTTCAATTCAGAATTTTGTAATATAGGACGTAGTTTTATAATGTGTCTGTGCCATGTCATCTAATACATTTGCGATAAGTACATACGCGAACATAATAGATAAGATTTAATTACTTACATACATTATAGCTTTAGATTTGCAGTTAGAAATGAAACGATCTGTGTGAGTAAATAATCTGTTGCAAGTTTCAAATCTAAAAACTAAACATTTAGGAGGAAATCTTCATAATCGGTGTTAACATGTAAAAATGCATTCTATTATTTTAAATATAACGGACAACGCTCCATGTATTGAAGGTCAATTTGGCTTAACGACGGCAGGGATGCTTATCCAAGCGGTCTATGATATAGAGTAGTATTTGGGAGTAATTTTTGTCGCGCTTTCGAGTCGCGCCACAGCCCAGTACGCTTAGCACGCATGCTTCGAGAAAGGCAAGACAAAGTCTCAAGCCATTCCGCTCCCAACCGCTTTAAAGTGGGCGAATGCAGGATGGGGCGAATGCTGTCCAGAAAGAAGCCATTCTCGGGGCGTGTATTCCAAACGAACTGGAGCTGAGACCGTGTCTCATAAAAAACGGTCGTTCAGTCGAAACTTTCCCAATATCGAAGATCACTACAAAAATAAACTATCAAGAACAGCTAGATGTGCGCGAAAAACTAAGTCCGTCAAATAAGATTTGGTGCGATTCGATTTGGTCATCTGGACCCCTTTGGTAAGGCCTTGTGTTAAGCTGTGTACCCAATGTCGCCTCGCTACCACCAAAGGCCCAAACAGTGGAGCCACTTATAAAAAAAAAACGATTTTTTTCGAAGTATTCGCGAGCTCAGTTAGGTATGCAGCTTTAGTTTTTAATTTATAATTTTCCATTGATACAATCCAAAGTTTTTTTAGGCTAAGAGCGAAAAAGCTTCTGTAAATAATTGGGATTTTGCGGCACTTGATACTTGCATTTAAATTGTTTAAATTGTGCTTGACCAGTGCCACCGTTCGTCAACAACTAAATCGCCCAACGTTTTGCACAAATGCTAGCTCGGCAAGCTCCGGCTGAAAATTCGAAATCGCCAAATTTTCTATCGAAATCTGCAAAGTATAAGATGCGGGTTAGATATATTTTGTTTGATGCAAAATTTAACGAGACCAATGAATGATTAGACAGTTACGCATTCAGTTATTTTTGAGGTGTTCAAACGGTGGCCGAAGCTCATGCATTTGTTTTCGATTCCTTTTTTTTATTGTTTTTTTTTAATTATTATTGAATCTATGTCGCAAAGCGACGTGGCGTTAGGTTAAGTGAATCGATAGTGCTGTGATATTTTATGTATATTTTATAGTTTGTAAGTCGTGTAAGGTATTGAGTGAGTACAAACAAAGTTGTTATTTATCGTGTATAAATAAAGTGTGATGATGATCATAAAGCAAAACAGTAGACTGTGTCCCGATTCTGAGACTAGCCACGTCCTAAATGGGGCTTCGTGCGCTCGAGTCATTTTGTCTTTACTACACCGAGAAAGGCGGGAACATACAATATACGCATATGGGGTCGGCAAATACAAAACAATTATAGTGTACGTAATAACGACTTAATGAAATGGAATTTATCACTTAATGATAGTGCCCATATGCGGTGGAAATACTATGATTCGATACAGAACCAAAATTAAAAAGAGACCTATTTTTGCGTATTGTAGCAGGAATCGACTGCAAAATTAATGACGTTGACGTATTTGAAAAAAAAAAACAAAATATTCTCCAAAATATATTTTGGAGGAATTATTTACAAGGTTGAATTTAAAGAGAAGGGAGGTCTTAGTGATAACGTATCCAAAGACTGTTAGGTATTATAGTTCTATAATGAACTTCGAATATTGTAAGACTTGAGATGTCGGTCTATACGGAGAATAATAAGAGTCAGATATGCGAAAACAAATTCACTAGAAGACACTATCAATATCGGAACTACTAAAGCTTGGACAAACACGAGCTGGACAAAAACATACCACGGTGAAAAAACAAAATTAAACTGAAACAATCTTGATTGAAAAAAAAAATCAATCTGATTTGACATTTCTATCGCCACTAAAATGGCAGACGTGAGCTAACTAAAACAAACACTACAGACAGTGTATGAGATTCAAAATACGCTGGCAACCTCGGACCGCTTAGAACGGAAATGACAATTTAGTTGTCTAAATCAAAAGAAATCCAAAATTGGTTTGCTAGCGCGCTGTAAAGCGACAAATGTAGCTTTTTCAAAAGCTTGTGGAAAAAACAGTTGTGAAGCGAACTTTTTAAGTTTCTGATGAACTTACCACAATATTTAATATAGGGACTAACATGTTGGCAATGACTGAAGCAAATGGGCTCTACCTATCGTAGGTAAAAAGGCGCAGACTTTGTCTTGCTCACAGTAATTTAGAGCCTAAAACTGTGCTGGACATTCGATCGAAAGTTTTTTTTTCCTTCGGCGATAAGTTTCCAGCAGTCTCGCAACATGTTAGGGAGCTGTGCTGACTTAGAAGTAGTAGAAATAATGCAAACAGAACAGTGCAAGCTTATGTACTCGACAGTAGACACGGGGCTGCCGCCCTGGGTCCTAAAAGTAACAACCGCTAGGGTATTGTACCACGAATATTTTGAACGCAAAAACGTAACTGCATATTTTTGGCATGTTTTTAAGATAACTTAGGTATCCAAATTTGTTTCCTTTAACTTGGATATCCAGTCTCTTAAGACACTATTTTAATATGACGTGGTAACTTGATACTTTTGGATGTGTGAGCTGCAGCCCTCCAGTTAATTCCGGCACGCCATAAACTTGCATTGAGTCCGAGCGTCCTCATCTGAGGCTTCTTAAGTAATCAATAGTAATTATTCAAATATCTGTATTTCATAATCACTGGAAACGTAAATTCCAACTCTTTGTAACTTTTTCGTCGCGGGAGAGGCCTGTGGGGTTTTCAGTTTGGAAACGTCAAGTTTCTTAGCAAAATCTGACTGGTAAAGTTACTTGCCGTTGGTTTCTGAATTGAGAATTTGAGTATCCGTCTATGTAGTTTAGTTTTTGGCGAAATCTTATATTTATTTAGAAATTCTTAAATAAAAAACTCAGAGAATCAGATATTCTTGATATGTTCTCGCGAATTGTGTCACTTTTGCATAATGAAACTTGAGCTAAAAAAAAAAACAAAAAATAATAAAATAAAAAAAAAATAAAAAAATGATTGGACACCCCACCAGGTGGAACTCGCGCGACACTCATTGTCCCTAGCTAGTAGGCGTTAGGTTAGATTCAAACAGGGTATTGTGGTTCTATTTTAGCGGAAACGATAATGTTAACTCAGCTAAGTACGAAACGAATACCGTAAAATATTAAGAAGGTTGCACAATACTACCCCAATACCCGCTCTGTGTACAATATTAATAAAAATATTTCCATAATTGTTTCTTTCAAAACTGTTAATTCATAAGATGTAGGCCGCGTTTCGATGCACTGCCAAGATTTTGCGTTTGCACATTGGGCTCCTATGACGTAGGCATGCCCTTCGCTTGCACATTCTATATTTTTTATGCTTGTAAAGCTATCGCCAAACGTTTAGCGTCATTGACAATAGCGTTTATAAAATTACGGCGTTGAGCCGGTCACGCTAGCGTTCATCGCCAAACAACGCGATAATTAATGTCATTTCCCGTTAATGTAGCCAAGGCATCAAAGAGTGGGTATACTTTTGACATAATTAAATGTAGAAAACATAGTCACTAGAAATTAAAATCACGGGCATTTTGGACGTATTTTAATTTTAATATACTACAGTGGTATTTATAAAAACACGATTCCTTAAAGCACTCCTCAGGCGCAGTTTAAATTGTCTGCAGTGAAGGGATAGACTACCACGGACTATTTAAACAAATTGCTTTGATAAAATCGTTACTTTTCGATAGAAAAAAATAGTTTATAAAGTTTGGCCTAATTAGGATAATTATTTGGCGTAATTATCCGCACCAAATCCTGAGCGATTGATTGAGACGTTGAGGATTTGGTGCGCGTAATATAGGGGCAGTACTTTTGAAGTTATTTTGGGAGTATGTCTAAAGTGTCTGTTATTTTTCCTAGTGCCTGAATTTGTCGACATCGGCTGGTTGCCATTTCAACAAGAAATAGAATAGAATGTGGGTTGTCAAAAGCATACTCATTCTTTTAATAATAAAAACTGATAGAATGATCGAGCAAAAGGGAATTCCGATGACACGCTTACATAAATATATAGCTAATAACGTCCTGCGATACAAGAATAATTTGAGATCGTAGACAGGCCAGGCGTACCCTTAGACTATTATATTATAACGGACAGCGACGTGCGGGCGCAACGTTACAAACTAAAATAAACCGTATTACTTATACGGTTAGATACCTACTACAATACTAGCGCGAAAAAGCCCGGCTACGTGCGGCCGACGGGCACGACGCGGGAACGGGTTTTCTTTGTACATCTCTAACTGCTTAAGTATTTAAGGATTACTTTAGATTGAAATGGTGCCGTTTGAACGTCGGCGGCCCGTCGTAACGTCTGAGAGGTGACTTCATCTATCTGTTTCTGGCCCTAGACTGAAATCATCTTGGAGATTTCTTAAGGTTGAAGATTTCATAAACTACTTATAGGGCCACGAAAGGCCAACATCGTTGGATCAGTAAAATTCAATTTGGTATTTTCTGTTACGATCGACCCAATACAACTTTTTATAGAATTCTACAGGTTTACAGTGAAATTGCATCGAAACCGGCCGATAGTAAAATTAAGCTATGTCACGCAAAACGTATAGGTACATATAGAGCTTCTAAATGGCATAATGTTATATGAATACTTAGGGTCTGTAGCTTTTATTGTTTTATTTTAATTGCAATTTGTGTTTTGAAATCGTATTTTGATGCTATCTGCTTCGCATAATTTTTTTACAGTGTGTTTTGCTATTTTCAGGACGTAATTTTGTCCGAATTAAAAAACTGATTATTGTTTTTAAATTCACATTTTTTCATTATCTTTGTGAAGTTTCTTCTCCTTTTTTTTCTTTTCAATTATGTTTTTGTTTTCATAGAGATACGATTCAGAACCAAGCATATTACGAACTACCTCCACATGCCTCTATATAGCAGTTAGTAAATAAGACTAATGAAGTTTTTGTTTTTTTGTAATCCAAGTAGTATCCAAGAAACAAAGTTGTAATGTAAGCAGGGCATTTCGGAAAATAAACAGCAGTTATCTTTTGTAGAACGTTCTAGTTCGTTCTCTCATAATGGATGTAGGAGTAGCCAGGAGTGTCAGTTTATATTTTTAATTATATTTTGCAAATAAGATTATTTAGCCCATATAGTTACTATTTACAGAATCCATACAATAGTTGTTTATATGCTTGCATAGTGGCAATAGATCGAAGTGATTCCGAAATGCCTTTCAAATAATTTGTTGCATTTTACAAACTGTATGTAAATGTTATACTTATTCATTATTGTGAACAATTTCTTAGTTTTAGGGGACTTGAGGGTTTTGTAACACATCTTCCTGAAATTATTATATTGGTATACCCATTTCAGAATAGTTCGTGTGCATGTTTTGATATACAATTTATAGTTGCTTACTTTTCTGTCTAAAATTAGAATGGCCACTCAAACTGAATGGAAATTAATTAAAATTACATAATAAACACATCTGACTAGTAAACCGCGTTTTCTTTCTGTATCTTACATAAGTTTAGCAAGTCTAGCAGTTCTTTGTGAATCTGACGTTTACTCGCAACTTATTTGCAGGTAGGTGTTTCTATCAAAATAAATAAGCGCGTACATTCGACCGAATGCCAACAGACTGCTCCGATGAGCTCCCATATTACGCGCACCAAATCTTGAAAGATTCCAATCGTCTATCAAATTCTCCACTAATTGCTATTGCAAACATCAGGCTTCCGACGGAATTTGATGCGGATAATTAGGCCTCTGGAGCAGGAGCGTAACTGGACCATCTGAGGCCCGTGGCAAATTCATTGGATGGAGTCCTCCTGATAAAAAATATAAAAAACATATTTCTTAGTTGGCCCAACTTTAATTAGTTTGAAGTACTCATATAAAAACTTAACAATTTTTACAAAAATATGTCAATAATGTTACGTTAGTACTTCTGAGCTCGCAGCCTCATGGTTCGCGGGCCCGGCATTTTGCCAGAACTGCCACTCTATAGTTACGCTACTGCTCTGGGCCTGTTTTATAGAACTAAAATTCATGGTTAACTATGACAATTCGATACGTGCGTGTGGACCAAGGGACCACGCCGGGGATTCGCGAAATAAGTTTACCAAGAATTAGTAGTTATCTTAAAACGATTGTGGAAAGATCCCAGGTTAAAGTGTGGTCCCAGTTCTCACGGAGTAGGCGAATCTCGGAGAGGAAATTGAAACTACAGTTGCTTTAACTATAGATCAGCTTATTTACAAAATAACAGGTCACAGGGTGGTAATTAAAGTAAACCACAAGGATTTTACTGTGGTCTTTCAATCTACACAAAAACAGAACATATTTAGTAAATATATTAGTTACTTAATAAAATTCATTAATCCGTGTAGAACTCTTCAAGCATTTTGTACAAAGAAATGTCGATGCAATTTTGATATAGCGACGTGTGAAGCTGGCCCCTCAATCCACACTCTAATGTGGTAACTGTTGTACGAAGGGAATACTAGAAACTCAAATATATTTACTATTTAATAGAAAGTTTCTCGGGTTTAGCGTCCCATCCCTGTGGTTTACATTTTCCTAAATCATTTCAGCGAATGCAAATGGAGCTAGTGGGAAAGAAGGATCATTAAATGAAAAAGTGCGAGCATGTACGGTAAGTATAATTCCTTTATTTACCATTAAATACGGATCTTACGAATAATTTATTTATTTTCTTATTATGAGGCTTGGACAATGTAATGGCGACAAAGAAAAAAACGTACAACGTCTTACTATTAATTTACTAAGTGACAAGTCTATGAGGCGTGTGCGTATCGTATCCAGCAAGCCATAGATGGTTCTTGTACCAGGAGTTGCAGCACTTAGATTGTAGAACCTTAGAACTACAATAGGAACTCCCTAGTAGTTAAAAACGGGGCTGGGAGCATGCCTAAGCTCGAACCCCAAGACCGCTTCGAATTCGTTAAAGAAGTTTGAGTCAGTTGGCAGGGCCAGAGGTCATTGGCGTGCATCTCGGTCCATTTTCAGTCCTCGAAGTTGAAAAGAGTCAAGTGCCTTGATTTGATTATGCCTTAAAATTTGACTAAACCCTTCTAAGTGGCCTTTGAGATCTAACTCCTAGCGTAGTTCCCGTTGGGACTGTAATTTAGCACTTGGTAGTCTAGGGAGTTGACTAACTTATGCTTTAAATTCTGGTGTATGAACCATGCTCAAAGGATCTATGTGCTTGCTCGAGATATGCACACCTGTAAGGCGAATGGTCAGCAGAATGTCACCTCTAGTTCTTGAAAATAAGGGTGCAAAATAGTAGCCACCTTGTTTTTCTGACCTAGAGGCGCCACTATAAAATGGGTTACAATAGTAAGGAAGCCAGTAGGTTATTTGTGAAACACTTCCGAAGTCGGTCCTAAGTATAAAGCCAAAACTTACACGTAACTACACTACTAATGTAAAAACTGACTAGATGTAAGAAATGTCGACATGAATATGACATGCCTCCATTTTTACACTTTATATTAGAGATGATTAATATACACGTCATGTAATGGTAACCTTAAGAGCTAGCAATTTTTATGAAAATTATTTACAACAATGAAACTCGGCTCAGTTACAAATAACTAAAATCAACGAATATTTTGCAAAAAAGACTTCACGTTTCGTTGCGAAAAAATCCATTTTAGTACTTTGTAATTGTTTTGTTGATCAAATAGAGGAAAATCTGTTAAAATTGTTGGTGTAAAAATACTGGAATTAATTTAGACTCCATTTTTCATATGATTTTTAACGCCATTACATACCTATTTGTAACTTGCATACATGATTCAGTTTCAGGAATTATACTCATATTTATTGTGATCTTTTAATTTATATACCACTAACTAAATTGCAGTCAAAAATGGGAACCTAATGTGATCCCTTCCCATAAATACATAAAACATAAATGCAAAAATAAATCAACTTAAATATACAGAATGCTTTTAAATTTTTAGATTTCTCGCATTAATAAACAAATAAAAAAGGTTTTCACAACATAATTTGCTATAAATTATTTTATTCTTCTCGATAACGAAAAATAAACTATAAAAAAAAGTATGTGCTCGTTTATAAAACCATAATGTTCATAATAGTGAAATCATAGCACATCACATAATTCGTTATAAATAGCACATTATTATTATTACATACTACAAGCACGTAAACAATAAATATAATTTTTCTACTTCACAAATCAAAAGGAAAATTCTTTAAATCTTATTCCTTCCACAAATGTGCCCAACACAACATGCATTTTACACAAACATAAACCATCGCTGAAAAATGATTCCGTAATCACTCATGGGTTGTTAGGTGCACGCGCACCTAAGCAAACCGAACGAAATGGATTTTAGAATCCTTTGTATGAAATTCTCTAGAAGCACGTTCACCAGCCTCGTATAGGGTGAATCTGGAATTTGAAAATTTGGATGTCTCCCAATGGTTTCTGCGCCACCGATTCATTCGGCACGGATAGGTTCGGCGTCCAGGGGCAATGAAATACAAGCACAGTATAATTCGATTAATATTGTTTTCGACGCAACGATTCGCTCAACTATCATACAAAGTCTGACACTACTCCAGTAACGACGTAACTTATTGAGCTTGTCCGTTCACCTGTTTCCTCACAAAAACCTTCGTAGTTTGCTTTCTGCTTGTGCCAGGAATCTGCGTGACCACTCGCTCCTGAGCGGGCGAAGTCTTGGGCCTCATACTCGGGATCTGACTGACGCGGATACCTATAGTGGTCTTCTGCTTAGGAGCTGGCACTTGTTGTTTGGGTTGCCCTTCAAAGGTTGAGCTGCGAATCAACTTCGGAGTCTCCTTTTCACTCTCGATCCAAACTCTTTTGTCAGGCTTCGCTGGCTGCTTCTTCGTCTGTTCGATCTTCTTCCAGAGACCTGCGATCTTGCTCTCGATATCTTTAGTTTTGGAGGAGGCTACAGAGTTGACGCTGGAAGTGCTCCCTGGTCGCGAGCTCCTCGACGCTAATGTCACCGTTTTACCGCTATCGTTGCTCTGAAGACTATGGTTCGAGGCGGAACTCCTAATAGCCGGAGCTGAGGACCTGTTAGTGGTCTTTTTCTGAGGTGGCTTGCTTTCATTGCTGTTCGCTTTCCGTAGCTGAGGCCTGGCGTATCTACTCAGCTGAGGTAGACGCGATGGCGAGGTGTTAGCTGCAGGTTTAGTTGGCGTACTAGCTTTGGCAACTCTGGAAACGGCGCCTTTCGGAGCTGGCAGGTCCTTCGGCGCTACCGAACGTTCCTCCATCGTGAAGGTCCCTTGTCTCTCTAAAGGCAACGGTTTGATGGCAGCTAAAGGTACGGATATGGGCTTTTGTGCACTCTTCGAGGGAGATTTCGGTGGTATTTTCTTCGGTGACGTATTGGCGCTGGCGGTTTTTGAGGTCCCTGGGGTTTTGTTCGCCGGTTTTGCGTAGGGTGATGCCTTGACGGGTTTGGCTGGTGTTTTTGAAATGACTTTCTGAACAGTTTTGGGCGTAGGCGTAGGGGTTACAGCTGAAGGTTTCTTTGGGGTTGTTGTGTTTCGTCTATACGGTGAGACGTACATGGCCTTCTTCCGACCTCTTATGGCCTTGGGGGGCTCTGGATCATGTTCGTTAGACTCGTTGGAATCCAGACTCTCATCTCGTCTCAGTTCCGGTTTGATAATCTTAGGTTTGGGTCTGGATGGCGGGGTTTCAGGTTCAGAATCGGACTGAACCTTATCCTCAGAGTTGCTATCGCCTTCGTAGCTCGCGAAGTCACTGCTACTAGGGTTGTTTTTGAAGTCGCTTTGCAGAGCTCGCTTGTATGATGCAGTCATTTCTATGTTCTTGAGGTTTTTGACAACAATCATATCAACAGTCGACGGGCTTTCGGTGACAGGCAAGTAGCTGCGGAAGCTTTTAGTGTACGTTTGCATTTGAGTGGAATTTAGTTCGAAGTCGTCTTCATTGTTTCCGCTGTCTATGTCTCGAGAAAACACGTCGTCGTTCTGCCGTTCGTCTATTATTTGCTGATGGCTCAACTCATTCGACGAGAGGCTGTCGTACCCGGTTGTCGTCTCAATATTTTCGAAGTTAGCGTCTTTAGTGACAAAGGTGGGGGAGGGGGGTACGTCTTCACTCAGCGTTCTAGTTCTAAAACGTTCGGCATCATCTAAGCGTTTTTGCTTCATAGTTTTCTTGGCTGCCAGTCTCTGTCTTAGACTTTCAATCTCTGGATCTATTGTTTTCTCTGGCGTAGGTATTTCCTGCGGCATTATGCTGTGTATATCGATGGTCTGCGTTTGGTATCTCGCTCTGTCTTCCATGCGCCGTTGCCTAGCGCTAACTCTCCTTTTGGACTTTAATTCTGAAGTGGCCGTCACATATTCGTCTGACCGGGAATCGCTTTCAGACTTCGTCCAGGTTAAATAAGTCTCGGAATCCACTTCGAGAATCACTCCATTTTCTGACACTGTTTCTGGTTCGTTTATTGTGTACGTTTGATACCTATCTTTGGCCACTTGTCTCTTTTCCTTCGGGGTCAAATACTTAGGGTCCCTTTGCCTCTTTGGCGTGGATTCCACACTACTCATATCTGAGGGTATAGGAGTACAGTTTTCTGACCCAGATGGTATATCCGTGACAATATTTAGTGTGTTCGATATACAATCCTCGAAAACATGATGCGCGGTGGTCTGTTCAACTTCTGTAGTAGATTCCGCCATTTCATCAAACAAAGATGGCGGATTGACCTGATCCAAATCATGGAAGACCGTTGTCAAATTACTACACATGGGGAAGTCCTGTATAGGCTGTTTGAAGTCGAACACAACTGGTGTCTTCGCCCTCATATCAACAACTTCAGAGACTATACTTGACACTGACACCATGCTGTTTTCCATATCAAGGTGATCCATTTCAGAGGGAGGTTTCACGTTGTCTAAGAAGCTCATGGGGTTACTATCTAGATGTTCTGAGCTTCCGTGGTGTAGTGAATTAGTCAGCGCCCGCTTCACCATCATGGCGACCGGCAGAGACTTCTTTCGGCTCTTTTGTGAAGACTTCTTCGATATTTGTGCCGAAGTATCGTCGAAAGGCCCCGAGGCGGTCAAAGAGAGCAGGCTGCCCAATCGTGAGGGTGGTTTGACGTTGTCTAAGTCCAACGAATTCAACGAAGTAACGCTGTTAACCATGTCATATTGGGAGCTTTTCAACTGCGCTGCTAATCTCGCGGCTTCCTTTTCTATAGCTGTGGCAAGTATCGAGTCGAACTTACGCTCGTCGTCGACTAGGGACGTGAAACTTCGTTCCGGCATGTTGTCCAGCAACTTATCGCAGTCGAAGTGACTCTCCTCGATCATCACCACGTTAGCCGTCGAAGATTCTGGGGATTTTCTTTCCAATTTGTTGGTTAAGTCGGGGCGCGAAAAAGTGCATCCCAGACCGCTTCTTTCCAGCAAATCTGGAAGGGCGCTACTCGGGTCGACGACCTCGCTTTTTATTGACGAGATCATGTGCACAGAGCCGCTGATCGTCGGGAAAGTGACGTCATCGGGAACCGTGTTGTCGTTCCACGTATCGGTGCTCCTCTTGGACACGTCATCGAAGTCCTGCGGCTTCTCCGTATTCTTCATCTCGGTCCATTCCGGTTTGGTTTTCCCATTGCGCGTCAACGTAGCGGCGTCGTAATTCTTCGGCGGCGAACCGACGTCGCTCCATTCGCCGTCGAGAACGTCCGCGTAGGACTCGTTGGACCGGTTCAGCTCGTCCTTCGTTTCGGATTCGAGCGTCGTGTTCACCGACGCCGGTGCCAAGCACTCGTTGGACTTATCCATGGGCAACAGTTCTGTGGACTCGAAGGTGGTGTTGCCGCTGTCGACTGTCGGCATTTCGTTGGAGACATTGAAGATGTCGACCGAGTCGCCGGTGGTGTCGAGGTCGGTGGAGTCTAGGGCGGAGTCGTGACGGCGGGGGTCACACCCACTTCTCGGGGGCGTGGTGCGCGCGGGGTCTGCGTTTCCGTCTGCGCGCGCGCTGGCCGCAAACGGCGCCGGAACGTTTTTTGACTGGACGTTCGGTGGCCTCTCTTCGAGCAGGCCTAGCTTGTAGTCTTCCTTCTTATCCTTGGCCTGTCCGTGGCGTCTCGAGCGGTAGGACTCTCGCGCTTCCAGTCGGTCGTCGCTGCGGACGCGCATTTTCCCGTCGTCTTTATTCCTAGGCTGGCTCTTCGTCATGCCCATTCGGACGCAGCGCTCGAAGACCTCTCTGTCCGTGGAGCCGAAGGAGTCATTGCTCAGAGAGCTCAAGGAGTTGCTTCGCTCCAGTCGCAGCGGGCCGTCGATTCGCGCCGGCAGACTCGGCGGGCCGTCGTCGAGGTAGCGGTGAGGTCTAGCCCTGGGATTAGGAGCTGGATCTCCGTGGGAATACGGTGAGCGAGTGAGACTTAGGCTTTGAAGCTCGTGCGCTCTGAACGTGGGCTTCCCCTCCTCTGTGGATTTTGCGAGCGCGTCCGAGCGTCGTTGCCTCGAGCGGAGCGACTCGCGGACTTCTAGTCTGTCGTCGCCCCGCACTCGCTTTCCGTCGTCCTTTTTCTTCGGCTGCGCTTTGGACATTCCCATGCGGACGCAGCGCTCGAAGACCTCCCTATCGGTGCTGCCGAAGGAGTCGTTGCTTACGGAAGACAAAGAGTTGCTCCGTTCGAGCCGCGGCTCGTGAATCCTGGTCGGTAGACTCGGGGGGCCGTCCTCGTGGTTTCTGGAATGTCCGCGTCTCAACTGATGAGCCAGAGAACTGCTGGTCGTTTCTCCGTGATACGAGTACGGTGACCTTGTCATAACGACGCCGGCGAACTCGTCCGCTCGCCGATTTTTATTACTTTTGATATTGTACACGCCGGAGGCCAAGTTCCTTTCGAACTCCGGGTCCTTGATCTTGGGCCGCTGCTGGGCGATTTTGTCGCTTCGGTCGAGGGACTTGTGGTGTCGGCCGTGGCGGGCGGGCTCCGCGGGTCTCTCCACGGAGTGGGCCTTACCTTTGGAGCTCTCCGGGGTGTGTCGGGCCTTGGGGTTGACGCTGGAGAGGCCCGCCTTGACGGCGTTCTCGAATATTTCTCTGTCGGTGGAGCCAAAGGAGTCGAGGCTGAGGGAGCTAAGAGAATCGTTTCGCGCGAGGTCGGCGGCGGCGAGGGGACGTTGGTTGCTTTGTTGCCTTTTGATCGGCAGGCGACTCTCGTGCTTGCGGCCTGGAAATGTTAGAATCACATTAATAATTTGCATTTGCCATACGGGTTAGAATGACGTTGAGTCACTTATCATCACTCTTAAAACTAACCGCAATGTGGTGTCAACCGAATATCAGAGTTGTGGGTGGGTAACACTGCTGATACATATGCTGAGTCGAGCCGAGAGTTTAGGGACTCATCACTGAAGACGAATAGCTGTCTTTCACGTTTGATGCATTTTCTTTCTTGTCATGTGGTACATTGTTATAATAAATGTCTTTCTTTCTTTCTAAATTTTGTTTTTAGTTTTACATTAAAGTTTAACATAAAGTTTTAATTTAACTGTCCACTATGCCAAGGTACACAAAAAGTCACATACACAGTCAGAGTGAATTAAAAATTAAACTGGAATAAGAAAAGGAATTACAAATTCTTACACCATAAAGTACAGTAATTCAAATAAACCACCCCCTGAGTCATATCTGACCCAAAGGTACCCAAGAAGCTGGCACTTTCTAAATGGGGAACTTGCGTTTTACTTAGATTGGAGTGATAAATATTTGTACCATAGAAACCCGGGAAAAATATAAAAATAAAACCATTAAATTTTTTTTCTCAAAAAATGCGTTAATTTATGTCCATCATCATCAGCCAATGCTTGTCCACTGCCGGACATAGGCCTCTCCTATAGCACGCCACTGAGCACGGTCCTCGGCTACTCTCATCCAGCTCTTGCCAGCCGCCCTGCGGAGATCATCGTTTACCGATCCGCGGAAAAATTATGTTATTGTAAGAATAATATTATATTTTGTTTTTTCATTGAATTCTAAACGTTTTTCTGTAAGGGTGTAGATGCATAAAAACATTATTTTACGAGATAACTTAAATATTAATAAACGCTTCATACGTTACAACTTTACAAGGCGTTGCGTGCAAGTTGTGACGTCATAGTTTGAGTCAGATTGTATGGTGCGATTTGGTACCACATGACTATATTGACTTTTCGACAGGTTATATTATGAAAGTATTAGTCGTAGAGAAAAAAATTAACCACGTTTATTTAACATTGTCTCTCTGCTTATATTCAATGTTCTCATAAGGTTTAGTTGTGTTATGTACGTGTGTTTCTGGTATGGTGTTCGTAAATAAATGTATTTTATTTTCTGTCTTTCTTTCTTTCACTCTTTTTCCGTTCTTAGCTGAGTCAGCTGCCTTTTGCGGCAACTTAGTGACACCACAGGCTACATCTATGGTTTAGTTTTATTTGCGGGTTCGATTCCCACTGGGGGCCGCCGCACTTTTGTACAAATGGCCTCAGTCTGAGTGTATTTCCATGTTTGTGATGTCATTGCCGGGTTACTATAGCACAAGCTATCCTAGTTTGGGACCAGGTCAAGTGACTGTGTTATGTGGAAGTTATTTATTTATTTGTTTTGTCTGCTGTGTATTTAGTTTTCTTTCTGTTGTTGTACACATTTTTTATTTTGTTTCTGTGAGGTGTGTTGTTGGTATGATAAATGGCCTTCTTTCCTTGTTATTTTTGTGTACTCGAGTCGGTACCTTCGGCGCGGTCGGCGAGTCGCGGCGGGCGCGGCGGCGCTGCACCGCCGGCTTTCGGCGGCAGCGGCGGCGGCGGGCTGCCCTCGGCCTCGGCCCCGCGCCCCGCCCCGGCCTCGGCCTCGGCCTCGGCCGCCGGGCTCGGCGTCCGGCTGCAGACAACACAGATCAAACACACGAACAGAGTTGTATCAAAATATATTTATATTTTTTTTAGATCGTGTGAGTTTATGCATGTATGTATTGGACATGCAATATCGGGACTTCATTGTAGCCGTTCGAAGAAAAAGCTCACCTGTCTCGTGTGTTTCTCGCAAAATCGTGAGACATCTTGACAGTTTCGGTCGACGAACGCAAATAGGGCGGCAGCGACCGCTGTAACATCATACAAAAACACAAGTTGTATAGTAGTGATTTGCAAAAAAGTGCTAATTAAAGAGTAAGAAATGCTCAGATATGTCCTTGATGTCCAGATGTCCTTGTTAATTTCTTGCACTACAAGCGTTATAAATCTATTTCTTGAAATCTCTTACAGAGACAAGCTTGCCTTTGTAGATTTTATTTCTGTGTAATGTACTGTAATATGTTTTTCAACACACCTGCTCGTAAAGTAGGTCTTATTACAGCGTATTTACACTGATAATGCAGAATATTACCCATGCCGTGCCTTTTACATTACATTATCGCACTAGTGCCTTTTCATTACATATCTTTTTAAATATTAGCAAGAAGTATTAATGTTTCGAAAACAGCTAAGTAGTTATTAGCGTAAATATAAAATTCAATTCAAAATGTGATAAATAATTAAAGAATTTCATGAAACTGCTTGTTAGCTTGTTGGTATTTATATTTTGACGGTGTATTTTTACCTATAAATACCCAATTTCAAAATTTATAAATATGTGGCTGATTAGCTACTTTGCCGGTGCCCTTATCTCAGACTTGCGCGCGCATGCAGCGCTGAGCGCGCGAAAAAATAAAATTACGGCCGCCATCTTTTAAATGGGTTTCTGTTTGTTAAGTTTAAATAAATGTGAACTTTTATTTACTTTTCCTCGCAAGTGTGTTGAAAAACGTCGTATGAAACACGTGAGCATTGGTCATTACACTTCTCGTCTCCATTAAGCCTTCGCCTTCGGCTCAGGCTTAAAAACCGACTTGAGTGTAATGACCAACATACCACACTTGTATCATAATGTACTATTGTGTGCAATAAAGTACAATTAATTAATCTAAAGACATTTCATACAAAATACTATTGTGCTTAAATAAAGGAATCAAATGGTCCCAATTTTAGGATAAGAAGTGAAGTTTCACTTTTGGTTTTACTTTTTTTGTCGAGCTCTATCTTCCGAGACCTGCCAGAAACGGGCAAGTGGCAGATCCTTGTCTCTGCCTACACCTATATGAAAATGCCCTTATTTTCCCGGGAAGTGTGGTTCCACACCTCAACACGAACAACTTTCAAAATAGCAAGAAAAAAACTGTTCCTTGGTTATACCAAAGTGAGAGTGTACAGTGTATACGCAATTACAGATACAGAGATTGGAAGCAAATCAAATTCACCGCAAATAGTGCAAAACTCGATTAGCCAACTATATAGTAAAATCTGCTTACATAAGGTCCTTCTCTGGACGCAAATTGGTTCGACGACCCTGCGTCAGACGGCGGACCCTTGTTCTTTACAACCTAGAATGAAAATAGGAACGGTTCAGTAACAAGATTAAATTTGTTTAAAAACAGCTTCACTAAATCACTTATGTAGAGCCAACAGATAAGGTTGGAGTTACTATCTTATAAACTATCTAGCCAGAAGACAGACCGAGCTAAAATGTACGAGAAAAAGGGGGTTAGGTTAGTAAACATGAACCTTGTTGTCTTTTTCAATGCATTTTTTTGCTTTTAAAGCAAATCAGCGTAGTTGCTAAAGTTTGAGCAGAGGAATAAGAAGCGCAAGGGTAGCCGGCGTAGAGTCGACCGTCAAAACTGACAGGTTGTAGCTACGATATACACTGTCACAAACTATCTAACCAAAAGATAGCTACAGCACTACTTAGCGCAGAAACACCCGGCATTCAAGTGCTCTCCGGAAGTTCCACAACAAAGATTCTAGGACCCCTCTTTTTTCTTTTACTCTGAGCAAAACCCTATGTTTACGGTGCAAACTAATAAAAAATAACAAATTTACTGCGTACGAACATTAGCTCTATGCCTTTGTGAATGCACTCTTTCAACAGATGAGCGTTGTCGCTGAGGTTGGAGCTGTCAAAGATGGCTGCGGGCGCGAGGGCGGTCGCCGGCGTGGAGCCGATAGGCAAATAGGTTGTCTATCGGTTGTAGGTTGGATAGGTTGTAGTTACGATACTGTCACTATCAAGTTAAAAGATAGCTAGCGCTGCAACCTAGATAAATAAAATAAAACATACAAAGGCATTCAAAAAATCTCCGAAGGAAGTTCCACAACGATCTGTACTGGGACGCTTCCTTTTTCTTTTATTCATTGATGATCTGCCGTACTTAACTGAAGAAAACGTTATGTCTACGGTCGAAACTAATAAGAATAACAAGGTTGCTGCATACCTTAGCAATGCCCTTTTGAATGCACTCTTCCAGCAGATCAGCGTTGTCGCTGAGGTTGGAGCTGTCAGAAGTATCGGCGGGCGCGAGGGGGGCGGCCGGTGTAGAGCCGATGGACAGGGCGGACAGGTTGGAGTTGCTGCCGGCTTTGGAGAGGATCGCCGGCGTGTCCTCGGTACAGTACACGCGGCACGTGTCCGCGCCGGCCGTACGGGTGCCTGAGGGGGGGATGTTTCATTTATTGATATACTAGCTCACTCGGCAAACGTTGTTTTGCCATATTTATAAGCCTACGACCTATTCTCGGACCTCGGAAATTGACTCTTATTACACAGTTTTTAGTTTCATAACCATACTTGTGCTGTAAAAACATTACCGTACCGTAATATGAACGTTTTTTTTTTATTTCAGCAAAAATGTATGTCCAGGAACACTGATTATTTTTACGAATATTAAATTATATTAGGGTTATATTATGACAAATAGACATATCGTTTCATCAAATTGTATATTTATAAACACAAATTAACTTAACTATCGTAAGTATTCAGAAACATTAATTTATAGTTTATTTTATTTTTTATATTACTGCTGCTTCTGCTGAACAGCCGGTTTTTCCTGTGCCTTTATTAAACCTGCGCGCGCATCGAAAGTGCGGCGCGCGAAAAAAAGAGTTAGTTGGACCGGAGATTCATATTCGTTGTGCACGCATTAAGCCCATACTCTCTCCCTGAGAGAAGGCCTGTGCCCTACAGTGGGACGTCTATAGGCTGCTTATGATGTGCACGCATTATTAGTATCATAAGCAGCCTACATACGTCCCACTGCAGGGCACAGGCCTTCTCTCAGGGAGAGAGTATGGTCTTAATCACCACGCGTGCCCACCGCCGATTCAAGCGCTGAGGTATGTGAATAGCTCAATCACCCAGGTTTCCTTACGATGTTTTACTTCACCGTTAGCGAGCTGTATTGCTACTATAACTTTACAAATGCACATGAATTAAATCATAGGTACATGCCCGCACTGGGAATCGAACCTGGGCCTCCCGCTTCCGAGTCCAATGTTCTACCCACTAGGCTACCACCGCTCCCTATTAGTATAAGGACGGGAAATTAAAATTTAGTGTTTAAGAATACGACTCAGGTTATGCAGTTTGTGTGCCTTATAAATAAAATAAATTAAATTAGCTAACATAATGGTTTCCACACCCAGCCTCATAGTTGGGCGATTCGACCGGCGTGCGCGCACGCAAGGACTGATGAATGTTGATGAAGCGAAAGAGGTTTGTCAGGATCGTGGCAAGAGGCAAACCCTGGTCTCTGCCTACCCCTCCGGGATACAGATGTGAGTTAATGTAATGTGATGTTGGGACATCGTACGTATCAAGCGTTGTGGTATGTGAACAACTCAGTCAGTCGGGTTTTCTTACGATGTTTTTTAATTGATACATCGGGATGCGAACCTATGACCTCAACTCATGTAAGTACTAATCTTACTAAAACATCCTTAAGTCGTCCTCAATTGAACGGATTTGGGATTAAATACGGTAAACATAAAGTCCTGTATTAACACAACAGGATACGCCAAATATCACGCGAACAAAGTTACGGGCGCAGCTGGTGAAAGTATGTAGTAAATAATTTACCTTTGAAAACTTCTTTCTTGTCTGGTGAACTATCCAGCTCTTGCATTCTGTAACAAAAGATAACGGATCGTTGGTAACTAGAAACTTGTTCATATTGAGAACGGCTGGTGACCGATTTGGCATTTTTTTTTAATGTTTGGGCTACATTGTGCATGTTGCAACTTTGTGCTGTGGACTTTGTAAAATTAACAACATAAAATAATGTCCGAAATTAAATAAAATTAATTTATTTCAAATATAAAATTCATATGAAGTTGCCACTAGTCTTATTTTCCTTCTAGGATTTTTTTACAACTCGCTGTCGTTGCGAATAGTGCGAAAAAGGTTTTTATGGAAAGAAAGACTGGAAGTGCCTTTATTTATTTTATTTTTAGTACTTTCACTGCACTCATGCGCAATTCGGCGGACTAAATGCTGTGAGCAATGTTTTTTCTATCGGATTTCATAAAACGATCACCAACTTTATTAATAATTACTAATTTATCAATCATTCTTAGTGTTAAGTATCTTTACACGATACTTTTTATTTTTGCAACCGACACCGCTTATCTAATTGTGTTTGATTTTTCTTGTCTTGTCTTAAAAACCTATTTTGAAGCTAAAAATTCCACCCATGCCGGGACCTGAACCCGCGACCTCTGGCTAACCGTGCCAGCGTTCTCCCAACTGAGCTAATGGGCAAGTGCAGGCATCGGCGAAATTTCGAGCCTCTTTACAAACTTCTCTGTATTACGTACAGGCAGCGACATCTGACCGAAGCACTTTACATCACTTGCAGCCCCGAGTAACCCACTTGTCTTGTCTTAACAAAAGGTTGTGTGCTTTTTTGTCCGATAAATCATCTATATTAAGCATCTTGGCAGAAATAGCGTTCATGACACTTACCGCAGCCGCTTTCTCTGAGCATTGGCGTCCAGTTCAGTGCGATTGCTCGAAGCGGAGGTGTTGCGCTCCTGGGAAGTTGTCCTGTCCGTGGCTGGCTGGGAGCTCGCCTGTGGGTGGGGACACATTTTTATAGTTTTATGTAGCCTTTATACGTCCCACTGCAGGGCATAGGCCTTCTCTCAGAGAGAGTATGGGCTTAATTACCACGCGTGCCCACCGCGGATTAGCAATTTTAAGCGCTAAGGTCACAGACACTCAGGCTGCCTCACCATTTTTGTCAGAAATGTACGTAACTTAGAAAACAAAGTCATTGTTACATGCCGGGATTCGAACATTGTGAGGCCGGCGTTTTATCGCTGCGCTTTAACCTAATAAACAATCGCGATAAGACCTCTTCAATATAAAAAACTGTCTCTGACTACCCCTGCGCGATACAGGTGTGAGTTTATGTAATGTATAGCTGTCATTATATACGTACATATTTTTGCAGCTACCAGTTCAAGTCTCGAACTTTTACTACAAGTAGTATTATAGTGTGTATGTCATTGGAACTGTAAACTAAGGCAGATTTTGAGAATTTGGCGTCCAGCGAGTTTAGTTCTCGTGGTAAAGTGTTTGAGTTGGGGGTTCGATATTTTGCATGAAACTAAAAAGGTTACACAGAAAACGGTTGTTTCTTGGCAGGATGTTTATGTTAAACACTGTACACAGATAAATGGAATATGCCACGAACCTTTGGTTCATCGTCGATCGTAAGGTCGCTGAGACTGGTGGCGGTGGAGAAATGCGCCGGCGTGTTCTCCACGAGGAATGTTGTTGCGCGTTCCTCGAACACTGACCTCGGACCGTCTGGAAAACGAAAACGGCCGAATTTCAGGAAGGACTGGCACATTACAAATACTGAATACATTACCTTGGACCTTTTTAGAGATCCGTACCTCAAAAGGGAACTCACTGACGTTGCAACTGCTAGGCTTGTTTATTTTAGTTACTTCCATAGTATTATGTCCTACGGTATACTACTATGGGGCCGGGCAGCAGACATTGAGACTATCTTCATCTTGCAGAAGAGAGCCATCCGATTTATTTA
Source organism: Yponomeuta malinellus (assembly GCA_947308005.1). Lineage (NCBI taxonomy): Eukaryota > Metazoa > Arthropoda > Insecta > Lepidoptera > Yponomeutidae > Yponomeuta > Yponomeuta malinellus. The sequence continues at coordinate 19,113,135 of OX371003.1, forward strand.
CAAGTTAGGTAGTAGGGATTCGCTAAGAGATTTCTTCAAAGAAACCAACATCTTAACAGTTGCATGTCAATACATTTATGAAAATATTATGTACGTTAGAAAAAATATCAAAGACTTCGAAAATGTTGGTGGCCACCATAATGTTAATACTAGAAATAAACATAAATTGTCATTTCCACTATTTAGACTTGCAAAAGTTAACGCATCCTTTATGGGGCACTGTATAAGGTTCTACAACAAAATTCCTCAAGATTACCTCCAACGCGATTTAAAAAATGTGTTAAGCACATTCTGTGCAAAAAGGCTTACTATAACATCAAGGATTATTTAGAAGACAAAGATGTTTGGCATTAAACAGTAGATTAATATTATTTAAAGGACGATTGTGACTAGTGTTCAACACATTAATGACTAATATTTTAAGTTGAAAACTCTGTTAATTAAGTTAAAACGTGTTTTGAAAAGAATAAATGTGGAGTTTCTTTGTTAGTTTCTTCTCCACATAATCCATTAATTGTGAAACTAACAACTTTGACGTTCATTAAGTAAACATTCTGTTTTTACAATGAATAAAAATATTTGAATTGAATTGAATTGAAAAAAAAGGAAAAAAACGGAACTCTTATACGATCACTTTGTCCGTCCGTCCGTCCGTCTGTCTGTCTGTCTGTCAAGACCCTTTATATCGGGAACGCGTGGAGGTATCGAGTTGAAATTAACATCATATACCCAGGCTTACAGTACATTGAAGCTGTGAAAAAATCTAACTTCCAAGTTAACGTAAAGAAAATTTACGCCCGTTTATGCCGCAAAAAATGTATATTTCGACACTCTCAAGGGAATCAAAATTTATAGGGTACTTTCCATTGACCTAGAACTATGAAATTCGGCAAGTAATATCGTCTTATACTAGAAGTACAAGGAACAATCTGAAAACTATACATTTGCAATTAAATGATTAAAAAAATAGTCTGAAGTTCGGGAAAAGCTCGGAAAAACTAACCTATTTATAATACGTAAGTACCTACAAATTTGTACGGAACCTTCGATGGGCGAGTCCGACTCGCACTTGTCCGGTTTTTTAAAATGGTGTTAGTAATTAGGATTTTTTTAATGACTTACGATGCCCCGTTTAATATATAACTTTGTTAATAATAGTTTTATTTAGAAAGCAAAAAATATTGTTTCTTTATGCTTAGAAAACTACAAAAGTTCAATTCTAAATTCAACATTTCATGAACAGCTAAAAACATTGTCAGCCATGACGACACATAGTAAGCAAACACGTTAGGCTGGGTCGTAGAAATGGCGACTCCACAGAACACTGAGGGCGATTCGAATGATTACGAACTTAGTGAGGTCACTACTACGGTATTTGATTTTTTAAATTTGAATTTCACTTTTTAACTTGAGTTTCAGCCGTCTTCTACTTTTAAGTAGAGAACGTCAGGCCAAGAACTATAGAAAATAAATAAACAATAAACAATAAATAATTTTAATCAATTCCGATGCGAGTCAACCAGCGCATTGATGGTAGAGTGCCGGTAACTTACAAAGATGAGGACTTACTAAGTGGGGGCAGAACTTACCAGGCGGGGGTAAGCTGGCGACTTCGCTGCAGTTGTCGGGCGCGGGCGGGCGCGGACGCGGGCTGATCGGTGCGCTGGCGCCGGGCGAGTCCGGAATCTCGCTCGGCGATATGCACCCGGAGGTCAGCCGGCTGGGGAAGAGCGACATGAATAAAATGATCTAGATTTCGGAATGGACACCTAGTTTTACTTGTAACGTTCATTAAGTCACAGTTTATTTGTTATTTTGAACAAAAACACTATCATTTTGACTGGTTCAGTCAGATCAGATTACACAGGGTAAGGCTTTGTTGATCACATAGGTAAATGAATAAATAAAAAATAAAAACCTCCACACAACACAATCACGTGTCCCGCTCCCACACTAGGATACCCTGTGCTATGGTAACCGGGCAAGGACATCAGAAACATGGAAATAGACCCAGACTGAGCCCAGTGGAAAAAAAAACTCACGACGCACGGCATCACCAACGAAGCCGCCTAAACAGCCTATATATGTTCCACTACAGGGCATAGGCATTCTGGCCCGACGCCAGAGAGTAGTTTCCTAGTTTGGACCGGAGCCTTAATACTAATATTGCACTACACAATTTGTAGTACAATGACAATGGAAAGGAATAGTCATCCTACTTCAGAGGTGTCCATTCCAACAGCGCTTGAAAGATTTGGTGCGTTTGTGTCTACTGGTGTCAATAAGATAAGATAAGATAAGAATATTCTTTATTGTACCAGGAAAAACACAGACATGAAATGTTTACAAAAATGCAGTACAATTGGCGGCCTTATTGCTTATAGCAATTTCTTCCAGGCAACCGACGATGGAAAGTTGTTGAAGGAAAAGTGAGACGGGTAGTAGGTGCAAATATGAATATTCATTTACATACTTATACATAATAATAATATACTTACTTATACCTTTACATACTATAGATGTAACAATTATAATCATACATAAAGTTACATAAATTACAATAAAGTTCTACCAGAGGACAAAAGATAAGACATACCTACATGCAGGAAAACAATAATAATTGACTATTTAATAAATTAGAGTGATAGATATAGAGCGTGAACCCTGCTTTTAAAGATAGCTGGGGAAGAAGAGCGCCTTATTGAAACCGGCAGATCGTTCCACAGCCGGGCGGCCCTAACAGCAAATGAGTTGCTTAAGAACCTCGTCGAATGACTTGGAATCTTTAGCATCAGATTCTGGTCAGACCGAAGGGCCCGACTGTGGGAGTCACTGAGGTAGTTAAAGCGCTCTTTAAGATATAGAGGGGTGGCTGGATTGAACAGTACTGAGTAGAGAAGAGAAACTATGTGGGCATTCCTGCGGAAACGAATGGGGAGCCACTTGAGCTTAGTGCGATACTCGGAAACATGGTCATATTTGCGTAAGCCAAATATGAACCTTATAGCAAAGTTTTGGAGGCGCTCAAGCGCTCAATCGTATCAAGTATAATCAAACCAGTCCTGATTTTACTATGTGATTGTATTTGACTGGATAGCACACAATATCTTAGTCCTAGGCCTCGTACGCACTGTCCGGTTAGCCGCACTGCGGCTGCCCGTCCGGCTAACTGGAACTTCAATATTGTATGTCAACCGTATTATCTATCCGCACTGCGATGCGGCTGCCGGCCAACCACTCCGATCACTCGGAGCGCTGCGGCCCGACTGACGGTAAGCCGGACGGTAGCTATCTATACGCACTACGTGGATGCACTCTGGTTTGCTGGTTTGCGATTGCTCGCCATTGAAGGCGCACTTATACCAACATTACCGACGCTCGCGACTGACAACATAATTCTCAGCTCTGGATTTGGACAGGCCAACAATCTGGAATACGAAATGGCTCGGTCGATCCGAAAACCGCGACGGTTTCTATGCGCATGTTCTGATTGCGGTTACGGCTAGCCGCCACCCGGTTGGCGGCAATTGCAACCGCATACAGCGGCCAGACGGACGGCCAGCCGCAGTCCGGCTAACCGAACAGTGCGGGCATTTTTCGCGACTAATGCACGCACACCGGTTTCGGGTACTTTTATCTTGCCCTTTGTTAAATTTTTTTTATTTATTTTATTTTATTTTAAAAACCACTTTACACAAGTTACAAAGGGTATGAGAAGGTTGAAAATAAATTGGTTTGTGTTAAGAATAAAACGACAATGTTTACCGGCGACCCCCACACTAGACTATAAGTCTGTATAGTGGGGGACTGGTCAAGTAGGTTTAGCATTTTAACTTAGGCGACGGTTAGGAAATAGTCTCAAATTAATATTACTATTAAGGTTATAATAAAATTAAGTTTTAAAACACAGTGAAGAATGCATAAATATTAAATTAAATCTGTGTGTCTGTGTGTTTGTGTATGTATGTGTGTGTGTGTGTGTGTGTGTGTGTGTGTGTGTGTGTGTGTGTGCGTGTGGGTGCGTGCGTGCGTGCGTGCGTGCGTGGGTGTGTGTGTGTCTTATGAGCAAGCAAAATATTTTCAAAATAAAAATAAATCCCCTGTTAGTCGGTGGTGCAAGCGGGCTTTAGGCCCGTATATTGAAGTGGCAGTCCCTGATCTCTGGCTACCCCTCTGGGATGCAGGCGTGACTTTATGTATCATCATCATCATCAACCATTTGACGCCCACTGCAGGACATAGGCCTCCTTCGTGGTTTTCATAACCATGAGGGGTTTTGTCATAATCGCCACGCTTGGCTGGCGGGTTGGCGATCGCAGTATGCGGTTGGAATCTCAGGAAGACGCTGCTGCTTGTCTCCTGGTAATTGATTTCCGTAGTCACCTTCTACGACATCCACGGAATGAAATGGAGTGACGCTATTCTTAATCCGGCGCCACACGACTTTATGTATGTATATGTAATAAACTAGGGGGTGAACCCCCTGCGCGCTTACGCGCGCCAACCCCCAGCCGCTCCGAGCTTCGCTCTCCGCGGCGCTCGGCCTAGGGCCTCGCTAGACACTTGGGGTAGGGATTTGATAAGTGGGAACATGTATGGTCTCGGCCTTCGGCCTCGGCCTGAACGGAGCTCGGCCTTCGGCCTCGCCGCGGCGGGGTTCTTCGTGCCCGCTTCGCGGAGCTCGGCCTCCGGCCTCGCAAGTTTGTCCCATCTGGCTTTTGCGTTGTTGCTTATTCGCCGAAAATGTATAGTCTCGGCCTTCGGCCTCGGCCTGAACGGAGCTCGGCCTTCGGCCTCGCCGCGGCGGTGTTCCTAGGGCCCGCTTCGCGGGGCTCGGCCTTCGGCCTCGCAAGTTTGTCCCACCTGGCTTTTGCGTTGTTGCTTGTTCGCCGGAAAATGTATGGTCTCGGCCTTCGGCCTCGGCCTGGACGGAGCTCGGCCTTCGGCCTCGCCGCCGCGAGGTTTCTCGTCCCGGCTTCGGCTTCAAAAAATTGTTTATTTGAAAAATTCTTCATTTTTGTTTAAAATTTTGTACTAAAAGTCGATTTTCAGTACAAATTCTCCATACAAAATTTTCTCATTTTCAATCGCCGATATCTCGGCCGCCATCTTGAAATGTCAAAATGTCCGATTTTTCTCATATACCTGGGTCCTTTGACAAGCCGATGCCGTTTAGGGCACGTCTCCAGCATGTGCCCAGTTGGCTGCCGACTTTTTTGCGCAGAGGTCGATTTTTTGGGTTGCCATATTCTCGCCCCTATTTTGAATTTCGAACGTTCAAAATTTTTTTTCACAATTAGATCACGAAACAAACAACTATTCCAAATTTCATCCAAATCGGCCGGTAAACAAAAGAGTTGGCCCATTTGTATAGGTGAACGCGTTCGAAATTCAAAAATCGGCTTCATAGGATGGCTGTAATTCATACATTTCCTACAACTTTGTCATACATCATTTTCCTCTAGCTATTGTCATTTCGGAGAAAACGTATGGATGAATCAGTGAGTGAGTATACCGGATTGTAGCTTTATATATATATAATACTTTTTTACCTGACTTCGGACAGCAGCGACCGCTGGTCGTCAGGCTGGTCGCAGTCGGGCAGCGAGCCGAGCGAACTGGAGCGCGAGAACATGAGCGGGGTGTCCTCCACGAAGCCGGGAGTGGCCGCGCCGGGGGTGGCCAGCGCGGAGCTCGCGGCCACCGGCTCGGTGGCGAACGTCACCGCTTTGGAGCCTGGAAGAAGTTTTTAAATGGTTATCTACAGTCGGAAATCAATAATTTATTTCCACGTAAAGAATTTACATAATGTTGGCTGAATGTCAATGTACTATGTCACTATGTTAGCCGCTGCCTTCGGGCCGTATTTGTGGAGAAATGGCAGCGGAAAAAAAAATCTACTCTGACCATCTTTTCTCAAATCATCTTAAACTTATACATCAAAGTCTATATTATGATATGATTCCGTGATTGCCATCAATAACTTTAAAAGCCAAAATAACACTTCTTACAAAAGTAGGAAAAACATTAATGCTGCGGCCAGACACAGTGACTCACGCAAAGTCATAAGTAAACTTTGAAGGAGTATACCGATTTGTTAGCTTGGCTAAACCACTCCTTGAAGAATGCACGTATCATGGCTTCACAACTTACGACAGTGGTTTGAATAGAGAACCGGTGTCTTGTTTGTATTGGCAGCCTCTTAAAGCAAAAAAGCGGAATTGGTTGCCAACCTTTGATAGAAGACGGTACATAAAGAAGATAATCGGTTGGTTTTTAGCCTTCTTTCGTCTTGCCGGCCAAATGCGAGTCGGAATGGCGCACGAAGGGTTCCGTACCATTATCTATACAACATTAGACACAAAGATCGAGAAAAAACGGCAAAAAATCACGTCTGGTGTATGGAGTCCCCCTTAAATAATTATTTTATTCTGTTTTCAGTATTTGTTATTATAGCGGCAACAGAAATACCTCATCTGTGAAAATTTCAACTGCCTAGCTATCACGATTCATGAGATACAGCTTAGTGACGGACAACCAGACAGACAGACGGACAGTGAAGTCTTAGTAATGGACCCTATTACTAAGACTTCACTGTCCGTTTTTAACACCCTTCGGGTACGGAACCCTAATTATGTCAAATTGTCCAGTAACATTAATCTACTATTATGCAGTATTATCCAAAAGAAACCAGGATATTTACCATCTTTGTCCTTAACAGCGCTGTTGCTCGACTGCACCAGACTGGGGTCCACATTGATGGTAGCCATTGCATTCTTCTTGGCCAGGCAATCCTCCTCCGTTGGCTCGCCCAGAGAACTCAGCGAGCTGACCCTCGAGAAATACCCCGGAGTACCTTCATCGCAGTAGCTGGTCGGTTTCTCAGGACTGATCATGCCGGAGCTGAACTTTGTATCAAACACACCCTGTTTTTCTGGTTTAGCTTGAGGTGCATGTGCGGCCGGCATAGCCTCATCATTATCCGGTCTTGGATCTTCTATTGAACACGTGTCTTTTTCGTCCGAGTGCGTCATCACTTCTGGGTTTTGCTTCACGCTGGGCGCTGCCCTGGGTTTCCCGTCTTTGCCGATGAGTCTTAGGTCGGACATGGAGGTGGCGGTTGAGAATATAATGGGCGTTTCGTATGGAGTGCCTTCGGTGGCGAAATGTTGGATGGTGTCTTCGTGAATGGACGGCCCTGGAGGCTCCGAGATGTCCGAGCCAGTTTCGGACTGATGTTCCGCGTACCGCAAGGAATAATCTGTCGGTTGATCTAGGTCCGTCTCCTGGTAGTCCCCAAAGGTGTTCTGGCCGTCCTTTTTTCCTTTTTTGGTCGCTTTAGGTTTCGGCTCGACTAACGGCGGTTCTGGCAACGGCTCCGTGGTTTTAGTCTCAGAGTACTTTCGGCTGAAGTCTATGGGTTGGTCGCAGGAGTCCTGGTCGACGTCATAACCGGACTCCGTGTAGTTCGTCCTCATTTCCGTCGTACTCCTTGGTGGGGGTATAGGCGGCTGTGTCCGGAACCGCATGAAGGCACCGCTTTTGGGAACGTTGGGGGTCTTGAAACCTTCGTTTCCAGTGTCGGATTTCACCAAGTCTTTATTTCTGGGTGTTGGCACAGGGACTTTACCAGTTCGCATGACTTTTTCGAAGACAGTATCGGACTGAGCGCTGGTCACAGAGTCTTTGCTGTCAGACCTGTTGACGTTATTTGAGCTGCCGCCCGCCGAGGATATCGTCGCACCTTTTAATAACGTGTTACTGCAGCTGAAGTAACTAGCTAGATGGGCGCTATGACTCAGGGATATTTGCGAGGACAGGTTCCCCATGAGCGGCGAACTCGAGGTCATTCTATGCCTTTCAAGGTTAATGGCCAGTTGTCTCTCCGTAGCCGTGAAAAGGTTCTTCTCTTCTCTGTTACTTGTACTTGGAGACGTAGCTGGCTCGATGTTTTCACAAGTTTCGGCCAGGTTTTGGTCCAACTCTTGCTCCAACGCCTTTTGTTTCCTAACTCCCAAAGTCGGTAAGGCGGGCAAGTTCATACTTCTAGCTGTAGAGTCCAAGGAGAGAATATGGTTCTTGCCTGGCTTGGAATTGAGTAGATTCTTCAAGGCAGCGCTGGATCCCATCGCTATCATTTTGTGCTTGGAATGGATGAGGCTTCTCAGCATTGGCACTGCGCCGTTGTCCCAAAGAAACTGTTGGTCTAGCGGGCACCTTGCAGATAGGTTCCACAAAGTCCCGCACGAGTTGCTGACGACAGTCAAACTTGGGGACTTTAGGTGCTGCAGTAAGACACTAAGACAGCTTCTCGCGCGGAGAATTTGCCTGTAATCTTCACGGACCGCTATGTGGCTGGAGACATTTCTCATGATCCCGCCAGCGTTCTCTACTATTGCCAATGTTTTGGTTGGAGAGTTGTAACTGAGCATGTCGACGAGGAATCCGAGTGCTCCATCAACGGAGCAAAGGGCTACCTTGTTCATTGAGCAGTGGGCTGTCAGGTTCCAAAGGGCTGAAAGGACCGACTTAAGGGTGGCTTCCTTTTGGCAGGTCATAGCCGCCTTGGTGAGGCCTTTCACGGCCCCCACTTCCCTTAGAACCTGCTTGCTGTTAGTGTCGGCCCGCCAGGATAGGTTGCGGAGGACTGCCGCTGTTACCTGAAAACCCAAGAGAAATGTAAAGACGTTACATTATTAGAGAGACACTATTTTTAAGAATCTTTCGGAGGGCCTTTTTTCTTGAATGATATTTGTTCTATTAGTCTCATAAGGGTTGGGTTGAGACTGTTTCCGAAATATAAAAAGATAATTTACGACGTAAAGAAGGAGGTACTCAAAAGTCCGTACCTGTCGCATATCGTCATTTGGACTCTCTAGTTGCTCGACCAGCGCCATCATGAAATCCTTGAACGAGCACAACAAGGACTTGTTATTCCCGTCCCCGAATGTCAAATTCGTCAGTGTCATGCCGGCATACTTCCTCATCGTTAGACACGTATTGTCGTCAGTTCTGCTGCCGTGGGCCACTTGGTCGCCGCTGACCAACGCGGCTAAGGCTTGGAGACCTCCTAATTGACACACTACGTGCCTATGCTCCTCGTCAAACGACAGTTTCATGAGCGCTGCCACGCTTTGCGTCGGATGCTTCGACGTGTCATCTTCAACGACAACTTTATCATCTTTCCTGGCTTCAACCAGGACTTCCAGCGCGTAGCAGTACTCCCGAACTTGCTCCAGTAACCTCCATACTCTGGCTTCTCTCCTTCCGGCCTTGTCGTCCGTTTGCGTATGGATGATATTACGCAGGGCTTTGGCTGCACGGTCGCGCGTTTCCCTTGGCAACTTAGAGTGGATGAGCTGGACTAACAAAGGGATGCAGCCGGCTTGCCTCATCGCGATGCAGCTCTCGACTGATCGGCTCATTTCCAGTAGCGGACCGCTGAGGTCGGCGTTGTTATCCGGAGACAGGGTCAAGAGGGAAAGAAGAGAGTATACGCACTCCATTTTGTTTTCCAAGTTGGAGGAAGGCCTTGTATTGTCCGTGGAGCCGTTGCTGGAGAAGCTGCGGACGCTGGAGGAGTCGTGGCCGGTCCAGACGTCTCTTTCTCCCGGCCAGGTACCTCGGTACAGCTGGGAAGCTCTCTTGTCTCTTTCACTAGACCGGGCGGCGCTTTCTAGCCCATAGTGGAGTGTGCTCCTGTAGGCAGTCTTCGGCCGTTCGTCATGTGCGGGTGTCTTCGGTGGCTTTTTGGGTACCGCGCCAGCTCTCGATTTTTCATCGCCGTCCAGGATGTCATCGTCGAGGAAGTTAGGGTTCGTGATGTCGCTTCTCTCGTCGAGCTCGTCGGGCGACGGCGTGTGGTCTAAGAAGTGCGGTTTCGGTATTCTACATTCGATGTTCGATCTGGACGGCGGCTGGTAGTCTTCGTCTAGAAAGTGCGGCCTCCTGGGTTTGGCAGGGTCAGGGTCTGTGTCCAGTTCTAGAGTGAGGTCCCGCGAGCGCGCCTTGTCGGGTTTTGGGAGGACTTTTGATCCTGAAGGCTTGCTGGCATTCAAGCAATTTGCTTGAGGGGATGTAGGAGAGCACGCGTCCAACGGATCGCGTGGGGGTTCGCTTGAAGTGGAAGGGGTGCAATCATCGCTGGCCAAAGGCCCAGAGTCAGTGAGCGGTGAGTTAGACGAGTCCATACTGCTCCAGGTGTCGACCATCACTTCATTCTCCAACTGCAACAATAGTGAAAGTTGTCCGTTAAGTCCTGCACCGTATAAGGTAAAGGTGGTCAAGGTAAAGGTCTGCGAGTATCGTGAGGATATAAACAACGTGACCCAAAAAAACGAGTTAAAACAATAATTCAAGGCTGACCGCCAACATATGGCTCGTAGTTTCACTGGCATTAAAATTACCACTAAAACCAGCAACTTTAAATAGCTTCACCACGAGAGAACCAATCGCTCGGAGGTAGCTGTCATTTTTTTCAATTCGATTTCAACGCTTGATTTAATTTACGCCCGATTAAATTAGCGGTAAAGCAAAACTCACTTAGAAGTGTTATTGATTACGGTATAACAGTACAAGATCGATTTGTATATTAGTCCACGCGTAAAAAAACGCCCGCATGTCGTCTAGTTGGCTTCACGAAGTAATGAATACCAAACATAGGTACAACAGAAGTACACAACTGAACGACGTGGAATATAACGGCTAACGGCAAACGCCACAACGGCCCACTTGTGATAAGCTCATTCGAATTCGCGAATGAATACAACTGTAACTATCCTATAATTTCACAGGCACCAACGGTTTTTTTTTTCGAAAATCATAAGTGGTTAGAAATAACTAAGGTTGGCTTGCACCAACGCTATCTAACAGCACTATCAGTTTATCCCGGGGTAAGCTCTATCCAGTAAATTCAAAAACTACTTGCACCTTGAAATTTTCAGAGCTATCCACAGATAAATTATTCGACGGACAATCCTCTCAATCACCTATTTATTCGTTTATTCCTGGATACTTATTTATTTATTTACGTATTAGCGACTTAGCAAGTCGCCGTAAGTATTGTATTATGATATTATTCTCATTAAAATTTAGCTTCAAGCCTATTGAACCAAAGCTCACTTTTCTGTTCTCTTCGCTCAAATCCAATGTCCAGATGAGTCAGACGGGACAAATATGGCACGTCGCACAGCGCCGGCATTACGTCACCGCATACAATCAGTCTCGGGAAGCGACGTCGACACCGGCCAAAGACAATGCTGAGGCGGTCAGCCGGCGAATTGTTCGCCGAGACGAATGCACAATAAGCCCTATTCTGCTGTCACGAAAAGTTTATTTGATGGCCGCGTTCTTGCTAAAATTTGGAAAGGTGAAATTAGATTTACTGCGCCGTATATGGCTTGAAATTATAGTGTCTGCCTAATTAATCTACTGTAAACTCACTGTTCGTACTGAATAGTTTAGTTTTATTTTTGGCTAATAGATGGCTTTAATTGTTTCTTACATCACAGTATAGTTTTATCCAAGTTAAACCTTTATAAGCAGAACATTGTGATATTTTTTTGAATTGTTTTTGAGCGTAGGTAAATAGACCAAGTAGGTCTCAATAAATACTACCACAACTATGCACCTTCTTTAAATAAACAGTTCCACCCCCTCACCCCTCTACTACAGTGTCGAACATGGTCCAAACGATCCGGATATACCAGTGAAGTTGTGTTGTGATATCAGTGCGTGTTGTAAGTACAAGCTGGACAATTGTAAGTAATTTGAACTCTATTCCCAACAAGATCAGAACTTATAAAAATAGTAATTCATGGACTTGTAAAAATTCAACTTCTGATCTTGGACTTAGAATAATTAGTGAAAAAACGGAGGTACGGGGAACCTACGCCCGATTTCACTCAAGTTTTAAGTGCAGTTCAAAGACTTGTAAAATTTTCGAGTCCTCTCTTCAGTGACTTAGTGCAATAACCAATACAATATATTAGTATGGAGGCTCTTGTAGCAGTACAAAAAGGCCTCAAATGTAATATCAGCAAAGGTTACATCAACTTTAAAAAGTCTCCGAAAGACCGTATCACCATTCAGTACCTCGAAACAAGGCTCGATCTATTGGAAAACCAATGGAGTAAGTTCGAAGAAAATCATCGAGAACTGATAGCTTCTTACTGGCCAGAGGAAGCCGATCAAAAGGATGAAACTTATTTCACTTCTGAGATGTACGATTCTGTGGAGGAGAACTATATAGAGTACAAAAGTAGCATAAAAATAGCACTAGCATCACTTACAACAACAGTTTCGCATAAGACAAATGTTAAAGACACATACAAAACCGAATCTAATGCTGTCAAATTACCCAAGATCGTACTACCAACATTTTCTGGAAAGTACATGGAGTGGCCCACATTCCACGATCTATTTGACTCACTGATTAATCAAAGTTCATCTTTGGCAAATGTGCAAAAGCTGCATTATCTGAAAAGCCATCTTACTGGAGAAGCCGAACAACTACTGAGGCACATCCCTATTACTGAGGCTAACTATGAGAAATGTTGGCAACAGCTGAAGAAGAGATACAGCAACAAGCGCTATATAGCGAATTGCATTCTCACGAGATTAGTGGGTCAGAAAGCATTGACAGCAGAATCATCGAACGGAGTGAAGCAGCTTCTTGATACGACGAATGATTGTATGAATGCTCTTGCCAATTTGGGAGTAGAAACTGATAAATGGGACTTAATAGTCATACATCTCATCAACCTAAGACTGGACGTAGAATCACGGAAACTCTGGGAACATAAGATGAGCGATCATTCCGATGAATTACCGACGTTGAAGGAGTTTAATCAGTTTCTAGAATCTAGATTCAGAGCACTTGAGTTCTTAGAACCACGAGAGAAAAGGGAGACAAAAGCGAAAGACACGGTCGAAAAACCAAAGAAAGTGTTTACGGTAACTACACCTGCTTTGTCCTGTCCGTTTTGCTCTGAAAATCACTTGCTGTACCAATGCAAGAAATTTGGCAGCGAGAGCTTCAATCGTCGACATGAGTTTGTACAGAAGCAAAGACTATGCTTCAACTGTTTCGGAACCTCACATACCGTGACAAATTGTAAGAAGAACACATCTTGTAGACGCTGTAGTAGACGTCACCACTCTCTATTACATCCAGAAGGAAGTTCAGGCTTATCGCATCATTCGGAGTTTAAATCAGCGACTGAACCGGTTGAGAGAGAAGAATCAGAAAGACCTGAGGGGAACCAACAACACATTTCCACACATGTAGCTAGTGGATCTATCATGTCACCTGGTCAAGTTGTATTAGCTACTGCGTTAGTTAAGATCGAGCATAAGGGCAAAGTTTACACTCTCAGAGCCTTGCTAGACCAGGGTTCTCAAGCTTCATTCATTACGGAGCACGCAACGCAAATGTTAGGGCTTCGTAAAACCTCTGTTAGAGGAATTGTATCGGGCTTGGGAGGAGATCAGCTGAATTTGTCAGTACAATGTATGGTACAATTCAAATTACAGTCCATTTGCACATCATTCAGTTGTGACGTCCAGGCTTACGTGTTAAGTAAGCTGTCATCTACTTTACCCACACAGAAATTCAATATTCAAAGTTGGTCAGAGTTGACGGGGTTAATTTTGGCTGATCCAGGGTGTGACACACCCAACAAGATTGACATATTATTGGGAGCAGAGGTATACGGACAAATCCTGTTAAATGGTTTACTCAGAAATTCACCAGGGAATTTAACGGCACAAAATACACAACTTGGTTGGATTTTATCAGGACGTGTAGAAATACACAATCACTCTGCTAATCAAAATGTCATCAGTATGCACATCCAGGATAATTCTGTGAACGAGTTGCTGCGCAAGTTCTGGGAACTCGAGACCGAGCAACCAGGCAAATTGCTATCACAGGAGGATCAACAGTGTGAAAATCACTTTGATTCAACCACAACTAGAGACGACAGCGGTCGCTATGTTGTGCGTCTTCCCTTTCGGGACAGTGATCCTGCCTGCCAATATGGAGATTTAAAGTCAATTGCAACGAGACGATTTCTTCTTTTCGAAAAGAAACTGAACAAGGATTCGCATCTGAAACAAGAATACTCTAAGGTCATGAACGAGTATTTGGAGTTAAATCACATGGAACTAATCCATGACGCCGAAGAAACGGCTAGGCCTGATTGCGCATATCTGCCTCACCACGCAGTGGTTCGTGAAGATAGAACTACGACCAAAGTTCGCGTCGTCTTTGATGCGTCGTGCAAAGGTCAAAATGGCAGATCACTCAATGACGATTTGTTAGTTGGGCCAAGACTGCAACCCGAGTTACGTCATATACTCATGAGGTGGCGTACTTTTCCCGTTTGTTTCGTAGCAGACATTATAAAAATGTATAGACAGGTGAAAGTACATGAGGATGACACAAAATATCAACGTCTTCTATGGAGGCAAAACTCAGAAGACGATATAATAGAATATCGAATGTTGCGAGTTACATTTGGTGTTTCCTCAGCTCCTTATCTTGCTGTGAAGAGTCTACAACAGGTTGCCAAAGACCATGGAGAAGAGTATCCAAAGGCAGCTGAAAGAGTTCTACTGGATTTCTACGTGGATGACTTAATGTCTGGTTGTGATACAGAAGAGGAAGCAGTACAAATTCAACACGAAATCACAGAATTGTTAGCCAAGGCTGGTTTTCAGTTGCAGAAGTGGGCTAGTAACAGCAAAAAGTTTATGGATGAAATTCAAGATATACAGAAACCGGGCAAAAAACTTGAAATCAAAATAGATGAAGTAATAAAGATACTTGGTCTAACGTGGGATGTTTGTTTGGATTCATTCAAGTTTACTGTCAAACTACCTTCTCAAGAAACGCCGGTTACTAAACGAAACGTTTTGTCTGACATTTCTCGTCTATTCGATCCACTTGGGTGGACGGCTCCAGTGATAATCCGAGCAAAAATCTTCATGCAGAAGCTTTGGTGTGCAGGCATCAGCTGGGATCAACCTCTTCCTTCAGATCTGTTGAATCAGTGGACAGCATTTAGACTCGAGCTACAGGAACTCAATCGAGTTGTTGTGCCTAGATGGATTCACACAACTACAGAAAAAACAGATTTAGAGATACACGGATTTAGCGATGCTTCTGAAAATGCATACGCGGCAGTTGTTTATTTACGTGTGAAGGATGAAAATGGCCTGGTATACGTGAGTTTATTAGCATCGAGAACCAGAGTGGCTCCTGTGAAGCAGGTGTCCATTGCCCGTCTGGAATTGTGCGGTGCAGAGCTTTTAGCAAATTTACTTGCAGAAATTTCCACTGTAATGGGAATAGAGCCGTCAAGAATTCATGCATGGACTGATTCTACAATCGTTTTGGCATGGTTAAGGGGTGAACCAAATCGGTGGAAGACCTTTGTAGCAAATAGGGTCTCAGCGATTCAATCGGTGTTAGGAAGTGGATTCCAATGGTTGCATGTGGAGTCATCAAAAAATCCTGCAGACTGTGCTTCCAGGGGCTTACGTCCAATAGAGTTGGTTGAGCACGAAATGTGGCTGCAAGGACCGGAATGGTTACATGAAGCAAATATTTGTATTCCACAGGAACCAATCCCAACAACCGATCTTGAGGAGAAAAAGGTCAAAGTATTTTTGTCCACAGCTGATAGCACAGCAGAAAATCTTACTCTGTGGACAAAATACTCATCTCTACAGAAGTTGGTGAGAATCATAGGCTGGTGTCAGAGATTTACAAACAAGTTTAAATATAAAGCAAAAGACTTTCCGTCTTACCTCACAGCAAGTGATTTAAAAGAAGCCTTGATAACATGTCTCAAGCATTGTCAAGCAAATGCATTTCCTGCAGAGTTGTCAGAGTTACAACATTCAAACTGTGTTGCGAAACGCAGTCGTTTATCTTCATTGTGCCCTTTCCTAGACACTGACGGTATAATGAGAGTTCGTGGCCGTATACAACACAGTCAGGAGAAGTATGATGTTAAGCATCCAATAATTTTACCTTCAGAGCATCATATTTCTAAACTGGTTGTAGCGGAAGCCCATGATAAAACACTTCACGGAGGACCTCAGCTTATGTTAAATTACATAAGAAGCAAATTTTGGATAGTCAACGTGAAGAGTTTAATCAGACAACACATAAGAAAATGCGTTCGATGCATTCGGTACGGATCTGCTAATCAAACCCCTATAATGGGTGATTTACCGAATTCAAGAGTAACCATAAGTCGTCCTTTTTCTCGATGTGGCGTCGATTACGCCGGCCCCATAAATGTTAGAATATCTAAGGGTCGAGGCTGTCGGTGCTACAAAGGCTACATCTGCCTTTTTATCTGCATGGTGACACGCGCTATCCATTTGGAAGCTGTCAGTGACCTGACAACAGAAGGATTTCTTGCAGCTTTCAAACGTTTTGTTGCTCGTCGCGGTCACGTATACGAAATTTGGAGTGACAACGGCACAAACTTTGTAGGTGCCTCAAAGGAGCTAGGCAAATTCTTCAAAGACGAGAATTCCAGGTTAATGGATGCATTAGCCAATTCAGGCACTGATTGGCATTTCATTCCACCTCATGCACCGAATTTTGGAGGCCTATGGGAGGCAGGAGTGAAGTCCACTAAGTTTCACCTGAAACGTATTCTTGATGGGTCTACTCTAACTTTTGAAGAGTTGACAACCGTATTGGTCCAGGTCGAGGCTTGTTTGAATTCTCGACCCATGTACAGATTACCATCAAGTCAGGATGACATTGCGCCGCTTACACCCAGTCATTTTCTGGTTGGTGAACAATTAGTGAATGTACCAGATTATAATTATGAAGATAGAAACGTTAGCAGTCTACGAAGGTGGCAGCTTACACAAAAGCTAGTACAGCAATTTTGGAGAAGGTGGTCGCAAGAGTACCTCACTACACTCTATCACAGACACAAATGGACCAGAGTAACTCCAGAACCGAATGTGGGTGACGTTGTTCTGATAAAAGAGGATGATCTCCCTCCTTCAAAATGGTTATTTGGTATCATCGAAGAGAAGTTCCCTGGTCTAGATAGGGTTACGAGAGTTGTTTCGTTGCGAACTAAAAATTCTACATTCAAGCGACCTGTATCAAAGTTAATTGTTTTGCCTGTTGCTTCTTAAATGCATTTTTTGTTAAATTTTCTTGTTTCGTTAGTTTAAGTGTTGTTGTTTAATTGGTGACAGAATAACCACGATGTCTTTTTATAAAATGTGTAAATATCTGTTACAAGTACATCGTAACGTTTGTTATTTATTAGTTTCTCAATCTTCTTATGTCAATGATTATCTTCACAGATTTGTTAAGGCCAAGTCTGTCCTTGGCGGGCGGCATGTTCGTACTGAATAGTTTAGTTTTATTTTTGGCTAATAGATGGCTTTAATTGTTTCTTACATCACAGTATAGTTTTATCCAAGTTAAACCTTTATAAGCAGAACATTGTGATATTTTTTTGAATTGTTTTTGAGCGTAGGTAAATAGACCAAGTAGGTCTCAATAAATACTACCACAACTATGCACCTTCTTTAAATAAACAGTTCCACCCCCTCACCCCTCTACTACAGTGTCGAACACTCACTATTTACACGGTAGTTAAAAGCGTAACATGACCAGCTTATCTTGTATCGTAGCATGCGATTTTAGGTCAGCTAGGTCGATAATTATGCGGTTAGTTTTAGGTTTACGACACATAGTATTACAGTTCCTTTCCTTACGAAGTTTCTTTTCGATAGATTATTTAAATACAGAGCAGTACTTAACTAAATGATTAATTGGAAAAAAAAAATTGTTATTTTTTCTGACCCAGAAGCTGTTTTTTTTAGTTAGTTTTTGTTTTATTTAAATATACAGTATACCTTAGATAGAAGAATAGTGTACTTATTCCCTTTTGACTGGTTTCTCAAGATACAGGGTTTTGTATATTTATTTAAGTTATGCACAGTTCGTTACAGTACGCCATAATTATAAATTTACCAAATGTTTGTGCAATATGGGCAATATTTTACTATACAAGAATATCTGTCATATTCCAGTAAAAACGTTGTCATCGTGTAGAAAAATTCCAATAAATCGGTTTGAAATCTAAAACAAAGCACGCATGCGCAGTATAGCAGGAAACCTGATGAAACGCCATTCGGCGAAGGAAGTTGCGGGGTCGTCAGACACCATTTCGAATTACAAGTAGAAGAGTTGCATGGTTCACGAGTAGGGCTGCCACCTCTCCGGGTTTGACACGAACTCTGCGGGTTTGAATGCCTAGGCTCCGGGTTAGCATTACTATAATTCTCGGTAACGCTAGGTTAATAAAAATATAATAAAATACAGGTGTATTAAAAAAATGATAATACGTTTTGAATTTAACACAATGTCTTAAATAGTCTTAATTGCTTTATATGGTCTTTTTAGTAGGTTTTTAATGTATGAAATGTTTTTTAAAAAAAAGTTTCTTTTATTTAAATATTCTATTTCCTTTTTTTAATGCAATTATTGTGCGGTAAAGGTTCAACATAAAATCGACTTTCACGATATCTCCGGGCCTGACTTTTTTAAAGGTGGCAGCCCTAGGGTCAGCCGATCAATGCGGTCGATAACCGTGCGTGTTTCACCAATATGTCGCAGAGGTATAATGAGGAAATGTGACCATTCATTACGCAATTAGAAGGCCTACGGTTGGTTGAATAATTATCTTACATCTACTGCAAATGGCGAAAGTCCGGTTGGATGGATGACTGTTTGTTACTTTATCACGCCAGAACGGCTGAGCGAATCTGGATGAAATTTGCCACCGAGATATTGTCTGGGATAGCACGCAGGATACTTTTTGCCGGAGAAATACACATCAAAATTTCCAAGCGAATGAAGTCGCGGTCAACAGCTAGTAAAATATATATTATATATACTTGATATCCCGTTAATGTGTTCTCGTGGGATAACGGATAATCGTATAAACGGATTCTGTGGCGGTACGAAGTTAGCCAAGAGTCCAAGACAGCTAGTAAATAAATAAAACAGAACACAGACAACAGCAGCAATTCCAGATAACCATGAGCGTTCTAATTTTGTAATTAATTATTGTAATTACCTCTGAAACGTATTGGTGAAAGACCCCTACACTACAGGATATTGATCCTGCCTGATGAACTGCGTAATAATCAGAAATGCGAAACGGTGACACGTATTTCGGACGTGATACTTTTTATCTTTTCATCAGCAATTTTCATTTGCGTCTGATGTACATTGAGGAATCCTTACTAATGTATGGATGGATGTTTGTTATTCTTTCACGCGAAACGGCTGAACGGATCCGTATGAAATTTTGCACAGAGATAGATTATAGTCTGGATTAGCACATAGGCTATTTTTTATCCCGGAAAAATACACATCAAAATTACCACGCGAACGAAGTCGCGGGCATTAGCTAGTAAGCAATAAATGTGGAATAAAATCTATCCGGGTAATATAGGGCGCCTTTATTTGGGAGTTAAGAGCGCTCGAGGGACCGCGGCTTGAACAGTCGCTCTGGGGCAAATCCCATGCAAAGGATCTATTTCGCTATTAACTCGATTCCGGAATCACTTACTCGAATCTTTGTCGGAGAGTCCATCCGAGGTTTCATTTCCATTCGAAGAGCTCGCGTCATCGGTCTATCTACTCAGCATGTTTAAGCTTTTCGAATCAGAGCGAAACCTGGTAGGATTTTTCCGACGAAAAATCAAGTATGTAAGGATTCCAGATTTAAGTTAATAATATGTAGTGCTTACGAAAGTTCTAGTTCCGAAAATCTATCTCGCTGTTCAATACGGTAACGCAGACAGTGTCATAGGGACATTTGCATAAGACTTTTAAAAAAATTGCTTTATTTTAGTGCGACTTTTAAACAGTTAGCACTTTCATCACTAGACGATGCCTGGGAAGTATAATAACATTGAAGAAAATTGCCATGGTTCCAAGCTAAGCTGGAAGCTAAGCTACATGCGTTAAAATGGAAACTGCAACGAACGAAAACGAAGGAAATCCACAGGTTTCTCGATTTTGTTGTTCATTCGCGAACGCAATTTGGTCATCGTGCCCTAAGAAGTTACTTACCAAATCGCTATCATTCGAGTGCACAGCGTCATCAGTCGGGTTGCCATTCTCCATATCGACACCGGAGTCATTAGGGTCAGCCACTCTTCTTCTGTTCCCACCATCAACTCTTTGCAGACCTTCAAAGAGACTTGTTCTCAGGGAGTAATTGAGTCTCAGATCGGTGGTGAAATCATCGTATAGTTTGAACTGATTTGCGTTGAACTCTGTATCATTATCCAAGTGGTCCTGATCGTAGGTGCTCCTGTCACTAGTGTTTCGACTTCGGTATGTCACTTTGTAGTAGTCGCGGGAAGTCATTTTTCTACAAGATTTACGCCACTGGTCGCGTCACTGAGTTATAGCATGGTGGCGCTATTTTGAGTGTTCTTATTTTGATCGTCCACTTGAGTTTTGGCGTGTTTTATAAGATTGCGGAGTCTGTGACAGATTTTTTGAGGTTGTGTTATGATATTGTTCACAGTTAGTATGAGATGAGTTGTGGTAAGTATAGCATTTTAAGGTATCGTCATGGACTGGGTGTGTAATACCGAAGCCTCTTCGTTTTCTTATATGGTGATGGTGTCTGCTGTCATATTCGTAGTTCTCTAATTAGCTTTGTTTTGAATTTGTAAAATGACAAAATCGCGGAAAAAACGAAGTGTTGCCAAGTAAGTACCTGCTATTCATCACACGCATGAATTATCGTAGTAGTAAAGCGAGCATTAGCCTCTTTGAAAACAACGGGAGCATCAGACCTAGAAATAGATTTACGGTATTTATTTACAAAATGGGTCAGCAGTTGAGAGCAGTTATAGAATCACAAAGGGCTTTTTCGCGTCGAGTGAACGTGTTTTAATGTATTGCGCTGATAAAGAATATGTTCTAGGACTAGTTGGAATGTATCTTCCTTAGTTTTTTTGATAGCGTAGAAATTGGAAAGGTTAGATCGTTTTTGAGAATGTGGTTTTAAATTTTAAAGGGAATATTCATTGAGAACATTGTTAGTGCAAATTCATAACCTGGCCTACAGCCAAACGGAATGATGAAATCAGGAGAGGCACTGTAGATTTAAAAGGTGCTTTATCTATATTTTACGCTAGTAATAACAAACGAGGCCTAATTCTACAATTTCCACTTCGCATGAGAGCGAGGTTGAGTGTGGCCAATAATTAATGACTTGGCTTTTGTACGTTTCAAATGACCTAATGAACTTTAGCCTAGTTTTGGAGATGAGAAGCTTTTTTAACCGACTTCAAAAAAGGAGGAGGTTATCAATTTGACGCGTGTATATATATATATATTTAGCTATGTTCCTCCATAACTCCCTCAAATCTTAACCGATTTCGACAATTCTTTTTTTGTTCGAACAGATATAACGTCCCATTGGTCCCATTTTAATTTGGTGAAGATCTGATGAAGACTTTCAGAGATGGAGGAACTCTTCAATGGACAGCAGTGAATAAGCCCTAATGAGGCCCACCCTTTAGTAATATCGGTATTTTCATAAAATAGCGTAAAAGTAGTCCCAAGTTAATTTGGTGTTGTTCTGGTGAAGACTTTCGGAGATTTAGAACATCAAATTTTAAAGGAACGAATCACGTACGGTAAATTATGGTTTAAGGGACTTGTTTATTTTTCTCCCGCTCCTCCACTAAAAACTAAAAAATAAAAAAAATTAAATAAAAAATAAAAACCGACTTCGAAACACTACAGCACTAAAAAGATAGGAATAATTTAAATAATTAGAAGTATTTATACATGTAGGTATTGTAGAAGTATAATTTGTAGTCCGTGCCCAGTTTCATGACCAGCGCATATATTTGGACATGTATAAATACTTCTAATTATTTAAATTATTTCTATCTTTTTAGTGCTGTAGTGTTTCGAAGTCGGTTTTTATTTTTTATTAAAAATTTGTATGGCTGTAACGTTTACAATGACAGCGTTTTAGAGCCACGTATTTATTGTATATTGCAGAAGCAATAACAAGAGAAGAAAAATACATCCCTTTTAAAAGCCACAATAATTGAATAATAAAAATAAATGCGCTGGACGAGATCGCGAGATTAGCAAAATAATAGTAGCCTTTGTTTATGAGCTGATTAGATAGACTTTTTTTTTATATGATCATTACTTGATCATGGCCTATGATGGCTACATGTACCCATGATTCATGTAGCCACATATACCTATGAATAACTAAGTTGTCCCAGTTACAGTAATAAGTCTAGGGTCAATCTCTACTCGTAGTATTTAAGTTGAAACTTTTAGTTTTATACATTAGCGGTGCTCTAACGAGGTACACGTGCTTTACTATGTATATATTAACCCTCTATAAACCACATAACATTATTTGAATTGAACCCAAGAATTAACTTATTTTGATAAGAATAAGTAAAAATGTCAGCCATGAAAAAAATAAATTTTTGAATTTGCATTTTGAATTCCAACCACCAGCATCTGTAAAATTCTCCACGGTCTTTTGACACTTCTTAAGTTACTGAAAGTGAAACAATATTCCTTAGCGCCTCTTGACCTATATCCCGCAGACGCTTTGACAAGTTTCGATGGCTCTGTAAAAGCCTACGGCTTCTACAAAACTACGCTGGGGTTTTTAGCCGTCGCCTCTTGCATATATTGATTTTTCGGCGGTAAAACGAATTTGGGCTGTCGTATTATGACATGTGACGATTAACTCCCGGTTTCTCGTACGCCAACAACCTGTGAAACTACTCTAAACAACTGTCAGTTGTTTTTTTTATGAACTTTGACCAACTAACAGCTGTTAACAGTAAATTAACAGATTTAAGAACAACGCGTACGAGAAACTGGGGGTACACTTATTGAGCCGGAAGATGCCCATAAGTAAACGTCCATGAATTACGTGAGGTGCTTTTTCCGCCAATTTAGATCACCCTCTTCCCGTTAGAGAGATGCAGAGGGAGACCGCCCTTCTCCCGTGAGATTAGCCTCAAAAATTTTCGGTAAAACCACAAACATAAAGTGATATAGTAATTTTGAATATTCTTAACATGTTATAGTAATTTTGAACAAAACCGACCGACGATCTGAGGCAGATTGCTGGCAGCCGCTGGATGGACGTGGACAGAAAGAAGTGGCGTGTCTTGGAGAAGGCATTTGTCTAGCAGTGGACAAGTTCGGGCTGATTGATGAATAAGAAAGTCGACGTGAGACTTTTCCAAACCCTACCTACCTTTAAATAACATTCGGCGAGGTTCTCTGGTCCTATTTCCCCCTTTTTAAAACACACGTGGATGTTCAAATGATGTTCCCTAATAATAAAAGCATATATGTCTAGTAATTGCCAGTACCCACGCGATTTACTTCGCATAAATTGCTACATTGTTAGTGTTGTTACGAGTACCTTCACCTCAATCACAGGATAAAGACCAGTTGCCCTTGCTTCCCTTAGCCGTTTTATCAGAGACATTTACTCCAACATGTCAGATTTGATCCGCAATAAATGGACAACAGAAACAGTATCTCAGTTCTGCTTTATGGAATAGCATTTCATCTGATCTTAAAATATTGCTGTAAACAACATAATCGACAGCTTAACTCGAGTGGCATGGACTCACTCCCGCAACCCATGACAGTAAGGTATAAAACAACAGCTGTTTCACATCGTGGCAAAACCTAAACGACACTACACATAGGAACTAGTGGTTTCTTCGGTGTTTTATTCTTCTTAGTTAGATAAGGTTATATAAATGAACTCTTGTCTGTATTCATCATGACCATGAGATCATGATTTAGCTCTTGCAGCAATATTGACATAAATATTTCTTAATTTTCCTGCATTATAATAACCATTTCTTCACAGATACTTACTGTAAGTATAACCGCCTGTTCATTGTACTTATAATGACGTCAAATTTCAAAAAATCTAAGCGATACCATCTCATAAATGTTAGGGAATACTATGTAGTGCTATTGTTTCGTAAATAATATAAGGTTAAATAAATATAAGACCTTATTGGCCTAACACCGGTCCACGTTTTCCATCTATACATCAAAGCTTTGTCCCGTGGGTTATGTTGAATTAATAAAATAAAACCGTACAGTAAGATAGTGAAGTAGCTGTAGCAAGCAATGAACCCGGTACAAACCCTCACTTCGTGACAGGAAGTCGACGTTATAAATAGAGAGACTGTTGTGTCAAAAAGTAAACCGTTAGTGACATGAGCTCCTTTAACGACTGCCATGTTGCCCAACACGAACTGAATGCGTGTTGTTGAGAAAAGTAACTCTACTGAATACTTTTAAGTAAGTCGTCCACTGTTGGCCATAAGCCTCTTCATTGTCATACCAACCTCGCTAGTCTCTACCAATCTCGCAAGACACAGGCCTGACAGTATAAAATCATGCTAAGATTGAGACTTTTACTAACCACGAAATTGTATACTAAAGGATATTGGTACTTTTGTTGTTTCGAATGGCCGGTGTCAACTGTGTTAACTGTGCAAAAAAACATACATTGTCTATTATGCTGCTGCTGACTACGTGCACGAGTGTTTCAACTAAAAAACTTGGGCTAATGTAGAATTACTTTAGTCCATGACGAGCAAACGTTAAAGACGATGACTTTTCAAAAGCACACACAACAAAAGAGCACTAGGAATGAATTGCAATCATTCCACTCTCACTTTAAACGATAAAGGTATCTACAGCTTTACTCGGTGAAGTGTGAAACGATAATTACGACCATAATAATGATAGGCATCAGCGCGTCATGAAGACCATCTTGGTGTCTGCGGGTTGTCAATCTTCTTTAGCCACCGTTTCCCTAAATACTAAATAAAACATCGCTGAATTGTTTGTCACGAAACGAGTAAATCTGCAGACACCGTAAAATAAGTAAGCGAGTAAGCACACGAAAGCGAAGCGCCTGCGCCAAAGTGGGTATTAACAGGTGAAAGTGCTGTGCGATACGGAGGTCTGCGATGCACCTGCCGATTGCCGCATAAGTGTAACACAAGCATCTACCCTCAGCGAGGAGTTGGGGGTCAATTGATCTTGATGAATCTAGAGTTACTTACTTACGAAGATGGATTGTGGTGTAACTTTATTTAATTACAAAAGAATTGAATTAAAAATTCTTCATGGATGAATGGTAATCAACATTATTGAAAGTAACAGTTCGTCAATCGACCAAAGTAATGCTTTGGACACGAGTTGATGGCGAAATTAAATAACTATTTAAACATAGGCAATAGATATATATCAGTCTCGAACTAGAGACAACGGTTTAAAACAGCGAGCAATCTAGATAGGCGACTGCATACACTACGACGAAAAAGCACAAATAAAAGTGAAACCATGACCAAGAGAAAGTGCAATAATGGAACAGCAATTGGCAGATATTGAAGAGGAATCCCAGTAAAGAATGTAACAGGCGAGACTAAGTCGAGATTACATGACGACAGTACGGGAGATTAAATGTGGTTGGAGGAATTACAATGATGTGTGTAAGTAAGCCCGCAGAATCTAACTGAAAGTTTACAAAAAAAAATTGCATTCAATGGTCGTGCATTCCAACCAAAAACGTTATCACGAGTAATATCTGTAGCCTAAGTAGGTACCGGAATGTCAGTTGACACCTTCATGTACGTGTGAAAATAAATCAGTACTACGCGTACATTATGGAACCGCTCATGAAAGTGCCTATACTGTATAAGTACGAATGGCGCCACAATTTGCCCTTGAGTGATTCAGTCTCCCGAACACGGATTTATCGCTGTTATCTTGCGCAAAGCAAACAATTACTGAGTTCCATAATTACGCAGATTTTATCAACACGAAATGCACATTTCTCTTGAATGCTGTAATTATAATCTTCAACGTCTACAAACACAAAGCAGAGGAGTTTAATAGTAGATCGTTCACCCAGGGAGCAAACAACTATTGCGAGTGTTTCTTTGAATCCAGAGCGGAGCTAAGGGATTCAAAGTACACCACCCGAGCTTAAAATAGTGTTGCTCCCGAGGTGGACAATCTACTTTTCATCACCCTCTATGAAAAAATTAATAGATAAGTGCAACTTACGAATAAGAATAGAATAGAACGTTTGTGCCACATTTTTAGCAGCCGATATTTCTCTGGAGTTAATAGAACACTTTCATTCTCACTACTTGAAGACGCCCTCATTTTTTTTTATATAAACTTAGTAAAATCTGAATTTGAGTAATGTAAACAATTACGAACAAAGGCAGAGGAATCCATATCGCACGTCTTTCATTTTTTCACATACTTTTTTTTAAATTTGGCTCGCGCGCCATTTCTTTATCATACAGTCAGTTAATTGTTCACACAGTGTTCGTGAGTGATTGGAACGTTTACTAGAAATATCCACATTCCAAATACAAATCACTTTTCACCCCTAGGGATCAAATAGCTATTTTGGTCCCTGTTTACGAAGACAAAATTAGTTCTTTTTTAATAGATGCGATAAAAATATATTTTCACCATAAAAAAAATGGCTACTTTAAAAATCATGACGATGTAAATGGTCGTGCACGCAAAGAACAACAGATAGGATTGTCACTATGTAGGTACAAATCTGTTCTAAACAGCTTCTGTTTATGAAGCTCTTGTAAGTCTCATAGTGGCGATTCCTAGAAGCTGCATTAAACGATTCGCAGGCAACGGGTCAGCGCGCGGCGCCAACGCATTCTTGGCGAAGTATCGAACTCATCGGCCGCCGATAAGCTGCAGGAATCTAGGACTGACCTGCGTGATGTCAGTGACTAGTCCACAGTAGATTAGAGCTTGACGTATTATAAGTTGTAAGAGAAAAGAGAACTTTACTGTAAGAATATTTTAGATAAGTCATCATTCATCATCATTCAGCCACAAGAAGTCCACTGCTGGACATAGGCCTCCTCCATGGATTTCCAAAAAGATCGGTTAGAAGCGGCCTGCATCCAGCGCCTTCCTGCCACTTGGATGAGGTCATCTGTCCATCTTATGGCTGGTCGTCCTACGCTGCGCTTCCCGATATGTGGTCTCCATTCGAGAACTTTTCGGCCCCATCGGCCATCAGTTCTGCGTGCTATGTGCACCGCCCACTGCCACTTCAACTTACTAATCCGCTGGGCTATGTCGACGACTTTCGTTCGTCTACGGATCTCATCATTTCTGATTCGATCTCGTAGACAAATTCAGAGCATAGCCCTTTCCATAGCTCGTTGCGTGACCTTGAGCCTTCTTATGAGGCCCATAGTGAGAGACCACGTTTCAGTGCCATAAGTCATCACTGGTAACACACACTGGTTGTATAATTTTGTCTTGAGAAAAAGTATTTCTCAATAAAGAGTGGATTATTAACCTTAAATTGTATGAATCTTGCTACTTATCGACGGATTGCAGCCAAGTGGTGTATTACTCTCACACTCGTTCTTGAAAAGTAAAGGATTATCAAGGGCCCGCGAACGAAATGCAAGCGTACGTTTGTACCGAGGATTGGGGTTTTATATTTACTTGAAGGGACAAATATTTTCAAATGTTATTGGAAAGTTGCGATGAAATCGATTCGGAGCTTCACCCCAGGTAGGCTTAAGTTTCTATTTATAGCATTCAAGTAAGGTTCAAGCTTCTTTATGATATTCGATTCGAATAATATTCTTTAGCAAGTCGAGCTGGAAAAGTTAGTCAACCGTATTGCTATCTATAAATATCTGGCGAAAGTCAAGTTTATGTGTCGAACTTTACAACCCCCATTAAATCTGTATCGTAAAATACGTTATCCATGCCGAGGTGTTAGGTTGGACGCACATGTCTATGTAATGATAATAAACAAGTCATTTTGGAGAAAAAAATTACAAGGTTTGTGTACTTGGTAGAACACGTCTTGTGAAATAAAGATGGATCTTTGTCTAAAGAAACTAATTAAAAGCTATTCACAATAAATAATACAATGCAAAAACTGTGTGAAAATGTTGATTACACAAACAGGAAGGAAAAACAAAAAGGTTTGACAGGTTCACAGTATGATGTCACACAAAATGTGTACCGAATTAAACACATAACTGTACATAAGAACCAGCACAATAGACACACGCAACGTAAGTGCTATGTAGTTCATAATTTGATGCAAAATTAAATGGTGACTGCTTAAATTCACACGGGTTGAGACAAAAACACAATCAGAAGGTGTGTGTAATGTGCGAATGGGGGAATAAATGACTTACGCACAGAAAGAAGTGGAGTAGATAGTAGTAGGGATTTGATGCACAGGTAAATAATCTGATAAATAATAATACGCAGACGGAACGTACATATTACGAGAAAATTTATAATGACGAAGACGAGAAAGCGAGGAAAGTATCACCAATACACGACATAGTGAACAGGAAAAAATATGGTGACAACTCCAACAAAAGTGACAGCAAGATAATAACAAAAACCGTTCGCTACGGTGAACAAGCACATAAGAAATAAAGAAATTATTATTAACCGTGGCATAACGAAATATAAATTTGCAAGCAGGCACAGAATAAATTAAACATCGTCTGGAGATTACTTTACTGAATGTGGAGCGGTTAAATGAAAGTAAGAGTGTGAGCTGTAACCTCTCCCACCGTATCAATGGAAAAAGTCATCCATTCTTTCGTACCTTCCTTCATTAATCTTGTGCAACCTATAAGGCGCGCAATGAAGATTGATTTCCGAGATTACGTAACATGAGCTGTAATAATTGAAAATTATTGTTGGTAGGTATGGTATTGCACTTTCATATTTGAATAATGGCGTGCGATAAATATAGGTTGCACAGCATCCTCATTGCTCTGGAATATACATTGAAATAACTTGATTATGTAAAGCCATTTCACTGTGATTCAATGAACGTCAAGAACATTTTGGGACTATTTGATAACCTTTAACAAACACAATGAGAATTACGGTTAGGAGAATTGGGCGTGGCTAGTACCACCCACGTTATTACCTCAGCGTACAAATAAGTTTCATTTAAAAACCTCAACAGAGCTTAATGGTGTCTTACGTCACGGTGTCGAAAAACTTTTTGGAAACATAAAGCACTGTCAGGAATGTCGCAAAAGCGGCCGGTACGACTGGTTCGTTAGACCTGTCTTTTGTCACTGTTGGTAAAAAGTTTCCAGACGAAGGATTGGAAGACGAAGGAAGGACTGTAAAATTAATGAGAACTTTTGGTGAACGTAATACAGCACCGCACCCACTCCTAAAGTAGTATAATGTACTTGTTAGAAACTAATGTACACACAAAGACAATGGTTGTCTCAAGTACTATGACTGATCATTATCCTATTTTATTAAAAATTACTTCACATAAGTGCTTCGACAAGCCCATGACTTACTATAATAAAATACCATTCAGCTGCTGTGATTACATTAGAAAAAGCTGATTTCGATATGGTGCTTAAGAGCCAAGATCCCAACCTTGCGGTAGGTTTACTTGTATCAAAAGTGTCTAGTAAGTATCGTCACTGATCATACACAAAAGGTAAAAACATCTGGAAGAAAAAGGAACCTAAAGACCTAGGTTACTCCAGGGTTCATTAAATGTATGCATCATCATCAACCCATTATGTCCCCACCAAGGGGCACGGGTCTCTTCCCTGAGGAAGGTATAGGCCATACTCCACCACGGGGGCCAAGTCCGGATTGGTGGAGGCTTGTAGACTAGTGGCTCGTCTACTGTCAGAAGTTGTCAAGCCGCCCTAAGGCCTCTGACTTGGCTTAACGACTGCCATCTGTCGACGGCAGCCGGCACCAACAGCTTAACGTGCCTTGCGAAGCACGGAACCGCTCGGAAAAATGCCACTAGCGTTAGGCATAAAAAAATGTAAAAGAACCAACTCATCTACATCCTCTCTGCGACCTTCGGCAAACATCGGAAGCACTTCAGCAATATCCGGAGACAGGAAGGAAGGGGTCAAGACCGGCGTTTTCCACCGACAAATGAAGGAAACTGCGACACGAATCGCGAAGGGTTCTCGGAAGGCAGACGTGAAGATTACGAGGATTTGATGAGGAAGGCCTTTGTGCTGCAGTGGGCGTCAAATGGCTGATGATTGATAGTATATTTGCGCACAGAATTATCTTTTAATTAGACAGTGTAGATAACCTCACAAATGTAATAGGAAAGGAAATAGTCAAGCTGTGAGAAACGGCAGACTGATCGATATATGGAGATAAATAGATATGAAAGGAATCTAGTGGTATAGACAGACCGATTAAATACAGATCACGTAAAAATGCGATTGTTTGATACAAGTTTCTTAAAAACTAGTTCAAGGTTAACTCGAGTATCACTTACTCCCGGTTTCTCGTACACTAACTTCTGTTAAAAGCGGTCAGTTAACTCTTTGCAAGTACATTGGTCAAATCAGAAGCCGGAGGTTAGTATTCGCGCAGTAAGATATTGTGTTATGTAAATTGACAGATTGTCTGAGTCGGTTGCCGCAAAAGGCACCACAAGGCGAACGATGCATTCCGAACGACCTACACTTCCATTATGAAAAAAAGACAAGTCGCAGTTGCAGACAATGGGACGAATTCTGCCAAGCAACAGTGATTTTTATTCGAAACTGCAAAATGCAAAATGAATAAGTACACATTGTATTACAAAAACGTAAGTCATGAAATGTCAAGTTATACAAGGTATTGGTCGTTTGGAACCGATCAAGCCTAAATGAGAAAGTATTGCGGGTTACATAAAAAGACAATTATCTGTAACTCGGGTATTTCGATAAAAAAAAGCCGGCCAAGTGCGTGTCGGGCCATGCGCAGTGTAAGGTTCCGTAGAAAGAGGGGGTATTGTCTGCTTTACAGAACTAATAACTTCATAAACGTAATATTCAATGGAATTTGTACCCTAAAATATTTTTTTTTGTTGGCGTGATTAATAAGGTATGTCTATGCCATATTTAGCTTATTGTCTCTGAGCAAGGGCGCCGACGGACAGACAGACAGACGGGCGGACATGGCGGAACTATAAAGGTTCCTTGTCGACTACGGAACCCTAATAATCGAGAGAAAATAGTATGAAGAATATTTGAGACATTTTATCTAAAACATTCTATGACATTTAATAATGATGGATAAAAAAAATCTACAAGTTGGATGAATCATCAAGGTCGTCTCTTAGTACAATATCCCACCAGTCCATAAAACTTGCATTCGATTAAGCGACATTTAATAGCTTGGTTATGAAATGAATTTTCGATTGTCCGCGAGAAGAACTATCTATAAAACTATAAAACTTAAAGTCTCTTACTATATTATATTCTATTGTATCAGAAGATCATGGTCATAACCAACAGGCCAATAAGTTTTTGCTTTGAAATTAAATTGGAGAAAACATAAACCTAGTAGCTAGCGATTGGTGGGCTTAGTAAGTTGATAGATAAATAGATAGATAGATAGAGAACACTTTATTGTACATAAAAAAGGAAATTGCACAGATATTTCTTAACCGAAGAAGTGTACAGACGGCGGCTTTATCATTAAAAGTGATCTCTACTTAAAACTTGATCAGTGGAAAAGCTACCATGGGATATTACTCATTAGATATATATAAATTTTACTTTTTTATTTATTCAGCAAACTAAAACAGACAATGTGATGACAGTATTAGTAGCTAAACTATAGCAGCTTACTATCGTGCAGTTTACTATCGCGTTAGGATAGCTACGCTATTTCCAGTTTTATCTTTGGGTACTTTGCAGTTTAACAAATTGTAAGTACAGCATTCAGAAACGGCACTCTAATATAAACCCCATCAAGAAACACATTATGCTATCGAAGAGGTTGACCTAAATGAGAGTAATAGTGTAATGTGAAAGGTAATCAAGCAAAGTGAGTCGCTATCGGGACACAACCAAGAACGGAGAGCGGTATCGAGGCACAGTTTAAAACCACTAAGCTAACCTGGTTGATGGCCTAGTTTGAACAGAGATCAATTTGTGGTTTCCTTAGATTCCACTTAGCGTAAAATGAAAATTGTGACGCAATGATCTCTGAGGCGAAACTGAGATCATAATTGTGATTTAGAATTGAAGAATGGTTGCAGTTCTAGTGGTTCTAGTTAGACCTGAGATTTCCGCATTTAGTTGATATTGCTACTATAACTTCATAAATGTACTTAGAAAACAAAGTCATTGGTACATGCCGGGATTTGGACCCACGACTTCCCGAATGAGAAGCCGGCGTTTTACCGGTCCTCTACCACCGCTTCCTGGTTACAGTTCTATTGCAATACGAATTAAGTTTTGAAAAGAAAGATGGTAAAGATGATAAGAATTTTATTTGCGGGGATATTTACTCGTTTATTTTTTCACTTTACAATTTTCCGACGTCTCGATACTCTGCCAAAATATTTTTGGAACGTAACTTAATACTTTTTGCCGAGGGTAGTAAACTAACAGTTAATGTTTTCAAAAAGACGCCTGTCACCTCAGTCTACCGAGACCACAGCACTTGCAAAAGTACCGAAACCTCGGAAAATTGTAAAATGGAAACATAAACGAGTAAATATCTGTGAAAATTCAGTTTTTATTATGTCTAGTGTTCGTGTTAACCTTACAAAATACTAAGACGGTAAAGATTCTACACGTTTACCAAAATGGCCGCGGTCTCTGACTAGCGCCCCCCCCCCCCCCCGCATTTTCACGCATTTTCGGTGTCAACTTAAAGTGACAGCATTACAAAATCAGAAATAGTATCACCGATGGATGATCCTAACTCGATATTCAAACTCTAATCGCAATTAGCCTATGACATAACAAATTAGCGGGCCCACATCAGACCTCTCAATTGGAACTGTTGAAAGTAAACTCCTATCATTACGTTGAGACAATGACAGGCACTTCGCTGGCACACATCACGACTCGACAACAGTCAACGAACGCGCACGGATATTTTCTCGCGGTACAAGCGAATAAGGCGTTTCCTTCTGATGAACTAATCAAGTTTTCATCTCCTGTCGATATAGAGAGAATATGAAGATGCATACCGTTATATTTTATGCAGGTTCATTTTGTCTGTGTAACGGGCATCCGACTAGGTGATTGATAAATTATAACATCTCATGCCAAGTTGTTCCTTCTTGTTCTGTGGATCACATTCACAGCCGGCAGTCAGGCGTGCGCAGGTTCTAACATCATTGCTTGACCAGGGGCACAGAGTACTTTACTATATACTGACCAGCGGCATAGCTGGCAGGCACATGGTAACCAGGAAGGAAAACGAACGTATATGTTGTTTTTAGGGTTTCGTACCCCAAAGGGTGCCAAATGGGACGCTATTACTAAGACTTCACTGTCCTATCTGTCTGTCACCAGGCTGTATCTCATGAACCGCGATAGCTAGGCAGTTGAAATTTTCACAGATGATGTATTTCTGTTGCCGCTATAACAAGAACTAATAAAAACAGAATAAAATACATATTTAAGGGGGGCTCCGATACAAGAAACGTAATTTTTTTGTCGTTTTTTGCTCGATATTAATAACGGCAACAGGTTCATGCTTGAAATACTCACAGAATATTTACGATTCGCTCCAACAATAAATAGTTAAATAAAAATGAAATAAACATTTAAGGGGGCCTCACATACCACAAAAGTGGTTTTTGGCCGTTTCTTCACGATCTTTGTGTATAATGTTGTATAGAGCACCCTTCGTGCGCGAGTCCGAGTCGCACTTGGCCAGTTTTTTCTTTTCTGTCTATCAGATTTTAGATTTTGATAGGGACTGATTTTGTGTCGATAAAAATACTATTTCTTAAGCATATGCTATAAACAAGAAGGAACAAATGAAGGCTTCCTACCTGATGCAATAAGATGAAAAAGAATTTTATTCAAATAACCACAATTTGAAAGGCACAGAGGAGAAAGTGACAATACAAAAGTAGTGGTAGCTCAGATAGAACAAAGCAGAGTTATTCGTTGGTCTCCAAGCAAGATTTTGATCTGTGTTGTGGAGGCCTAGATAATTAAAAAAAAATGGTTTGGGTGGCAAGTCAACGCTATAAATACAAAGGAAAAGCCAAAGTAGAACAAGAATATAAACTCTAACGGCCTTATTTACAAAAACACGATTCCTCTAAAGGAATCCTCAGGGCCAGTTTATTTAATCTGTGGTTACGTCTTTTCCTTGTAAAATCACCATTTAAGGATTCATGTTTTTATAAATAAGACCGTAGATTTTTAAACATTTGAGAGCTCAGGTTTTATGCGTGTGGCCAAGTGTGTGTGTGTGAATAAAGGTGAATCAAAAGTGACGTTGACTCCACCCTTTTAGGAAGAAAAAAACACGTTTATGCACCCTATAACATTTCTCACCTGCGCGTGAGTGACTCACAAGATGCACAAGACTGGTTTATGAATTAATCGTGCGGCATGTTAGGTAAAAAAATCTGTTGGATTGTCTGTTAAACACTCTCTGTAATGGATATGATGATCTAAATGATTTATCGTCTAAATTGTCTTTTATTAGCTTTACTTACGTTATTTTGTCTTCTGACTAAGGGCCAATTTTTCAATAGTCAGATAAAAGTTAATTGGAGAATAAATTGCATGCTATCACTGTCTAAATCATACGACAAGAGAGTGACAACATCAGTTTTATTCTCCAGTTATGTTTTATCTGACTATTGAAAAATCAGCTCTAAGACGAACAACGAAGTTAAGAAAAAAAATCTCGTACCTACTCTCCGACCAGCCTCTATATTTTTTAATAATAAATTCCTCATCACACAATCTTTTGTCCCGGTCCCAACCTGGGACACCCTGTGCTAAGGTAACACAAACATGGAAATACACCCAGACTAAGGCCATTTGCACAAATAAAGTACGTCGGCCTCCAATGGGAATCGAACCCACGACCTCTGGTTTTGGCCGTTAAGCGTGTTAACCGCTAGACCAACAAGGCGCACTTAAACCACTTCCCATAAGCAAAGTTAAAAATTGTCAATTGTATTTTTAATTTTTAAACAAATTTATCGATACTGAAAAAACGGCATTTTGGTTGTGCCTTATTTTATTCACACGACGATGTATCAATCAATGACTCAATTACCTAGCTAAAAATGTAACATTGACTTACACTTTTTTATATTATAACATCGTTACAAGCAAGCAAAAATAATAACTATACCTAAATACATCCACAACAGCAGATATTGTCATAAATAGTAACTAGGTTATTGATTATAAACAAAAGACATTTTGGACCCAAAGGCCTCCATAACGCTGGCAGCGTTACATCGGGCTCTGCATCACAAATGCCTCGGAGCGGTTGTTAAAATCACATAGCTCGCTTATGTTGACGGGTGTTACAGGCCACCATGCCTCGGAGCGGTTGTTAAAATCACCTAGCTCGCTTATGTTGACGGCTGTTACAGGCCACCATGCCTCGGAGCGGTTGTTAAAATCACCTAGCTCGCTTATGTTGACGGCTGTTACAGGCCACCATGCGTCGGAGCGGTTGTTAAAATCACCTAGCTCGCTTTTGTTGACGGCTGTTACAGGCCACCATTTCAAGTTTTGATTATACTGTGGCTGGTGCCACTGGGTATTTAACAAACGTAGAACCAGTCTATATTTTTGGGTACTATCCGGAGTTAACTAGCTGTAAAAGATATGATTCTACCATTGGTGGCAATGGAAAAATCATACCTTTTACACTACGTTTTTGTAAAAAGTAAACATCATATATCTCAATAACTGTGATAGAAATTATAGAACATGCATCCTAGAACCCAGGACTATAATCAATTTCCTTTTTTTTTCGCAAAAAAATGCTTGAAGTCCTAGATTCTTGGCCACAGTTTTTGGGCTTGGTTTCTAAGAGCTAATACAACTATGGAGATTTATCATGTTCACTTTTTACAAAAAGAGTAAAAATGATTATATTAGAATGTTTTCATTGATGGGCGCTACTTAGATCCGGGTCGCGCTTTAAGTGTCACCCAGTCTTTAATGATTGGCACTGACCTACGTCTACCTAAGAATAAAAATAATGTCCATAATACTATTTATTAGCTAACGTTACATAAAGGCAGTAGAGTACAAAATTGTACCAGCTACAGCGCCGATTTATAATTAGACTCATTGCGCTCGTACTCTAGGAGTTGAGTCATGCGGCTAGAGTTGTAATGGTAGTTTGTTACAATGGGATTATAGTACGTTAACCCAAGAGTACGGTTTTCAGTTGATATGGTGTTTGAGTTTTTGTAAAGTCTACCTGTTTCATATTATCTATATGTGAGACTATCAGGTATGATGCTTCAATTCGTCCTCCAGTAAGGACACTACGA
Source organism: Yponomeuta malinellus (assembly GCA_947308005.1). Lineage (NCBI taxonomy): Eukaryota > Metazoa > Arthropoda > Insecta > Lepidoptera > Yponomeutidae > Yponomeuta > Yponomeuta malinellus. The sequence goes on from OX371003.1 coordinate 19,149,572, forward strand.
GTCCTAAAGCTTCAAGCTTTTTTCGCAGTTTTGGCGAGCTACTTTAGTTGGCTGTCTCGTGTTAACACATTGAGCTCTGCTGACACACCCCAACTCAAAACACTTTTGAGTTGAGGTGTATCAGGTGGCACAGAGGCCGTGATCAGCACGAAGAAATAGGAGCAGGGTTAAAAAAAATGGTGGCAGCGGAGCGGTAGAACACCGGCTTCTCAATCGGGAGGTCGTGGGTTGAAATCCCGGCATGTAGTAGCAGTAACACTCGCTAACGGTGAAGGAAAACATCTTAAGGAAACCGTAGTTCCTGAGGTATTAACATACCTAAGCGCTTTCTACGTACAATGACCCAACTATGAGGCTAAGTGCGGAGATCTGAGGTCTAACTAGAACTAGCAGGGTTACAGGGTAGCATGTTTCCGTTTGGGGCGCTGCTGGCTGGCTATCGCCAAAAAGATATTCGATATTTACTGCATGCGACAGAATATGAGAGAGAGAGAGAGAGCTAGTGATTCTACTTATAATGAAGTAGACTTTATTGAACTATTACCTGCTTAAAAAGCTAGGAATCGATGGCATGTTTAAATCTTATAAGAGAGATCGGAGTAGTGCGTGTGTGGGCGTGTGACCATGTGTAAGAATATATGAATGTATGGCCATGGTATTGAGTAAAAGTTAATAAATTAATGAGTGAATTAACAATGAAACAACAACGTGGCGGTACATACATAAGTCATTTACTGCAGTACTATTTATATAGACATATGTATGGACCTCCACCGCCGCCGCCTTGGTGTGTTTCATCCGTTAGAGAAACAGAAGCAGATTATTGTTAGATGCACCCTCATACCTTGGGTCAATGTCAAAGTACTCTTGCCGGATAAGACCCTTGAGACTTGACAGGGATAAAGGAATAACGTGAGCCCAGATGTTCTACTCAAGTAGGTGGAGTCCAAGGGCGACCAATTGTAATCAATATGCTGCCTACTCGCAGTAGCATAATTGATATCAAAGTACTTAGAAGTGACAAGCTATAGGACGTTCGGTTTAGGTCGAGAATTAAATATGACACCAACGCAATAACTTACAGCTCGTACTGCACCCACACTACGAAATTACAAAGAATAAAAAAAATACCAACTACAATTTATTATTACAAAAAATGCTCATGTGCAAGTCGGACTCACACGAAGAGGGTCATTTGCCTGTAGGAATTTAAATGCTATATAAGGATTTTCGTTTGCATTTTCCAATAAACTGAATAAATCCCTGTGATTCGTTTTATATTATTTTTAAGGCGCAAGCAACTTGTGCTACAACTACGATACATCCTGGAGAGTAAATTAGACACTACAAAGAGGCATACTTTGTTCGCTTTAAAAACAAACAGAAGGTAATTTCAAAACACAGGATCTCTGCCTTATATCAGAACACGGTTTCGGCGAGACGATGCCCAGATTTCAGGATGTTTAATATTAAGGTTACATAAACTTACACCGGTAATTTACACCAAGCGAAGTAGTTAAGGCTGTTTTGGCTCTAGAATTGTATGATCTCTCACCACAATGAAAACGGACTAAGTTCCGGACACCCAGTTGGTCCTTACGATTGTTATTTTAAATTCTATCCACCCTCAGAGAAAATCAGATACTACACAGAAAACAAAACAGGAACGGATACTGTTTGTTTTGTTTGTTGCTTGGGACGGGCAAGCGGCTTCGGTCACACACAGCGATTAATCGATGCGGGTGCCTACTCGCCGCTAGTATTCGCTGTGTGTGGCAGGCTAATCGCTGCGAATAGATTCACTCTCCGCGAGTTGAACTCGCCGCAACTAGTATTGATTATATTCAATTTTACTCGCTGCGAATGCGTACTGACAATCGAAATTCTCGTGTAGAACTCGCTGTGTGTGACAGGCAGGCAGCGAATTCTCGCTGCGACTAGTAATCGCGGCGAGTGATAGAAGCTTTAGCTGCCGGGATCTTTACTACCAGATCCTCAGTCAAACTGTTTTATTCGACGTCCAGAAAAAATAGGGCAAGTGACAAACCCCGGTCTCTGCCTACCCCTCCGGATACAGGCGTGAGTTTATGTATGGACATAGACATATACATCTTTATTCATAATCATTAGTTACACGTCAATTGATAATTCGGATACAATAATTAAAATTTACAATTATAACAATAATTACAATTATCACAATAATTACAATGAACACAATGAACATTAATTCTAATAGTAGGATAAAGTAACAAAATAATCAGATGTAATAATGTATGTATGTAAAAGTAAATAGGTAATACATATAGGTGTATTGGGTTATGATGCCAATCAAGGCGGTGCTGAAGAAACGCTTCTTCAAAACTACCTTGATTGGCACTTTAATCAAGGTGGTTTTGAAGAAATGGGACCAACACATGTCAAGCGCATAGAAGTGACGACTACTAGTCTTGGAGCTCAATACCCACTGCGGGTCGCTCAGGCAACGGATTAACTCATTTACATCGTAATGAACATAAGCCTGTAGTTCATTGCCACCCTAACTTACTTGTAGCCTGCATAAGTAAACACGAGCTATATTTAGTTAGACTAGTCATCTGCAATGCACCACTGAAGACCGTAATGCGTTAGCCGGCTTATGGCAGAGTTACAACTTCATTCATGATCTTTGGTATTTTCCAATATTTTGTAATGTGAGTCTTGTTACGAAATGAATAAAGTCCCGATTTGCGTAAAACTGTAGGGAGATAATCCATCCGGTGTGTATAGACTCAGACCATACGATCAATGTTACTAGAGTTTATACAAAAAAAACTGAAGTAGGTATATCTGGCTGATAAATCTTCATAATCATAAGTTATCATCAGTCTTTCGAATAGGAATGTACAAAATAATTGCTGTATTCTGTCTTCATTTTACAATTGTATGTTTTATGCAAAGCTATTACAAATTCAAATTGCCTCAAAATATCATTGCATTACATTTTAATAAGCACTTTCACAATTCACAGTAAATTACTTTGGAATTAAAAGAGTTCTTTTATGTAATGACCGGACTATTACTTTCTGTTCAGAGCTGGAATTAAACTGCTGCAATGTTTTCTTGCTATAAATTTCGTGGGAAAGACATTCCAATAATAAATTGGTCAGAAAATGTAACTACTCTACAGAGTAGTTTTTTTCAAACTGATTTTTCAGTATCTGTAACCACATGGAAGTGTTTAATTCACCCATAGCTTCTGAAGATAAAATTGTAACACTATATTACATTACACAAACTCACGTCTGTACCCCGGAGGGGTAGGCAGAGACCAGGGTTTACCACTTGCCGCGATCTAGACAGACCTCTTCCGAAAAACGCAACGCAAGGAATGTTGCGTTGGTTTGGACATTATGGAGAACGATTGGCGAAAGAATATGGGTGGAAGAGCCGGTAAGGGACGTCCCAAGATTAAGATTAAAAGTACCTGAAGGGCAAGATTAAAAGTACCTGAAACCGGCGTGCGTGCATGCAACGACTAATGAATATTGATGAAGCGAAAACCGTAATTTTTTTTTTCATGTTGTGCTTGTATACAATGTGTTACTGAAGTAACGCAAATCCTGAAAACAGTTTGTTTAGCATCGATAACTAAACCACTTTCAACAAAAGTGTAAAATACTTTATATTTTTTATAATTTTTCATACAAATAGACTGACGCGGTCTAAAGATTGTATGGAGTTAATCCGGATCAGGGTAAACCTCTAGTAGTTCACGTACCCCCCCACTTCATGAACACCTTCATTAGATCATCAGTCTATCTGTCAGGCGCCATACTACAGTTCTATGTAGATCTGTCAAAATTAGGACAGACGCAGCCACATGTTACAATACTTCGTGGACCACCACAAGCCATATTTTGATAGTATTTATTGAGAAACATCCGGCAATAATAGATGGGCGGATTTAAACTAAGTGCTTTTCGGAGTTAGCCAACGAGATTGATGTTTTCCTTAGAAACCAAATGGAATACTTCCTGTAATACAGTGTATTTCGTTAGAAAGTACATACCAGAAAACGTTAGAAAACTTGCGTGCAATACACTGAAGAGTGATAATGATAAGCGTTTGTAAAAAAAAAAAACTATTACAAGTTGCAGACGTATTTGTAAAAACAGTTAGACGCAACCACCATGAAACAGAAAAACCAACGAGGCCTGTAGTTTACCAGCCAACTATCAGGGTACACGCATCGCCATCGGTCCTTGCACACCGCTCAAGCGGAACGATTTCTACGCATTCTTCCGATAAATCGCGCTGTTAGGTTCTACACCTCCGATTTATCATAACACTGTAATTAATGTTTTTATTCAATATTACAATAAGTATTTTTTTAATTGATTGACACTGGCCGTTAACGCGCGGCGCGATTCGGGAAAAAAAACTGGCCGCACACGCGAGTTTCTTCGAGAAAAAAGTTTATATGTTTGAAATCCGAACGCCCGCGCGCAAAGCTCTTGTGCGTCGCGTTGTCGAGAACCGACTGAAGCAAGCGCATGCGTTGCATGCAGCACAAACAAGAAACATGCAGAAGGACGGGCCCTTTGAATCTCTTGTTTAATTTACATAAATCTTCCTATAAACAATCCATGGATACTGACACTTTAAATTTGACAGTTCTACAGTACAACTTTAACTGCCGGTATGTTTATCAGTCGAGAGAAACGGCTAATAGAGATGTGTGTCTAGTAGTATTATGTTGACCGGATGTTTTCTAGATAGAAGTTAGCATTGCCATTCAACTCTATTTGTGCTGGTGCCATTTTCATGCCATAATTTGATTAGGTGGACCACACCATCCGCTACCCTTGTTTGTTCTTAACTCGCACTTCTGCCGTGGACTATAAGACCTATCGTCGTGTAGCCGGTAGTACCATGCTAAGAGAAAGAAGCCACACAATAATTAATCAAACTCCACGTTTTACAGTTTAATAGAGCGCGTAATCGAATACGTAACAACAAAACCGGACAAGTGCGAGACGGACTCGCCCACCGAGGGTTCCGTACAGTAGCCTCGCAGCTTTTCCCGAACCTCAAAGACAATTTTTTATGATTTCATTACAAATGTATAGTTTCAGATTTTTCCCTCTACTTGTAGTATACGACGAAATTACTTGCCAATTTTCATAGTTCGAGGTCAATGGAAAGGACCCTATAAATTTGTATTTCCTTGAGAGTACCGAAATATACGTTTTTTGTGGCATAAACGGCTGTAACTTTTTTTACGTTAACTTTTTTTTTCACAGCTTCAAGGGATTGTAGACCTGAGTATAATTATGGTTTTAATCTACTCGATACCTCCACGCTTTCCCGAGATAAAGGGTCTTGACAGACAGACGGACAACAAAGTGATCCTAAAAGGGATCCCTTTTACTTTTTGAGATACGAAACCCTAAAAACGAGCCACGCGAACCAATTAACAAACATCACGTCGATTTGCATTTAGCGATTCTGATGTTTCAAGTGGTAGTGCAATTTGCTGTTAAAAGAGATTAACTATCGGGCAATGGAACACCCATTCCTGCTATAATGTATCTGAACTTTCGTAACTGCATGCAGCAGCTACTCTCCCTTATAATAGGATTGGCTTGTCTAGGATAAGCTTGTCCTAAGGAACAAAGTCGCTAACATTCTTGATGTTGAACTCAGTTCGCAATATTTCTTTGGGTCGCTTTGGGTCCCAGTTTAAGAAACCCTGCCCTAGGTCAATTTAATTTAATTTCTTTATTCAGATAACACATAGCCACTTTTTAAAATAATACGAGACAAAAACCAATTAATGTACAATAATTTAAAATAACAGAAACGTTACATACCTATCACAGTTTACCAATAAATAAAAAACCGGCCAAGTGCAAGTCAGACTCGCGCACCGAAGGATCCGTACTCGCGTTTCGCCGTTTTTTGTTGTCATTAGAATATATTATAGTAACTAATTTTTATTATTATTTTAATTTTATTATTTGTTAATTTTATTATTATTTTGTGAACATTTCAACTGGCTACCTATTACGGTTCCAAAGATAGCGCCCTTTAAAGGTCGGACGGACAGACAGACAGCGGAGGCAGGACGGGGCCCGTTTGGCACCATTAGGGTACGAAACCCTAAAAACTAGCTTTGATTTAGTTACATTAATAAAAAGCTTCATTTTCACGAACCAAACCCATTTGCGACAGCGGTCATAAAACTCGACGACAATAATGAGTATTTTTACAGCGACGGACAATGATGGCGTAAGATAGAGAGGAATGGAAGAAACCTTTTCTATGAAGCCGGAGGGAAAGCAAGAGATTTTAATACTTACCGCATGCGTTATTCATGAACTCGTGACAAAATGTGTAAAGACAAAAAGCGGGTAAACAAGCTGCGTCACAACAAAGTAAAGTTAGAAAGTAAAACACGAGGCGCTCTAGACTAGTCATCTTTGCCTTCGGCGCAAACAGGAGCAGTAGGTGACATTACTTAACGCACGCGTAAAGCTGGGGACAGACGAGGCGTAGGATAGGGAACGATATTCCGGACTTCTTCTAATATTGTTAGTAGATGTCACAGATGAGACGAAAACGAACTGCAAGCGAAGCGATAATAATAAGAACTTCCACACAATACAATCACTTGTTCTGGTCCCAGATAACCTGTACACTCAGAATTGCCTACGCCATTTGTACAAATCGAGTACGGCGGCCTTCACTGGGAATCGAAATCAGAACCTCTGTTTTGATAGTCGAGGGTGTTAACCGCTAGACCAACGAGACAGTGGTTCGGATGATATTCATGATGGTGGCTTTTAAAGAAATGTATCAAATTATTAAATAGGTCAATACACAATGACTCTGGCTCCAACATCCAGATGTCTTCAGTATACAGAGCCAAGTTACCAGGAATATCGCAGGTAGGTTCATGTTTAGACAACCGCTAAGAAAGGGTTTAAAGCTAGAAGAATTAAAAAATAACTTCAGCCCTAAAAGAGGAAAAAAAACGCAACAGTTTCCACGCGAAGTCGCGTGCATTAGCTAGTAACAAACTAACAACCTGAAATAGAATTACAGCACCAGACGGTTTTTTCTTTACCTGCCAATCGGTTCCCAGTTTCAAGGGACTATCTGGAGCTAACTAGCGCCACCGATGTAAAAAATAATATCTACAATTTTTAACAGACTTCAAAAACGGAGGAGGTTATCAACTCGACGCGTATATTTTTTTTGGCTATCATAAGGAGCCTATATACGTCCAACTGTAGGGCACAGGCCTTCTCTCAGAGAGCGAGTGTGGGCTTAATCACCACGCGTGCCCACCGCGGATTGGCGATTTCAAGCGCTGAGGTATGTGAATAGCTCAGACACCCAGGTGTCTTCACGATGTTTTCCTTCACCGTTAGCGAGTGGTATTGCTACTATAACTTCACAAATGTAAATAAATTGGAAAGAAAAGTCATAGGCAAATGCCCGCACTGGGAATCGAACCTGGGTCTCCCGCTTCCGAGTTCAGTGTTCTACCCACTAGGCTACCACCGCTCTTTGGCTATGTTTTCGCATAACTCCGTCAAATCTTAACCGATTTGGACAATTATTTTTTTGTTCGAATAGACATAACGTCCTATTGGTCCCATTTTAATTTGGTGAAGATCTGATGAGAACTTTCAGAGATGGAGAACGGAACTCTTCAATGGAAAGCAGTAAAGAAGGCCTAATGGAGCCCATCCTTTAGTAATATCCGTATGTTTTATAAAATAGCGTAAAAGTAGTCCCAAAGTAATTTGGGGATGTTCTGGTGAAGACTTTCGGAGACAGAAATTGAGAACTTCAAATCAGAGCAACGAATTAAGTAAGGTAAATTACGGTCACTAAAAATTGAAAAAAAAAAAAACAATAAATAAATAAAAACCGACTTCAAAACACTACAGCACTAAAAAGTTAAAAATAATTTAAAATAATAATTTTAAATAAGAAGTAAAATAATACCTTTAAATTAGACGACAAATTATACTTCTACAATACCTACATGTATACATACTTCTAATTTAGTCGTTTTCAGCAGGAATCGGTTCTAGGGCTGTATGTTCTAAAAATAATTATCTCTATTAGGTACTGACATTTATGGTGTAAACTTTTTGCAAACAAAACACGTATTATAAAAGAAAATATGATTTTTCCCATAGGTGCCGTTAACCTCAAGTTCTACTTATACAATAAAGCACTTAACTTGCACATATGGGGGATTATTCCGAGTAGTCGTGAGATATTACCCGAGAAGATATCGCGTGTCGAGGCTGCGACGACAACGTGTTAGAGACTTCAGGATCCAGTGTCGCAACACGTATAGATAAATAACTTAATCCATTTACAGTTACGTTATACATATAATTAATTATTATAAATTACAAAAGTATTATTAACAATTTAATTATCGTATTAATTTCTAGAGTATTAAAGTAACTCAATAATTTAATATCGTATTCGTGGTATCATGACATCACTTATTCAGTTATTTGAATTAGATAAGACTTAAGATAAAAATATAAATACATCATAATATATTTAATAATGTATAATTAATAATATAAAACTATTAAATAAAATTATTGGAGCTAATAAAAAATAATAACAGTCGTACTACTTCCGTTTCCTAATTGAAATGTTTTGTCCTAAACGGTCAGTCAATAGATTTCAGTTTATATAAAAGCAATACAATAGGCTATTGAGGGAGTCTGAATGTAAATTTCGTGAAGTACACTTGCAAGGTGGAAACTCTGTCCGACTGTGGGTCGAATAAATTGCTGATACCACAACACTGTTTCTCATTCTGACCTCCGTCACACGTCAGAAGTGGGATGTCTGGGCCATTTCTACGAGGTCTCGGCATCAGGAAGAGAAATTACATCGATATTGAAGAATCTGAAGATGAAAATGCCAGCGAAAATTTTTCTTCGCAACCGCCAAGGGCAAAACGGCGTGTTACACAAGCAGATGCAGAGGTAATACCCAAATTTCGACCAGAACACAAATCTTGTAATGTGAGTGGATGGGTGCACAAGATTGACCAGCTTGGAGAGATCTACGGCTGGGACGACAGGGATCGCCAGTTTATAATGCAGATTCGGCTTCGCGGCTCAGCCAGGGACTGGTATGACGATTTAGAAGACTATAATATGAATTGGAGCGAATGGAAAAAGGCACTCGAGACTGCTTTTCCGCGATCATTGGATTTTGTAGACTGCCTAGAAACTATGCTTTCCAGAAACAAGATGGAGACCGAAAGCATGACGAAATACTTCCACGATAAAATCTCTCTACTCAAAAAATGCAAAATATCTGGAGAGGCAGCGATATCTTGCGTCATAAGAGGACTTCCGTCGGAAATACGCGCCAACGCTAAGGCATATAAGTGCGAAACTCCACAACAACTATATTCTGGATTCCTCTCGTCGTTGGAAAACTACAAGAAAGTTGACACAGCAAGCCCGGCAAGAAGATCGACTTGGAGAAGAGGTGGTGCCACTAACACGCCGCCAGCCAACCAGCATCAGCATCACCTGCTTCCAAAAGTCTGCTACAACTGTCGTCGTCCGGGTCTCGAGGCGCCGGAGTGCCGTGCAAGTCTCCGCTGTGAGGTCTGCCAACGAGCAGGTCACACGGCTTCCACGTGCTGGCATGCTGCAAACTCCTCTCAGCCAGCAACAAAAGTATGTAACGTTTATTTTACTACTTACAACGTCTACTTAGATTTATACAAAAAGAAAGTACAAGTAACGGGCGTGAGCTTATTGCCTATATTGATACTGGAAGCAAACTGAATATTTTGACAATATCGCAAGCTACATCACTAGAATTAATTGTGAGTCCTTCGGACGTTAAAATGAAAGGTTTTGGTGGGGCCCATACATGCTCTTTGGGAACCTCCTATATTGAAGTATTAATTGATAGTGTAATTTTACGTGGATCTGTAGAAATTACGAACTATGATTTGTCTGAGATCGACCTAATAATAGGACAGACAATGATAAACCAAGATGAGATAAGCTTAATTACAACCAAGGGTTCCGTCACATTTGTACCCACAAACGAAATTGATGCTCCATTGTCAAATATTCAGTTGGCGGCTTCTGATTTCGTGGAAAGCTATTCAGTTTATCTAAAAAGCGCAGTAACCATTCCAGTGAAAAGTGCACAGTACATAGATGTTTATATTCCATGCGGTGAAATAAAAAATTGTGCATTTATGACACATCCAGTATATTTCGAATTGGGTTGTGCCGCCTATATTATACCAGCGGTAGTCATACAGTCAAATGAGCCTTACTTGAAAGTAATTAATATTGGCGAGGTCGATATCAAATGGGAAATTGGCAGATTAGTAGCTCGAGCCGAACCCGTGGCTATAGTAAAAAACAAGACAAGAAATGTAATGAGTATTAGTCAAAGTAAGGAAACCGACAGCGATCTAAATTTGGCCAATATAAATGCTGGGGAGCTGCAACAATTTGAGCACAAAAGATTAATCAACTTACTGAACCGATTTAGCTACATGTTCGCTAAAGACACTAAAGACTTAGGGTGTACCGAACTAATTAAAATGCATATTGAAACCACTAATGACCAACCAGTATTTTGCAAGCCATATCGATTAGCATATAAAGAGAGTGAAATAGTGAACGGAAAGGTAAAAGACCTCATCGAAGCCGGTATAGTGAGGGAATCGACGTCTGAATATGCTAGTCCTGTTGTGTTGATTAAGAAGAAAGGAGGGGATTATCGTTTGTGCATTGATTATCGGGCTTTAAATGCGCGTACAGTCAAAGATCGTTTTCCGTTGCCACACATAGATGATCAGGTAGCTCGTCTCGCAGGCAAAACGTACTTTACCACACTAGATCTTGCACAAGGTTATTACCAAGTACCCATGACTGACGAATTCATACGCAAATACATAAATTCCTGCTTACAGTGTGCGTATGGCAAAGGAAACCATGGTAGATTGGAAGGAGAACTTCACCCTATTGCAAAGACTCCAACTCCTATGCATACGCTACATGCTGACCACTTGGGTCCTTTTGTAAAAACACGACAAGGGAACATGTACATACTTGTCGTTATCGACGCTTTTACCAAATTTGTCTTTGCACGAGCAGTAAAAAACTGTAGCTCATTAGAAACCATAAAGCAGCTGAAGGACATAATCTCAGTATTTGGCAACCCACACAGAATAATTACCGACAGGGGTGTAGCTTTCACAAGTCGCTATTTCAAACAATTTTCAGAGGAAGCGCAGTTTCGACACGTCTTAAATGCTATCGCTAGTCCACGGTCGAATGGTCAGGTAGAAAGAGTTAACCGCACTCTTCTAAACGGGCTAAACACAATGTCTAACAGTGAATGCACTTGGGATTCTAAACTTTCTGACATAGTTTGGGGCATCAATAACACACCCAGTGCCACAACTGGAATCCCTCCTTTTAAACTCATGTTTAGTCACACTAATTCGCGTTTGCCAGCGTACCCATCAGGTGAACCACAAAGTTTTGAATCTCAGGTTCAAGCCTTACACGATAGAAGGGATACAGCAAAATTAAGGATAGATAAAAACATGACTGTCATGAAAAAGAGATTTGACGCAGCCCACAAAAGGTCTACAAAGTATTCGGTAGGGCAACTAGTTTTATGGAAAGGTGGCATAAGTAGAGACCCCACAGCTAGAGTAACGAGGAAACTAAACGGATTATACACTGGTCCCTACAAAGTAATAAAGGCTGAACAACACATAGATAGATATACAATTGCAAGTATAAAAGGCATGAAAGGTTACAAAAGGTTCAATGCTGTTGTGCGCGGGGAGATGTTGCGTCATTACAAATCTGTAGTCTCTGGAGATGAAAGTTCAGGCAGTGATCACGAAGTAGATAGAGATGATTTAATTGATCTGTTAGAGAGTTAGGATGTAAATAATGCCAATAGTTTAGTTCTTGCAATGATTATCATTAAACATATAGAGCATGTAAATCAGTAACTGTATCTGATTTGAATTTGATAAAGTTTGTATTAGTGTAGATAAAAGCGGATTAAATATAGAATGTAAATAAAACTCAACAAAGTATCTATTTCAATTGCTGATAAATCCAATAACTAATACATCACGCTCATAAAACTTAAACAAACAAATACTTAATCCTACAAAATTACTGTGTGAACTTAACTTTGTGCAGTGTAGACATGATAATAATATAAAACCAGAAGCATATAACGCGAATCAATAACATAAATAATCACAAGTGACTGTGTGACTGTCTGCTGAATTGATACAATAAAACTGACTGTGTGACTATGTAGTTAGCCAGTACAAAAATAAAACTGTGTGTCTGTGTGCTGATCTTCTGTTATAAAACTGTGTGACTATATGCTGATCTTCTTCAATAAAGCTGTGTGACTGTGTGCTGATTGATCCTCTTTACTGTAACTGTGTGACTGTGTGCAGACCTCTTAAACGAAACTGTGTGACTGTGTGATGATTCAAAACTAAGTGACTATGTGCTGAGCTATAATGATGTAACGAAATACCAAACCCGAAACAACATTATTATTGCAATATAGATACTTCGCTTCTGCTTTGCTTTCAGGTCTGGGACAAGAATGCGGAGCGCCGTGGGACACGGCCCTTGCAGGATGGCCGAGTGTTAGAGACTTCAGGATCCAGTGTCGCAACACGTATAGATAAATAATTTAATACATTTACAGTTACGTTATACATATAATTAATTATTATAAATTACAAAAGTATTATTAACAATTTAATTATCGTATTAATTTCGAGAGTATTAAAGTAACTCAATAATTTAATATCGTATTCGTGGTATCATGACATCACTTATTCTTAAGATAAAAATATAAATACATCATAATATATTTAATAATGTATAATTAATACATAATATAAAACTATTAAATAAAATTATTGGAGCTAATATAAAATAATAACAGTCGTACTACTTCCGTTTCCTAATTGAAATGTTTTGTCCTAAACGGTCAGTCAATAGATTTCAGTTTATATAAAAGCAATACAATAGGCTATTGAGGCAGTCTGAATGTAAATTTCGTGAAGTACACTTGCAAGGTGGAAACTCTGTCCGACTGCGGGTCGAATAAATTGCTGATACCAAAACACTGTTTCTCATTCTGACCTCCGTCACATTCTGATTGTCGCTAAAGTAGGCTTCGGGATCGACAACAGAGACATCTCTTCTGAGTCTGTAAAACGAATACCATTATGTGTCTTTGAAATAACTTTGAGCTACATATTTATGTATTTTTTCAGGTATATAGTTTACGGAGTTTATTTATTTTTACTGTAAGTAGGTTATTCAGTTTAATAAACTTATGATTTCTGTAATCCTAACCCGATAAAAAATACATTTTCGTTAGGTTTTTTGCAGTTTATGCAGTTTATTTTGTACACGTTCATAGACCCGTTTTTTACTGCTTCTGCGAATCGCCAAGGTTTGCTGGAAAAAGTCGCTTACAGAGATAAGCACGCCTTTGTACACGTTATTTGTTTCGTATAGTCCTGTCAAATGTTTCGTGCGAAATAAAGTATAATTATAATAATAAGTATATAAATATACATATATGTATACCTATGAATATTTACTTAACCCTCAATCTCGTTTTTTGTATGCTTGTTATTTATACTTTTGCATGTAAGAAATCAATATCTAAATAATTATAATAATTTAATTTCATTCAACGCTAAGATGTGTCCTAAGACTACCTGACAGACAAACCTGTATTGCAGTGCCCTTACAGGGTATCATGTACTTACCTACAAATAACCAATACCACCTGTAATTATAACTGTACGTGATTTAGCAATCAAGAATATGAATATGAATGAATTAATATGTAAGTTCTTTTTTATTTAGACATGTAAACCCTCTACTCTGATAGTAAACAAAGACGGGGTCTAAGAAAAGATACCGAGTAAAGTAAATTTTAAATAGTAAAGTCAATTTACCTCCGGGACGCGGTCGTGAGTTCACGTAATATGTCACGTGAATTTAGCTCGAGTGCGATACATTGATCTCTGTCTCTCTCTGTAAAAGTGTCTAGCTAGAGAGAGAGAGGGAGAGAGAGATGTATTGCCGGAACATTCCGGCGGGGACAATTCTAAGGAGTGAACATAGCTATGGCAAACATCATCCTCATCATCATCATAATGTATGAGCCCTGTGCTGGGCATAAGAGTGGGTGGGCCTTTTGCACCAAATGCCACCTCTGGGTAATCGCAATAGTACAATGCAATCTGAGACATCACAATAAATAACATGATGACTTCTATACAACTATCACCCGTCCTGATCCCAAACTAGGATACCTTGTCGGTACTATGTCACGATAACGAACATTTATAACACCTACACACGGGGCCGACCAAGGTTATTACATCCCGTAGCCGAAATTGAATCCACGACCATTGCAACAGTAAATTTGCAACTAATAACTTGAAGTCTAACCATATGTTCTAAATCGGTGTCGAACACATTTGATATCATAAGAGTTCATTAGTTTATTGTAGAGAGTGTGTGTGTGTGTGTGTGTGTGTGTGTGTGTGTGTGTGTGTGTGTGTGTGTGTGTGTGTGTGAGTAAGTCAGTGAGTGAGCGAGTGTGTGTGTGTGTGTGTGTGTGTGTGTGTGTCTGTGCGTGCGTGCGTGCGTGCGTGCGTGCGTGCGTGTGTGTGTGTGTGTGTGTGTTTAAAAGTACACAACAAATGTACATGCTTGGGGTTTGGTGTCAAACAAAGCAGTGTTACAGAAACAGAACCAGAAACTTGTCAACTTGGCTTTCAAAGTATCGCTACAATACGTTTCAGTATCAGAAAATATTTCAATAATTAAAAATTTTTTTTTTCAAAGTACCCTGTCTAGTAGTGTTAGCCGGGTCATTTCTCGTAGCATTAATTAGCGACAGGCTGCAATAACGCGTTGGGGTCGCGCGGGCCACTCCTGCCAGCTGGGGGGTTAGGGCTGCTAATGGCCGGAGGGATTGGTCCCTTTTGTACTGATGGGTCCGATAACAACTGTTAAAAGTTGTGTATTAATTAGATTGCAATGAAAACGTTCAGTTATACGTGTTTGTAAAATAAAAAAAAACAGGCCAAGTGCGAGTCGGACTCGCGTACGACGGGTTCCGTACCAATATCTACACAACATTTGAATATTTCAAGTGTCTGTTAAACCTGTTGCCGTTATTAATATCGAGCAAATACGGCAAAACAATCACGTTTATTGTATGGGAGGGGCTCCCACTTAAATAGCAAATTAAAATTATTTATTAACAAATAAATTATGTTACATGCATGTGGATTAATAATTATTAATCTTAGTTTCAATTTAAAATCAAATGAACAATAATATTGAAATATTTATAGATAGATAGATAGAATATTCTTTATTGTATGTACACCAGGAATTACATATTTATTTAATTTTAATTGAACTATTTATTTTTAGAGTGAATATACAACTTAATAAGCATTTTTAAGCATCTACCTATTGCCGTTATTAATATGGAGCAAAAAATCACGTTTGTTGTATGGGAGCCCCACTTAAATATTAATTTTATTCTATTTTTAGTAATTGTTGTCATAGCGGCAACAGAAATACATCATCTGTGAAAATGTCAACTGTCTAGCTATCACGGTTCATCAGATACAGCCTGGTGACAGACAGACAGATAAACAGACGGGCAGTGGAGTCTTAGTAATAGGGTTCCTTACCCTTTGGGTACGGAACCCTAAAAAATAACCTATTTTTGTATCATCATCATCATCAGCCATTTGACGCCCACTGCAACATAGACCTCCTTCGTGGTTTCCATAACCATGAGGGGTTTTGCCATAATCGCTACGCTTGGCAGGCGGGTTGGCGATCGCAGTATGCGGTTGGAATCTAAGGAAGATGCTGCTGCCCGTCTCCTGGTAATTGATTTCGTTAGTCGCCTTCAACGACATGCACGGAAGGAACTGGTGTGAGTTGTGACGCTATTCTTAATCGGGCATCACACGGATTTTTGTATATAGGGTTAATAAAACGGATAGAGCAGCTCATCAATACGACAAGCATGGTGTTTACCGTCGCAATGCGCAAGTCTACATGTCCTCGTTGTTTTTTACTAAATTGGCTTCTAGCCAGCTTATCAGCTGTCTAGGGGTGCAACTATGGTGTTTTAATCTGTTGTAATTAACACTGAAATAGATACTTTTCTAGTAGTACGTAGGTAGATGCAGTCGACAGCTGATCAAACCTTACATTTTCCTTGCAATTTCGCCCGTAATGTAACCGAGTAGAGTGCACGCTTACTTGTAAAAGTCAACGTACTGTCTGTATTCGACATCTGGGTGACTAATAACTAGAGACCGGATTAGATGCACCAAAAAATGCCCAAAATATGCATGCAAATATGCGAGTAAAATAGCTAAAATATGCACGAAAATCCTTAAAAAGGGCCAAAATATGCATACAATTAAACAGGAAAAAATAAAAAGTCATATTTTTAAATATTTTATTTTATCTTATAAAGGCTACAAGCCAAAATCGTATTTGTGAAAAAACTTAACAGATATACCTACTTATGTAACAAGGAAATTTAAAATTTACCTTTAAAAATATGTACTACTAAGTACTGTTCTAAATGTTCTGTAGACAAATTGTGTCTACGATCGCTTAATAAATTTTTGTAAGCGGAAAAAGAGCGTTCTACGTCTACTGAGGTTACTGGGCAGAATTTAAATTTGGGTGCAATGTTTGGGCTTACTGTGCCGGGCAAAATTTCACCCATCCCGTTGATGAAACTATCAATTTCACACAAGGGTTCAAACCCTGGGTTGTTTTTCAATATGTTTCCTACTATGAAAAGCATCGAACGATGAGCGAGATCGAGCGTAAATATGCAATATACATTTTATTTTTCTAAAATATGCAACTAACGCTGAAAAGGTACTAAATATGCAAAAGCATATGCAATATGTATTTGCATATAATCCGGTCTCTACTAATAACTATTTCATTGTTTCAATTTCGGCAACAGAACTGAAATAGTTTTCCTTCTGAGTTTCACGGCTACTTGGGACTATGAGAACGATACGGGTTTACCTGATGGCTGAGGATGGAAAGAAATGACGTGCTTTGGTCCCCCAAGGCCCAAAGGCCGATGTTCAGCAGTGACGCGATACAGGCTGATGGATTGGACTGGAAATATTAATAACTGGGATTCGGACACAGTGACACCAGGTGTTAATGTCAAATTCCATCCGAATCAGTACGGATTTTATGTGCGATTGCGTGACAAATATTCAAACTTTTTTTTAATAAATAGTGGTGAGTTACGCGGATCGAAACACCACGTAGAGATGTAGAACACTGCCAAGTGTCTGTGCCAAAGAAGGAAGATGTTTAGAACAATACACATAAAACTATGCATTGTCTGGGAAACGTCAACAGCGCCATATTTAACTACTTGGCTACATAAATTTGTGTTTAATTGTCATTTTCGATCTAGAATAGGCAACAGCGACGCCTAGAATAGATTTATAATGTGAAATACTACACTAGGTAGGTATACCATTTAGGATAACCACTTTGGAACTATAATAAAACTTACAATTTTATGTAGGTTTGCATCCCATGTTTGGTGCAGTGCAGATAACTTTGTGTATAGAAACTTTTATAGAGGCACATTAACTGACGTCATCGCGCCAAAATCGCCATCTCCTATTACGGCTGTGTTACAGCTCTCTGTGATGCCACTGCCCTAATTAAATCTTAATAAGTAAAACAACTGTGGCCTGGACACCGATTAACATGCAAGTCTTCATCATCATCATCATCAGCCATTTGACGGCCACTGCAGGACATAGGCCTCCCTCATGGTTTTCCAAGCTTAGCGGTCTTGTGCCGCCCGCATCCAGCGACTCCCCGCCACCGTAACCAGGTCGTCAGACCATCTGGTGGGGGGGGGGCTTTCCACACGTCTTATTTCTTGTAAAATAATGTGCACGGAATATTTTTAACGTACGTAAGACGGATTAATTGCATAAATATATAAGCTAAATAAACTATTGATCAATACAGGAACTAAAGACTATCATTAGCATGTTTGTTATTTGGAAATTAAATCTGTGTTAGCGTATCAATCAATCAACCCACAATCGTCTACTGCTGGACATAGGCACGGCACGTCTCACTATCTTCGGCTCATCCAGCCAATACCAGCAATCTGACTAAGATCGCCGGTCCAGGGAGCTGGTCGGCGTCCTAATCTTCGTTTGCCAGTTCATGGCAGTCACTCGAGAACCTTTTTTACTCGATAGACAGTATCAATGTATATCATAAAAGCCCTGTCCAAAGTGTATTTACATTATATCTATCAGAATGTAAGTTACATAGTTTTGTTGAGACATTTACTTAATAAAATTAGAAGAAATATGATTTTCGTGGTGTGTTGACTCAGCTCTCTTTATAAGGCCATTAATAAAATGTTAATTACTCGTAGCCAAGCAAATGGGCTGGACGTTAATCAATTGGCTGGTGGGCTAAAGTTATGGCCCTAGACTAACGGCATACGCCTCAAGTTATGGCCCTGTGAAGTGTCGAATTAGGCTTTAATTGTTAAGTATTTTATAGTATTTTTAGGTTTAGCTACGTACTTTTTTATTTTGTATCCCTTTATATTAATAATGAAGGTCTATTCAATCTTACCTTATATGTATAAGTATATTTTAAATTGCATTTCTACTTTTTCCCCTTTTCTTTTTTGCGCGCCTACCAATCTTTCTTCCACCGCCTGCGGTTGACTGGTAGAAAATTCTTGTGGCATTAGGTCCGCCGTGTTGTACATTAAGTTACGTGCAATAAAAGTATTAAACAAACAAATACTTCTCCAGCGAGGCGAGGTCCACATGCGAACAAATATTCCCTATTGAGGGGAACAATCCAAATGAAGGTTGAAAGGATCCTAGAGTATGCGACAGAGCACCAATGTTATGGGTCCAATAAATAACATAAATGTTATTCAGACAAATCAGTCTCCATATTCGCTAACAAAAGAGCCTAAAGCGGTATAATATGGTAAAATACATTTCTACACGCTTGTCCCATCTGTCACTCACTTATTAAGCCATAAATCACTATTATGAATGTCTTTTTGACAGCACACCCAGCATGAAGAAAACATCCTGAATTATCGATTTACAACACATTTACGTATATAGTCGAGATGTCACCACAATTGTACTGTGTACAGAATACAAATTGCAGAATTCTTCAGTTATGAGCTGGATGTATAATGTACGTAAGCTATGAGTCAGTTATTGACATACTTTTCATTAGATTCACAACGACGGAAGCTCTTTCTATCTACGTAATTGTAAGCGACACATGACGATACCTATTAATGAGGAAACTCAACCAATAATAATAAAGAAAATTTAAAATACCTCTGCGGTAGTTATGTGTTTGGTATGTATGGTGATGATAAGAACCTAGATTTTTTTTACTAAGCTGCTGTTAACACTAAGCCTTTTATATATTGGTAGCTGAATAAATGATGATCACAGCACGAGAAACACTCCTGAAGAACACTTTCTTTTTCACACAATTTTTCCTTCAAATTTCCTTTTGGCACTGGCTGATTGTAGCAAAATAATCTCGACGAAATTAACAACAAAGGAGGTTAACTACGCGAACTTTTTTTTATTTAAAAAACGCACCTTTATTCCTTTTTCAAAAAAGGAATAGGTGCTGTATGTTGGGCGGTTTTTGTTTTCTTTTTCCCGAGGTTGTTTTATACAGGACGCGCTGGGGCCACGATGGCTGGGTGACTGGCAGGCAGGATCGAACGCTAACCTGGGGAGGCTGCGTGTTTGCGCATACATGAATTGTGAACCGTAACTGAAAGCAATAAGGTTGTCATTTATCTCTAGCCGAAACTGTCGTGTTGGGTAATACTTTTTCATAACCAGAACGGCTTAAGCGGCCGTTGCTTTTTTTTATCAATTCTCGACTTATTTAAAAGGTGGCTAGGTCTAGTTTTCCATGTAAATATTCTATGTGTTTTGTAGGGATGAGGCGCGGTCGCCTATGGGTTTGAAAAGGGGTGCAAAAGAGAAGGCGTTCTTTCGCGAATATTGCCGAAGGAGAGCTCTATCATTAAACACTTTGTTCCTTCCTGACACGCCAGCCGAGGACTAAAGATTCTCAGCCTAGACCGATTACTGTAAAAGGCGGAAATTGAGCGTTTGGCTCTGAAAGAAATTGCTTTCAGCAATAAGATGTTAAAGGTGTGTAATTTGTAAGCATTTCGTGCTGTAGAGTGGCTTATGACTCCATAAGGTAGCTAGTGGAATTACTGAATGAGCATAGATTTTGAGGCTCGATTTTATATTTGTAAATATATTGATTTTTGATTTGTGATGTAAATGTGATGTAATAATCGGTAGAATTGCATTGTAACCTAATGTATTATAATCACACCACTGTCCAGTACACACATGTAATTTATGGCAATTGATTGATAGGCGTCATAATAATAATTTTCTGGGATTTGTTTCATTTGTAAGTTTGTATTATGTATGTATTTTGTGTATGTATATTTAATTTCATTCAGCTTTTATCTGGACGTAAACAAACAATATTTTGAAACATACTATCAAAGTCAAGAAAATTATTATAGGGGTTGATATTCCTGACAGAGAGACCTGATATACGACCTGCGAAGTTAAAGTCGTTTTGTTTAAGTTATTTGGCGGGCACTTTACAACATGGGCGGTGGTAGCACAGCGGTAGAACGCCGGCCTCACATTCGGGAGGTCATGGGTTCAAACTCCGTGCATGTACCAATGACTTTCTTTTCTGTGTTACGTACTTTTGTGGTACTGTTGTGATTTGTCGTAGCAATATCACTCGCTAACACATCGTGAGGAAACCTGAGTGTCTGAGGTGTTCACGTGAGGTCGAGGTGTGAAATTGCCAAGCCCAGGTGGGCACGCGTGGTGATCAAGCCCATCCCCTCTGAGAGAAGGCCTGTGCCCTACAGGTAGGACGTATATAGGCTATTATTTATTACTAGCTGTCCCGGCGAACTTCGTACCGCCTCTGTGGCCATTTAAACGATTCTTGCACAACGCCATCTGTTTTTAAAACACAACTTCCGCTCGCACAACGCCATCTATTTTAAACTTAAAATAAATATTATCCCACGGAAACACATTACCGGGATATCAAGTATACTATGTCTCAATTCAGGTCTTTGTCTATCTGTAAGCCAAGTTTCATGTAAATCTGTTCAGCCGTCATTGCGTGATTGAGTAACAAACATCCAAACATCTTCACAAACTTTCACATTTATAATATAAGTAGGATACCACAATGGTATATGTAACCACAGAGAAGCCATCTAAGACCCTCGCAGTTAACAGAGGCACGTGACTGTTAACTTGTACAGTACAGTGCTGGCGACACGGGGTCGTATCGACCCGGTCTGAGACGCCCAGACTGACGAGGAACTACGACGGAGGAACTTCCAGTTTATGGGGAGCGGGAGGGAAATCATGGATTTGACTAGACTTCCTCGTTGGTCTAGGTACTATTACCACGTCTAATAACCAGAGGTCGTGGGTTCGATTCCCACTGGAGGCAGCCGTACTTTAATTGTACAAATGTTTGTGATGTCCTTCTTGTGCAGGACAAGTGGCTGTGTTGAGTGGCATTAATAATAATAACAACTTCCACACAACACAATCACTTGTCAAAAAAGGAAGACATTCTGAATTCGTCCGTATATATTTTTTACGTATCGACCCGGTCGGGGACGCTCAGACTGAGGAGAACTACGAAGGAGGAACTTCTAGTTTATGGGGAACGGCAGAGAATTAATTCATTAGCTGCATTTATTTTTAATCGACTTCAAAAAAGGAGGCTCTCAATTCGTCCGCATATATTTTTTATGTACCGACCCGGTCTCGGATGCCCAGACTCCAAACTGAGGAGGAACTACGACGTGGGAAACTTTTATGGGGAACGGGAGGGAATTAATTCATTAGCTGAATTTATTTTTAACTGACTTCAAGAAAAGGAGGAGGTTCTCAAACTCAAAAATTATGTATACCTACACAAAAAAAAATGTTTACTTACTGAACGTCAAAGAAGAAGGTAACAAAGAAACTCCATATTTACTCTTTTCAAAACACGATGCTCTCGATTCATCAGTTTATAATTTTTAGGGTTCCGTACCCAAAGAGTAAAGGACCCTATTATTAAGACTCTGTTGTCCTTCCGTCCGTTTCTCCGTCCATCTGTCACCAGGCTAAATCTCATGAACCGTGATAGTTAGACAGTTGTAATTTTCACAAATGATGTATTTCTGTTGCCGCTATAACAAAAAATACTAAAAACAGAATAAAATAAATATTTAAGGGGGGCTCCCATACAACAAACGTGATTTTTTTTGCCGTTTTTTGCTCGATATTAATAACGAACGTTGTATAGATAATGGTACGGAATCCTTAAATTCGTGCGCGAGTCCGACTCGCACTTGGCCAGTTTTTTCTTACCGGCGTGCGCGCACGCAACGACTAACGAATGTTGATGAAGCGATAGAGATTTGTCAGGATCGTGGCAAGTGGCAAACCCTGGTCTCTGCCTAATTACCTCTGATTGATAAGTCACGCCGGCGTTTTCTCGATAACTGGATAAATAATGCCTCAATCATGTTTCTTTCACAGGGAGTCTGCCAAATCTCAGCTTCACTGTCTAATCTACAGGCGCAAAGCTCGATGATACATAGCAACAGCGCTCGGAATTAGTATTGATTGATGTTCCCTGTTTATTCAGCGAACAGCTCGCGTATTTAGGGGAACTGAATAAAATCCAACAGGGGCCGGGAGCGAGGGTCATCGGTGTGTGGTGTGTGTTAATGAGGATATACCGTCACCCATCATGCAGGGCTTAACTAACACATCAAACTATTAATCTGAAGGTCGTACTGCCCTATGATGTAACCTGTGAACGTCATGCATCTTGTTTCGTCTTTGTATATTCATGATATTTTTCTCTTTCTGGCTGAAGCGTGATTGGTTCCCTTGTGATAGGAGAGTCATAATTTTAAGTGATTACTTTTTAGGCGCACTTTTTCAACAGACGTAATTTTATTGCCGATTTTTGCTCGATTTTAATAACGGTAACGAAATATTCACATAATATTTAGTTCTATATTCGCTTAGAAAATAAATAATTAAATTAAAATTAAATAAATATTTAAGGGGGCTCTCATACAACAAACGTGATTTTTTGCCGTTTTTTCTCGATCTTTGTGTCCAATGTTGTATAGATCATGGTACAGAACCGTTCGTGCGCGAGTCCGGCTCGCACTTGGCCGGTTTTTTTCTGAATAGTGAACGAAACTGAAACCAACAAGGTCAGAGGCCTAATTATCCGCACCAAATCCTGTCGGAATCCTGATCTCCGCGATAGCAATGAGTATGAAATTTGACAGTGAGACGATGGGAACCGTTCAGGATTTGGTAAATATAGGAGCATGGGTTTAATTATGCGCACCAAATCCTGTCGGAATCCTGACGTTTGCGAAGCAATTGGTGTGAGATTTCACAGTTGGACGATTGGAATAGTTCAGGATTTGCTGCGCGTTATATAGGTCGGTGAACCGGATTATAGACGGCTTCAGTCGGTCGGAAACGCTAATTCGTGTATACTCGGCTCTAGTCGGTCGGAAACCCTAAATCGTGTATACTCGGCTCCAGCCGGTAGGAACCGCTAAGTTGTTTATACTCGGCTCCAGTCTGTAGGAAACGCTAAATCGTGTATACTCGGCTCCATTCGGTCGGAAACGGTAAATCGTGTATACTCGGCAGTCGGTCGGAAGCGCTAAAACGTGTATACTCGGCTCAAGATTAAAAAATCATATGAGTTTCCACTTCTATGTATCGTATGGTCATAAGTACACATCCCCTTTTTGTGTAGGTAGTTGTTATACCGAGTCTCAATTGTAGTACCTGTCTTCCGATAAGGAGGAGTTATTCTCCTCATTATCAACATCTTTCACTAAGAGAACAACTTCGGAATAAGGAAATAAATCAGTTCTTGTAATAAGTTGTGACAAATTCTGTGAACGCCCAATTACGGCGATAAGTTTTCAGTAAGAAAAGATCATAAAAAAATCAATGGACACTCTAATGATTAGAGTCTAATCAATTTTCCATTTTCTTTTTTTTTGTTAAAAGCAGTTCCTTCAGACCACCATCGACCGGTATTTCGATGCCACATTTTTACAGGGAAGACCGGAACGACATTTTGAGCGTCCCCCATCATCAATGAGTAGGCAAGACACTTCCGAAAATGTCGGGAAAATGGCATCACCATTATCTTCGCCCTTTAGGAATAAGGTACAATTTGCCAGTATAGTGAAATTGACTGACCTTAGAGCGAGTAGATTACATTGCGCCTCCCCTCTGTTTCTTTTTGGTTGCAGTTTGAAGGTATAACGTGTTAGGTATGATGCTTTCTTATTTATTTATCACGACTTTTTACAATGCTGATTTCGGTGACCTTTGGTTTTAAACTAAAATCTCTATTATCAAACAACCACAAAAGTCTTCGAGAGAATAAAATTTATGATAGACGTTATATTTTATTTGGAGGGACTTTATAACATGTAGGTTTTGGGTGAATAATTGAGGAGCCGGTGAGATTTTGAAAGAATTATTTAGAGTCGAATGTCGTAAGTCATTGTTAAGCTGTATTATACAGGGCTTTACAAAATAAGTCGGCTGCATACTTAATTTTGAGAAAAACAACCATTTCGTGGTAGTTTTTGAATACCCATATATTTTTTACTTTATGACGTATTTTTGGAGCCGTGGGGTGGGGTGCCCCATGGCCAGCATGTCTTGATGGCGAGCCTGGGGGAGGCCTATGTCCAGCAGTGGACAAACATTGGCTGAAGTTGACGGGGTTTTGAAAATACTACAATAGATACCAAAACTGGTAAATCATAGCTAATCCGTACAAGATTCACAGTTGCAGAATGAATGAATGAAGCAATCAGCTCGTACTCGTCCACTGTATTAATGTCCTCGGCCATCCTCATCCAGCCACTGCCAGCAATCTGCCTCAGATCGTCGGAACAGCGAGCTGGGGGGCGTCCTACGCTACGTTTGCCACTTCGTGGTCTCCCCTCGAGAAGCACTGTACCCAATCGGTTAACGGTTATCTACAACAGGACACAGACCTCCACGTCGCCCTGCGTCGTCAAGTCTCGAAACTCCAAAGACGGGAAACAGTGACATGCATTTAAATTATTTACATTCGACATTTTGGCGGGGGCGCCGTCCGTAATAGCCCCGAAACCAACACGTCAGCAACAAGGGCAAACGAACAAAACCCATCAACACCAGATCCACCCTACAAAATCCACAGCAGGGCCTGGAGTTTATTACACACATAGTTGTTCAATAGAATGATATTATCACGACAATAGATGTAATTCGCATCTATTTTGTAGTCTACTAAGCAATACCATTACAATCGTAAAATTGCAATGGTATCACCCGCGCAAATTAAATCAGCATTTCTCGCGAAGGAGATCGAATCGCACAAGCCGCTTAATTACCTAAGTTGCACAGGTTATACTATTGGAGTACGATTGGTTAGTTAGACTACCAATAGTATCAATGAAACCACCATCACCGTACTAGTATCACTCTATTGAACAACTACGTATTTTAGAGTCACCGCCAGGCTTCGAACCGCGCGCCGCTATCCACGTGCCGTCTTATCGATCCGAATGCAACAAACCGCATCGGAACATTGTGTTGGCTTCCACGGAATCTACATTGTAATATAGGTCCTGATTCGCTTCACATAGAGATCGTATTGCTGGGACGAAGAATTTTTTGTCTATTGGAGGTAGGAAATTGGACATCGGAAACTAATAGAAAGGACTGTAGGGAATTTGTAATGGAATTTTGGACTACATACTCGTAGTTTTCGATGTGAAGTTCGGAGGGTGAGGTTTGATTTAGACGCTGGTGGTGAAAATATTATCATGTCTGTACGTTTCGTATCAAATATGATTTGTGATTCTACTATTGTATTGTTTTATTTGCTCAATAAAATTCCATAAAACAATAGCTTTATGGAATTTTGTAGAGTCGCTAGTAATTATTATGGTACTAGTCACCTACGCACTTACTACTCACCTACTCATTGAGTAGGTACCTACTTAAATAATAAAGTTATTGCTATCTGGCGATGCGAGAAAGCGGGGCTCAAATATTCTTTGGGCGACAGATCTGAACCAGGCTATATTGTCGAGCGGAACAGGTCTTCAACGCTGACTGATCAGCATCCAATCTGTGTTGGAGGAAGTTTTGAAAATAAAGACTTTACCTACTTACCTTTTCATCGTGATCAGCTTGAGATGCATCGGCGCTTTTCCACGATAAGTCATGAAGCACAAAAGATACTTCCGTCAGCGAATAATCTGCAAAACGAAGCATGTCTTCACCCAAAGGTACACTGCCAGCGCAAAAAGTCGGGGAAGACAAGTGCGGCATTCAAAACCATTCGTGGTTGTGAATAATCAATTAGAAAATAATGACCGTAAAATAGGCATCCTAGTTAGCTAGCTAACTAGAGTTATACAGTCTCCTTTATAAAAAGTCTATTCCACTAAAACATTATTACCTAATAGGAACTCCTTTTATAAACCTTTAACTCCGTATAGTGTTTCAGTGAAAACGACTTTTTTATAAATAAGACTGATAGTTATTCGTAGTTGCCAGATGTCTTTATTTGCTAAGACCGCGGGTTTCCTCAAGATGTTTTCGGTGAAAGAAAACTTATTTAGCAATATCGATGTCTAAGAAAGCGGATGACTACCTATTGTCAACTTCGTTAGTGAAGAACAGTTAGGGGAACAAAAAAAAAATAGAACAGGCATCCAGAATGCTTTTCAGAATTCAGAAAGAGAATGAAACTAAAATTTATCAACTTTCACTGTTGTGTCACATGGAACAAGAGTCACGCACGAGATGTGAACTGTAGTAAATTATTTGGCCCTTCGAATCGCTCTTTACCGCCTCATAGCTCATATTACGTGTGACATAAGGGCGAGTTTGGCTTAGAAGTGTGCAGACTTACCCGTCGTGTGGAGGGGGGCGGGCAAAGCGACGCGCTCACATAGCCACACCAGCGCCATCTGGCCCCGCCTGGAAAAGGCAAACTAATTAATCTCGACCGTTAAGGACTATCTACATTACGACGGGCGGCGACGTGCGGGAGCATCGATACAAACTAAAATAAACCTAAAATAAACTACATACTTTTTAGGTTACAACAATGGCGCAAAAAATGCCCGGCCACACACGTGCTGCTGACACCATGCCATTTTTTAAGTCACTTTAACTACGTAATTGGTCGTATTGGCGAAGGGCAAGATACTTTTTATCTTGCAATTCGCCTGCTTAAAACGATAACAGTGCATTCATCATCATCATCATTCAGCCACAAGAAGTCCACTGCTGGACATAGGCCTCCTCCATGGATTACCAAAAAGACCGGTTGGAAGCGGCCTGCATTCAGCGCCTTCCTGCCATTTGGATGAGGTCATCCGTCCATCTTATGGCTGGTCGTCCTACGCTGCGCTTGCCGATATGTGGTCTCCATTCGAGAACTTTTCGGCCCCATCGGCCATCAGTTCTGCGTGCTATGTGCCCCGCCCACTGCCACTTCAACTTAGTAATCCGCTGGGCTATGTCGACGACTTTCGTTCGTCTACGGATCTCATCATTTCTGATTCTATCTCGTAGAGAAATTCCGAGCATAGCCCTCAATGTATAACAGTGCATTACTCTCGATTAAAATAATTGATCAGTTTCGCGAGAGGAGTGGGAGAGATAAACGGAGCTCTGTTGGGATTTCAGTGAAAGTGAGACCAAGCTAGTCCTTCATCTGCAATCTGGCCATAATGAGCATGTTCATCGTACAAAATGTAAGAATACGGTTGACAGACCGTACGACCGCTGTGTGATCTTCAGCTAAGCAGACAGGCGAGTTGGCCATATCTGGGTGCCAACTTTGCTATGACTTCGTACCACAGATCTTGGTCTGAGCTTTGTAGCTAAGGGCTCTCACACATAAACACGATACGACGTCGCGCGTCGTGCTATTTGGCTTAAATGAGTAACTGATAGCGAATATCTAGTCAACTCATAACTAATCGTGACTTATTCAACTCAGAGCTCAATATCGGTTTAAAATTTCGCTCAAATTAAAGCCAAATCAGGGCGTCGACGTCGTATCGTGTTTATGTGTGCGAGCCTTAACTAATCACTTTAAATCCTGTTACTTGTAAGCTAACAATCTGATATTCTACTCTTCACAGCTGTCCGTTGACCAATGGCGAAAAGTAAAAAACTGACAGATACTAAATAACTGTTCACAAGAAGCGCCACCACCGGAGTGACGATGTGGTGCGAGTGACGGATCCTCGCTGGACCAGGCTCGCCGCAGATCGCAATGAATGGCATAAGATGGAGAGCTGCGGTAGCGGAGCGGTAGAACGCCGGCTTCTCATTCGGGAGGTCGTGGGTTCGAATCCCGGCATGTACCAATGACTTTGTTTTCTATGTTACGTACATTTGTGAAGTTATAGTAGCAATACCACTCGCTAACTGTGAAGGAAAACATCCTGAGGAAACCCTAGTGTCTGAGGTATTTACATACCTCAGCACTTGCTACGTACAATGGCCCAA
The DNA here is from genome assembly GCA_947308005.1 of Yponomeuta malinellus. Taxonomy (NCBI): domain Eukaryota; kingdom Metazoa; phylum Arthropoda; class Insecta; order Lepidoptera; family Yponomeutidae; genus Yponomeuta; species Yponomeuta malinellus. The sequence continues at coordinate 19,178,424 of OX371003.1, forward strand.
CTATGAGGCTAAGTGCGGAAATCTCCAGTCGAACTAGAACTAGATGGCATAAGATGGAGGAGGCCTTCACCCAAAGTTGGGATCCCACATTGAAGATTTAACATTATGTAATGTGATTTAATTGCAATTGTTGTCATCATCATCAGCCCATCGCTGCCCACTGCTGGGTGTAGGCCTTTTCCCCAAAATGTGATCTCTCACGGTCCCTTGCCATCCGCATCCACGGCCGACCATCGGGCCCACTGGCCGTCGTCTTGGTCTCGACCGCCACTCTGTGATTGGCCTGATCCACCTGCCTCTTCCCGCCGCGCTAGGTATTGTAATTTTATTAAATTTAAATATTAAATTTCATTAAATTCACTGTTGTAACACGATAAACAAAAAAAAAACTTTATTTATTTAGTGTACAAGAAACCAAGGGGAATCTGATATTATGGGGGATTTGTGGACCAAAATGTCACTTTTTAGGGTTCCATACTTCAAAGGAAAAAACGGAACCCTATAGGGTCACTTTATTGTCCTTCCGTCGTCCGTCTGTCGGTCCCTCCGTCCGTCCGTCTGTCTGTCATGACCCTTTATCTTGGGAACAACACGGTATCGAGTTGAAACTAAAAATTTAAATTAAAGATACGGCCGTTTATGCTGCAAAAAAAACATTTATTTCGACACTCAAGGGAATCAAAATTTATAGGGTACTTTCCGTTGACCTAGAACAATGAAAGGCAAGTAATATCGTCGTACTATACATGCTCAGTGTGGTCAGGTCGGCAGGGGCCCGTGGATGCGAATGGCAAGAGCGTAGGATGGCGTGATGGGGAAAAGGCCTACACCCAACAGTGGGCGGAAGTGGGCTGGAGGAGATTTTCAGTGAGGAAAAGTGGCATAACTCGTAACATTGTGCAGTTTAAAATTCCTTTGAAAATATACAAAATATATGTTTATGAGGTTTTCAGAGCTTTAAGTTTTATGTGTTGATACCGGCCTTCAGGCTATTGTGTAATAGTTACCTGCTTACCCTTACTAACACAGCTATTAAAAAATCTCTTAACTTCAAGCCTTCCACACCAATGCCAGCAAGATGATAAAATTTACACTAAATATTCCATAGGTCCTTCGAACCATTTCCAAGCACTACTTTTCACTGCAAGTAATTCTATGCAACTGATTGTTGTTGTAGTTTAACCACGCACATATTACTCCTGGTTTATCGTACGTCAGACTAAATAAATGGACACATAGGTCACCAGTGTGTCTATCAACACTTTAGCTATAAATTGGATTAGCCTGTTACTCCGCAGCACTGATTTGTGCAACTACTTGCATTATTGTTATTTGATTATGTATTGTGCAAATCATGGTTTAATAGATATGTAGGGCTTCATGAGGCTGTGTGGGTTAGTACAGTGCTGGTTGGATTTGGGTCAGCATTACCGAATATATAACCACATTTTACCCTCAATCAATCAAGGCATTTATTCAGATTTACACTAAAAATAACTTCAATTCAATTACATTTACAATTACAGTTAATGTCACATTCAAGTGCTAGCAAAATCTTAGTCCTATTATATAAAAAAAGTGGTTCTTTTAAATACTCCTCAGATGCAATTTACATAGTCTGCCGTGGTAAAGGAAAAGATAACCAGACTATTTAAACTGCATTTGAGGAGTGTTTTAGAGAAATTTTACTTTATTTCACCAATCACTATTAACATGTCACGCCGTCTCAATAGCAACATCATCTTGCGGCATGGAAGCATTTCGTCTGGTAGGAAGGGTTACCTAATAAACTAAGGAGAATAGAGATGGCAGTACTGGCCTGTGCTAGGCTGCTAAATCTTTAGAAAACTAAAATAATCCTTATTTCAAGTGATATGAATGTATCAAGTGATTCTTGTTCTTCTTGTTGAGAGTACAGAGAGACAGACTAAGCATTGGAAGCTGGGGCCAAAGTTCACAGGAAAGAGGAACTTTTTGATACTGTATCTGGTATCATAAGCAGCCTATACACGTCCCACTGTAGGGCACAGGCCTTCTCTCAGAGAGAGAATATGGGCTTAATCACCACGCGTGTGCACTGCGGATTGGCGATTTCAAGCGCTGAGGTATGTGAATAGCTCCAACACCCAGGTTTCCTCGCGATGTTTTCCTTCACCGTTTCAAAAATGGGTCTACCGCTTCCGAGACCAATGTTGTACCCACTAGGCTACCACAACTACTTCAATCAATCCAGTATATTGGTAATCAATCATGTGGTCCTTTGAAAATTATCTTCAATCCCTAAGATTTCCCTCTCAAATTCTGATTGGAAAATTAAGAAATTCTTGAATGGGGAGGTTGAGTCTAACTTAGACTAGAGTGACATTGCTTTTAAACCAAAGAAATAATATAAAAAGACAGGATAAATTAAAAAAATACAACAATTTTTTCTGGGTTTTCAGGGTCACAAAATATGCAAAAATTAAAGTTACTCTGATATCAAAAACTTTATTAGAATTAGATTTTTCATTGAATTCTGAACACTTGGTTATATGAATAAAAACATTATTTTAGAAAAAAACTCAAGTAAGATTGATAAACGCTTCATACATTATAAGGTATTACGTGCAAGTTGTGACGTTATAGTTTGAGGCCGATTTGTATGGTGTGTACCACATAACTATATTGACATTTCGACAGATTATATTATGAAAAGTATTAGTTGTACAGAAAAATACCACATTTATTAATATCTTAATATGGTACATACATAATTACATAAACTCACGCCTGTATACCAAGGGGGGTAGGCAGAGACCAGAGACTGAGCGAAAGTGATCTATCAGGATCATGGCAAGACTTGCCAAGCCTTTTGCTAATACATCCTCTATTTGGTCGAAGTATGTCCGTCTGGGACGTCCCTTACCAGCCCTTCCACCCACATTTGCTCTATGTATTTGTTTCATCAATCTTAAGATAGGATAAGATCTTAATGGTCTCTCTGATTATATATTTTTTAGTGAAAGTTCAACATTGGAAATCTAACTCTTTGGAGTTGAGAAGATGCCGATTAGTATCTATGTACCGTTTCCGAGGTGAATTGATAAGAATTTATCATAATACTATCGTTACAGACTGAGGTTATAGATATATAGAAAATTTTGCATTGCAGGTAGATAAAAAATTACTCAATTATAGAATTTTGCGAATTATTGGCATAAGGTATCATATTTGGTATTAGGAACATGCACATTAGGTGCCAATAACATAAGAGTTAGGGCTTAAACGCTAGGACCACGCAAAAAATTTGAACAAATCGGTATAAATTTGCTGAGGTTCGTAAGGATATTAATTGAATTTCTTAAAGGTGTTGTAGAAATAGAGTTGGTTACTTACCATTTTGTCGTTAGCGGAAACCGGTTTCATAATTAAATTTAGGAAAATAAACAAAAATCACAACAAATCCACCCGCACAACCGCTTGCAATTTGAGCAATAGTGCTGTGCCAACATATAATTTTGACAACTGTGGATAAGTCGACGTTGATCGGTTGTAATACCGTGGAACATTTAACGAACTATTCTATCGACTTATAAACATTATTAAAAGTGCGATTCTATTTATGTTACAACTGAAATTACAAGTGAGCTTTCAATCAAACGTCATGCCACATTAAAGTTCATTAATATAGCCACATATAGAAATATACAAATGTTCACTATTCATTCTTTCATTCATTTGTGCTTCTTATTCAGTTTTTCGATTATAATTTTTTCTCCAATTTAACCGGTGCTTACAGCGCTATTTCAATCCTGAGTCCCTGACATTTTGCGTTTAGCTCGGTTTCGTGTGTTGTTTTAATTCAGCCATATTTTTATTAATCAATATACAAATAGTTAAATAAATAAACAAGAAACATCTTTAAGATTTTCGGACGAATACATTAACTCTTATTATGTACGAATGAAAATATTTTATTTATCTTTTAGATACAGTGATTCACTAAGCAAAACGCTTCTTAAAAAAATCGTCAACCATCTGTCAAAGGTCAGGCGATTTACAAATTTTTGGATTTTCCTAAATGCAATAAAATCCAAATTATTTCTCTTGCAGGGAGCTATTTCATTATCAAAAAGTTTGTATCTAATAATTCTACGTCATATTCTTTGTTTTAAAACATCATTACAAATTCATAACAATCCCTAAGTAGTGATGTAAGAAGAACTATTTTGCCGAATATTACTACATAATTCGCATATCACTCAATCTAAACGAAGACACAAGCCGCTTACCAGTGGGTTTTCTACATAATAACGGTAATTTTCCTTTATTTACGCTGCAGATGTTGAAATTCAGTGGAGCAGTGATTTGGAGGTTAGGTTCCAGAGGGTCTATCCGAACATACGCCGCCCCTAGTGCTACAGTGATCAAGCCGAGTAAAATAGAGGGTAACACAATAAGTGAGAACGCTGCGAGTGCTGAGGACGACAATGATAAATCAGGTAACAGAAAAGGTGGGGGATTGATGCTAACTAAACATTGCCTGGCTTTTGTTTTGAATACACTGTTACTTTACCATAGATCTCTACTGTCATGCACATATAAAAACGACATTGCACTGCGTCTTGGCATATTATTTAAATTTTTACGTGAAACTGCTTTTTATTAACTTACACAGGCCATTACTTTGTTCTAATAAGTTATGATCTAGTTTGTGTTGATGGAGCGGAAGTGATCTGTTAGGATTGTGGCGAGTGGCAGTCACTGGTCTCTGCCTACCTCTCTGGGATGCAGGCGTATGTTTATATTATATAATAAGTTAAAAGGCTCATCAGTGAGGCCAACTCCTACTTAACTAGATTGCAGAGAGTAATGTGGTGCCTTGTGCATCCAGTACGTACAACCCTTTTATTTGTAAATGTTCCTCTTTATGTAAAGATTGCATCAATAGATACAAAACAAAATGCCCAAATAGATTTTTAGCAGTCAAAATGTTGTATTTTTTAATGACACACTATGGTTCCTACATAGTCTAATCATGATTGTTCATGAGGTGAAGTTGATCTTAAGTCAACAGAAATAAGTAGACTTTGGAGAGGCCTATGTGCAGCCTCAAACAAATGCGGGTTGATGGATAGCATGGGATTAGAGTATGTTACCTGTGCCTTACTTTTCCAGGTCTTATCGCAGCAGCATTTGCCTCCATAAACTCCCCAGATCCACCCGAGGGTCAGAAGAAGCCCAGCCCCAAGTCAATAAAACTGAACAAGAATCAGCAGCTGGATTTGCAGATAAATAAGGCCGGTGATGTGCAAAGCCTGCTTGTGGTTGCCGAGAACTCAATTATTTCCAGGAGACATGCATTGAAGGTAATTGTGTGAATGTGTTATAAACATTTATTAATAAAGAAATCGTATGTCGCTAAAAATGTGGTAGGAAAAGGGTAGTAAAACTGGTCAAGCGCGAGTCGGACTCGCGCACGAAGGGTTCCGTACCATTATCTATACAACGTTAGACAAAGATCGAATTTGAGAACAGCACAACCTATAGAAATCAACACTTCTTGCATATAACATTGACATTTAACAACAAGACATCGGTGCTGTGAAGGTTACATAGATGGCCGCTAGATGGTGAGTGCTGTCTTTAGACAACGTTTGTTGTATGGGAGCCCACCTTAAATGTTTATTTTATTCTGTTTTTAGTATTTGTTGTTATAGCGGCAACAGAAATACATCATCTGTGAAAATTTCAACTGCCTAGCTATCACGGTTCATGAGACACAGCCTGGTGACAGATAGACAGATAGACAGACAGACGGACAGTGAAGTCTTAGTAATATGATCCCGTTTGGCACCCTTCGGGTACGGAACCTTAAAAAGATAATATGGTAGATGATTTAAAATTTTATTGGAAGAAATTGTGTTTATCGTATAATACAAAAACTCTCATAAAAGTTGAAAAAACTGTAAAAATTTCATGTTGCACTTATAATAAAAATCTTGATACATGTAAGTAAATTTACTTTTTGACTCATTATACCTATTAGGAAAAATATTAGTTTTAGAGAAAAATCTTCATCAGGCTTTTTTATCATTTACCATGGCCTAAAAAAAAAATTATCATCTAGGGTATTATAGTGATACTAGCAAAGGACCGGATGGGTTAGCGTGAATGGGAAGACGCCTATGCCCAATAGTGGGCTCTTTTTATTTGCTGATTATTTAATCAGGTTGAGTATTTTACTAATTCCACTTCTTTACAATATAATTATTATTTTCTGAACTAAAACCTTCGTAAGCACTACATATAATTAGCTTCACTCCTTCACTACAAATAAGATCTTTTGTCGGAATACTCCGATCAGGCTTCGCTCTGATTTTTTATCATTGTGAGTAGAGACGGAGGTCGCGTCGTCGGTTGCTCGTCTCTGACTGCGGGGGAGCGCAGAGCCACTGCAACTGCTGCGGGGGACTCCCGCGCATGCCAGCCGCGGAGCTTGATGTTTCCTCGTTGCTAATGTCACTAGGCATCTTCGTTTTCAGAGCATCTTTTCAGATTATCTCTTTCACCGTACTTACTGTATGATTATTATTGTTGTTACACTAGCAGCTGATGTATATCTTGTCACTGCAGTTGATTGTTTTTCGTTGGTACATAGTATAGTTTTTATTTAAACGGTTCACGGAGTTAGGAAGTTTGTTCCACTCGCACACGACATGGTTTGGAAGGAAATGCTTTGGGGATTTGCACACAGAGAATAGATTAGCTTAAGTTGGTTTCCTATTAGGTGGACATTCTTGTTCTTATTGTGTTGTGTAGGTCTTGCACGTCATAGTATCCTTTGAGGATTACATCCTTGTGAACCTTTTCCAGATGGTGTCGATCCTGTCTGACTGGTCGACCAGTAACAGAGTGCACATCGCAGACTTCGAAAAGGACCCCCGCTTTCTGAAACTGTGCCGGATCCTCGCCCGGACCCCGACCGCTCAGGCCGTGACCTCCATGAATATGGCCGAGGACCTCAGCACGGTGCTCGGTATCACCGGCGACGATGAAGCGGCCAGGCTTATTGCTAACCTGTCGTTGGCACAGATGATTAAGGTATTAAAATATATTGTATGGAATCAGGCGTTAATTTGCGGAAATCCATAATAGCATTAAAATGTGAAAATTGCTTCGCAAAATTACGCGATAGTATTGGCAGCGTTAACTGGTTTTGTAAATAAAGAGTAGATTTAAAAAAAATAAGAAGTTTCGTTTCTTTGACGGAAAACTCCGGTCGTCAATGCAAAAGCAGTTCAATAATGGTTTGAAATTAGTCGCCTTTGAAAAAACAATTTCGTTATTTTGATCAAAAATTCGTCATCGCACCTTTTATCTCCTCACGACGTTTTTCTTCGTCGTAAGCGACTGTTATTGCTGGTAGAAACTCACAAAATTATGTAACTTAGAGAATGAAGTTTTGTACCGAGATTCGAACCCAAGACCTCACGAATGTGAGGCACGGGCTCTGCCGATGCGCTACCACTGCTGTAGAAATATAAATAGTAGACAGTCTGTGGCGAGCACATGTCAACTAATAAGTAAATAACGTACGCATAACATGCCTCCGACATTCTTGCATCGCGCATGCAGTGTTTCTCATGACATACCATACCATAAAATGTATGGTATGGTATGTCATGTGATACACTGCATGCGCGTTATATTTAATATAACGTCCGACGGTTTACTAGTGGACCGGGCATACATTCCGCCTGGTGGGAAATTCTCCTCTACTGCATTTTCGGTGGTTTGAAAGACTATCGAATACGCTAGTCGAATCCCACTTTTCAAAAATATCTCGACACAAACTCGAATCTATTAGAACTATTAGTAGCCATCCAGAGCGGTGCTTGCGCGCCGCGGGTCCGCGGGTCATTGTTCTGTTAGACGGAGAGGCGGTACTAATTGTTCGCGCGTTTTTTAAACAAGATTTTCTCAACTCGAATCTAGATTTCTCAACTTTTTTTAAATTGCGTCTATACTTAATAGATGCCGTTTTTAATTATTAATTACATAACTGGGGCTTTCAAACCAGCCAGAAATCCGCGTGTATATATTGACATGGAATAGCATTGACAGAAGTATGCGGAAGATGCTGCCCCGAAAAGAGTCTAGCTATTTAATATAATGATGATGAGTGAAAGAGAGTGATCACCCGCTCTTCCCCAACTATCGAGGCATGTTATCCGCTGAACCCTAATTCAATATTTTTATTTCTGAACAAGTCCATAGTGGCTTAATAAAGACATTCTATTATTTTATTTTATATTAATTTACATGTACTGAGATCCAGTGCCTCAGCATAGGGATGTCAGTCCTATTTGCAATGACATTAAGGAGACAGAGAGGCATTCCTGTTGCTCACTATGGCATAAAAATCTTGAGTATTGCTCTTGAACATTGCTGATGCGCTGCAGTATCGCGTGGTAGCCTAGTGGGTGCAACATTGTTCTCAGAAGCGGGAGACCCAGGTTCGATTCCCAACGGGCATGTACCTATGACTGTTATCTAAGTTATGCACATTTGTGAAGTTATAGTAGCTCGCTAACGGTGAAGGAAAACATCGCGAGGGAACCTGGGTGTCTGAGCTATTCACATACCTCAGCGCTTGAAATCGCCAATCCGCGGTGGGCACGCGTGGCGACTAAGCCCATACTCTCTCTCTCTCTCTCTCTCTCTCTCTCTGAGAAGGCCTGAGCCCTACAGTGGGACGTATATAGGCTGCTTATGAACCCCCCCAGGTAATGAAAGCGCTGAGTCAGAAAGGCCGCCGCAGTACGCCGCTGCTTCGCGCGCTGTCTCACAACATAGTGCGGCAACCAGAGCCCATCGACTTGAAGCGCTCGGCCGATCTGCTGTACTCGATGGCCTCGCTCAACTTCCCCGACCCCGTGCTGCTTGACAGGATATGCGGGTGGGTTTTTATTAATTCTTTATTGCACAAAGACAGCCAAAGGGTTTCCCTCGCTGCTGTGCAGCGCGGCAATGTGGACTTTTGGGCCGCATGTGGCTCGGAGCGATTTATTTAGACAGATGAATTTTTCACAGATGATGTGTTTCTTTTGCCACTATAACAACAAATCGGTAAAAACAGAATAAAATAAATATTGTAGGGGGGATCCCATGCAACAAACGTGATTTTTTTGCCGTTTTTTGCTCGATATTAATAAGGGCAATACGGAAGCGCTTAAAATATTCAAATTTTGCATAGATAATGGTACGGAACCCTTCGTGTTTTGGATGCAATGAGGTAGTTAGTTGCATTGATGATTGTCAGCCATCTTCATGTCGAGTCCAGAATTATCTCAATCACAGTAAATGAGATTTAGTTGCAAAACCTTTAACATAATTCTTAATTTCTCACCGCGTATATATGTTACAGTCATAGTGATTAAATAGCTATTATACATAATGACTGGTCATTATATATAAAAGCCAAATTCACTAGAAAAAGTAATAAATTATTCGCATTTTGTTTGTTAGGTCAGTACACATAAGCAAAAATAGGTTCGAAGTTCCTGAAACTTCGGGTGTTAGTTCTTTTTTTTTATATAAAAGCGAAAAAAAATATTTCACTAAAAAACTTAGTTTTGTGTCAAACTTAAACTAGGTTGGTGCATGGAAAAGTCATAGGTACCCTACATTATGATATGGCAAAACGTGGGATACCGCCGTTTTTGCCAAACGATACTTTTGACTGAATAATGCTTGGTAAAATGAATTTTGAATATAAAATTGCTAGTAAATGTGATTAATTTTGTGTTAATTATCACTTTATCTAAACTGAGTAGACATTATATATAATGACTAGACAATATATATAATATCCAGATTTATTACTTTGGCTGTAACATATACAATAAATATCTGTGTCTGTTTTAATACGCTAATAATGTCTATACTCACAGACACGGTCTTGGCCAGTTTTTTATAAAGCTCTGAAGGCGGTAGGACGATCAAAACCTATTCCATAACTTCATAAACCTTCATGCAACCTCCGTCTCCTCCGCAGCGACGTGATCACTCAGCTGCCCAGCAACGAGGACAAGTCGGCTGTGGTAAACTCCATCCTGGTCTCACTGGGCCTCCTCAAATACCGGCACGGGCCGTGCTTGGCGGCGTTGGCCGATTGGCTGGCCGCCCATAAAGACGTCTGCCGCGCCAGTGACTTGGCCTCCGCTGTCCTCTCATTCGCCACTCTGAATTGTGACGCGCCAGCTGTAGCCGCTCAGACTGAGGTATGTTTTTATTCAATTCTACTGATGTTGTAAATGTGAAAGTTTGTGAAGATGTTTGGATGTTTCTTACTCGATCACGCAATAACGGCTGAAGGGATTTACATGAAACTTGGCGTACAAATAAACAAATACCTGAATTGAGACATAGCATGCCCCGGTAATGCGTTACCGTGAGATAATATTTATTTTAAGTTTAAAATAGACGGCGTTGTGCGAGCCAACGTTGTGTTTTAAAAATAGATGGCGTTGTGCAAGAATCGTATAAACGTATTCTGTGGCGGTACGAAGTTCGCCGGGACAGCTAGATTTAAATAAAACGAAACTGTTTGGATAGGGTGTTTTAATGTTACCTCATATTCCTCTCTTCTCTTGCCAAGCGAAATAGATCCTCGACGCTGGCAACTCCAGTCCATTCTCTGATGTTACGGAGCCGTCTGATCGGAAAACCGTCGATTAAAAGAAAGAAAGAAAGACATTAATTGGTACAAATTAACACATCACAAGAAAAAAAAGGCATAACAAGTAACATAAACAAGTACAAAGGAAAAACAAGTCACATAAATACAACGTAGTGCAAGGCAAAGTCGGAGCGCCAGATTACAGGGCTGAAATTCCGCTTCTTTCCACAGGCTGCGCTGGCTATTGAGGAAGAGGAGCTGACGAAGCCGGCGGCGTGGCTGGACCTGGTGTTCGCGCTGCTGATGCTGAGTCGGGCCAGCGAGCGCCACCTCAGCTCCGCGCTGCAGCCCGAGTTCATCGAGAAGCTCCTGGCCTCTGGCGGTGAGTCTTCGTTACTTGCAAACTAAGTAGCACTCATTTCGAGCCCACCATAAATAGTACTCACGCAAGTGGATCTTACAATGGAGAACTTGCACAAAACATTTTTTAATCTCTTTGGAGAGTAATGTTATAAGCTCAGAACACAAAAAGAAGGAGAAGTGTTATAATGGCCCGTTTGCTAGAAAACCGATGTCGCCACTTACTCACACAGCTACATTGTCCTCATAATCTCTATTCGATTACAACATAAACAACCGGCTCACTATTCGCTGTTTACACAAATGAAACAGCCAATGAGAAGAGCAGCACAACATTAGTGATGGGGACAAAAAAGTACATTATCGATTATACTTAAAAAAAATCGTACATCGTACAAAAACTTTTTTGTACATTATGTCGATTTTTTTCTTGCCATCTATACCTAAATAGTAACTAATTATTTCTCTACGTCGCGTAGTCTGTAGCTACTTTATTTCGTTGTAGTAATCCTTTGCAAAAGGCTGCCTAAGCTTTTATTTTTACAGGCTTTGCCTACCAATGTGTTAATTCCTAAATATGTCAGTTTTGTTCATACCTACCTATCGTATAATTCTTGAATTCCGTTTCATCTTAAATTCTAATCATACAAATATTCTAAATGACAAAGTTTAGAGAACATTTGCTGATTTACCTACAAAATGTAGGTATGAAAACCTACATAGGCGACGAAACGACGTTGGCTGTGCCGCGCCGCTTGAATATAATTCAAAACATATCGCCTGCGTAATTTTTGTTTGAAGCGGCAAGATGCCTGCGCCTTGCCTTCACCTTATGCGCGTTTTTGTATAGCGCACACCTTAAAAAATCTAGAACTACTTATTTTAACTCGTGAATTAATTAGCAGTGACTGTAGATGTTTCTGAGCTTGGATTAAAATTTTCATTGCCTTGGTGGGTGACAACTGTGATGGTTACATAAAAAACATTCTCAATAATATCACATAAATAATATTTTTATTAACTTGTGAAAAATACATTAGGTAGTAAGAACTCAAAGGGCCGGTTTCTGAATTGAGAATTTCACTAAGTAAAAACATAAGTAACGTTCTGTCACGCTCTTTTGTGAAAAAATCGAAGAGACAGCACTACTTACTTAGCGAAATTCTCAATTCAGAAACTGGCCAAAAGAAACTTGTGAAACATAAACTTAAAGAAACTTTCGAAACACATTTACATTAAAAAGATAACATCATCATCCGACTGAGATCCTGCAGAGAATATTTTACTGTTCCCTTAAAAAGGTAAATATTTATTTAGCACTTGTTGACATTGTTCAATGTTTTGCGTGATTTTTTTTTCGAGGTTTTTTGTTCAATCGACATAAATCTACCAGTTTCTGGGCCTTCGGCAACTCGTTGCTGTATCTAAAATACAAAAAGTATGCATTTGTAAAAAATCTAATATTTTTTTATTTATACAGGGCCATTTTTAAGTTAACACAATTCCTGAAACACGTCAATTAAAGTAAGTCATTTACAACAACTTTGTTTTACGACTTTTGAAAACTCGATGTTATATTTTCAACTTTGTTCATATGATTTTTCGATTTTCTAGTCTGTGGCGGCGCTATATGACTGATAAATTATGTGTTCAATCGAATGGACATTCCTCTATGTCTGACAATTATTTACAGGGGGCTTTGACATTCGCAGCATTTTTCGACAAAAAAATATCCCTTACTTCCAAGGGGATCTAAAATATTAAATAAATTATGAAAATATTAAAAACATTACCTGGTCACCTGTTATTTCTTCAGGAACGCATGTTTCAACAGTAACAATATCCGAAAGTTTCTAATACGGATCTAAAATAGTAAATAAATTATTAAATTATTGAAAACACTTCATTTACTTTATTTTAAATTAATCGAATTTCATTTATAAGATTAGGCTCATAAAAAATTATAAGAATATTATTTAGCACCATAACCACATCACCTGACTTGTTTCTTTAGAAATACTTTCTTTTGCAGAGTTATGCGTCGTTGCGTCCATTGTCACCTGAAATAGAGAATCAGAATAAAGTAACAATCGAATATTCCACACCATGTAAAATATAATTATGCCGTAATTTTAGATATATTGGTACCTCAACATTTATGGAACTCCTTATTACTGGTATTTTCAAAGCAGGACCTGCCCACGTTAATATTTTTTCCACTCTGCAGCATCTGGAAACATTTCTCCGTAAAATGGATGGAGCAACCGGTATTTGATTTGAGAGGAAGCCAGTTAAGCAATCTCCCTGTAGTTTCAATTCATTTATCTTTCCTATTAGGGTCTTTGGGAAACCTGAAATTAAATCTTTATTAAAAACTTTTTGAAATACGTGGTGAAAAGTAAGCCTGTTTATACTACGACAAAATCTGCCACTAAAGTAGAAGCTTCCTTAGCAACTGAGGTCCACGTGGACGGAGTCGCGGACAATAGCTACCTAGTCGTACAATATAATTGGTTCTAGTAATTTTGGAAGTCTGGACGAACGAGTGTAAATGCGACGAAGTATCGATACTTAATCAGTCTGGAAAGAAAACAACTACCCCATCACTATGACTCCCGCTGACACCTACTGGTGACTTTGACAGTTCACGGCAAATACATGTGGCCGTACCACGAAACATCGCAATTCATCGCATAGAACAATAGTCAGTTTCGCGAGACGGTCCATTGCGGGCTTGCTTTTCCATGTTAGAAAACCTCCACGAAAATTCTACACAAAAACAGCAGTGGAGTAAACCCGATGATATAAATACGTCTCATTTATGTTCTTAGTACTGGAATGCATATTGCACAGGAAAATTATTATAATTATGATTTTTCGTAGTTTAAAGATGGATATAGTGAGTAAAATAGGCTTACCGGTGAAAAGACACTGCACTGTTATTTGAATAGCATGTATCACTGCGATTTCTGTAGGTAATCAGGCATTTTTCACATATGTTACGGCGATAGCGGGCGCGAGGCGATTGACGGCCATATTTAAAAGTTTCGCCGAGGTTAGCCCAACCGGGCTAACGTTGGTCGACAGTGCCACGCCCATATGGCACTTCTCCTTCTTTTTGTGTTCTGAGGTTATAAGATAGATAACCATGCTTAACTTTTAGGGTTCCGTACCCAAAGGGCAAGGGACCCTATTACTAAGACTCCGCTATCCGTCCGTCTGTCTGTCACCAGGCTGAATCTCATAAACCGTGATAGTTACGTGAAATTTTCACAGATGATGTATTTATGTTGCCGTTATAACAACAAATACTAAAAACAGGATTAAATAAATATATTTAAGTGGGGTTCCCATACAACAAAAGAGATTTTTTGCCGTTTTTTTCTCGATATTAATAACAGTAACAGGTAGACGCTTGAAATATTCAAATCAAATAATTTTTTTAAAATTCAAAGTAGCACAGAAACCGCGACTTAATGAACGTTACAAGTTAAATTAGGTGTCCATTTCAAAATCTAGATCATTTTGGAGAAAAAATGGACAAAAAACTCCAAACTTAGTCTTTTCAAGTCCTTAATTAACAGAGTCTATATAAATATTCTAAAACCTGGAACACATGCATTGACCTGGCAAACGTTGTATAGATAATGGTACGGAACTCTTCGTGCGCGAGTACGACTTGCACTTGGCCGTTTTTTCTCTGAACTGACTGTAACAACAACACACATCGCAGAAAAAAATAAACAGATAAGGTGAACTTGATTAGATTTTGTCACGCTGTCTTCTCCTCTCAGACATCTCCATTCCAGCGCGTCGCAAGCTGGTGGCGATAGAAGCGAACCTTTTTAAAACGTCTTTTTCATTATATTCTTTTTTTGTTGCACTAACCCTTGCTGAGGACAATTTTAAAAACCTATTTAGAGGCTAAAAATTCCATCCATGCCGGGACTTGAACCCGCGACCTCTGGCTAACCGTGCCAGCGTTCTCCCAACTGAGCTAATGGGCAAGTGCAGGCATCGGCAAAATTTCGAGCCTCATTACAAACTTCTCTGTATTACGTACAGGCAGCGACATCTGGCCGAAGTAATTTACATCACTTGCAGCCACAAGTAACCCACTTTGCGGTTAGGTTTTTACATCGGCATGGGTGGAATTTTTAGCCTCTAAATTGTATAGACGAAAAAATAAAATTGAGTTGAGAAATCGTGTCTCAAAAAAATTGCGCGAAACATTTGTACCGCCTCTCCGTCTATCAGAACAATGACCCGCGGCCCCGCGGCGCCCACGCACCATTCTAGCTGGTTACTAATGGTTTTCTGATACTTCTGGAAGGTGCCTTTGGAGCACCCAAAGGACCCAAAATTCGTGGTGTATTGGCTGCTTAATTTAAGTCACGCTGTCTTCTCCTCTCAGAGATCTCCATTCCAGCGCGTCGGAAGCTGATGGCGATAGACGCCTACTTGTATCTAGCGCACCCGGCTTACTCCGGTCCGCGGCTCCCTGAAGACATCTCCGTCGGGGTCCCGGTGGTTTATACGAAGGAAAAAAGCTTCTATGTGCAGAGCGTTATGGACACCTTCAGGAATCTCGTCTCCTCGGAGAACTTCCTGAAGAAGGAGTGCAACTCTAATATGGGATTTCTGTATGGTGAGTATTAAGAATAGAGTTCGTAGTTAAAGGGAGAAGGAACGAAAAGAGAAAGAGAGTTAGAGTCTTATTTGTGTTTAGGAAGGAAAAGAGCCTCTGTGCAGAGTGTTATTGTAGCGCGCTATTTTATTAAAACCCAGATTAAGGGAAAAATTTCTTTTTATTATACTCTTTTTCATCGATTCCCTAGCCTAGCTGGGGATCGACTGACATCTAAAACAAAACGTAACGATTCCCTTCAAAATATTCAAAATCAGACTAGAGGGCTCTGCCAGCCAGCTTCTATAAAGAGGAATCGTTACAATGGACATTTCAGGAATCTGGTCTCTTTTGAGAATTTCCTAAAGAATAGTAAGTCTAATAGACTTTGATCACCAATCTGCTTTGCCCCCCTCGGTCGCGGTTGGAATAGTTCTATTCTCCATGACAGCAGTGAGATAATTGCGTGCGAGCGAGATGGTTAATTCTTGGTATGAAATTGTAATAGGTGTAATTATACTTTTGCAGACGGCGAGCTAGCGTTAGATGCGAAGTGTAATCCAGTTCCTCTAGAGAAAGCTATGAATAATAAAAAGTAAGTATATACCCAATGACATTTTAGTAGTTCTATTGAGTTTAATTAAGATAATTAGAAAAAACACTTAAAAATATTAGGGGTTAAAGTATGAAATTGCCGTTTTATTGCAATAGGTTCTTTGAATTGACATAGAATCTTCATGGTTTGAGGTTTTCGAATGAAACTTTTTTCAAATGGTTTCTATGATGTTCTTTTTTTAAAAAATGTGAAACATTTGAATATCGACTTTCAATTGTTTTTGTTATTCAATTTAGACAAGAAAGATGGATACTGCGAAAATTCGAGTGATTATGAGGCACCCATTTTTCGTATTTTTTTATTTTATTGATTTGACGCAAGTGAGTCAATATTGTGGGTAAGGTAACGTTAAACCATGCCGCTAATTCCTGGTTAGTTTGACTAGGGTCGGCTTTCACTATCTCTCTTAATTCATCGTTATTCACCTGTGTGGGCGGTCTTCCTCGTGGCTCGTTCTTTAAGTCGAAATTTCCATCACGAAAGCGTTTAAACCAAAATCGCACGGTGCGTTCATTAGTAGACCCCTCTCCAAACGCAGCATTGATATTGCGGGCTGTTTCTGCCGCGTTAGTTCCGCGTCGGAACTCGTATTCAAAAATCACTCGAATTTTCGCAGTATCCATCTTTCTTGTCTAAATTGAATAACAAAAACAATTGAAAGTCGATATTCAAATGTTTCACATTTTTTAAAAAAAGAACATCATAGAAACCATTTGAAAAAATTTCATTCGAAAACCTCAAACCATGAAGATTCTATGTCAATTCAAAGAACCTATTGCAATAAAACGGCAATTTCATACTTTAACCCCTATTATTATAGCCACAAATGTTTTGACAAAAATTGAAACTATGAATTATACATTCGAAAAACATCAAAATAAATCACACACACATACCTACACACACACACACACACACACACACACACAATACAAACAATATGAAATCAGTCAATCAAACCGCCCCGAGACATATCCGACCCAAAGGTTTCCATAACGCTTGCAGCACTACCGAGCTGGACAGCAAGGGAGATCCTTTGCATCAAATATGCCCCAGAGCGGTAGTCCGAGCCACGCTTCCTCAGACGTATTATTGATATTGATGATATAGTATTATTCAGAGCAACATACTTTTATTTTAACCCTCAAAGTCAAAGTCAAGTCAAAGTCAAAAAATTTTATTCAAAGTAACACAGAAACTGTGACTTATTGAACGTTACAAGAAAAACTAGGTGTAAGAATCGGAGGGGTCATTTTAAGTAATCCTTATTATTGTTAAAGCCTTTTGCTCCGCTGCACGTTACCGCGACAAACGATTTTATCTTCCTGTCGTCTATCACCATCTCTCTTTATTACAGTAGGTACGTAAAACAAGATGGCGCCACGCGATACCACAGAGGGCGATACGAAGCTAAAAACGTTTACCGCGGTAAGGTGCGGTGGGAGTTCGGAATTATCAGTCATTACCCAAAATAAATGTTTTCCAGTGTGTTCCGGATAGCGATCCTCAGTCTGGACTATCACGACATGACACGCAAGACTCCCGCGCCGCTCGGCCCCTTCCAGCTTTACTCCAGACTACTGCAGCTCAAGGTATTTGTGGCATTCTCATTGGGCCTTCATATATTGACTAGAGGGGTCAAGGCTAGAGATGGGCTGGGAGGAATGTTTCTGGCTGACGGGTCCTTATGAGCGGAAACATGCTGATTCAAGTTTACCCTGAAAACTTATCAGTAGACGACTATATAATTAATAAAAACTCAATTTGCACGGATATTTACTCGTTTATTTTTTCGTTTGGAACCAGTGCTTAAGTGCATGAGACCCCCTTGTTAGAAGTGTGACTGTAGATTTAATTTTAGTAACTTTTAATCCATATTTTTGAGTTTATATAAAACAATTGTTTTGTAGATTGAATTTTGATTTCAATAACTAATAATCAATATTTTTGAGTTTATATAAAATTATTGTTTTGCCAATTTAAATTAAAAAAATTGCCAAAATATTTTTGGAACGTAACTTCATAATTTTTTGCTGAGGGTAGTAAACTAAAAGTCAATACTTTCAGAGAGACGCCTGTCACCTCAGTCTACCGCGACTACGGCACTTGCAAAAGTACGAGCGTATGAAGTAAACGAGCAAATATCCGTGCACATTCAGTTTTTAGTATGTCTTGTGCTCGTGTTAACCTTAGAAAATAGTAGACTATATAATTTTGTTTCATATTGTTCAACGCCGAAGTTTTCGAAGTCTCGGCTTTCTATTGGGAATCTTCTGTTCCGCTCCATTCTATCCACAAAATGGAAATCGATCTACACTATCAGGACCAGGACAAGTCATTGTGTTTTGTGGAAGTTATTATTATTATTATCAAAATGTATGAAAAATACCATTGGTTGCTTCGCCTCCCAACCTTACAGTCATCGTCATCAGCCCATCTTTGCCCACTGCTAGGTATAACCCTCACGGTACTGCAACTAAAA
This sequence comes from Yponomeuta malinellus, assembly GCA_947308005.1. Lineage (NCBI taxonomy): Eukaryota > Metazoa > Arthropoda > Insecta > Lepidoptera > Yponomeutidae > Yponomeuta > Yponomeuta malinellus. The sequence continues at coordinate 19,197,172 of OX371003.1, forward strand.
AACGGCCTTATTACCAAGGCTCCAAGGTTCTCCAGGCTTTGGTAAATCAATACATGGACTGGCCAGTGAAAACCGACCTTATCCCCAGGGCTTCAAGGTCCTCCAGATCCCGTACACGGAGTTTAACCCGCGGGACAAGCTGGTAAGCCGGGTGCAGTACATCGAGAAGCGACTGAAGCAATTAGTGAGCGAGGCCGCCTCCTAGGTACTTAGTAGAGGGTGTACTGCCCGGCAGATAACTTGACCAAAACTCCGCACAGTCGGGGTGAGTTTGGAATGAAAGAAAGTTAATACATCGCGCGTCCCAAGGCGATGAGACCCGAAATACGTCAATGCGAAGTCAGCGTCGTTTGGTCAAGTTGTTGGTCGGGCGGTGTAATAAGGTTTATCTAGGTTGCAACGAGACGGGAACGATGCAAACCTTGGGTAACGTGTTATTGATATATTGTAAAACCTGAAACCGTTTCTTTAGAATCGATTGATTAATTTACTTCCAGGCAGTAAGCAAAATATTCTTAGTATTGTTTTATACTGTTCATACAAATAGATCGTACAAAAAATAAAAATTGAAAACTTTATACGTTTGCTTTTTAGAATACGCGTGGCATCTGTCTCGCTCGCGTATTCTAACATTTTTAGTTACTGTAATAAAGTGAGTGTACTTTTGTAAATGCTTTGTTAGATAATGTAGTTACGGACATTTTTAATACAGTGTTGTTTTCCTGTACATAATTACGGTATTATTTATAGAAACGCGATGCGAAACTGACGGTGAGGAGTGTTTTTTTAAATAAAACCGTTAGTTTTTGATGAAGTAACTTTTATAAAAACTAAGTAGGTAGTATAGTACTCGTATGACAAAAATTCAATGTCTGTAATTTTATTATCTAACAACGCCTCAGACCCCTCAAAAGTATACAATCTTTTTACAATCCTTAAAAATGTTAGAATGTGTAAGCGAGGCGGCATGTTAGACGTTGCAACAGCCTTAATGCTGTTCTTACGTGGAGCACGCTGTCTCGCTCGCACAGTTTAATAATTTTAGTTATTGTAATAAAATGGATATACTTTTGATAAATGCGGTCTCATGGTTAGATAGATAATAAAATTGCGAACATTCAAGGTATATGTTTCTTATGCTGATTTTTTATTGAGAAAATTTGAGTCCAGATTATTAAAATGTCCGTAATTTAATTATGCACCAAACCGTCAGACCGCATTTATCAAAAGTTTACTAATATTATTACAATATAAGAAAACGTTAAAATGTGCGAGCGAGGCAGCACGCCCCACTTAAGAACAGCCTTAAGGATTATTATAGATTGATATCACGGCGTCAATATGAACCCGCCCCGTGGTAACTTGGATAGACCTACACTAGTTAATTCTATGGACTAGTTATGAGCGGACGCTTCTTAAATGGCCGTTTTGTAATCCATTGCAGGTAGAATATCGATAACGACATTAACCATAGCGGTTTATGGATAAATAATTCCTTATAGATCAAACGCCAGTTTCTGAATTGAGAATTTTAAGTAAATAATACGCAAGTATCTGTTTGTCTCGTTCTTTCTAGAAAACCTTGGAGAGACGGGACTATTATTTATATTTACGGTTCCAAAACACGATTCCTCTAAAACACTTCTCGAACTGCAATTGAGGAGTGCTTTAAGGAATTAAATAGTTTAAATGATCGCTTTCCGCGAACCCCTGCCTGGACATATTATCCTTACGACCAATTATGAAGTTAAGATTCCGCTCCTACCTACTTCGTGATTCTGTATAGAGTAAAGTGTACAAACTGTTTTTGTATGATACAATTGTGTATTGTTTGCAAGTTCCATGAACATGCCAACGGGAATTTAACGCTAAAGTCTTGTTTTATCTAAGTTATCTGTCGATCAAGACAATTATTTATTTGTATACACGTTTACTTTAGTTTCCATTTGATGAAAGTTATGCAGAAATTATCGCTAAAACTGGAAATATGTTATTTTTGAGGGAAAATATAATAATATGATAAGATAAGATGTTTTCCCTCAAATATTCTATAATGTAATATAATTCATTTACTTATTAGATATGTTTTTACCAACGGTGAATTTGATGTTGACCGTATGACCAACATCAAATTCACCCGTAAGCTGTGAAGCTTATTAATGTACATACATTAAAAAGCAGTAGGTAAATTTAAGCAGTGTTAGGCTCGTATTTATAAATCACAACTTTCACTGTCTAACAAAGTTATAATAGAGTGTATAAATGCGGGTGTTAGGAAAAATTAAAAAAGTTGTTGACAAAATGTTTTGTGGAAGATGGTGTGAAAGAGATAGAATGAGCGCACTGGTTGTTAATATTATTTCTATAAAATTAAACTAATGTAAAATTTTATCAACGTCTTTATTTCTGTTCAACATCCGATTTGACAAGTAAAAGATTAATTATTCTAATAATATATAGGTACCTACCTAATTATTTAAGTGTTTTCTAAAAATCACCATTCGATTTTATTAACATCGTAAAAAGTCTATATATGCGGTTGAAAATGTTTAGCAGTCTTAGAATCACCATCACACCATGTGCATTAGGGTTTATAAAATTTTATAAGACCCGATAGATTTATAAAACGGATTCTATATTCTATCCTTCGTTAGATCTCCTCCTTTCCCGTGGTACACCCCTACCAAACTTATGGCTGCATAAAGTATTGAGTATCCTGCCTTATTATTTTAAAATAAAAATTGATTCGATAGGAACATATGCTAGTCTGATCAACTGGTTGATTCGTTCAGTTGATTGGAGTGGAAAACCCGACAAGAGTGCATGCGATTATGAACCATATGGTGGTAAGCATTTTCAAATCGTGACTATATTACTCGCATCAATTGTAGAACCGCATGCTAACTAGAGGATCTCACAATTTGATCCACAGTCGCCTACTGCTGGACATAAGTAAGTAATTTATCACAATATAACTTATACAATAACGACCTTATTTGTAAAAACACGATTCCTCTACTAAAGCACACCAAAGAGTCAGTCTGAGGTTACGAATTTTCCTTGTAAAATCTCTACCACCGACAATTTTAGTCGGCGTTTTAAGGAATCGTGTTTTTATAAATAAGACCGTACAACTTTCAATAAGGACATAAGACTTCGAACCTTAGCCCTCATCGCGAGCCACGTAATTTACAATGGAAGCGTTGTTCCTACAGTAAGTGAGTCCCAGAGATCTCCTTCATGACTCTGGAAACAATCAAATGTGGCAGTTAACAAACCGACTCACTAACTTTGAGTGGAAACATCGTGCGTTTTCTGAGTTACATTTGTGAATATGTAGTTGCAATAAGACTCGCTAACTATGTAGCCTATACTAGGGTATCCTAGTTTGGGACCGGGTCAAGTGATAGATGTTAAAGATGAATTATTATTTTTATACTCCCACTGCAGGGCACAGGCCTTCTCTCAGAGAGCCAGTACGGGCTTAATAACGACGCGGGCCCACCGCGAATTAGCAATTTTCAGCGCTGAGGTTTAAACACCTCAGACACTCAGGTTTCCTGACGATGTTTTCCTTCACAGTAGCAAGTTGCCTTGCTACATCTTAACTTAGATTATAAAGTCAATGGTATGCCGGGATTCGAATACCGAGGCCTTCGGCCAGCTTGAATTACTACTTTTAAAATACATGGATGTGACAAGGAAAAAAATTACTTCCACACAACACAATCACTGGACCTGTCCCAAACTAGGATACCCAGGCAAGGACAGCACAAACATAGAAATACACCCAGACTGAGGCCATTTGTACAAATGTACGGCGGTCCCCAGTGGGAATCGAACCCACGACCTCTACCTATTCTATAAGGAGTTCTGTTAGCATCTTAAGCAACATCCAATCCAATCGCCAACGGCAACCTGGCTCAGGTTCGTCGGTGCAGCGAGCTGGGCATACTGCGTTGGGCGCTGCGTTTACCAGTGAAAAAGACACATTTCGTGATATGGCTAACCACATCATGATATGGCACAATCTACGATATGGCTACGACATAAATATCTGACGGTATGCGTTCTTGCTATATGATGTTATACGGGGTGTAAATATCTGACGGTATGCGTTCTTGCTACATGATGTTGTACGGGGTGTAAATATCTGACGGTATGCGTTCTTGCTAAATAATGTTATACGGGGTGTAAATATCTGACGGTATGCGTTCTTACTACATGATGTTGTACGGGGTGTAAATATCCCACGGTATGCGTTCTTGCTAAATAATGTTATACGGGGTGTAAATATCTGACGGTATGCCTTCTTGTTACATGATGTTATACGGGATGTAAATATCTGACGGTATGCCTTCTTGTTACATGATGTTATACGGGGTGTAGATATTGGACGGAATGGGTTCTTCCGGCTGTCTCCCACGGAGGTACACCGTAAAGAGGTCCATTGTCGTCCTGCGGAAGACAACGAAAAAAACCCATTGTAATACGTTAATAAATTCTTTCAGCATCGAAAAAGAACAATCAGGCGCAGACTGGATTCGGGTTTTTTTTTCTGCGCTTGTAGATATAAGAGATCTTCGTACCAAAAAACTGCTGCTCTGCAGTAAGTGCAGACAAAACGCTTGCCACGTCACAGGCTAACAAAACGTAGTACCTAAACCGACTCCCGTAGAACCCAGCGGCAATTTTCGCGCTGCTGGCCGTGTCCTCTGTCCGTGTCTTTCTCGAAACATTGTACAAAACAATCAGGTTTCGATGTGCAAAACATTATTTTTATTTGCCTTCGCCTAGGAACGAAAATGTTCTGCGCATGGAAAACGGAATGTTTGTGTGTTCCTAGCACCTTTGTAATCAGCTCAGTTTCACTTTGGTTTTTTAATTGTAGTTTTTTTTATATTTTGGTATATGCATACATAACATACATAAACTTACGCCTGTATCCCGGGGGCGGAGGCAGAGTGCCAGGGCTTGGCACTTGCCACGAACCCGTCAAAGCTTTTTCGCTTCTTCAACATTCATTAGTCACTGCATGTACGCTCGCCAGTTTCAGGCACTTTACTTAGGTACTGCCTTTCGCTAATACGTCGGAATATTACCTTTCAAACAGGGTGTAGCGCCACGTGTTTGTAAGCATGTGGGGTGGGCACCCTGATCAGTATGGAAACAAAAAACAAACCTTTATGCTTGCAATAAGGATGTCTTAGGCAAACTCTATTCGTTCCATTTCTATCATTTAACGTCTTGTTAAACTTCAATATAGAGTAGGTGATAAGGATTAACGTTAATTTTGGTCAACATTAGTAGTCTACCTATTTAGATACCTTAGTACATAACATACATACATAAATACATAAAGTCACGCCTGTATCCCAGAGGGGTAGGCAGAGACCAGGGACTGCCACTAGCACATAAATTAAGGCTATAATAAAATCAATATACTTACGAACTTGAGGAACATGTTAAGCATTTTAATTAAACTACTGTAGTTTTGTCGCTAACTGGAATGAACAATACAAACAAGGGCGTAGAAGTCAGATAGCAATAAGTCACAAGACTAATTACGGTTAGTGTTAACAGTGTCATTAGAGCACAGAGGAGAACAATTTATAGCGCACCACGACATACTTGTAAAGATTCAATTGCAGTTACGAGGGTTAAAATAATTAACTTGAATTCAATTATTAATAAACGGTAAGAAATAAAGACTTTATTTAAAGAAATAGAGAATTTATTCACATTTTAGTATGTTAAGCCAACAATTCTATGTATGTCACATCTGGGGCATAATCCAACAACCCTTGGCATAATCGGACCGAATAGAGAACGTTAGTGGCAAAAGCTACCCATTATTAGGGACGTCCCTCGGCCTTGAGGCTACTACCAAAAGAAGAGGTTTGTTAAAAAAAAGCGACAGCCATTGAGTTATCTTAACGAATCAATTTAACTCACGAAGTCATGTTTTTAAAGAAATTGGCAATGTGTCTGAAGACATTTTGTAGCACCATGAGGATTGTGGGCGTTGCCTCTTCCCTGGGCCTTCGATATACCTGCAACGAAATTGGAAATGTATCGTGAACACAGAAACATCCAGCGAAATTCACCGTAGAAGTCTTAGCCTCGAAAGGTCAGTTAGCTGCCACTGGCTGAGTAGCAATAGACCACTGTTGTTTGTGTTGAGACCGAATAGGACCCGAAACTAGACGCTGAATCGGACGCGGCCGAATTAACGCCCGATGACAAGTAGGCATAAGTAAGTAGCAAAGTTGCACTCTATATTTAACTAGTGGTCATGTGGCGGGTGTTTTCTTTCAATTCTCTACACTGGGCTGTTATTAAATGCTATCTAAGACTACAAAACAGTCTCATTTTATTAGTGTAACCAAAATTATTCAGCTGATGTGCTTGAAAAACTAATGGAATGCAGCAATCTGTAGCTGTTAGGTAGGTACTTAGGTAGTCTTTACAGCACATCCACATATATATGTGAGCACATCAGTTATTATTTCGACCAGAGTTCGAATGATCGATGGATGCGAAGGAACGAATTTTGTCTTACGCAATATCCGTATGCGTAAAACCGCGTGCGTCTTGACCTTTAAATTAAAATAAATTAATAACAGGCTGCGGTGTGTAATTAAAACACATTAATAAAATAATATTTAAATCATTCGGAAATAGCAATAATATTGAAATGTTAATTCTTGCTGGTTAATCATCAGTAAGCAACTAGATTCGACGGACAGGGCCCTATTTCATAGAACTACAATTCTGCCCTCGTAACGAGAAACACAGTAATAGCTATTACTGTGTTTTTACTTTGGATGAAAAAATTAGCTACTCGGGTATAGTTCTATAAGTAAAAAAATTATCGTGACTGTAGAACTACTGGAAACCTGAAATTTCAGTAAGAAAATATGCAGTAATGTCATGAAAATCCTTCTAATCCTAAGAAATATCGCAGTAATAAGCATTTGCTAGTTTAAAACGCAGTAATATTTGTCATTTTGCCAACTTGAAACACAGTATTGGTTATTACTGCATTTAATCTAACAAACAACAATATGTCTTTTCTTAAAATCCTTAGTAAGAAAGCAGTAAAAAACAGTACAGCCTTTCGAGCTTTCTTTTTGAGCAAACGAGACTGTTCCGAAATAACTGTTTGGGTTGACAACTGTCCCAGCCAAAACAAAAACTGGGCCTTTTTTCATTTCTGGCTCATATAGTTAACAGCTCTGATATTTTTGGAAGCAAAATCATCATTAAGTATCTTGAACCAAGTCATACCTTTATGTCAGCGGATAATTTTTACCACCAGGTTGAAAATCAATTGAAAAAAAGCTAACAAAGTGTACGACTTTGCCGACTTCATCCACTGTGTGGAGTTGGCAAATTCCGGTAATGTCAAAGTTAAGGCTAGGGAGGTTTCCAATTTCTACAAATATGTTCAATTCAATTCAATTCAAATACTTTTATTCGTTGTAAAAACAGAATGTTTACTTAATTAACGTCAAAGTTGTTAGTTTCACAATTAATGAATTATGTGGAGAAGAAGCTAACAAAGAAACTCCACATTTATTCTTTTCAAAACACGTTTTAGCTTAATTAACAGAGTTTTCAACTTAAAATATGAGTCATGAATGTGTTGAACACTAGTCACAATCGTCCTTTAAATAATATTAATCTACTGTTTAATGCCAAACATCTTTGTCTTCTAAATAATCCTTGATGTTATAGTAAGCCTTTTTGCACAGAATGTGCTTAACACATTTTTTAAATCGCGTTGGAGGTAACTCTAATATATCTTGAGGAATTTTGTTGTAGAACCTTATACAGTGCCCCATAAAGGATGTGTTAATTTTTGCAAGTCTAAATAGTGGAAATGACAATTTATGTTTATTTCTAGTATTAACATTATGGTGGCCACCAACATTTTCGAAGTCTTTGACGTACATAATATTTTCATAAATGTATTGACATGCAACTGTTAAGATGTTAGTTTCTTTGAAGAAATCTCTTAGCGAATCCCTACTACCTAACTCGTAAATAAATCGGATGGCTCTCTTCTGTAAGATGAAGATCGTCTCAATGTCTGCTGCCCGACCCCACAGTAGTATGCCGTAGGACATAATACTATGGAAGTAACTAAAATAAACAAGCCTAGCAGTTGCAACGTCAGTGAGTTCTCTAATTCTTTTGACTGCATATGCTGCAGAACTAAGCCTGTGTGCTAGTTTTACAATATGAGGACCGCATTGCAATTTTGAATCGATTGTGATGCCTAGAAAAACGGTATCTTCTACAAATTCTAGTTTTTCTTTTCCGAGTACAATGTTGTTTTTAACTAATCTTACGTTTGGTAAGGTAAACTTTATACATTTTGTCTTTTTGGAATTTAGAAGCAGATTATTGTGAACCAATCCAACACACGCGAGAGAGCATCATTTGCATCGTCAAGATTATTTTCTTGTCTCTTAATTTTAAAAATAAGTGACGTGTCATCTGCAAGTAATACTATCTCGGACATGTTTTGTACCATAAACGGCAAATCATTTACGTATACAAGGAAAAGGAACGGCCCCAAAATTGATCGCTGTGGTACTCCCATTTTTATTTGTGAACCTGTGGATTTTATACGATTTATGTCCGCTTTTTGAACCCTTCCTTTTAGATAAGATTTCATCAGTTCTAAACCTTTCCCCTTTACTCCGTATGTTGACCATGCTTCGCAATATAAACTTAAAAAGCATGATGAGATAACTTATTTGAAAGAAGTCGCTTGCGTTGATGTGCAGAGAAATAGTTTTAACATACTTGTTAAGATATGTTAAGACTGTTAGCTCTTAGGAGCTACGTCATAACTACTCATGACGGAGACACAAAGGAAATTGATTTTTGAAAACGAAATTCATCAAGTAATCTTCTTTACCTGATCCTATCCAAAATACAAAGCCACGCGGTATAACCGAAGATAGAAAAGCAGGAATTCTAAATAAGCCTTTGCCTGAAACCAGGATAGGATTTTGGCAAACTCTCCCAACATCCGAAAACTCTCTTGATCTGCCAGAGAACTGGGAGCCAGAATTTTAAGATAAATTCAATAAATAACAAGGCAAGATCCAAATTAAAATACTGGGTGTGTTTGGTATTTATCAATTGCTATTAATTATGTTTTCCTTTTAAACCTTTGATATGGTATTTTATACATTTTTTACAGTACCGTGCTTGTGTTCGATAAGCATTTGTATTTGAAACTTAAAATTGTGGCATTAAAAATATTACTATTATTATTAATTCAACTATTCTATAAAATCTACACTCGTAAATATATGGAGAATAAAATTAGTAAGTACAGTTAAAAGTACCTATTTAAATTTTTTATTAATGAGTAAAAAACCAGTTCGGTCGTTTTGCTTCTTCATGTTTCTTTTTCCATTGTAGCAAATTACCAATATAAATTTTAAAACTAAAATACTGTTTTAAGTAGTAGTTTAGGTTTTCAATGGTAAGTTAACCTGGAACCTACTAATTGTGATGATTAAGTTCCTATTAGGTATACTTTACATGGGTAGGTATGTATAGTTAAAACTTTGCTTGGCAGGATTAAAATTTTGTTTAAATTGATGAAACAGGGTAAAATCTGTTAGATTTTCTATTAATTTTTACTATGTATGTAGATTGAAAGACTGTGATTCGGTTAATTTTGATTAGTGCCATTTTAATTATAATAACTGTTTTTTTTAATAAGAATCTACGCTTTATTTCTGACTATTCTGCTAGACTCACAAGTGAAAAAATAAAAAATAAGGGAGATATTATTCACTATATTTTCCAAGAAAATTTGCAACATCGTTACTTCGAATCTTTTATGTAACCAGGGAGAAAAAATACATCAATTCCTAATCAGTTCTTCTAACATTCTAAGAAAGAACACAAAAATCCACACAAGTACTGCATTTTTCCTTAAGATTTCATTCAAAAATAGTATTGAATTGGTAAGGAAAAACAAAGTAATCGAGTTTCCTTACATTTATATTTGATTTTTACATGAACTGAATGTATGTATTTGTACCTTGATTTATTTTTGATTTTTCTAGTACAAAAGTTGAAATTTTTATCTGCGGCAAGTATCATAGATTTTCAAAAATAAGTTTTTTGCTATTTACTCGTAACCGCCTTTTTACGATTACTGTGTTCTTCGTTACGAGGGCAGAATTCATGATTTAGGGACTATGACAATTCGATGTTCGTTGCAATTCGATGTACCTACGTTGCGATTCGATGGACGTTACAACTTGCTAAGCAAGTAAGAAGTGTTGTGAAGCCTGGTGAGGCTGCATCTCATGAACCGAGATAGCTAGGCAGTTGAAATTTTCACAGGTGGTGTATTTCTGTTGCCGCTATAACAACAAATACTAAAATCAGAATAAAACAAATATTTAAGGGGGGCTCCCATACAACAAACGTATTTTTTGCCGTTTTTTGCTCGATATTAATAACGGCAACAGGTAGACGCTTGAAATATTCACACAATATTTAGTTCAATATTCGCTTCGAAAATAAATAATTAAAATAGAATAAATATTTAAGGGAGGCTCCCATACAACAAACGTGAATTTTTGCCGTTTTTTCTCGATCTTTGTGTCTAATGTTGTATAGATAATGGTAAGGAACCCTTCGTGCGCGAGTCCGATCCGCACTTGGCCGTTTTTATAGTTTTGCTGCTGATTCCGCCATTCAAACTAAAGGTAGCCCCAAACAAACACACTAGAACCTAATTCACAGTCACAAACATATTATGGAGTTTGCATATATAGACATTGTAGAATGTACTTAGTTGTGATTAGACGGTAGAGCCTTACCCGTTGTCTCCCTTGAATTTGAAGACTTCTGGCGTTCTGTGGCTCTTTTCCGATCTTCCCGAATTGTTGGTACTGAAAAAAAGGCAGCAATCTGTGGAGTTTCCAAAAAGACACGCTACGGTGGGAGTTTCGTTTAGCCTACAATTGACAGCATTTTTTGGATTGTCCGACTCCGCTTTTGTCTGCGAGAACTCCATACGAAAAAGTGATGTTAGGTATATCTTCTGCGAGGAAAGCGCATACTGAACGCCTTACATGTTAGGTTCACAGGTTCGGTGTCCGTACCTAACTCAGCAGACCTGACCTAAAGATTTCCACTGCGTTTTTTCAATTCCTAGAGGTATAAAAGCAGCTCGTAGCCCCGGCTGCCTGAGTGATCTTAAACGATCACGATGGTTAAGCAACACAGGGCGCGTTCAGTGCATGGATGGGTCGCCGTCTATGCCTAACGCTAGTGGCATTTTTCCGAGCGGTTCCGTGCTTCGCAAGGCACATTAAGCTGTTGGTGCCGGCTGCCGTCGATAGATGGCAGTCGTTAAGCCAAGTCAGAGGCCTTAGGGCGGCTTGACAACTTCTGACAGTAGACGAGCCACTAGTCTACAAGCCTCCACCAATCCGGACTTGGCCCCCGTGGTGGAGTATGGCCTATACCTTCCTCAGGGAAGAGACCCGTGCCCCTCAGTGGGGACATAATGGGTTGATGATGATAAAAGCAGCATATGGGAGAGAGAGTAAGACGGTGAGATACCATGAGACTCGACTCTACTTTCAGGTGTTCTTTCTTACCTGAGAGTCGCTTAGGCTAACTGGCTTGTCGAACACGAGCCAGGTCACTGCCTCGTTGCACTCCGGGGTAGTCAGCGAGCCGGCGTATGCATAGTAAGAGTTCAGGTTCGGGCTGAACAGTAACCTGGACAGTGGGGAAGGAATTCATGGAATGAAACTTTTTGGCGTTACGTTGGGTACCTAAAGGTCTTATTTATAAAAACCAGATTCCTCTAAAACACTTCACAGGGGCAGTTTACATAATCTGTGGTTACTTAAAAGGGAATCCCAGCAAAAGTGTATGTTAGGAAAAGAATTGGTTGGATGAATAAATATTTTTGTATTTTTTTTTTGCCTCAGAGGAGGAATAGTATTATAAACACGAAAGTTTGTACGTATGGATGGATGTTTGTTACTCTTTCACGCAAAAACGGCTGAACGGATCCGAATGAAATTTTGCACAGAGATAGATTATAATCTGGATTAGCACCTAGGCTATATTAAAATATACATCAAAATTACCACGCGAATGAAGTCGCGGGCAACAGCTAGTGTTTTATAAATAAGACCGACAGCCTTTAGGCTTGTACTTCATAATCCTATGTTACTCTTGGACATAATGGATCTATATATAGGTATACTTAAAAAAATTACTCTACCCAACCATGTTTCACATGTTTTGATGGCGTTGACTTGCATTTTAAAAGGAATATCATGAAGGACGTGGGATGAGGTCACGGAAAAGACACGACGCGTTTTATAGAGTTCGCGTCCTCGCCCCGACTTATCTGTGTGGGCTATGTCCCATCGCTTCAGTAATAATTTTGTATGAAAGTGAATTTAAAAGACGCCGAGTCTTTTCCGCGGCCTTGTCTCACGTCCTTCCTATGTGCTCCACGCCTAAGGTCAGAAATTGCATTTTATGATGTGATAGAGCGTCGTGAAAATGTGTTGGTTCTTTTTCCGACCTTCATGAAGGTACCGTGATTACCTACGTTACAACCATGACACGATCCCATTTGTAGGTATGAATGGCCTTATCTACTTAGGTTACTATTTACAGAGGAGAGCCATTCTTTGTCGAGAATATTGGACACTTCCTCTATCCCTAAATAGGCCAATTGGAGCACAATTTGACAATCAATTAGGTTTATGAATTGATCGAATTACTTAGCAGCTTCACCAAAAAAGTTCGGTTTCATTCAAAACGGTTTCATAAGTTACGCACTGCATTTAATTAATTTGAATAGTTGAGAGAAACTATAGAGATTCTAGAGTCAATAACGTGTCATCAATGTAAAGTCAATCTAGCGACTTTGTGAAGCTGTTAACACCTACTAAGTAGGTATTACAAAGCAATTTTAATTCAGGATTTAAACATGTAGATTTATATTGAATTGATTGAATGAAATGATGAGATCCGTAGACGAACGAAAGTCGTCGACATAGCCCAGCGGATTAGTAAGTTGAAGTGGCAGTAGGCGGGGCACATAGCACGCAGAACTGATGGCCGATGGGGCCGAAAAGTTCTCGAATGGAGACCACATATCGGCAAGCGCAGCGTAGGACGACCAGCCACAAGATGGACAGATGACCTCATCCAAGTGGCAGGAAGGCGCTGGATGCAGGCCGCTTCCAACCAGTCTTTTTGGAAATCCATGGAGGAGGCCTATGTCCAGCAGTGGACTTCTTGTGGCTGAATGATGATGAGTTAAAATTGCTTTGTAATTTCTTTTTTAATTTGTTTTAAAGTAAAACTACAACGTATATTGTTTTTATTGCACTAATCCGTGCTGAGGACAATCTTAAAAACCTATTTAGAGGCTAAAAATTCCACCCGTAAATTCCATTCCGACTTGAATTTTTAGCCTCAAAATATGTTTTTAAAACAATAAGTTGCTGAATCAGCTACTTGCTGTATTGCCATATTCCTCTATTCGATAGAGGAATATGGCATGATGAGCCTGAGATAGAGACGATAGATAGTCTATCATGGTAATTTTTTAACCTACTTCAAGCACAGTTATGGCTTTTTTACCAGCCGCTTGTACACTGTTAAATGCTTCTTTTTAGCTGAAATATATTTCTTATATTTTTTTTTATCGTCTAGGAATCCGAACCCTGCTTCAAGTAGCCGATGCCAGTTTCTTACTCGTACGTAACTTATTTGGCAGCAATGTCTAGGGTCTGGCAGAGCATTTATCATCGAAATAACGAAGGCTCACACGGCTTATTTGGACACTGAACAAGCCCCGAATAGGTGAACTACTAACGTGATGTCGAGCAGGATGCCGCTGATCCGTTTGCCGGTCTTCTTGAGAGCCGGCAGGTACTGCAAGACCTCGTCGACTGCCGTGAAGTCTCCGTTGTAATTGTCCTCGAACACCTGTCTCGCAGGGAAATGAACGTCATTATGACGTAGCTAAGTGTCTCCATCACATGTCTCATCATGGGCTGGTCAAATCTGCCGAAGAACCGATCGTCGATGGGATACAAAGGTTCTCCAGTGGAGACCATGAGCTGGCAAACGCAGCGTGCACCAGCTCGTTGGATCGGCGATCTGACGCAGATCGCTGGCAGCGGCTGGATGAGGACGGATGAAGAGAGAAATGAGTGGCGTGCCTTGGGGTAGGCCTATAGCCAGCATTGGACGAGTCCGGGCTGATTGATTGATATCTCATGTTCGCCCATTGACACCCGCTGCTGAGCTTAAGCTAAGTATTATCAAGTCTCCGGATAGCAAGGAGATAGGTAAGCACTTTAATTCGATTTTACTAATATAACTGTCTCTCTCGGCGATCAGTTTTGAGTCAAAAGACTAGTGACTTTACAATGTTTTAAGGGAATGGTCTTTTTATTACATATAGGGTGTCCCAAAAATTTATATTAACTAAGCAAAAGATCAGAGGTCGAGAGTCCTCTGGACTATTCAAATCGCCCTTAAGTGTCTAGGTTTCGCGATTTCTTATAGTTTACGAGGGACTCCGTTTTTTGTATTTTTTTATAAAGCTAGTGGCGTTCAAGACGAGTTCTTTTTAAAATAAGTTGGATGGTAGTTAGTAGAATACTAGACTAGTTAAAGCCAAATCCACGGCTAAAAAGTAAAAAAAAAAATTTGATAAGTAAAAAAATTAATTTTTATTAATTTCTCTTTTCTAAATAAAGAAAATCATACTCGAAGAAGAAATTCAAGCCGATTTTGAAACCTTCCTTGTATTATCAGTAATACCTATCTATACCCTGAAAAAATCATAAAGCTGTCTACAATACACAGCTGTCTGGATTCATAATTAGAATTAGATTTCAACGATAGGAAGTCATACTTTCCAGTACCTACTGAATAAACCGAATGAATTCATATTTAAACCAAACGGGAAAATTTTGAACATCTTGTTGTTCTTTTAACCGCATGTCATAATGTTATCCGTACCGTACCGGTCACTATAAGATGTTTTTAGGTTAGCGAATTACGTAATAACTTAAGACAGAAGGAACCTTAAGTAGGGACTGAATAAATTAACCGACTTGGTATTACTTATCATATGGATCTCACAACTTTTTACTGTAGAAAAACTGAGTTGCGAGACTTGGTTTATTTACAAGTTATGCTTTTGATGGCATAATCTTATATGGAATGTCGAGTTGTGAAATAATACATTTGCATTACGATGTTTGTCTGAAAATTCTGAGTTTATGTTATGTTACTTACATTACAGAAGACTGCCATGATCGCAAGCCCGTCTGGAACTTTCAGAGCATCCTGTACTGACAAATCCGCTCTGATATGGACGAAGTGGATCTCCATTGGAAATCTGTTGTAAGGGATTTTGATCATTTAAAGATATATAGATACTTAGATGAATTATTTATTTGCACTTACACACACACACGCAATAAAAACAATAATACAGTAGTAAGAGCACATAGATACAAAGCACAATGAAACATTACTACAAAAAAACATTAACAAATGAGACACACAGCAATGCCTCATCCAGTGTGAGTACTGTGGCAGTGGCAAATGCAAAAGGGCTCTGACTCAGCATAAGCTGGAGATATGATGGTACCCCAGCGCTGGTCTTCCGTCAGTGCCCGTAACGCGGCGTGCAGGGCTCGGAGAGATGATACGAACCAGTTTAAAAACGTCTTCAGAATAAAGAATCACTTTTTTATGTGCTTTTCAGTGTACGAATATAACCACCCCGACTCATTCCCTGGGTGTCGTAAGAAGCGACTAAGGACATTCAGGAGGTGGGGAACAGAATAAACCTCCGCTGCAATCGCCAATCTACCTGCTCAGCTTGGGGATTGTGGGCAGAGCCCCTGTATGGCAAGCACGCTGGAGAAGGCATATGTTCAGACTGAGAGTGACATCAAGTGAAAAATATCAATAGCTAGTTTCATTCTAGAGAAAGCTGGAAAAGCCGTGTTTGTACATTCACACTGCAAGCATAAACAAATGAAGTTTATTGACCTACAAAGAATTGATTTTGAATACTTACACTTGTTTTACAATTTATTTAGACTCTTCTTCACGACAAATTTATACAAAACATCGTAGAGGAAATTATATCGCGGAGCAGCGGAGAATCTCGTGTCACGATGTGAACTATCCTGGTACTATGCTACATGTATAGGCAAACCTATATACCTAAAATACACAATGAGGTTGTTAAAGTGAGTTTTCTTACTTTATCCCGTCGATGGCATGTTCCGAGAGCCAGTGGAAATGAATCTGCTCCAATCGGTAGACGTACTTCAGTGGACCACCCGTCATGGTAGGGTGCATTGACTCGGGGCCCTCAGTTGTGAATTGTACTGGAACGTAAGATTTGATGAAACCTTGGGGTTAGTTGGATCCATGGCCACGTTTTTCCTGTCCCATTGAGAGGATGTTATAAGTGATGGGAAAGATTACTCTATCTAAACGTTATTCATTAATTCTCATTGGAGCAAAGACAAATAACAAAACATCAATAAGACACGATTTCCAGAGGGAGTACATTATTATTTCGTATAATAAAACATTAATATACGTTCTTGAAAGGAATATACAATTTCCTGTCTCTTTTTTATAAGATGTGACTTTGGATTTTGTTCTACACATGCTTTTGGCGTCAATAAAAGATAGTTTCTGACATTAGGTATAATAAAGCGCTGGTTTCACGACCGAATCTATTATCCACGTTCAAAGTGGAATGTGTTTTGTTTAACGAATGTATTTAATTATGACTGGACCGAGAGTGGCGGTTTGGTAAACTAAACTTGACAATAGATAAAGGGGAATGACCTGAGAGTAGCTGACTGTCCATAGCACATCCGCCTCCGTACAATGCCTCAAAGATGAGACTCAACGCGGAAACCTCAGATCTAACCACTTCTGTGTCACTGACACACATTACAACATCGAGCCGAGGCTAAACTCAAATGGAGATATCTTTTGTATATGCTATGACCATTATCGAGTGCGGTCATGGCATGCCCAATAAGTCTTAGCGGCTGGCCCTGATACTTATATGTATCCTAATCAGCCATTTGACACCCACTGCAGGACATAGGCCTAACCATGAAGGGTTTTGCCATAGTCGCCACGCTTGGCATGCGGGTTGGTGATCGCAGTATGCGGTTGGAGTTTTAGAAAGACGCTGCTGCCCGTCTCCCGGTAATTGATTTCCTTAGTCGCCTTTTACGACATCCACGGAAGAAAATGGAGTGACGCTATTCTTAATCCGGCGCCACACGGAATATGTATATTATACTTTATTGCACAAGAAACATAATATAACAGAACAGTACATCAAAATTAACATGTAAAAAGGCGAGCTTGTCTCTGTATGTTAGGTGGAGCCTGCAGCTGCAATCACTTGAGCACGTGGCACACCTAACCAGTTTCAGAGGCACTGAGCCGAAGAATTTGTGGATCATGACGATCATGATGTGGCGCATCTAGGTCACGATTAAAGCCTGCTTGAGGTTGACCTTAATCCGGGTGTTTTATACATTTATAATAATAATAATTTTTGCACAACACAATCACTTGTCTGAGACCCAAACTAGGATATTCTGTTCTATAGTAACCAGACTAGGACATCACAAATATGGAAATACACCTAGACAGAGGCCATTTAAACAAATGTAAGTCGTCCCCCAGTAGGAATCGAACCCACGACTCCGGCATGGTAGTCAGACGTGATACTGCTGGTCTAACGAGGCAGTTCAATTTGCAGGGTATGTGTGACGCAAGTGTCTTACATCTAAGCCCTCACCTGTGTGTCCATTATTGAGCGCGGTCACCAGTGTGCGGGCATACCCGGCCAATTTCAGAGGCTCTGGGCCGAAGAACTCGTGGCTCCTGTCGATGATGACGTGGCGCGTCTGGATGTCGATGGGAGACTGCCGTGCGCTGCCAAACTTGCATTCTTCGCCCGGCCATGACGCTTCCTCTATGGATACAGAGTGAAACTGATATTGCACACACACAAATACAGTTGTGCTAAGTGTTCTCGATTGGTATCTAAAAAAGTAACAAGCTCTGGTATTTTCTAATACTTTTTCTTTGGAGTTAAAATAATTGTTATTTCTAATGTTTAGAATTTTCAGGACTCTAATCATTATAAAACTTGCACTTTTCACTCGGCAAGAAGAACTTCGTTCCGTGTGGAGCCGGATTAAGAATAGCGTCACTCCATTTCCTCCCGTGGATGTCGTAGAAGGCGACTCAGGAAATAAATTACCAGGAGATGGGCAGCAGCGTCTTACTGAGATTCCAACCACATACCTACTGCTATCGCCAACCCACCTGCCAAGCGTGGCGATTATGGCAAAATCCCTCATGGTTATGAAAACCATGAGGGAGGCCTATGTCCTGCAGTGGGCGTCAAATGGCTGATGATGAAGAAGAACTTCATCAAGAAGAATTATTTATGAATTCAAAATGTAAATGTGCCATGTTGGTTGAATTGGTGGCTCAGGATCATGGGAGGGATAAATTTGGCCAGCTTTGAACATATTATGCTTGCCAGGAAAAGAGAGCGAACTATTATTATTATTATTACCTATTAGTATTATTATTATCTGATCTATTAGTGGAAAGTCACAAGGAGATTTTTTTAGATTTAAACCTACCGCTATACCACCATTTTGCTGGTGTTGTTGGGAGCTTGGAACCTACGAGGTTATTTCTTGAGTATTTTGATGTTCTATTGCCCCAATTTAGATGTCGCGAGGTGACTAGTGGACCTGCAAAGAAAATAGTGACTTCACTTTGATAAAAAAGTCTTACTGAGTCAATGGCTAGGTAGGTATACAGGGCTCTTCTGTTTGCAAATTGCAGCAGCAAAATTCGCGTTACCTTACTAAACACGAAGAAAAATAATGTCCGTGTCTGAGGCATATTTTACATTCTTCGCATCAGAATTACCAATGCGCGGTGAGCACGCGTGGTGTTACTGAGCGAGCCTTGTGATGGATGTACCTCTAATATGCTGTTTATAATTTTATAGACCTCCTTACCAATATCATCAGTGGAAAGCTGTCACCAGTTTACCTTTTAGGAAGCGGTCTCTGCCAGCCTGGAAAATTAAACTCCAGTTGGCCCTCGAGCCAAAGTCACATGGCAGGCGCAGGCTCGACTTTGTCTACTTCTCAGCGTAATGGTAATGGAATGATCTGTAGGCGAGAAAGAGACCTAACACTGTAAGAGTGGACCAAAGCCGAGTCTACGCCTTTTCAGGCGGGTCGCGGGCAGGTCTTAGCCCGGCAGATTTCCTTGCAAATACAAATATCTACAAAATACAAACATATTTATTACCCTTTAACAGGCAGAGCTAGTGTGGCGCCGGATTAAGAATAACATCACTCTATTTCCTTCCGTGGATGTCGTAGAAAGTGACTTAGAAAATCAATTACCAGGAGACGGGCAGCAGCATCTTCCTGGGATTCTAACCGCATACTGCGATCGCCAACCCGCCTGCCAAACGTGGCGGTTATGGCAAAACCCCTTATGGTTATGAAAACTGCGAAGGAGGCCTATGTCCTGCAGTGGGCTTCAAATGGCTGATGATGATGATGATGATGATGAGGCTGAGCTAGTATACATTTTTCATTAGTTTGGACTTTATTTCAAAGTGATAAGGTTCAATTTAAGGTGGCAACTATTATGCCACTGCCTGGTACAGGGATATGTCAAGTAATGTTAGTAACTTACCTTTGGTAGAGTAGTTTTTGCGCTTCAACACGTTAGTTACCAACTTCTTCAAGCTTTGTATTATGATGGGTATGATAGTTCGGAGAAGGAATTCTGGCTTAGAAAAATCAGGGAATGGACTGATGTAGCCAGCGTTGACGACCTGTTTTGCTTGGCAAGAAATGAAGAGAAACATGGGGAGCGGACGGCCAACCTCCTTTAAAGGAGGGGCGCAGCAAGTTAGAAACACAGCAAGCAGAAGGTTAGTAAAGAAAGCAATCTAGGCCGAAGTACGTACCCAGGATGCACAGAACCATGAGGTGTCTTAGCATCTTCCTTCCTGTTGCTACGGTCTGCGTGGGACGAATGTCTCACTAACAAACACGGGGTCGCCGCATTCCATCGAGCCTCTCTGATTAATTACTGTACGATTGTTTTGCAAGTAATGCTGAAACGAGACCGGGTCACTACCGCTGTGCTTCAGCGTTTGATGCCTCTTTGCCTCGTGGACTGCCTCGTTGGTTTAGCAGTAAAAAAGTTTTAGGTCGTCGGATTTATTTCTTAGCTCTTTGGACCGACGATCTGGGGCAGATTGCTGGCATCGCCTGGATAAGGGTTGGAGGACAGAAAGAAGTGGCGAGTCTTGTGCCAGTGCCTGGGGGTATGTGCAGCCGTGGACGAGTTCAGGCTGATTGATAGATAGAATGTTTATTGCGTTTGATTTTGGGTTTAAAATGGTAGTATTAAATAGTTCTCCAACTTAAACTGCCGGATATCATGACTTTACCGAAGATGATATTGATAAGAGTCAATATCGTCTTTGGTTCAGTCACGATAATCACTAACAAGTGTTCACGATAGTCACCGTGCCGCGCGCACGCAGTTGCCTCCTGCAAAATGCACCCCTCATGCGAGCCCTCCGCATACTCAATTCTGTCAGTGAAACAATAGACATCTTCTGTTGTTCTCTGAATGAGTTCACAAAGACTATTCTTTTTATTTTGTGCTTTAAGTAAAGTGCTGTAAGTAGTGTGTATTGTTTATAATTGTTTAATTATTCTTGTTTTTGTGTGTGTGCTTCACTATTGGAAGAAATAAATAAAAGAAAGAGAATACTTAACGTGTTTGTCAAAGCTGACCATTGATGATTTCTGGTATGAGCTCAGATTTGGATTAAGTTTCATTTTAAATGTCTTATTACGACGAGCTGGATGAGAGTAGCCGAGGACCGTGCTCAGTGGCGTGCTATAGGAGAGGCCTATGTCCAGCAGTGGACAAGCATACTATAGGCTGATGATGATGATTACGAATGTTGTGCTTGTGCTGTGGGTCCCAACATAGGGGTGGCACAGTAGGTATGTTTGATTTCTTAATAAAGTATAATAGGTAATCTAAACAACAGCACTATCTATCTAATCTAATAGCGATCAGTAGAAGGTCGTTTGGGGTTCGGAAGGTTTGATTTTAATTTAGAAGAAGAAGAAGAAAAACACTTATTCAACGCCACATAGATACAGAAAAGTAAAGTAAATACAGAAAATAAGGCAGTTATAGGACAAAAACGGAAGAAATGTGGAGCTAATAGTGAGAAAAACAAAGGCTTAGAATACAGTGGATGCTCAGTATTAGCTGAGGGTTTGCACCCAAAACACTGATTTTCAGCTGGGGCCTTCTGGTGACTCACAGAGCATCAACACGGAACAAACACGCACTAATACTCATACATACAGCCAAACTTACGCACACAAGCACACTCACACTTATATACATACACACATACATAATGCATAAACATTAATTACACTATAAATACTAAAGTAAATATAAGTGAATATATATATATATATATATATAAAATTCAATAAAATACACTATTTAATATCTTGACTGGACTTGTGCTCAGGAAGAATGGAATAGATAGTAGGTCATGCTGGAAGAGGTAGGGTTAGGTTTTCAGGGACGTCAACAAATACCCTTTAAGTCTCACCTTAAAGGTATGCTTGCTGGTAAGGACTTTGAGAGGAGGAGGAATGTCAATTCAGTACTTAGATTTAAATTAGATTCAAACGGTGGGATCTGATGGAAACAACCGATACCTCACGATTGTTTTTGGATTCATCATCTGATTGTAGATTGAAGAATAACAACAAACGAGTTCCGTATTTAAACATTTGTGCAATTTTGAGTGTTTAATTATCACAGAAATGTTACTTAAAATTCAATCACAGCTAGGGTAGCATTACTTTAGTTAACATTACTTTATTCATAGTAATAAAATTACATGTCAATGTCTTATCAATAAAATAAAATAACCTTTCAATGTTACATCAAATAAAATAAAATTACATGTCAGTTAATAATTTTACTATTATTTAACTGGATAACTAGAAATGTACGAATTTTTGTTAAGTAGGGATATTATGTACAAGAAGGTATACGGTTTTGTAGGCTTTCCATTATCCTGTACCTTATGTTTCCTGTGGATATTGCTGAAAAATATGAGAGGAACTGTGAAAGTTATATCCTCAAGTCATGGATATATCATGACATGGACCGAGACCAGGCTATCCTAGTTTGCCGCCAGGACAAGTTATTGTGTTGTGTGGTTGTCATGTTCAGTCAACCATTTGTTAGTTCTGGGTCTATTTATCTCATTAATTTTAGAAGGTCACTGTCAAAAGTGCAGGTGACATTGACCTGAAGAACAATATTCTGACGTATCAGTTTCCCGTCTTTGTCTGCATTATATTCCTCTCGTACAGGCAGCAACGTGCCGTATCATGATCTAGGCAACAAGATAATGGCCCTAATGGATGCTGCACTGCTTCATGCAATCACTGACGGAAATCTAGACCAGGGCGGGTAGCTATTCTGAAAACTTAACGTGAAATATTGAATAACTACATTTTACGGCTTAGGCGGGGCGCTATTCCGTAAACGTGAACTGTAACGAACTACTTACAATTTCTAAAATGATCCTAATGAACAACGGGGTACCTACCCGTTGTACTTATTTAAATACAAAAATAAAAGTAATTTAAAATAGGGGTTTCCAACGATAACCTGTAAATGTTTAAAATAACATAATATATACACACGCCTTTATCCCGGAGGGGTAGGCAGAGTCAGGGTCTGGCACTTGCCTCAATTCTGACATATCTCTTTCGCTTCATCAACATTATTTAGCCGTCGCATGCATGCATGCTAGTTTCGGGTACTTCTAGGGTTCCGTAGTCGATATAGTTTCTGTCCCGTCTGTCTGTCTGTCTATCTGTCTATCCGCGGCTTAGCACAGCGACTAGAGAGCTGAAATTTGGCATTCATATACATATTTATTAGGCCGACCTACCGGTAGAATAAAATGTTAAGACAAAATTTAGGATGCATTTTTTTTCTCGTCTACACCAAGGTGTGTGGTATCGTTGGATTGGTCGTTTAAAAATATTGTCGGTGTAGAAAAACCATTTTACGATTTACGGTTCCGTTTTTTTTTTCAGAGAAGGCATAATATCACAGAACATAATAATAAAAAACCTTCTGTGTGCAGAATAGTGCTCTATCAGGTGTCGTATATTTTCCAGTTGCCTATCACACTAACAGCTTGTATCCTGATCCTGCCTATCTATAGAGATTGAGTGGGTGGTTGTCATTGTACTTTGCTTGAAACCTCTATGCACAGTAACAATGCCACCTTTAAACGCCCTAGGGCACCGGTTCGCTCTCTGTGTAACCTGATTTGATAAGAAGGTACTTAATGGTCTCTTAATGGTAAATAAAGTTGTGCGAAACTTTGTGACTTCAATGTTTTCTATGCCTAAATTCGTCCCGCTGCAGGGCACAGTCCTCCTCCAAGAGAGAGAATATGGGCATAAATCCTCACGGGTGCCCCCCGCGGATCGACTCAGGCACTTAGTTTTCAAACAAATATACCACTCGCTATTTCTCATACAAATAGCGAGTGGTATAATTGCGACTACAACTTCACAGATGTACGTAATTTTAGTAGACAAAGCTATTGGTACATGCCGGGGCTCGAACCCATGACCTCTTGGATGTGAGGCAAGTGTTCTACCACCGCTTCCAGATGTCCAGATTGACATATAAATACTTTTAGTGCTCTGCGAATCAGAGCGAAACCTGGTCGGACTCTTCAGACAAAAAAGTTAAATATCTAAGTGAATCCGGAATTAAGTTAATAATGAAAAACTTTTATTTGAGATTTAAAGTTCAAATTCATGAGTATGTATGGTTACTAAGGCCCTGACCACACAGAAGGGACGCGGGGCGAGGGCGCGGAAAATCTTTTTAGGGTTCCGTACCCGAAGAGTGCATAACAGGACCCTATAACTAAGACTTCACTGTCCGTCTGTCTGTCCGTCTGTCTGTCTGTCTGTCTGTCTGTCTGTCTGTCTGTCTGTCTGTCTGTCTGTCTGTCTGTCTGTCTGTCTATCTGTCTGTCTGTCTGTCTGTCTGTCTGTCTGTCTGTCTGTCTGTCTGTCTGTCTGTCTGTCTGTCTGTCTGTCTGTCTGTCTGTCTGTCTGTCACCAGGCTGTATCTCATGAACCGTGATAGCAAGGCAGTTGAAATTTTCACAGATGATGTATTTCTGTTGCAGCTATAACAAGAAATACTAAAAACAGAATAACATAAATATTTAAGGGGGGCTCCCATATAACAAACGTTGTCTAAAGACAGCGCTCGCCATCAAGCGGCCATCTATGTAACCTTCACAGCACCGATGTCATGTCGCTAAATGTCAATGTTAAACGTTTCTTGTTGATTTCTGTAGGTGGCGCTGTTCTCAAATTCGATCTTTGTCTAATGTTGTGTAGATAATGGTACGGAACCCTTCGTGCGCGAGTCCGACTCGCACTTGGCCGGTTTTTAGGTTTACGTGCGCGAATAGCGACAAACGGGACCCGATTACTATTAGAGCAACTTGATTTACATATTTTTAAAACCCTTAAAATTGTAAAACGCAAAAAATATTTTTTTTGCAAATATTTTCCTTCAAATGAGTTTGTGTAATATACTTAGTACAAGTAAATAATATTTCATCCCAATCAAATTTTGAGTCGACTGCCGTTTTAAAAGAGTGCACCAGAAATACAGCCACTGATAATCATACTACAATTTATTACTGACATAATATAACTTGTATTATAAGCGATATCAGTAGAATTAACGGTTACTGCAGTAAGTACCTAAATCATCAGTTTTATGGTGTGAATTTATGTTTATTGGCACTGTTGAATTTTTGCGACTGGCCAGTTCTCCGCATTGGCCTTCTCCGCGTCACTTCTGTGGCGTTTTTTATTTCAGTGAAAAAAGTTGAACCTGAAAGAGGACAGTACCTAACACAAGTGAAAATCGAACTACAGCGGAAATTCAATTAAAAAAAATTGTGTCCACGAAAGTTACGCCGTTTCAGCATAGTTTGTATAGAAGCGCCAGCTATTATTGGCTTATGTTTAGACTTGATTCGTTATTATGAGTAAATATATTGTGGAAGGCTGTTGATCATCTTTATAGTTTTACCTACTCATCAAAAGCAAATGATAAATGATGCTCAACTTACTAGAAAAATTGCAGTTTTCTAGCAGTGAGGTGAATACTTAACTGAATGCTGTTCTATATAATGCATAATACATATGAGTGGTGGTAGCCTAGTGGGTAGAACATTGGCCTCGGAAGCGAGAGACCCAGGTTCGATTCCCAGTGCGGGCATTGACTTTAATAAAACTGAATTTTAAGGGATATTTGCTCGTTTACTTTTTTATTTTACAATTTTATTTTTTATTTTCAGTTTTATTGTGTCTAGTGCTCGTGTTAATCTCAGAAAATACTATCTATGACTTCGTTTTCTAAGTTATGTACATTTGTGAAGTTATTGTAGCAATACCATTCGCTAACTGTGAAGGAAACCTGAGTGTTTGAGCTATTCACATACCTCAGCGCTTGAAATCGCCAATCCTCTGTGGGCGCGCGTGGTGATTAAGCCCATACTCTCTCTCTGAGAGAAGGCCTGTGCCATACAGTGGGACATATTATAGGCTGCTTACGATGATATAGGCCCTATACATAAGTGTAGGTAGCCGCACTGCTAATATATCAGCAATTGTTCCGACCGAGCGCAGCGTGGCACGCCCAAATTATTCCCTTTGGATTACGTTTTTAACCATTATTGCTTTGAATGCAGTACAAAAGGAGTAATATGCATGTGACCACCTAATGTGGGGTAGCTAAAGAATGACCTGAATGCTTACATTAACTCAATAATGGAGTTTCAGTATTTACAACGGATAATTTCGTAGATCCGTGATGTTGAAGTAATCCGATAACGTTGATGTCGTTTATTTAGATTAAAGTACATATTAATGAAAATTGTGTCTTGTACCTACGTCTGGCGGCCTGGAGGGCGAGTCTTTTAAGTGCATAGTTGTTCATAACATAACACAACGTAAACTCACGCCTGTCTCCCAGAGGGGTAGGCAGAGATCAGGGACTGCCACTTACTTACTACGATCCTGACAAATCACTTTAGTTGTTCAATAGAGTGATATTAGTAATGGAATGGTTGTCCCATTGACACTTTTAACAAATTGCATTGCAATTGAACAATTGCAATTGCATTCCACTTAGCTCGGTGCCTGTCGCGATTCGACCTTCTTCGCGAGACATGTCTATTTAATTTGCGCGGGTTTACCATTGGAATTACATTATACTATTATTGCTCAGTAGACTACAAAAGAGAGGCAACTAACAGCTACTGTCGTGCTTATATCATTCTATTGAAAAAACGTGTCTATTAAGTCGACTCGAAGCTCTGGCGTTTTGTCTGCGCTTGCAGCAGACATCGGCAAAGGGCCACCCATAGACTAAGTACGATTTTTCATGTATTTTTTAATGTATGGTGTGCAATATAGAGTATTAGTCTAATCTAATCTACTCTAATCTAGCTAGCTTCGTGACGCATGAATCGCATGATGCGTATAAACGTAGACTATGTCTATAAAAAACACGATTCCATAAAACACTCTTTTAATGTAGTTTAAAGGAATCTCTGAATCGAAAAATGGTTTTCCTACAATTACAATATTTTTAAACGGCCAATACAATAATATCCCACACTATGGTGCAGGCGAGAAAAAAAATGAATCCCTAATTTAAGTGTAGGGGAGGTACCGGAAATAATTTCTTTTTTAGATTTTATTCTACCAAATAGAGGATGTATTAACAAAGGGCCAGATAAAAAGTACCCGAAACCGGCGTGCGTGCATGCAACGACTAATGAGTGTTGAGGAAGCGAAAGAGATCTGTCAGGATCGTAGCAAGTGGCAGTCCCTGGTCTCTGCCTACCCCTCTGGGATACAGGCGTGAGTTTATGTTATGTTATGTTTATTCTACCGTTTTGTCGGCGTGATAGTATGTGTATCTATGCCAAATTTCAGCTTTCTAGTACTTGTAGTCTCTGTGCTAAGCCGCGGACAGACAGACAGACGGACAGACAGACAGACGGACGGACATTTAATTTTTTTTATTTTTTTTTTATTTTATAAAGCAGGAAAAACAGAATTAACAAAAATTACTCAAACAGAGAAAATGAGTTAACTTAATTATCATCAACCCATTATGTCCCCCACCGAGGGGCACGGGTCTCTTCCCTGAGGAAGTAACTTAATACATTTTGTTAACTCCTAAACATTCCTCACCGATAGATAAAAGCTTAAAGATCTTAATAAATGACAAACTTAAAACAAATGGCATGCAAGAAAGTATACAACGATACACATGATTCCTGGGATTCATGTCATGGCGAAACTATATAGGTTCGTTATTGTCTCCCATTCCCAAGACAAACATATTCTTGGAACACAGTTTAGTGAAGGACCACATAGTCAAAGAGAATTAGTAATGCCTCTCTCAGGGGCTCTTTAAGTAAAACGACGTATTACTAAGGTATAGGTAACCTTATGATTTATAAAAAGTTCTTGCGAAAACGCTGATAAATGCATTTACATATTCATTAATTACCTGTGGATATGCCAAAAAAACACTGGTTGCTGCTGCGACTAGACAATAAATTCTTTATAGTCTATATGGTCAAATCAAGTCCCAAGTCTCTAACAAAAAAAATATGTGTGATGTTGTATCACACAGGAAAAAAGGGATACTTACATCATTACTTTAACTCAATGACTTATGTTATATGTTATTTCTTGAAATGTAGCTCGTTTCTAACAATGTAACATGTTGATTTACGAATCGATCCTCGATTGCAGGAAACAAAATGAGAAAATGAATATCACCATTCTAATTAGGTATGTTTAATTTGTCTATTAATATTCTTACGTCTGAGTCTAGACTGAAGTGACTTATCACAATTAAATAATGATATTATCTATCAATGAATTACGATAGGGTTTAGTTGAACAAGTGGAATCCATCAAGTGGAATGAATCGTTTAAAAAATGCGCTAAAAACCGGTTTGTTTTCTGTGTCGGCTTATAACAAACGAAAGCAGCTGTGTAGGTACAGTCGACAGCACATCAACCTTAACATGCGTGTACTCTATTCGGTTACATTAGGGGTGATCTTGCAACTAAAATATTAAAAGGTTGAATGTCTTGTCTATAGTACATTGCTTAGGGGCTGAAGTGGTTTTTCGACAGATTTTCTTGTCTTGAATCGTCTAGAGCAATTTTTGGATGGCTTTATCAGATAGTAGAAGACATAAGATTAAAAAAAAAACGTTTTTCGAAACCGGGCAGCGACCGTTGAACTTATAGAAAAGCGAACCATTCAATTAACTTCCATAAATAATTTACTAAAGGTACACAGGCCCGCACAGATAAGAGGGGCGGAGGGCACAAAGTCTATACAACGAGCCGCGTCTTCTTCGCACGTCTTCTTCCCATCTGTGTGGTCCGCGCCTAAAGTAATAATAATAATGACTTCCAGAGAACACAATCACTTTTCCTGGTCCCAAACTAGGATACGTACTATGGTAACCAGGCGAGGACATCACAAACATGGAAATACACCTAGACTGAGGCCATTTGTACAAATGTTCGGCGGCTCCCAGTGGGGATCGAACCCACGACCTTCAGCATGGTAATCAGACGTGATATCGCTGGACCAACGAGGCAGTTTGAGGCTCATCGCTTGACTGGTTCGAGCCGCGCTGATTGAAAGGATACATACATCAGATCAATGGCGAGGGGCGCGGTCCGTTATTGAGGAAATGCATCCCATCTGTTCAATACACGGAATGAAACTCATTCTACATAGCATCAGATGCTATGTACAGATTCTCTACTCTATAGTTACTACATGGTTCATGGCCATGGTCCTAAAAATCACTATTAACATGATTGAGAGATTGTACTGACACTTTGCAAATTTGATCTGCAAGAAAAGATATGATTTCTTTACTCGGTGGTGCTAGTGTTACTTCTTGGACCCCCTTAAAACTACTTATTAGATATGAACAGGTACTTCAAGTCTAGACGATTTCGATGGTAGACAAAGACAAAGACAAAGAACGTTTATTTGTTAAACACGAGTAGTGCAGCTGTTACAAAAAATATAATACGCCCTGTACATGTAGGTAGGTAAATCAATTAAACGTTAATTAATCTCAGTAAAGTAATACTTTATTTTCTCTGTACATTGGTAGATATTCTAACCTATATTTAATTTCACTCAGCGTTTCGATGGGTCTAAACAAAAAATGATGAAGTACTATCAAGTTTAAGAAACTCGTAATGGGAATGGATACTTCTTGAATTGTAGGATGAGATAACGACCTGTTAGACGATTGTTTTCCGTATTTGGCGATTTATATCAACGGTTAGTTTACATACAATATGTAGGTAGATGTAAACCAACTAAATCGTCTAGACCTAGTGAAAACCTCAATGAACTAAACTTTACCAAATCCCCTTTGTCGTTGGGTACTTGTAATACCACATTACTTTGTAACAATTTTGTCAACGAAATTACGTATACTACCCACAACACTAGAGTAAAAACACACAAAAAAAAATTCACAGCCTATTATTGTCTCCTATCAACTAAAATAGATATATATACTTATCGCACCAGGATATGTAAATATTTTATCATGATTACATTATAATATATAAAATATCCATTATGATGTCATTGACTCGCTTGCTCTACGTAATTACAATTAATACAGCAAAAAAATCTCAATTTAACATACGTAGAATACGACATTTACAATATTTGGAGCATTTTACAACGATAGTAACTAAAATAAAAGTAACTATAGCTTCTAAAACACACAAAAACTTCTCATGATGTATTTGATGTCCGCATATCACGCAAAGTACACTTGCTAACCACTCTTCAGTTAATAAGGTACGGTCAACCGCACATGAACCTCTACACGAGTGCTCTCTACTCAGTTACGTTATGGGCGACTTTAAAACTAAAATCTAAAGGTCGATGTGCTGTTGACTGTTCATTAGGGTTCCGTACCCGAAGGGTGCCAAACGGGACCCTATTACTAAGACTTCACTGTCCATCTGTCTGTCTGTCTGTCTGGCTGGCTGGCTGTCTGTCACTAGGCTGTATCTCATGAATCGTGATAGGTAGTATTTCTGCTCTGCTATAACAAAAAATACTAAAAACAGAATAAAATAAATATTTAAGGGGGGCTCCCATACAACAAACGTATTTTTTTTGCCGTTTTTTGCCTAATATTAATAACGGCAACAGGTAGACGCTTGCTATATTCACAGAGTATTTAGTTTTATATTCGCTTGAAAAATAAACAATTAAAATAAAATAAATATTCAAGGGGGGCTCCCATACAACAAACGTGATTTTTTTGCCGCTTTTTCTCGATCTTTGTGTTTAATGTTTTATAGATAATGGCACGGAATCCTTCGTGCGCGAGTCCAACGAGCACTTGGCCGGTTTCTTTAAATTCTGATGTAGTATTAAACAACCCGTCGATCAGCTCGTTGGACCGACGATCTGAGGCACATTGCTGGCAGTTGCTGGACGAGGATAGCCGAGGACAGAAGTAAGTGGCGCGCCTTGGGGGAGGCCTATGTCCAGCAGTGAACAGGTACGGGCTGATTGATTGAACCCATCGATATTATCGACCAATGTCTACCAGCCGCTGTCTCCATGTCGTCTGCCGTCGTCGACCCACCAACCTTCGACCCGTTTTTGGCCACCATTCAGTGGGTACCTTAGTCCGCCGGGCCGGCGTGTCGGAAACATTGGACGAGGCTAGCTAAGGACCCGATTGGTTGGCGTAAAAGAGAGAGGGCCTATATAGGTCCGTCCCATTTTAGGGCAGAGGCCTTATCTCAGAGAGAGCGATTTGAGTAATGGCTACTTTGCTCTGCTCAGCGATATATATTAATTTACGTATTGTTGAGTAGAGCAGAAAAATATTTACAAATAGAACATTTTATTTTATTTTCGCAAAACTTTCTCAGTGGCCCACGTACTTTTCATGTATGAGGTTGAAATAAGGCTTATTTTGTCCTACATAGAGGAACAGGGGTTTTTTTGTCCTACATATTAAACGAAAAGCGGGCAGCCCCATGCGTCACTTTTAGTTCACACATTATTATATCAATCCAGCGATTTATTAATCCGGGCAATAAATTATTTTTTATCGAAATCTTGGCACATTTTATTGAAGATTACTCTTATCGATAGTGCTTAAGCAGTTAAGACCAATTTAATTGGATGTGATAATTATTTGGCATATGACGGTGAACCGTTATCGATCGCTAGGTAATTAAGATGCACGTGAAAAAAAAAGATAAATTAACTAATGTTACTGAAATATCGTAAAGCCTGGAAAATGTTTCTTTAGTAGTTATCGATGTAATTGAAACACATCCAATAAGAAGCTTGCCTTCTAAGTACTTAAATATGTACTAGATGCAAAAAGGCGAGTTGGAAGACCCCACTTGCGTTTTAATGACTGCGCTAAACGTAACATGCTCACTTTTGGCATCCCAAGCAATCGGTGTGTGGAGCTGGCGGTGGAAGATCGCGACGAGTGGAGGCGCTTTATCGCTGAGGGACTCACTACAGACGACCAAGCCTGGTTTCTGCGTCTGGCCGATAAACGCGCAAAGAGGCATGCACAGGAATTAAACTCCGACCAGCAGGAGCCTGCCGCCTACACATGCCGAGTATGCGGACGGGGAGTCCTCTCTCGAATTGCACTTTTTAGTCACGGGCGTAAATGCTCAAAAAATGCTACATAAATCATCTGCAATAGATGTAAAGGCCATTGATGAAATTAACAATAATGTTCTTTTCGAATAGTTTATTAGGGCTCAGTGACATTTCACCATGCACTGAAACTAAACCCGGTTCCATAAACTTAGTCTAAAAATAGCGCGTTCGACATAAAGATAATTGAACCAAGTTTAGTGACGAACAAGAAGAAATCGGCACATATTTATTACTAAAACTGCGCTGTCCTGTGGCACCAGGCTGTATCTCATGAACTGTGATAATTAGACAGTTGAAATTTTCGCAGATGATGTATTTCTGTTGCCGCTACAACAAAAAATACTAAAAACAGAATAAAATAAGCATTTAAGGGAGGTTCCCATACAGCAAACGTGTTTTTTTGCCGTTTTTTGCTCTATATTAATAACAGCAACATGAAGACGCTTGAAATATTCAAATGTTATATAGGTAATGGTACGGAACCCTTCGAGCGCGGGCCCGACTTGCGAGTCGGTTGGCCGGTTTTTTTTTTTGCAACAATCTGATTTCAGCTAATCTTTACACGTAGCGAGCGCTTCTTCAAGGCTCAGTTCTCAACCCCCACTTTGGTAGGCCTACAATAAACCTGCTTCATTCCGAACAGACTTCTCTTGAACTTGGTAAGTAGGCAGAGTCCCTGATGAGCCACGCTGGTGAGATGCAAGCTGCAGTGCCAAAGGAGGCTTAGGATGCTCAGGGATAGACTCAGAGAGGCCAGGGAAGCGCAGGACGCTGTGCGATAGACCAGCCGGTTCATTGGCTGCAGGGAGCGGAAGTTGGCTACTCCGCCGATGTTAACCTTGCTGATCTGTTTGTACTGGAGGAAAAAATTCAGTTGTTATTGATTGACTTCCAAGGATGCCTGGTTTATGGAACGAATTCCGATGAGGAGCAAGATGAAAAGTGCCCGCAACCGGCGTGCGCGCATGCAACGACTAATGAATCTTGATGACGTGAAAGAGTTTTCACGTTATCAGGATCGTAGCCCTCCTTTCAGGTGGTACACCTGTGTAGTCCACCCGGGTGGACCACGGGGTTATTTTTTTGCCCGTGGTCCACCTAGGTGGACAAGTTACAGTAGATGGGTGGCCCACGGGAATATTTTCTTCCCGTGTGGTCCACCTATTTGCTATGAGTGCATAAAAACTCTTTGTTGCAGTTCTTATCAGCTTGTTTATAAATAAATGTTGACAACGTCAAGGGTGACATGACATCGCAGTAGTATTATATTATTGCACTTAGGTTATTAGCATTGGTTTATATTTTCATATATTAGGGGTTAAAGTATAAAATTGCCGTTTTATTGCAATAGGTTCTTTGAATTGACATAGAATCTTCATGGTTTGAGGTTTTCGAATGAAACTTTTTTCAAATGGTTTCTATGATGTTCTTTTTTTAAAAAGTGTGAAACATTTGAATATCGACTTTCAATTGTTTTTGTCAAGAAAGATGGATACTGCGAAAATTCGAGTGATTTTTGAATACGAGTTCCGACGCGGAACTAACGCGGCAGAAACAGCCCGCAATATCTATGCTGCGTTTGGAGAGGGGTCTACTAATGAACGCACCGTGCGATTTTGGTTTAAACGCTTACGTGATGGAAATTTCGACTTAAAGAACGAGCCACGAGGAAGACCGCCCACACAGGTGAATAACGATGAATTAAGAGAGATAGTGGAAGCCGACCCTAGTCAAACTACCCAGGAATTAGCGGCATGGTTTAACGTTACCTTACCCACAATATTGACTCACTTGCGTCAAATCAATAAAATAAAAAAATACGAAAAATGGGTGCCTCATAATCACTCGAATTTTCGCAGTATCCATCTTTCTTGTCTAAATCGAATAACAAAAACAATTGAAAGTCGATATTCAAATGTTTCACATTTCTTAAAAAAAGAACATCATAGAAACCATTTGAAAAAAGTTTCATTCGAAAACCTCAAACCATGAAGATTCTATGTCAATTCAAAGAACCTATTGCAATAAAACGGCAATTTCATACTTTAACCCCTATTATCATATACAATTACCAGGTGGACTACGGGCAATACAATATTTAAAACTTATTTAAATCATATTAAAGGTGAACCACGGGCAAAAAAATAACCCCGTGGTCCACCCGGGTGGACTACGCAGGTGTACCACGGGAAAGGAGGGGATCGTAGCACGTTACCAACCCTGTTGCCTCCCCGTCCGGATTACAGTAACATTGATAATCCGGTTAAGTCCGGTTTGTGTAACATTGATAATACTTAATGTATTGGTGTAGAAGAAGAAGAAGAAGAAAGACATTTATTATACCAACAAGATACATCACAGAAACAAAATAAGCACATAGGTAAGTAACATAATATGCACAACAACAGAAAGAAAATAAAGTACATACAATAAAGAATATTCTGTCTTGTTCTTCGATCTATCTTCCCCTTACTGCCCCAACTCAAATAACCATACTGTATACCTACGCTTTTGCCTCTTACATGTTCGTTAAGTTAGGTCAGGTTCACAGAGGTAACGTTAGTTATCCGTATTTTGGTGATAATGACTTATTCAGTTCTAAGCAGATAATCTTGTTTGGCCTACTAGGTATAGGATAGGGTTTCAGATTATCTCCACTAGCTGACTTCCAATAAAGCCTAAGTAAATTAGTTAGCCAAGTGTCAGTAGGAAAAAAAAGTCTTGACATACGGCCAGACAGAGAACAAAATTATCCTGTAAGGATTCCGTTTTACATTTTTGAGGAATGGTAAGAACATATTGGAATTTAATATAAATAAATGATCATTAATATATATATCAGTGACCGATTGCATCGTTGACTGAGAGGTGAGTAATGCTTATACGCTTCATCATCTTCATAAGCAGCCTATATACGTCCCACTGTAGGGCACAGGCCTTCTCTCAGAGAGAGAGTATGGGCATAATCACCACGCGTGCCCACCGCGGATTGGCGATTTCAAGCGCTGAGGTATGTGAATAGCTCAGACACCCAGGTTTCCTCACGATGATTTCCTTCACCGTTAGCGAGTGGTATTGCTACTATAGCTTCACAAATATACATAACTTAGAAAGAAAAGTCATAGGTACATGCCCGCACTGGGAATCGAACCTGGGTCTCCCGCTTCCGAGTCCAATGTTCTACCCACTAGGCTACCACCGGCCTAGTGGATATATACGCTTAATTTTTTTAATCTCGAGCCGATAGGGAGCTACATAAACAACATCGCATCTTGACCTAAAGATGCGATGCGACCTTGAAGTCCCACAGTGCGGCTTGCAGGATCTCATGGAGGCATTACCCAGCACAGTCGCAGGGGCGCGGTTTTGGGAGCGAGATGTCTGACTAGGAATCGACGCTTTCGACACGAAAGAAAAAAAATACATTTATGCTTGCTCACTAAACATAATATAATCCGAATACCACAGTAAAGAAGTTATGAGCCAAACTGATTGGCCTGATGACCTAAATCTTTCTCTCCGCAATCAAGACACCATCTCTCTTGCTGAATGTCATGAAATATACGTAACTGTATGAAGCAAAAGAGGCCATGAATTTTTTATAATAAAAGCCTGAGATCTGGACTGAAGTAAGGAGACACTGGAGTAAGTCTTATCTGTAGATGCTCACCTGTGCAGACGAGATCTCAATAGGCTTCTCCATGACGATCCAGGTGACAGACTCTTGGCAGTTGGGGGTGGTGAGGGAGCCATAGTACGTGAAGTAGGCCTGTGTGTCGGGACTGAACATCCGCCTGGGGACAACAAGTCTCCTGTTAACTTAGGTTAGGTTAGGTTAGGCTACCACAGGACCGGGAAGACGGGGCGAAAAAGAAAGAAAGAAAGAAGAACATTTATTGGGACAAATTAACACATCACAAGAAAAAAAAGGCATAACAAGTAACATAAACAAGTACAAAGGAAAAACAAGTCACATAAATACAACATAATACAAGACAAACTCAGAGCGTCAGAGTGCATCCTGTGGTGTGTCAAAGTTGCCACAAAGGGCATCTGGCAGAGGCGGGCGTATGCCTGAGTTCTTCCGCTGGAATGGCGGATTGGGGGAATCCGGTCTTACCAAGCGAAGCAGAGTGCTACGTGTGCCTACCATTTTGGCTCACACCAGGATAATAGGTAATCGAGAGGTCTACCAGAACTGGCGCTGGTGGGGCTGCGGAAGATTGCGAAAGCGTTCCCGCGACCCCGGCGCACGGCGGCGTGAGAAGGAACACCATGGGGTTTTAGTCGGTATTCAGTCGGCATGATTTGTTTGTTTGTTACACTTTATTGCACAATCAAAAACATTAAAAAAAGTAAAACTTAAATAACAGGCTTGTGATAAAAATTATTGTGCAAAGGCACAAGTGAAAGTGAAAGTATAAAATATTTCTTGGACACATGTAGGCATAATTGGTATCCATGAGAAAAGAAAGGTTAGGTTTGGTTACCACCATAACGCGAAAATCATCGGTCAACTACCTGAGCTATATAGTTGTTTTGCTATATGTTAAACCTTCCAAATATACACAACCTGATCCTTATGTTTATATTTTTCTATTTCATCAACAGGCTTATAGTTTCTATTTCAGAATAAATTAAGAAAATAAAATTTTACGACAAACATGACAATATATATTTTAAATGATTTAGGTTACTTCATGTTAATAAAATATACGTAAATATTTTCCATTCTGTAATTTAAGGCCACTAACAACAATAGTATGAAAAATAATTGATTATGTCGTTAAATCGATCGACTAATGGACATCCCTGTTTTAGCTCGCATCCCTTTACACTGACATGACAGTTCTAATTGTCAATTTACTATCTCCAAAACTCGACATTGGCAGAATTCTTAGGGTAGCCATAATTAAGAATTCAATTCAATTGACTAGAATTACGGTACCTACAAAGTTTACTAGAAAGCTGAAATTAGGCATAGCTATACATAATAATCACGCCGACAAAACGGTGGGCTAAAATCTTAAGAAATTTTTTTGAGGGTACCTCTCCTACATCTTATTAGGGATACATTTGTTTTCTCGCATTCACTACAGCGTTGGGTATCATGGGATTGGTCCTTTAAAAATGTGAGTGTACGAAAACCATTTTCGATTTAGGGATCCGTTTGCAAATATTAAGAGCTAATTTGTGTTACAGTAGGGCATCCAACCCCCCCCCCCCCCCCTTACCCCTCTCCCGGCTAACGGTTGATTGTACCTACAAACGTAAAATTGTAGGGCCGTAGCACATATAACGAACTTAAAAGGGAAACTATCACGACTAAGTATGCTTCACAAGTGAAATAGTAACAGCCGATCATCTTATAAAAGAAATAAAATCGCACAAATACCTACCACTGAAAACTCATTTTGGTGAAGTTGTTAGCTTTGTAAAGCAGGTAATAAGCTACTATTTCTACGAAACCCTACATTGCGCGTGGCCAGACACGCACTTGGCCAGTTTTTAATCGTAGGGTATAAGACCAAATTCGTGAAATCCAACTAATTAAAAAGCCAAAGCTAGTCAAAGAAGAGGAAATCCGCAGATAGTGTACTCTTAACCTTCCGGGTGTTTATAATTGATCCATCCACCCATTGTTGTGGTCAGCATTGTTTGTAGCCCTTATGTAGAAGGAAGTACCTAAATAAAGTTATGTCACGGGATGTAA
Organism: Yponomeuta malinellus; assembly: GCA_947308005.1. Taxonomy (NCBI): domain Eukaryota; kingdom Metazoa; phylum Arthropoda; class Insecta; order Lepidoptera; family Yponomeutidae; genus Yponomeuta; species Yponomeuta malinellus. Next base: position 19,234,937 of record OX371003.1, read on the forward strand.
CAAAGGCCATGTTTGATATCTATGACAGTAGACGTTGACGTTTCAAAACATCGATATTATGGAGGGGAACCGTCTCATTATGGCGGGACAATTGAAGAAGTGCCCAAACCATGGTTTTGCAAATTCAAAAAGGTTGGTAAAAGAGTTGCGTCGGTAATTATACGTCTCCGGATTGGTCACTGCTGTACGCCTGTCTTCTTAAATAACATCAGTGTTGCCGACCGACCAACCAACCTTTTTTATGTTTTTACTTCTTTTATACTTTTTCTATCTATTATTATGTCTAATATTTAAAAAATTGAAAAAGAACTATGTCAAGGGATAAAGACAAATAAAACAGATTCCTAAAAGTTACTCTCGCATTTTCTTAAATATTTACGTGCATGCGTTTCAATCAGAGTGCGTGATAACTCGATTTGTGATTGTGGTCTTGAGGAGGGTGATCTCGACCACATATTCTTCAACTGCCCTAAAAATAATAGATCAATAAATTTGTATAATTGTATTCCATCTATAGATACTCCACTATCTATTAACTTCACATGTTTACTGACACATTTATCATCGTCCATGGACCTTTATGTATTATTTATCAAGTTCATCGGGGAAAATGATATTAAGTTACAGATAGCTAGAGTTTTATTTTAGTTTTGTGTGTTGTATAGTACCTTCTTAACTATAAAAATGTGTATTATTTTAGTTTACGTACTGTTACTTGATTATAATTGTTGTTTGTATATTGTTTCAGAATTGCTGTAGATAGAAACTCCATTTAGTTCACACTAGCTCAAAGTCTTCACAAAGAAATCAAAATTTAAATAAATAAAAAAATTGCCCATTTCGTGTCAAGACGTGACTTTGGCAGAATTTGTCGGCATCGGCTGGTTGCCACGTCAACAAAAAAAAAAGGGTTAAGCTATAAGCAGTAAATAACAGTTTACAAACCCGCCAAAATGGCGCCAGAGCGTAGGCAAAGAGGATGGTATGAATGTATGTAGCAGTAAGTTGTTGACGGATTGAAGTATGCCGACTTAGAAAATTCAATATTTTTAGTGACTTTTTCGTGATTTTGGATGTAATTCTCTCATTTTTTAAATATCATAATATTTTATCGGGCGTTAAAAAATTATAAGCAAATAGCTCTCCCGGCAAACTTTGTACCGCCACAGAATCCGTTCGCTCGCACAACGCTATGTGTTTTAAACTTAAAATAAATATTATCCCACGGGAACGCATTACTAGGATATCAAGTAGCTATGTCTTAATTCTTTGTCTATCTGTATGCCAAGTTTCATGTAAATCAGTCCAGCCGTTATTGCGTGATTGAGTAACAAACATCCAAACATCTTCATAAACTTTCACATTTATAATATTAGTAGGATAGGATTGATAAAGTATGTATCTTTGTTTCTTATTTTGAAAAGTGCCCCATAATGGAGCGGAAGTTTTTCTGTCCTTGTTGGTTTTTTAATCCTACTCTAATAACTTTTGGCGCTTTCTTTGAAATTTACCTTGTTGCTACTGTGGCGCCACCCCAATTTAACGCAGTTGGACAGACACTCTTTCACAACAAAGACAGTTCTCCTTACCACTACCGTCCATAATTGAAACGAAAACGTTAAAAATTAACAGAGCATTTGGCAGAATCGAAAAAAGGTCAACATAGTGCTAATAAAATGACGTTAGTACTAAGAAAAATCTAAAGATTAAAACAATTATTCTTTGCACACACACATGGTTATCTTAACTAACATAAGTTAACCTAAATCAAGCTTACCTAGGTATGAGTCCTGTTATTAGTTATTATTATTATTTTTAAATTTCTCAGTTTGATATTGTTAACGAATTCTTTTAAAGATAGCTTTACAAAATAGCTTTCTCAATAATACAGAAAGTGTTAACCACTTATTGAAGCTATTTATTCGCGTCGTTGTAAAATAAATTTTGTATTTTATTATAAAATTTCAATCAATCAATCAAGCCCGTCCTATCCACAGCTGGACATAGGCCTCCCCCACGGCGCGCCACTCTCTTCTGTCCTCGGCCACCCTCATCCAGCCGCTGCCAGCGATCTGCCTCAGATCGTCGGTCCAGCGAGCTGGTGGGCGTCCTGCGCTGCGTTTACCAGTTCGTGATCTTCACTCGAGAACCTTTGCACCCCACCGACCATCGGTTCGTCGTCATAAACTTTAACTATCACTGAGTGAATAGTTTGCTGTTTCGGACAAGATAATCTGTCACCATCATCCGACGCCCACTGCAGGACGCAGGCCTCCTTGGTTTTCGTAACCATGAAGGGTTTTGCCATCTCACGAAGACGCTGCTGCCCGTCTCCTGGTAATCTGTCAAACAGTGCTAAAATGACTCTTTTAAAGTTCTAAGATGACTTACGTAATATCAATTATCTCTGCCACAACCGGCGTGTCCTCCGTCGGTTGAATGAGGTTGGGGACCTGTTCGATGACCTCCTCGAGCGCGTAGTGGGAGCCGTCTTCCTTTACCTGGACCGATGGAATAGTAGCGTTAATCGCTTTCGATAGAGATAACTTCTTGCCTTAAATCAACAGCTAAGCCTAAAATGTTATTCTTTTCATTAAGTATATTTCCATTGTACCTATTTTCAAAACCTGTTCAAAAATAAAATAACCTGAATTTGCCTTACATAACCTACGTGCTGAAGACCGTAGGTACTTACGGATTGGCGGGTGATCGCTACTTACTGCGCGTTAACTTTTCAATGACGCCAGGTATGTAGCGTGTCAAACAGTCCGAAGGCTTTTCTATGTCGTACTTACTACAATACTTAGGTACCTATGTATAACACTAAAAAGAACGATCGCCGCTTTTATCTGAAAGGTTTCTAAAATAGGTTTCCGAGAGCGGCTATAGAGCATAAGCAGCCTATATGTATACGTCCCACTGTAGGGGCACAGGCCTTCTCTCAGGGAGACAGTATGGGCTTAATCACCACGCGTGCCCATCGCGGATTGGCGATTTCAAGCGCTGAGGTATATGAATAGCTCAGACACTCAGGTTTCCTCACGATGTTTTCCTTCACCGTTAGCGAGTGGTATTGCTACTATAACTTCACAAACGTATATAACTTAGAAAACAAAGTCACAGGTACATGCCCGCACTGGGAATCGAACTTGTTTCTCCCGCTTCCGAGTCCCATGTTCTACCACTAGGCTACCACCGCCTATATAGCTATAAGAAAAAAATGTAAATTACTTGTGTTTTCTAAAAACAATGTCCCAGGCACTGCAGGCTCCGAGTGGTCCCTTCGCCCATCTAGTGTGAGTGAAGGTGCCACTGGACGCTGTGTGGATCATCTCGTTGCAAAGGCCAAAGTTTTTTTTAATTTTTTATTGTAAATGCGACAGTTTGGATAAATGGATGTTTGTTACTCTGTCACGCCATAACGGCTGAACGGATTTGGATGAAATTCTGCAGAGACATTATTCCGGAAAAATAAAGAACGTAGTAGTCACCGGCAATAGCTTGACATGTACATGTACTTGTAGTTTATTGTATATATATAAAGATTAAAGACTATTTACTAAAGATAAATTTGCATAGTTACAATACTTGCGGTATTTGCACTAGACTTTAACGGCCTTATTTATAAAAACACGATTCCTCCAAAGCACACCTAAGAGTAAGTTTATTAAATCTGTGGTTACGGCTTTTCCTTGTGAAATCACCACCACAGACAATTTTAATCGGCGTTTTGAGGAATCTTGTTTTTTATAAATAAGACCGTAAGTCTGTATCGCAGAATAAATAAATAACTAATGAAACTTTGCCTCCATTTCCTTCCATGGATGTCGTAGAAGGCGACTAAGGAAATCAATTACCAGGAGACGGGCAGCAGCGTCTACCTGAGATTCTCAGGTAGATGCTGCTGCCCGTCTCCTGGTATCGCAATATGCGAATGGAATATAAGTTCTTACGCTAAAAAATATAAGTTCTTAGGAAAAAAATGTCTTAGTTAGTTATCATTTAAAGCGAAAGTGATCTGTCAGGATCGTGGCAAGTGGCAGTCCCTGGTATCTGCCGACCTCTCTGGGATACAGGCATGATTTTATGTATGTATGTATTATTTAAAGATGTGCTATCAGTGCAATTACTATTTCATGTCAAAGCCCTCTCTATCTAAGCCATTCAAATTATGTTTCTTTCCATAAATCGTTTTTTTTGGTTCCGTACCTGAAGGATGCAAAAGGTACTCAACCCCTATTAATATGCCTACTACGTCTTTCTGTCTGACCCGTAAAGGGTTTTCTCTTGAACCGTAATAGAGAGCCAGTTGGATTCTTCAATCCACATAATTCTCCATTTACAGGGTACATGGTTCCCTCAGCTATGTCTTCTATAAGATAATGCAGTACATCGAAATAGAAACCCACGTTTAAGATGACATGACTATGACACCGATTGTGCTCATTCGCAAGAGTTCAAGTAATACTGTACTTCCTCCCGGCCGCTGGATACGCGGATTACGCCGGTACAATGTACTGAGAGTCTGCCGTAACATACTTAGATTAATTGAGTGATTTAGGGCAGTGTCAAAACTTTATTTGCTCTACCTTCCTACATTTTGAGACACGGTAGGGAATAGTGGTTCCGGTTCCGTGTGGTGCCAGATTAAGAATCGCGTCACTCCATTTCCTTCCGTGGATGTCGCAGAAGGCGACTAAGGAAATCAATTACCAGGAGATGGGCAACAGCCTCTTCCTGAGATTCCAACCGCATACTGCGATCGCCAACCCGCCGGCCAAGCGTGGCGATTATGGCAAGACCCCTCATGGTTATGAAAACCAGGAAGGAGGCCTATGTCTTGCAGTGGGCGTCAAATGGCTGATGATGATGATGATGATGAGGGGAATAATATTATGTTTCTTGCTATAGACAGTTGTGTGGCAGCGCATCGGTAAAATGCTCGTTTTGCATTCGAGACGTCGTGAGTTCCATCATGACTTTGTTTCCAAGTCACGTAACTATATTTGCGAATTTATGGTAATAATACTCGCTAGCGAAGAAGCCTACGGGTTGTGTACACATACCTCATTTAAAATTGTCAATTTACGGTGGGCACATTTTCTCTCAGAGAGAAGGCCCGTGCCATGCAGTGGGACATGTTTAGGCTCCTGAAAGCGATTTAAGAGGTTCTCTCGATTACTTTTCCTAACTCTACTAATCTTGCAGGTCGACTTCTTCCACTGCCTCTCTATTGTTGGAGATTGTTTATCAGCTGATGATTAATTGACAGTGGACGTTTCTGATGATTAACGCTGCCAACTATTTTCTAAACTTATTGTGTCACGTTTTTCTGTACTTTTGTCTCACTCCTCGGTTCCTTTTCTCGTCGGTGGTTTTCGCTGGACATTTCCTTACCTCACCCATGATACCGATGACGGCAAGGCCGTCTGGCTGCTGTGCCGCCTCTTCTATTGACAGACCGGTCTTCACGTGAACCAAGTGGATCTCCAGGGGGTACCTTGCAGGAAATATCGGGTTACTTATTCATTGCAATGATCAGAAATCAGAAATTAATAATTTATTTCAACGTAAAGAATTTACATTCTGTTTGCTGAATGTCAATATACTATGTTACTATGTTAGCCGCTGCCTTGGGGCCGTATTTGTAGTGGAGAAAAAGGCAGCGGGAAAAAAAACTTCACTCTAACCATCTTTTCTCAAATCATCTTAAACTTATACATCAAAGCCTATATGATATGATTCCGTGATAGCCACCAATAACTTTAAAAGCCAAAATAACACTTCCTACAAAAGTAGGAAAAACATTAATGCTGCGGCCAGACACACGAACAGCGATCGCGAATGAAATAAAAATTGTATTTTTTCTGGGGCCAAATCTGCTAGAATAGACCTTCTCGAATACCTTGATTTAGGCATAACATGGCCAGTGTAGACTAGGCTTTTGTTTACTGTTGTTTTAGGTAGATACAGTGGATAACGGTCCGGTGAATCTTAATCTATTCTACTCCTCAATACAACAAACAACTTTAATCATACGAGTATAGAATAAACCGTTGTTTTGTAATATTTTTTTAAAATATTTGTTGCCGCCAATGTATGAAATCGCTGTTATTTTATTCGCTATTTCAGTTACTCTTATATAAAAAAATTGCATTGACAAGAATAATAACTGCCCCTTTCTGGAATCTTCTGAACGTTTACAAAAAAGCAATATCTCTAGACAAAGTAGACAAAAGCCGGCCTGCTGTGTTAAGGGGTCTGGTCGATAATTTTTGGACTTTTATTTTTTATCTAACATATCCAACTGCTGGAACGACGATCTGAGGCAGGCAGGGTCTGGATGAGGTTGGTCGAGGACAAAAGGAAGTGGCGTGCCTCGGGGGAGGCCTGTGCCCAGCAGTGGACGAAGCAAGATATAGATCAGATGATCATCATCATTCAGCCACAAGAAGTCCACTGCTGGACATAGGCGTCCTCCATGGATTTCCAAAAAGGCCGGTTGGAAGTGTCTTGCATCCAGCGTCTTCCAGCCACTTGGATGAGGTCATCTCTCCATCTTGTGGCTAGTCGTCCTACGCTGCGCTTGCCGATATGTGGTCTCCATTCGAGAACAGATGCATGATCGCTTACGGTCTAACCGAGCAGTGCATAGAAAAGTTGCGACGACACCAGGTCGCTGAGCCTGGAACTGACTTATCAATACAGCCGCAGTGATGGGATACTCACTTCATGCCATCGATGGCGTGCTCCGACAACCAGTGCAAGTGGAACTGCTGGAAGGTGTAGTTCCCCTCCAGGGGTCCCCCGGAGACTGTCGGGGCCGGGGATCCTGGCACGGCCGTCCACTCCACTGCAAAGACGAATCAGCTTAGCCTGGGCCCACAACTTCATGAGAAAAAAAATAGCGGTATTTCATTAATTTACTCGCGTATTTTGTGCATAATTATGAATATTTTTTCCAAAGCAATCATGCCTGGGGAATCAACGGCTTAGGAGATATTCTGATTTAAACTCAAAAGTATCATTGTACAGCGTATTGCACAGCAAACAAGGAACCTGACAAAAAATTTAAAGAATTGCTCAGTTGAAGTGGCCCTGTGCGGGGCACATAGCTTGGTTCTCCTGATGGCCGTTGGGGCGAAAAAGTTCTGACCTGGTGACCGTGAACCGGACGACGTAGCGTGGGAGGGCCCTGACCAGATGGTCTGACGACCTGGTTACGGTAGCGGGGCAGGCTTGGAAAACCATGAGGGATTATGATGATGTTAACAACTTCATGTTAAGTCTACTTGAATACTGTACTGTACCTATTTTGATCACTGTTAATGAAGTTTTTAAGTACGGCTTATTAGTGGCATACCCTGATCTCTGCCATTTCCTTCGGAATATAGGCGTGAGTTTATGTAATGTGTATTTGTGTTTCCATTTACGTATTGTCACTTATTGATGAAAATCTGAGATTATATTATAAGGCATGAGCCACTCACGTAGGTACTTATGTTACGCAGTTTTTTACAGAACAATAGTTAATTACCTGCACAAAATCGTGGGTGATAAAGTGAAGAATTAATTTAGCAAAAACTCAGCTAGGACTCGCCCGGGTTTCCTGCAGCGATTATAGCTAGGATGTAAGTAGTCCTAGCAACTCAGAGAAAAACTAGACTCATTAGAGTTCATTGCTCGTTGAAATCAAGGTCAGTAATCATCAGAAGATGAGTCAGTAATGGCTGCCTGAGCAGAGAGCAGTAATGTTTATTTACTGCCACAGGAGACATTTGGCAAACAATTTTTAAAATAGACGATACACAAAATAACTGTTGACAAAAACACAAACAAAACAATGCACATTGCGTGTGTGGTAACAAATGCATCGCCGCATAATATACCACTGATTTCAGCAGAGCCTAATGAATATTACATCAGCAACAAAAATCTGCTTGAGTCCTTCGATCAGCAAACAGTTATTTTAGTCAGCAGATTAAAGAAATGAGCAACAAATAAATCTAACATGGTCAGTAAATTAATTAATTAAATTTTAATACTGAACATGTTTGATCAGAAATCAATCATTTATTTCAACGTAAAGATTTTACATTCTGTTTGTTGTATGTGAATGTACTATGTTAGCCGCTGCCTTCAGGCCTTATGTAGTGGTGAAAAGGGCAGCGGAAAAAAATCTCCACTCTGACAACCTTTTCTCAAATCATCTTAAACTTAATTCATCAGAGCCTATATGATAAGATTCCTTGAGTGCCATTAATAACTTTAAAAGCCAATACTTTAGTTAATTTTCTTACAAAAGTAGGAAAAACATTAATGCTGCGGCCAGACACACCAGCGTTCACCCGTTCACGAGCATAATACCGGGGTCAGCCATCACCAGTCTCCATCATTTTAGAGGGAGATAGGAGACCCGGCCACCACGCCACCATTCGAATGACCTTTGGCAAACCCACCTCGTGTAGACTTTTAAAAGACTTAATAAATTATGATATTTATAATTAAATAACAATGAAATCGCAGTGGAATTGGTTAACTGCCAAGATTATATAATACTCGCCCTGTGCAGATCAACTTGAAAAGGGCAGTGATAAGGTAAGAAGACTCACGAGGTAATTCGCTAAGGTGACTAACATAGCGTATAAGATTAGCAAGTTGAAGTGGCAGTGGGCTGGTCATATACCGACGATATATATATAGTATACTAAAGTTCCGTGTGGCGCCGGATTAAGAATAGCGTCACTCCATTTCCTTCTGTGGATGTCGTAGAAGGCGACTAAGGAAATACATTACCAGGAGACGGGCAGCAGCGTCTTCCTGAGATTCCAACCGCATACTGCGATCGCCAACCCAACCCGCCTGCCAAGCGTGCCGATTATGGCAAAACCCTTCATGGTTTGTAAAACCATGAGGGAGGCCTATGTCCTGCAGTGGGCGTCAATGGCTGATGATGATGATGAAAGTTCTTGAGTAGAGACCACGAACTGGCAAACGCAGCGTAGGACCCCATCGCTGGACCGACGATCTGAGGAAGACTGCTGGCAGCGGCTAGATGAAGATGTCGGAGTACAGAAAGAAGTGGCGTGCCTTGAGGAGGCCTTTATCCAGCAGTGGCCGAATATAGGCTGTACTAGATTGGCAAAAGCATTGAATTTAGAAAGAAAGAAAGACAGAAACAGGATATTACAGGTAGATAGAGAAACAGCGAAGAGCCCAAAATTTGTACAGAAAGAGGTACAAATTTTGGCCTCTTCGCTGTTTCCCACGATATCGGCCGACCAAATGGCTAGTGTGCCTACTGACCGCCATTTTGTTCTCGACCGCCACACCGTTATAGCAGTTGTCATCTTTCCATATTGCCAGCTGCCCAAATTTAGGCGAAAATGGGCATTGCCGTTGCCGTTCTCCGTGTGGCGCCGGATTAAGAATAGCGTCACTCCATTTCTTTCCGTGGATGTCGTAGAAGGCTGGTCGCCTTCTACGACATCCTTCTAGGAAATCAATTACCAGGAGACGGGCAGCAGCGTCTTCCTGAGATTCCAACTGCATACTACGATCGTCAACCCGCCTGCCAAGCGTGGCAATTATGGCAAAACCCCTCATGCTTATGAAAACCACGAGGGAGGCCTGTGCCCCTGCAGTGGGCGTCAAGTGGCTGATGATGATGATACTCACAAGTATGTCCGTTGTTTGCGGACGACATGTCGACGGCGCTGTACCCCCTGAGGACTAGGGGGCCTTTGATGCGCAGCTGGTTATAATCGACCACGGCTGCGTTCGTGATGATGTTGATGGGAGACTGCTGGGTGCCCGAGTTGCACTTGCCTGGCCAGTGCGTCTCATCTACGGAAAAAAGTAATCCTTTTAACCGAACTTAAAAAAGGAAGACCTCTTCGTCCATATTTTTGTGTATATGCAGCGATAATTACCATTTACCACGTCGTTCAAACCTACTGGTTTTTTTAAAGAGGACACCTCAACAGCGGTGTTTTTCTTGGAGTCGTTATTTTTATTAAAAAAGTTTTACTAATCGTTAAGTGATATTTACTTGAATATATAAAAGTTCTCGAATGGAGACCACATATCGGCAAGCGCAGCGTAGGACGACCAGCCACAAGATGGACGGATGACCTCATCCAAGTGGCAAGAAGACGCCGGATGCAAGCCGCTTCCAACCGGTCGTTTTGGAAATCCATGGAGGAGGCCTATGTCCAGCAGTGGACTTCTTGTGGCTAAATGATGATAAATATATAAACAAATAAATATAATGATATATAAACAAATAAATGTTATTCAATACTCATCAAAATCACATGACCTACTCCCAAACTAGGATACCCTTAGATATGGTAACCAGGCAAGGACATCAAAAACAGGTAAACTTAGCAATACTCCCAGACTGGGCTGTTTACAAGTCAAGTGAAGCGGTCTCCAGCAGAATCAAACTCACGACCTCCGTTTTGGCAGTCCAGCGTGTTATCGCTAGATGTGGGTAAAACAATAGACTTGGAAGCGGGAGACGCAGGTTCGATTCCCAGTGCGGGCATGTACTTTGTTTATTTTCAAAATTACGTACAGGTAACATTGAAAATAAACAGAGTTACGCAAATTTTGTAGTACCAGTACTACACGCTAACTGTGAAGGAAAACATCGTTTTTAGGGTTCCGTAGCCGATAAGAAACCCTTACTACAGTTTCGCCATGTCCGTCCGTCTGTCTGTCTGATTTTTTCTTTGTAGCCTATATACGTTGCCTTGCAGGGCACAGGCCTTCTTTCAGAGAGAGAGAGAATGGGCTTTCAATATATCCAGAAAGTGCGACCGCAGTTGGTCAAGCGGTCGGAGGTCGGGGGTTCGATCCCCACTGGGCCGAAATTTACGTTGTACAAATGGCCTCAGCCGGGTGTATTTCCATGTTGGTGATGTACTAGCCTGGTTACCACAGCGCAGAGTATCCTGTTAGGGACCAGGTAAAGTGCTTGTGTTGTGTGGAAGTTCATATTTATTCTTTCTTTATGTAGCTCCGATTGTGTCTCACTGCTGGGCAAAGGCCTCCCCTTTAGCTCTGCCCTGTTCATGGCCACCTTCTGCCGACCTGGTAGCAAGGTCGTGAAGTCGCCGCACCATCTCCGCTTGGCTCGGCCACGTTTGCGATATCCGTCGCATGAAACCCAGCCAGTGACGATTCTTAAGTTAATATTTGTATTATGATTATTATTTCTAGTGTTAATAACAGTGGGTGCCATTTATATACCAGATAGTTTCTCGTGTGTGTGCAATTAAAATATATTTAATTCCACAAATTACACGGTTTTAATAGTAATAATACTCACCAGTGTAATCCCATGAGGATTGGTGGGTCGGATCTAGAAAGAAGAACATAAGAATTGTTTGTAGTTACACATAATTATGTGTCAAAGGTTACACACTAAGTTGAAGAGTTAATTTGGTTTATATCATTCGCAAAGGGTCAGAACGCAAATGCACGAGAACGTGTACCTATTGATAACACAAAACCTGTGAACCGTTTCTTCTGTAAGTTTATAACCAATTTAATTTAATGCAGCCAATTTCTATACACAAAACTTTCCATACAATCTTGAAACTAAAAACAGGGTCAAAATGCATGGAAAGTAATAAATAAATAATAAGAAAAGAAAACAATAATTGAGAATTATAAATTAATTTATACATATTGGGTTTGTTAAATTATCGATATACTGAAGAAATACAAAGTTTTGCCTTGTTTCAATAAAGACAGTAAAACTAACTGAAACTGATAATATTAGATAATCATTCGTAAAAAAAAATTTACTCTATAAAAAATGTTTGGAAAAGTTGGAAAAAGGATAAATTAGACTCGGAAGCGAGATACCCAGGTTCGATTCCCAGTGCGGGCATGTATTTTGTTTTCTAAGTTATGTACATTTGTAAAGTTATAGTAGCAAAACAAAGGAAGTGAAGGAAAACATCGTGAGGAAACCTGAGTGTCTGAGCTATTCACATACCTCAGCGCTTGAAATTGCCAATCCGCGGTGGGCACGCGTGGTGATTAAGCCCGTACTCTCTCCCTGAGAGAAGGCCGGTGCCCTACAGTGGGACGTATATAGGCTGCTTAATATGTATGTATGTACGAAAAATGTTTATGTCTGTTGTGAAGATGCTTACTTTTGAAGTGAATTTAAAGTCAAGAGTCCAAAACGGTGCAAATAACTGAAACTGAAGATTATTTCAAAAAAGTACTAAAGTTTCCAAAAAAAGTTTTATACTGAAAGTTTCTGAATTGAAAATTTCACTAAGTAAATACTTAAAAATTGATCTGTTTCGTTATTATTTGAGAAAACAGAAGAGAGAAACAGAAACTCTCAATCGAGGAATCGGCGATTGGGTACTAAATTACTAGCTCACCTATAAATGCTCCTAGCACCATCACCAATACGACGAACACATTCATTTTTAAATAAAATATACAATAATAATACAAATAAAAAAAGACACCGAATATTATTTTTTTATATGTTAAAAAAATACTATTCCTCTGTGATCCTCTCACAGACCCGCGCACTGGCCAGAATAAAACTAGGCATCGATGCTTTTTTGTTTTTATTCATTTTTTTATCGATATCTGTTTTACGGCTTTTCCAATGTGGAACACGTATTCCGCGCTATGCGCGGCGCGCGAAAAATGGATCTGACGGACTGAACGCCGAGATAAGCTTACTGAGGCCGAACCCATACTAGGTAGGTAGGTAAAGTCACTTATACTTTTGTATTGAGCTCTGCAGTTGGCTGGAATGACTCTTGGTTAAGACCACAGCAATATTTAAAGCATTTAACATACGAAGGTCGCCAATCTATTATACCACTGTCGGTCTTTGTTTAGTACCTAAGTAAAAATATGATTCTGTACCCGTCGCCAACTTTGAACACTGTCAACTTAATTATAACCAGGTCCTCACTATACAGATTTCCGTCTAGTGTGAGGTCCAACGGTAACCTCTCTATTGTCAATGGCAACCATTTTCTATACCAATATTAAGATTATCATACTTTTAAGTAATTGAGGAAATGTTTATTTATTAGCAAGTGGTTTAAATATTTTTTTTATCTTTATCTCTTTATCTATTAGTTAGATATAAGCATAGATTAATTTCATGTATTTTCTTCTGGTTGTATAGTATTTTATTCATCTAGATATAACAACTATGAGGTCACCACCTGAACAAACGAAAATAATCTACACTTGAGTAATAAACGAATTACAATAAGTAGGTGAAATATAAAATTGTCATTAGACCATGCGGAAAAGCGTTTTTTTGACAGAAATAAATAAGTAAAGCGGCAAAAATAACTATTTATCTTAACGATTAACGCATATTTACTCGTTTACTTTTCCATTTTACAATTTTCCGACCGCCGAGACTACGGCACTTTGCAAAAGTACCGAAACGTCGGAAAATTGTAAAATGGAAAAGTAAACGAGTAAATACCTATGCGTTAAAATTCAGTTATATTATTTCTAGTGCTCGTGTTAAACTCAGAAAATAATATTATGGTGTACTATATAATTCTGTTCATGCTAAGCCGTACAGCACATTGCAAGTTTAAATTCAACTCAAATTCAAGTGTTTTTTTTAAAGTAGCACAGAAACTGCGACTTAATGAATTTTACATGTTAAACTAGGCGTCCATTTCAAAATCTAGATCATTTTGGAGAAAATATGGACAAAAATAACTCCTCTTCAAAGTCCTTAATTAATAGAGTTTACATAAATATTCTAAAACCTAGAACTCATGCATTGAACTGGCTTCATTGTCATCTAAATAATCTTTAATGTCATAGTAACCATTTTGGCACAAAGTTTGCTTTACACATTTTTTTATCTGCGTCAAGTCAATATGACTTTTGTTTTTTAAGTAACCACAGGTTCATCCTAGTTTGGTTACTTTTGTGATCCATCATGTGTAAATTAATTATAGTTCATTTTTTTTGGATTAAAAATGTATTAAAACATTTCGTTAAAGAAAGCGACTGGGCAACTATTTTCCTCTCGCTCATACAAAATGGTCGCCCACACTGTGTAAGTGAGAGGCAAACAGTTGATCAGTCCCTTTCATAAAGTAATCATGTTATTGGTGGACCTGCGGGGGGAGCATGAGATTTTTATCGTATCTAGATAGATAGGTTAAAATTTTAAAACATTACGATATTATATCCCACCCGCGAGCATGACTTCTCTTCGACATACATATCTTCCTTAGATAGGAGATAAGATTTTATCTACTTATTGGTATGACAACACTGAATCGGCAAATAGGGATGTGACGAAAATCACTATTTCATTCGTTCAATTTGCGTTTTTTGACAGATTGAAATCTGATCTGTGTGTGATCTTTCCTTTACTTAGTCTGTGCTAGGTATCAAATAAAATGTAAATAAACAAACAAATAACGGACAATAGATGCTTAGATGCCGAAAATGAAGTAAGTACAAACTTTATAGCCATTGCAGTTAATTTATACAATACTACAATAGTTGGAGATCCTTCCTACAAGCTCATACGGACATCACATCATATACAAGTCACTCATCGGCAAGAACTATAATATTTTTCTGTTTTAGAGGGCGCAGTAAACAAAATCAACTGGGGTTCGTTCAAGTATATGACGCTCCACAGTAATTTAGCCAACAATGAGTTTTCTGGCCCCATGGGAAGCGAAAGGTTGTTGAAAGAGTGGGGCGCATTGAGCCTTGTCGAAGGAGCATGGTCCCGACACGACTGGAGCAGTGGCGGAATGTAAGTGTTGATAGTACCTACTTATTATCTAGTGATATATTAAATTAAGTTCAATACTTGACTCACAATCACCAACCGAGTACAATAGGTAAATAATATGCTTGTCAAACTAATGCAAATGTGTACTTAGGCAATGCTCAGTGAATACCTACAGTATTTGGATAGATAGACCATAGAGGTCTATCCAGTATAGCGTCAATTTTTGCTCTTAGGGGCATCTAAAATCATTTTCGTAACATGTCTTACCTTTTTTCTTTTCGTCTTAAGCTATTACATCATATTGGAATGTTTTGGACTCCTTTTTAATTATGCTCTTTATTTGTTACAGGATATTTTGAACGCGCTGACTACAATAATATTTGGTCTATGCTACAATCAATCAAATCTTACAAATAAATCAAATATTAAAACGTAGGAATACGAATTGTATTTTTTCAAAATAGTAACTCAAAATTGGATGCTTAATTACCCAAGTTCCACTATAGTTTTTTTTATATTACATGCACAGAAGCATTCATTCAAGGGTTAAATATAATTAGGGAATGTTCCATTGAGCTGGCCATTCCTCCTCTACTGGGTTTCAGGCTCCACAATGGCAATGTGTGTACCGAGCCTCGGGAGTCTACTCGGCCTCTCCTCTGATGGGCGTCATCAGCCAAGGCAGGCTCAAAGGCATATCCAGAGTCTCCTAGGAAATGCATTACATTTTTTTTACTTCTTATTTTTTTGTTACAGATTACATCAAAGGTGAAGAACTTATTAATTTGTTTGGTAACAATTTCCCGTTTTCAGAAGAAAACATATCATGCTTCTTTTCTCCATTGGGTACCCAGTTATGTAGTAAACCACCTATTTCATTGTTTAAAGTTACAAAATAAATATTAGATTTACTTATAACCAAAAGCATTTTATTATTAACGGACTTCAAAAATGGAGGAGTCTGTGTCAAGCTTTTTCCAGAAAACTTCCTAGAAACCATACATTTGTAGTAAATACACCATAAAATACATACTTAGGTACTTAGTAGAAGTTAGGTATGATTTGTGGGGTGAGTAAATGGCTTGGGATGCAAGTTCATTAGAAAGAAATAATTTTTGCCCTTTTTAGTGTGTCGGTTTAAATCTTTGTTTTAGAAGTTTCTTATTTTAAAATTTTTTGTTGACTGGTACATTTTACCTAGTATTATTTTAATTGAGATAGGCACTGGACGACGGTCTGAGCAGGACGGCAGAGGGTGCTTGGTTGCGTGGAGTAGGGCTGAACGGAGGTCAGTGAGCGGGTCCTTAAATCCCTGGAGACGGCCACTGGACGTCGGTCAGTGAGCAGAAACAGAGGAAGGGCACGAATGGGATGCGTAGGTGGCGCGAAGAGGCACCAGTGGAGAAATCATGACAAATGTGATGATTTTATTCGTAGAATGACTGACAGAAACGCTAGATATAAGTTTATATGCCCCTCTCAAAAGTGGGATAAATTTAAATGAAACATCTGTCAAAAGTCGATAATATATCTTTTTATGTTGTCATCATGCTCGCATTTGCGATAGGGTTTATCTTATAGTGACAGATGTTTTTTTATCTCACGGCACTGGTATAAAAACGATGCATTGTGCTCGCGACGATAAGTTAACCTACTATAGACGTCAAAACTCGTTAAAACGGCCATTTTTTGTAGATAAACCGCCTCGATAAAATCTCATGCTCCCTCCGCTGGTTCGCCGATTTAACTTGCCTATTTGTTTCTTCAAGATTCGCGCCAAAAATACTGAACCAAAATTGCGCTTAAAAGATTATGATTAAGCTTATCTAATACTAGCTTTTGCCCGTGACTTCATCCGCATGGAATGAGTAATTTCCGGGATGAAAAGTATCCTAATGTCCTTCCCCGCGACTTAAACTATCTCCATAGCAAATTTCATCTAAATCCGTTCAGCTGTCATTGCGTGATTGAGTAACCGACATCCAAACATCCAAACATCTTCACAAACTTTCACATTTATCATAATATTGGTATGATAGTAGGATATAAAAATCTCGTATCACCGTGTTTGTTATCGAAGTGCTCCGAAACGGTTTCACCGATTTTAATGCATTTTTTGTGTATGTTTGGTAGCACTGAGCATAAGTCGTAGGCTAATTAATATGGCAAAACAACTTTTGCCGAGTCAGCTAGTTTATTCATATTTATTTTCTCGCTACCATGACGGGAGGTGGACACACAAAAACAAACCACCACAAAGCCTAATCGCGGGGACATTATTTTATTATGTAGGGCCACTATTTGCCGGAGGCTGCTACATCATAGAGTACTTAGTTATCTACATTGGTATAGCGCGTTCTGAAAAAGAATTGCACATTTAAAAGGTAACCCTGTACATATTCGCAATAGCCCTGTAAATATTTGCATGTACACGTGAGCGACGCTTTAGTACTTAACTACTTATTAATAGTGGTTAAACTTTATTGTATTCATAACAACTTAATAGTATTCAATTTGGCGCTGGATGCAGGCCGCTTCCAACCGGTTTTTTTGGAAATCCATGGAGGAGGCTTATGTCCAGCAGTGGACTTCTTGTGGCTGAATGATGATAAATTTACTAGTACTGAATTTTGCTTGGCCATGGCTTGGTATGAAACCTTCATGTGATGACGTCACTATAAAAAAAGAAAGGTAGGCGCCATCTTGGCTTGTCGTTTTTTGGTGGGAAGGACCTAGTTGTAATTTTGTAAAGGAAATTACTCCACTAATAATTTTGTTATCTTCTGCAGATTATTCACTGTATAAATAAATGCTAACTAATTGACGTGAAAAGTTTAAATAAGGAAGTTTAAATAAAAGTTCAAATAGGGACCTCTTGTCCTTCATAGTCAAACATAGGAAAATACCTGTGTGTCATCATCATCAGCCATTTGACGCCCACTGCAGGACAGGCCTCCTTCGTGGTTTTCATAACCATGAGGGGTTTTACCATAATCGCCACGCTTGGCAGGCGGGTTGGCGATCGCAGTATGCGGTTGGAATCTCAGGAAGACGCTGCTGCCCGTCTCCTGGTAATTGATTTCCTTACTCGCCTCCTACATTATATAGGTAGGAACAATGGACCGCTCGTTCTGCATTAACACTTAGGATACTTTTTATTCGACTCCGACGCGGACATGTAGAGAGACAAGTAAAAACGATTGCTCGTGTGTCTCCCAGCTCCCCCTCAGATCAAGTAATTTTCTAATAAAAATCACACTAATAATCATCAGACTGCTTTATTGGCCTAGCGGTAACACGTTTGGTTCCTAAGATAAAGGTCGTGAGTTTGGTGCCTACTGGAGGCGCCGTACTGTGATTTGTACAAATCACTCATTCTGGGTGTAATTTTTTTTAGAATCCTTCACTTGCTCTGTCATCAAAATTGAGCTTCCATACTAATTTGACAGTTAGACGAGTGGAATCGCTTAGGATTTGGTGCGCGTAATATAGGGGCAGATTATCCCACGCGTGAAGCCAACAGGAATCGTTCGGTAAGTTCGTGGTATGGACAATGGAACCTGATGTGCGAATAACTTTATATCGCAGGAAGTGAAGATGGCAAGTCATTTCGCTTAGCATGCACGCCTCGAGAAAGGCTTTTCTCTAGCTTTTTTCGCCGCCTCAACCCACAGAGTATTTTTCAACGCGCACGTAGCGCATGGGGGCGCGATGGCTTGAGTCTTTCGCCTTTCCCGAGGCGTGCACGCTAACATACTCTAATCTATGCACGCTAATTGACGCCATTAATACCTAATTGAAGTTGGAGTATAATTTTCTCTGGGCACTTAATTCAGAAACCGGCGGTAAGTGACGGTAAGTAACAACAGAATAAAATATTCAGATAATAATAACAATCTATTTGTCGCTGGCAACGGTTTTGTATTCTCACTGATGAAAGAAATACCCGCCTATTATTCAATTTTTCTTCGATTTCAATTTATTTACAATAAATTATTGTTTGTTTACATGGATTTTTATTTAGTTTAGAGTATAGTATATAAGATAAGATAAGAATATTCTTTATTGTATACCGGAAAAAAATGTTACAGAAACAGCAATGACAAAAGAAAAGATACAATTGGCGGCCTTATTGCTAATAAACATACCTATACCTGGTATACTTCTATAATACATGTAAACTGTTTTGAGGTTTGATCTAGCGTGAATATCGGGACGATTGTCGTTTCAGTTTATTCTAGAGTTGCGCTATCAATAGTGATTTATACTTAATTTGTAACGGGCGTGCCATTCCTAACATGATAACAGAGACGTTAAGAAACATTGTTTTCAATGCACAAAACATTTTCGTAACTAGGGAAAATAAACACAATATTTTACGCATTGAAAAATGATTGGTAGGTATCTAATTTAAGATCCAATGTGTTCGTAGGTAGTTTACCAAAGTTTTAGTTCTATTACAAAAGGCTTAGAAAAAAAATCAATGGTTGCATTTTTTACAAGACAAACAAAACACTAATCTTTTGTTAGTTTTAGTAAAGTAAAAAACAATGAAAATTAAGGTATCGTCCGAATCATCACATTGTTTGTTAGGAAAACTTCATAAAGTACAGTCAACAGCGATGCGACCTTTATATTTTAGTTGCAAAGTTACCCGCAACGCAACTGAATAGAGTGCATAGATGTTAAAAGGTAGATGCTCTGCCAACTGTGCTTAATTACGAACGTCAGCGCGAAGCGAAGCCTGAGTCATTTAAAGAGCAATAGCGCTTGCCAGTGCCGGAACCAGACGGTGTAATCAGGCGCACAATCTTTACAAACGTTGCTAAAATTTTATTTCAGGCTAGTAAAACGGAGGACATTGCTAATATTCGAAATTAGAATTCGTTTTCTTATTTAAAAGAAAGAAACAAAGATATGTAATTCTTTATTTATTCTTCATTGAAAATGAAGGTATGCATCTGAAGTCTTATTTGAAAGCCTTTTTATACAGTTACATATACATTTATCTATCTAGGCCTCTTCACCGTCACGCCAACCTCGCCGGTCGTCACGTCAACTCCAGTTGAAAGAAAAAAGTGTTTGACGAGATTCTTATGTGAACGGTCCGCTTAAGTCGGCAGTTAGAAAGAGTGAACATTTAGTGATCATTTTGCGACGGCGCAATGTTACCGGAGGCTGTGAAATTGGAAGAGCATGTAAAGCGCAAATTTATTAAATTGACGATAGCCCTGAAATTCCGGAGATGTTAAAAACCTATTTAGAGGCTAAAAATTTCACCCATGCCGGGACTTGAACCCGCGACCTCTGCGACCTCGTAAAAACCTAACTGAACAGTGGGTTATTCGGGGCTGCAAGTGATGTAAATAATTGCTTCGGCCAGATGTCGCTGCCTGTACGTAATACAGATAAAGTTTGGAAAAAAGGCTCGAAATTTCGCCGATGCCCGCAGTTACCCATTAGCTCAGTTGGGAGAGCTCTGGCACGGTCAGCCAGATGATGATAATTTAGATTTTAGAGGCTAAAAACGAACCAGTTTTTAGCCTTTAAATCATCATCATCATGAGCCATTTCACGCCCACTGCAAGACACAGGCCTCCCTTATGGTTTTCATAACCATGAGGGGTTGTGCCATAATCGCCACGCTTGGCAGGCTGGTTGGCGATCGCAGTATGTAGTTAGAATCTCAGGAAGACACTGCTGCCCATCTCCTGGTAATAGATTTCCTTAGTCGCCTTCTACGACATCCACGGGAGGAAATGGAGTGACGCTATTCTCAATCCGGCCCCTAAATAGGTTTTTAAAATTGTCCTCAGCACGGGTTAGTGCAACAAAAATAATATGATCCGAAGATCTGTACATCTAGTCAGTCCCTAAACAGGTCCCACAGTAAGGACTCTTCTCTTTCACGCCAACCCATCCGAGGGGCGAGTCTCTGAAATGCATAGTTATTCAATAGAGCCATATAAGAACGGTAATGGTTGTTTCATTGACACTATTGGTAGTCTAGTACCCAATCGCATTCCAATGGTATAACTCGTGCAATGTAACTCAGCGCCTCACGCGATTCGATCTCCTTCCTATTTAATTTGGGCGGATTATTCCATTACAAATACATTGTACTGCTATTGCTTTGTAGAGTACCAAATAGAGGCAAACATATTATGTAACTAAAAGAAAGATTACGTTGTTTGAGCAGCAAAGGTTTACCCAATTCACGATCTACAGCAATGTAGAAACGATAGTGAGGAAATAATTACAAATCTGCCTTAGGAAAGATAACGCAACAGTCATATACAAAAGTGTATACTTTTTTCATATTGAATCCAAAAAATCTTTTTTTTAACAAAGTACACTCAACAAGATCAAGCTAAAAATCTTACCACTTTGACTTGTTTAGTAATCGGACTAAAGTAGAACTGAGAATTACATTTTTAGTGATGAGCTTGTGAAAATTTCAGGTCAATGTCAAATTCAATCTATCTGTCCACTGTCAAATTCAGTCATCACTTATTTCTGTACTCAGCTATCCTGATCTAGTCACTAGAAATCTACTACAGATCGTAGGCCTTACGCTGCGTTTGCCAGTACGATCGGTTATCGGTTCTTCGGTAGATGTGATCAGCCCAGTAGCAGTACTTCAATTTCCTTAGCTTAAAAACGCTACGAAGGAAGCCCACCAGCTTGCTTGACCGAGGCGCGGAGCCCACTGATCTGGTGTCTGGTGGCATGGCCCGGACATCATTCTGTTTCATTCAAATACCGTACCAAACACACGGTCATAGGGTCATTATTTGAACACACTCAACGGCCTTGCTATAGCACGCCATTTGGCGCCCGCGCCCGATTGCAGTCAGTTCCAGATCAGTTCGCAGTCAGTCCCTTCGCTCCACGCCGTTTATCGTCATGCCTGCGCCATGTCCGCGCCAAGTCCGTGCCATGCCAGTGCCAGACGCCAGATCAGTTCGCTCCGCGCCTGACTCAGATCAGAAAGCTTCCAGTTCGGTAGCTGTGTGAGGATGGCCGTTTTCAGAAAGAAGACGCATGCCTTAAGCTAGGCATATGTCCAGCAGGTGGAAAAACAGGCCAATGGATTATGTTTTTGGTTCTCTGAATCATACATTTCCACTTTTGCTCAATACTCAAGAAGGTAAAGCGGAGACCAAAGAATTAATTACATATTCTTTTGAACAGTACAGCAAAATAGGTAGTAAAAATGTTATCAGTGTACAAACAATTTCCAGCCGAGTCTTATGAGGATAATGGCACGTCGAGAAACAGGGCCTCAAGCTTAGTAAAGGCTAAAAGAGTGATAATAGCGCGATAATGACTTATAATTTACATTATAAAGACAGTTCAAGCAATCTTCAAACTACTATAAAGCAGCAATAGAACATCGACTTACTACTCAATCAGCTTTATCTAATATATACAAATCTCGTGTCACAGTGTTGGTTATCGAACTCCTCGGAGGCTTTACCGATTTTTATGATTTTTTTGTGTACATTTGTATTAAGGGGTCATCCATAAAGTACTTCACACTCGTTTCGTGATTTTTCGGCCCCTCCCCCGTCGTCCTTGTCACACTTGGTCACATTTGTGAGAGCCCCCTCCCTAGTGTGACGTCACATATTTTGCAATTTTACATCTAGAAATCATGAAATAAAAACAGCAATTCCAAAATTTGTTTTTTTCCATTTACATCATATCAAACATTTGAAGAAATTAACAAAACACTAAATTATTAATTATATCATATTTTTGTAATGTAATGCTACGAAAGGACCCCTCCCACCTCTCGTCACACTTTGTCGACCTCCTCCCCCCCCTCCTCCCTTAACGTGTGACGTTTTTTATGGATGGTCCCTAAGGCAACTTTATGACAGTTCTATTGGAATGCTATTGAAGTGCCACTAATGGGCTTAGTTTAAAAAATATAAATTTCCACGCGATCATCACTCATCATTTCATATTTAGTAGACTTAGGACCTTCGTAGCAGTGCTTCTGCTCTCATGCCACCCGTAGGCAAATTACACGAACTCTTATCATTAATACAGTACTACTTAATACAGTCACTACAATTATGGAGGTGTACTAACCGTTATTAGTTCTAAAATATAAAAAAATTAAAAGAGAGCTTATTAAAATGGACAACTTCGGCCGCGAAACCGAGTGTGAGAATGTAGAGGAGGCGAGATCTGCCAGTGATAGAACACCGGATCTGAAAACCTGCTCCTTCGAAGACGCTATGGAACTGGCAGGTCAGATAAGTAGCAATTTCGATGGACAGTTTTGGTGAATGTCGCCACGCCCAGTGTTGGGTTCCGTAGTAGGCCGTCAAAATATATACGGACATAGAGGAAAGAGTTTTTTGATTGATATTGGGATTTTATTTTACTTTAGCCAACTGCTTTACATCAACTCAAACGAAAATTAGCGCTTAAAGCTTAGTATTTCGCCAACAGATCCCTTATTTAAGGTTTTAATGCAACGTCTAAAAGGCACGAGAATATAATATTAAGTTCTCTGTTTTGTTTTCTTTAATTTAACTTAATCTGTGGTTAACGGCGCTGGTGGTACAATTCCGTGCTACTTTTAATAGTTAAGTAATTATGTTAAGTTATCATTGTACTACTGTTTGTTTTCCTCAATAAATAAAAATAAAATAATCGAAAAATGCTAATCCAATGATACATCATATGATAGGGTAGACGAAAAAACTTTTATCACTAATGAGTAAGTACAGCCAAACTTCTGCTGTCTACATAAATGCCAAATTTCTGCACAGACAGACAGGAATCGAATAATTCAATTATTTTTAGTATAATTATCTTTTATTGTACTGGACAGTACATCGGTGTAGGTACATCCTATTAATAAAGCACTCTTACTTCTGATATGGCTCTGGAGTGCTCATTTCAAGATGCTGCAAACAGCATGGTTTTCAATAACAAGACAACAATTTGATCTCTTCCCTCTGACATTGCTAACTCAGATAACTATCGCACCTTATTTTTCTTTCATGCCCAATAGCCGACTCTTCCTTCAGACACCTCGCTTCCAAAACCGCTCTACTGTGATCGCACTAGGTGACACCTACATGAGATCATGTAAGCGCGACTATCGCACCAAAACGTGGGTTCGATTTGACTCAGCTCTGGTTAGATTGGCCCTAAAAAACTAATCGTGTGTTCCAGGCAACGGTCGCTACAACTATCTACTCCTGGCCACCTGCAGCCTGATCAGCCTAGCCGTCGCGCTGGACCTCTTCGGATTCGGCATCATCGTGGCCGCCTCCTCTTGTGATCTGAACCTGACCATGGAGACGAAGGGGCTGCTGTCTTCCATCCCATTTGCAGGTATTTATTAGTGCTGTTTTCTTACCGCAACATAGGAAGACTATCAGCTCGCTGGACCGACGATCTGACGATCCTAAGTTGAGGGCTTTGGGGAAGCCTATGTAGGCTTATGTGCATTATACGAGTACATACGGTCAGATTGAGCGATTCCTCACTGTCTGTTCACATTCAGATTTCAGAAGTAACTTGAGTGAATTTGCTTCGGGAGTAAGTGTTCCATCGTTCTGATGCGGTCCAAACTTTAGAGGCTATACTAGAAAACGCTTTAGGATGAGATGGGAAGTGTAAAATGAGATTCGTACATTACGTTTTGGCAAAAATTCATTTATATTAAAGCGATAGGGTTGGTACGAACCAGCAGGACGTCCAGCAGCAGGTAAAACTATGGTAGGCCTCCAAAAAAGGGATGACAAAGAGGGAAATACAATAAACACGGGCATATGGATGGATTATATTACATACTAGTTAAGCCTACATATACCTATTAAAGAGTTCTATAGTAATTAATTACATTGTTCCTATCGATTGAACGAATGAAAGTTTGCTAGCGATGTTTGAAAAACAGCGTAGCCATAAATATTAACTATTTGTTTTTCGATCGCGCCTCATTCCAGGTTTCTACTTGAATATAGGAGTTCTCTTCTCAATCCTGCTTCCAGGTATCTTCTTCGCCTTTCCCTGGGGTTATTTTGCGGACACCCGTGGCAGGCGGAAAGCTCTGCTCTGGTCGACCGGAGTGGGTTTCGTGTTTGCAGCACTAAGCAGCTTAGCGACGACCTGGTACTTTATGCTGGTTTTGAAGTTCATTGGGTGCAGCTTGTGAGTATTGTTATGATACCTCTTTGTACATGTGGTGGCTGGCCGGCACAGACGTCGAGTTTCGAGTCAGACACATCGTAATAATGGCTGTCGGATACCGGAATAGAAGGCCTCCCCCAAGGAATATTATGCCACGTCATTCTGTCCTTGATCATACTCATCTAGCCGCTGCCAGTAATTGCTAAATAATTTTGATTTTCAGAATTAATATAGACTAGAATTTTCAGCTTACTGCAGCATGTAAAAAATAAGGACCTGTGGTTTGCTGTAACTGTATTGATGTGGGTTTCTACTTTTGTTCTTAGCCTGTCGATGGCTAAACAATCTTCGTCAAAGTCTTTATTAAACAGTTGTGGCCCAGAACTTTGCGACGCTGACTGCGTTATCACTTGCAATCATTAGGTCCTCCTGAATGCAGGTGTTAGGGAATGCAGGGCACGATGAAAGATGGTTTTTATTAAAATAAATACAATAAAATAGCATTGTGACCTTGTTCCAGCTCGGTGGCAGCCTTCAGCCTTACGATGACCTACCTGGGCGAGTGCACGGGCAGGCAGCACAGGAGTCAATATCTGCAGATCATGAATAGCGTCAACCTAGCCTGTGAGGCTGTCTCGTTCTGTAAGAACCTTAGGATTTACGTTGGCCATCCTAAAAATCTCGATTTCTTTTCATTTGACATTTGCATTTAATGATGAGGGTGTTCGCTGATTGTGCGAAGTGAACACTATCTAGACAATTTTAAAAACCTATTTAGAGGCAAAAAATTCTACCCATGCCGGGACTTGAACCCGCGACCTCTGGCTCACCGTGCCAGCGCTCTCCCAACTGAGCCAATGGGCAAGTGCAAGCATCGATGAAATTTCGAGCCTCTTTACAAACTTCCCTGTATTACGTACAGGCAGCGACATCTGACCGAAGCGATTTACATTACTTGCAGCCCCGAGCAACCCACTTTGCAGTTAGGTTTTTACATCGGAATGATATCGCTGTACCTACATGATTATATTCTTTTTGTTGCAGTAACCCGTGCTGAGGACAATTTTAAAAACCTATTTAGAGGCTAATTTCACCCATGTCCTCAGCACGGGTTAGTGCAACAAAAAGAATATGAACACTATCTGGTTTCATAAGTTTTCTAAGGCTAGACGGTGCTGACGTCGCGCATCCAGCAAACACCTCCATCACTAGATATGATATAAATAGATACAAAAAATTCAAATGAAACGCCATCTTACGATGGCTGGACTGTAGATTTAGAAGTAAGTCAATAAATAAAAAAAAAAAAAGAAAAAAAAAAAAAATATAGACGGCAACAATAATGTTCTTTCCTTTATCTTCGTTTAGAGGCAACATTTTTCACTTTCGAAATGCTCATCCAAAGTACAGAAACTTACATGGGTACATCGTTTGCCGTATTACAAAACTAACTTTGTTGCACGATGTTGTTGTCTACACTAATATCTGCATCAGAACTAATAATATATTAAAAAGAGGAAAAGTTTGTAAGTTCATAATGACTACTTTTACTCAACTCTATTTTTGTAAGTTTGTTTGTAGGAGGTAATCTCCGAAGCCACTAAACCGATTTAAAAAATTCTTTCACCAGTATTACCAATGGTTCTTCAAGATGGACACAAGCTATAGATTATCTTATTAAATTAAAGGACATTTGCGTAGAGACCAATTTTGCAACTTTAGTCGTAAAAAAAAGGACCGAGCGAATCTGTTTCTTACAAAGCCTGAACGGTAAGAGATAAATAAACGCTTTCTACGGCAAGATGAATATAGATAGATAGAGAACACTTTATGTATGTCGCAGTAAAGTAGTTAAATCAGAGAGTCAATTGAATCTCTAGACAGTTAATCAAAGATCGATATTTAATCAAGTCGCTAACATTTTGATTTAAATAAAGCAGCGTCGAAAACGTTTAACTATCTATCTGACCGAAAGCCAGCTTGTTGATTAATAATGTAAAACAAGATGGCGGTCACGACAACAGCTGATTACTTTTAGAGTCTTTCTTTTGGCAAACGTTTTGCAACGTTGGTTTGTTGTGTGAGTGGTTTTTTGTTTCAAATTGTGGTCTTTGGTGAAATTGTAAACATGTTGTCGACTCCGCCATAATTATTTCATTTGTTATTGTTATTTCGGTGTGATCGTGAAGAACCGAGAGCTTGGAAATTCCGTGTTTAATAAAGGTAAAACGAACCAAACAAATGTACCAAATATCTGCAGCAGAGCAGGTTTTATTTTTTCTAATTAAGGAAACATAAAACAAAAAAATATATATTTTTATTGGCCATTCATTTTCCTAAATAATGAAATATCTTGGTCCCCTTCAAAAGCTAAATTCCTACCAAGAAAGTGGGCACGACGACGCCTAAGATGGACGTGACGTTACATCGATCCGACAAAGGCCAGTTTAGCAAGGTATGTTCTTCAATTTCTGTTGGGTAGAACATGCCGTGCAAAGGTGGCCCTTGTCAGATCGACAAACATCCACACCACCCAAGAGGGCATTACGCCTTATGAATAAATATAAGACAAGCAGTGTCTTTTTACTATCCATTGTTTTCCTATCAAATATCTTGTTCACCCTACCAAAGTTGAAATGCGTCTTGTTGCCTAGGAACGTTTAGGAAACTCGTTAAACGTTTCGTTCACTCACTTGTCTGACGAAACTTTAGCGACTTGATTGAATATCGATCCCCAATTAACTGTCCAGAGACTCAATCAACTCTCCGATTCAGCCACCTTACTGCGACATGTACATAACATCTTAAGAAGGCCTGTAAAAATATCCGCGACGACAAATAATTATATTTATCTCCTAAGGTAAACTCAAAAATTGATAAAAAATTGCGAAAAATTAATCTCAATCTTTCGAAGTAATTTTAGTATGTAATATTCAATCCTTATCAAAATGTATCAGAAATCAATAATTTATTTCAACGTAAAGAATCTACATTATGTTTGCTCAATGTCAATGTAGGTACTATGTTACTATGTTAGCCGCTGCTTTCGGGCCTTATTTGTAGTGGAGAAAAGGCAGCGGGAAAAAAACTCGCTTATCGTCAAGATAATTTTATGTAGATAAAAATGGCCCCTTATGCAACGCTGTTTAGAACTAAATGATCTGTAAATATTTCAAGCGTCTACCTGTTGCCGTTATTAATATCGAGCAAAAAACGGCAAAAAATTACGTTTCTTGTATGGGAGCCCCCCTTAAATATTTTTTTATTCTGTTTTTAGTATTTGTTGTTACAGCGGCAACAGAAATACATCATTTGTGAAAATTTCAACTGCATAGCTATCACGGTTCATGAGATACATGTCTGGTGACAGACAGACAGACGGTCAGTGAAGTCTTAGTAATAGGATCCCGTTTGGAAGCCTAAAAAGTGACGAAAGACATTGTTATTATTATTATTTTTCTTTTTTACACAAAAACATGTTTAGTACAAAGGCGAATTTAATGCTGATTAACATTTTCTGCCAGTCAACCTTTGGTCAACCATACATCGAGCGAATGTGAATCGGATATCGGAATCGGTGAGGCGGATATAAGTCTACCAAATAGGGGATGTATTAGCGAAGTGCAAGATAAAAAGTACCCGACACCGACGTCTGTGCATGCAGCGACTAATTAACGTGTATGAAACAGAAGAGTTTTGCCAGAATTGTCGAAAAAATGAATTGTGGTTATCGGTTAAGATTTGACGAAATATCAGGTTTTAACGGACAGCAGGAGACCCTTCGAATTTATGCTTCTTTGATCAGTCTTGATGAGGATTTTGGCGAAACTTGGTGACCAGGGCCTGACATGGCAATTGAACTGCAAGGAGAAGTAGAACAATGATTATGTAGAAGGTTAGATACCAAATCATCTCGACGGATAAAAGCAGATTCTTCGAGTTTTAGCCTATTTGGTCGAGCTTGATGAGCATTTAGTTAAAAATCAGTGACCAGGATCTGGTACTGGGCTTGGAATACGGATATGGAATCTTCTCAAAGGATCTTTGTAATTTCTTTTTTTATGTACAATAAAGTGTTCTCTATCTATCTATCGATTACTTTTTTGAACCATTAAAATTATACTTTACGTAAATTTTCCGTAGAATGGTTTAGGAGATTGTTAAAATTGTGAATAAATAGAGGAAAATTATTGTACACAAAAAAAGAAAACATACATTGTATCCATAGTCATATTTTTTCCCGATACTCTCATAATCACACAAACCGAATTCCACGCGAGCAAAGCCGCGGGCACTGCTGGTAAGAGATGAATACAAAACTTTGGTTTTGTGAACACCATGAACGATTTGGCAAATTTGAAAATCCTGGAGACTGATTGTATGTGGGTTGCCGTGAGAGCGAAATTAGGTCGACAATATTCTTTTGAGGTTCACCACAACAGGGAAGAGCGGCCGCTCACCCGAAAGATCGTGCTTTACCACAGAAATTTCCCACCAGGCAGATTACATGGTATTCGTCGGACGTTATGTCATATTTGCATGTGCGATGCAGGAGTGTTGATGTATGTAGTGCGCGGGCAGAGTTTACAAGTCTAAAGACTGTCTTCGAATGTGGTCACAAATAATGTCGAACGAATATGCCCCCACCAGATGGTCTGACAACCTGGTTACGGTGGCGGGGAGTCGCTGGATGCGGGCGGCGCAAGACCGGGAAGCTTGAAAAACTGAGAGGCCTACGTCCTGCAGTGGGCGTCAAATGGCTGATGATGATGATGATGAATAACATCTGACCCTTTATTTTATTCTTAACAGTATTGGCGCTCTTCATTCTACCCTTGAACTTTGCGACCATGCCACTCCCCTGGCTAGACATCAGCTACCGGCCATGGCGTCTACTGACCCTACTCTTGGCCTTACCATTGGGGCTGGGTGCGGTCCTGATGATCAGTCTCCATGAGAGTCCCAAATTCCTGGTCAATAAGGGAGAGGAGCAAAGGGCTCTCGAGGCTTTGGAGGATGTGTTCGTAAGGAATGGAGGAAAAGGAATGTTTCCGGTAAGGATTGCTTGAAATTCTTCTAAGTCCAAGTCGCCCAAAGATTAATTCCTTCTAAAGTATTTGGATATTAAAAACTGTAACTTTTTCAGGTAAAAGAGTTGATCGTTACCCAGACAAAGAAAGAACCCGAGAAGACGTCATTCGGGTTATCAATAGTGAAGCAGTCAGTGCCCATTTTCAAACCACCCTTACTGTCGAAGACGGCGCAGCTATTCTACTTGCTACTTATACTCTGTAGTACGTAAGTATTGCTAGTTTTCGTTTTAGTTCCCTAACTATCTAGAAATCTTCATCTTATTCTTTTTAACTTCCATTAATCCTTCGATGAGCTTAGAGCCACTTAAAGTTTTTTCCTGTCCTCACTGTTTAGGGGCAGGTTCTAGATGTTAGCTCACATGTGTGCCATTTGGACCTCCACTGGGCCTGATATATCCATGTCTGGTTTGGCCGACGATGCTTCGGTTTCCATCTAAGGGTTATCTTCGGTATATTTGGCTCCAATATCTCAGGATATTGGAGCCAAATATACACTTAAAGAGTGGAGTATTTTTCTTTGTCTTTTTCTCCACTACAACTCGACCCCAATGACAATATTGTACACTAGAGCTATCCCGACAAACTTCGTACCGCCACAGAATCCATTTATACGATTCTTACACAACGTCATTTATTTTTAAAACACAACGTTCGCTCGCAAAACGCCATCTATTTTAAGCTTAAAATAAATATTATCCCACGCGAATGCATTATCGGGATATCAAGTATGCTATGTCTCAATACAGGTATTTGTCTATCTGTACGCTAAGTTTCATGTAAATCCGTTCAGCCGTTAATATACACACATTATAGATGTGTAAATTCTAATATATATGTATAAATTCTTTACGTTGAAATAAATTTGTGATTTCTGATTTTTTCTGACCTATCTATCACCACTATCTAGCCTTAGTCTTCACTAGTTGACCAGAGTTGAGCTATCGCAATGAAAATAATGCTTTAGTTAAAAAAATATATAGGTACACATTTATTTATGCTTTTTAAAAAGTTACTTTTGTGATTATTTTTATTAACTTCTTTCTTCGACTTCACAAAGTCACAAGTAACTAGCACTATTGTTGTTGTGGCTACTTGTTAAATATATATTGCTTTTGCTTTCAGAGCTAATCTGAGTTTAAAATTTTGGTGAAGTCATGGTTATTTCTGGAAATTTTCAGTAACAACGTATTTGTGATGTGGTTCCCGTCGATTGTCAACTCACTCTTCGTATCGATAGACGACGAGAAAGCGACGGGCCTCAGCTTCTGCAACAGGATATTTGACAATGTCACTGTAGTTTCAGATGATGGGCTTAATGTAAGTTATACTGCTTCTGACTGCCTCGTTGGTCTAGCGGTATCACGCCTGATTACCATGCCCGGCGGTCGTGGGTTCGGTTCCCACAGGGGGCCGCCGTACATTTGTACAAATGGCCTAAGTCTGGGTTCATTTCCATGTTTGTGATGTCCTTGCTTAGTTACTGTAGCACACGGTATCCTAGTTTGGGACCAGGAAAAGTGATTTTGTTGTATGGAAGTTATTATTTGATATTTATTTTTCATCATCATCATCATTCAGCCACAAGAAGTCCACTGCTGGACATAGGCCTCCTCCATGGATTTCCAAAAAGACCGGTTGGAAGCGGCCTGCATCCAGCGTCTTCCTGCCACTTGAATGACGTCATCTGTCCATCTTGTGGCTGGTCGTCCCACGCTGCGCTTGCCGATATGTGGTCTCCATTCGAGAACTTTTCGGCCCCATCGGCCATCAGTTCTGCGTGCTATGTGCCCCACCCACTGCCACTTCAACTTACTAATCCGCTGGGCTATGTCGACGACTTTCGTTCGTCTACGGATCTCATCATTTCTGATTCGATCTCGTAGAGAAATTCCGAGCATAGCCCTTTCCATAGCTCGTTGCGTGACCTTGAGCCTTCTTATGAGGCCCATAGTGAGAGACCACGTTTCAGTGCCATAAGTCATCACTGGTAACACACACTGGTTGTATAATTTTGTCTTGAGCGATTGAGGTATATTAGACGAAAAGACTTTTCTAAGTTTCCCGAAAGCTGCCCAGCCGAGTTGGATTCGACGATTGACCTCTTTCACGAAGTTGGACCGGCCTAGTTGGACTGTTTGTCCTAAGTAGACGTATTCGTCTACAACTTCGAGAGTCGTGTTCCCCAATGTTATTGGGGTGGGCACAACACGGGCGTTCGACATGACCTTCGTTTTGTCCATGTTCATTTTAAGGCCCACACGTTGGGAAACTCGACTGAGGTCGTCGAGCATTATGCCGAGGTCTTCCATCGTTTCTGGCATGACTACTATATCGTCGGCAAATCGAAGGTGCGTGATGTACTCGCCATTGATATTGATGCCGCGTCCCTGCCATTCCAGAAGCTTGAAGGCATCTTCCAGTGCGTTCGTGAACAGTTTCGGAGAGATAACGTCTCCCTGTCTCACGCCTCTTCTCAATGGAATTGCCTCCGAATTCTGCTCCTGTACTCGGACCGACATGGTGGCGCTGTTGTACAAGCACTTCAGCACCTCGATATACCGATAGTCAATACGGCAACGCTGGAGAGACTCGAGCACTGCCCATGTCTCGATCGAATCGAAGGCTTTCTCATAGTCCACAAACGCTAAGCAGAATGGCAAATTATACTCCTCAGTCTTCTGTATAATTTGCCGCAGCGTGTGGATGTGGTCTATGGTACTAAAGCCCTTTCGGAAACTGGCTTGTTCGGGAGGCTGGAAGTCATCAAACCTGCGTTCGAGACGATTCGTGAGGACCCTCGAAAACAGCTTATAAACATGGCTCAGAAGCGAGATGGGTCGGTAGTTCTTCAATAGAGAGTTATCCCCTTTCTTGAAGAACAGCGTCACCACACCTCTGTTCCATGCTTCTGGCGTTTTTCCTTCGAGCACGACGGAATTGAAGAGCTTCTGAAGGACTTTAAGTACTGGTGTTCCACCCGCTTTCAGTAGCTCTGATGTGATTCCGTCCTCTCCTGGTGCCTTGTTATTCTTGAGCTGTTTCAGGGCCATCCTAATCTCGCGCACATTTATTTTTACATATCCAATAATATCCATCCTACATTGCATTAGTACAGTCAACAGCACATCATCCTTTACATACGTGCACTCTAATATGTTACGTTAAGGACGAATATGCAACCAAAGCTGTCGACTGTACGTATAGTTTATTCTTTGTAAGGTGAAGTTCACCTACTAAGGGCCGACTCGACCAAACTATTCGTGCTTGATATAAGTGGTAATCTCGGAATATATATATATATATATATACATAGACATTATATAATAGATCGAGAAATACTCTGGAGTAAGCCGGTATCACGTTCTACCAACTACTAATCGCGGGATAATTCACACTATTGCAACAAATTATACCAAGATTAAAATTGAGGGAGTAAATTTATTATCAGATTACTTATTCCTGGTATAAAGCTTAGTTGGTCGAATCGGCCCTAAGACGGGATACTTGTGACAAATCCGTAAAACAGGATTATAATTCTCTTATCGTATCTGTAGAGAGGCAAAGAACATTTCCTTTGCATCAAAAACGTTCTTCTATATAGAGGATTATAACCTATGACGTGACAAACGTTTCACGGAGGTAAGCAGGAAGATCCTCTCGCACAGAGAGACGGACTAAGAGTATTGGCCGCTTAAGGCACGAGACACAGATGGGACGTGGGGGAACACAGATGGGACGTGGGGGAAGGTGCGGTAAGATGTATAGAGTCACAGCCCAAGAGCGACCGCAGAGCAAGGACTGTGGTCTGTGACTCCATACTATTACATTTTATTTATTTATTTATTTATTTATTTATTTCATAAAACTTACAACTATCATTACAGGGTGGCCTTTTGCGATAGTGAAGTACGAAATACATATCGTATAAATTGAATTATAAATTATTAAAATTACAAATTACATTATAAATTATGATCAATAAAAACATACAAATACAAATTGAAGTAATCTAATCACACACATGTCATGTCAATACAATACCTACAACCATAAAAATATTATTAATTCATATAGACTTCATTAAAATGTCAATCATAAAAAATTTACTCCGCGAAGATTTTCATTGTAACATAAAATAAAAAGTGCAGCTTTTGTAAATTCATTCAGAGTACTATTAAAGAGGTCAATGGTCTCTGAAATGCAGTTTAGAGTGCGGATGGCACGCGTGAGGGGAGCGTCTCGCAGCAGGTTGGTGCGCGCTCTCGGCACCGCCAACAACTCAACACGACGTCTGCGCCACACATAGCGGTCTGGCACAGACAGGCTTACCATCTGCAATACCTGTGGGTTGCACTGTATACCTCGCAACAACTTCAAAACGTAGGTAGCTACGGCTAACTCTCTCCTTACCTCCAGCTGGTTATATCCGACCATGCCCAAGATGAACACGGTCGGATACATCAGGGGGTAAAATGGATAAACCCCATACATTTTCAAGTAAATAAACCTAATAAATTTATTTTGGATACGTTCCAACATGAGTCTGTATTTTTTCTCATGTGGGGTCCAGATGACTGCGTTACATTCGAGGTGGCTTTTCACAATGGCCTCGTAAAGAGCGCGTATGGCTGAGATATTTTGCCGCGCCCTCGCCCCACGTCCCATTCTCGCGCCTCAGGCTACCCTCGCCCCTGAGATATGATAGTCTATGAATTTTCTATATGGTATCTGCATCATCATATTCTTATTACCTTGTTCTTACACCGAGTTTTAATTTAAATGCATTTTTCCAATTTTAGTATATATTTACGCTAGTTACGCTCTATGCTATAACCTCTATGCTCTATGAACTCTGAAAGTTACATGTCCATTGATCGCTAACATATGTTTAGTTTTAGTAAGAAATAAAATATATACACTAATTTCCTAGCATTTTTTATAAAGTAGTATGGGTGAAATAAAATCTAACCTCTTCAAAACTTCGTTACAGATGGAACTATGCAACGACGTCATCTCATATGGGACTATGTACTCCGGCATAGGTTATGGCGTTTTCTTCACCATCGCCAACTTGTTGGTCTCTACCGTCTCTCATCATCGGCGACTGGTTCTACTCATCATCTTCACCGTCTCTATCGTCAGCTGCGTCTTTGTGAACCTCATTCACTACCCTATTGTCAATTTGATCCTCTTCGTGCTAATCCAGGGGACTGCGGTGGGAATTGGCATTGGTGGATCGTATTTTGTTGATATGTTCCCCACTAGTTATTGGTAAGCCATGATTTTTATTTACAATGTTTTAAAAATACACATTTCATTTGTTTAAGCTCCATTTTTAATCTTCTTAATTTACGTTATGTGGTTAATTGATCTCTTGTTTTGTTCGAGAAGTTTCTTGTT
This sequence comes from Yponomeuta malinellus, assembly GCA_947308005.1. Lineage (NCBI taxonomy): Eukaryota > Metazoa > Arthropoda > Insecta > Lepidoptera > Yponomeutidae > Yponomeuta > Yponomeuta malinellus. The sequence continues at coordinate 19,270,367 of OX371003.1, forward strand.
CTGACGTATCAACTTAGGAGTAGACTACATTTTTTTAGGAGAAAAAAACTCTGCGTCGTACCATTACAGTTGACCGACTTCTATTATTTGTTGTGTTACAATGGATAGTAAACTATAATCGAATCAAGTTTGATACTTGTGTGTTAGTGCATTAACGATAGAGAAAATAAGAAAATTCGATAATTTAATTTATATTTTTTATCATTTACCGATATAAGGATACACAATCTGTCAACTGGCTAACTACCTAGCTTAATATAGTTCAAGAGAGATTTTGAATCTGTAGGTTCAGCTTATGTACTTATTATAATATTATGTATAGCTTTATATAAATAATTATGTAGGTTTGTTTAATCTTACCTCATACGTATAAGTATATTTATTGCATTTGTACTCTTCCACCTCGTGCGGTTGAACACTAGTTTAAGTGCAATAAAAGTCAATAATAAGAATAATACTTTTTTCTACATTTCTCAGCGCTCTTGCGACGAGTTTAGGCCTGATGGTGGGCCGGCTGGGGTCGTTTGCAGGCGTCAATCTTGTTGGACACGTTCTTGAAGACAACTGTGCTGTTACCTTCTTCAGCTGGGCTGCCTTCGTGTTTAGTAAGTTTATTTATTTACGGTTTAATACTACGTGGTGCCCAAAGTTTTTGGCGCGACTGTATGTTCGACGCTATGTTCTCTCATAACTCCTTAATCAATCGGATTTTGACAAATAAGATCTCAATGGTCATCATCATCAACCCATTATGTCCCCACCGAGGGGCACGGGTCTCTTCCCTGAGGAAGGTATAGGCCATACTCCGCCACGGGGGCCAAGTCCGGATTGGTGGAGGCTTGTAGACTAGTGGCTCGTCTACTGTCAGAAGTTGTCAAGCCGCCCTAAGGCCTCTGACTTGGCTTAACGACTGCCATCTATCGACGGCAGCCGGCACCAACAGCTTAACGTGCCTTGCGAAGCACGGAACCGCTCGGAAAAATGCCACTAGCGTTAGGCATAGACGGCGACCCATCCATGCACTGAACGCGCCCTGTGTTGCTTAACCTTCGTGATCGTTTAAGATCACTCAGGCAGCCGGGGCTACGAGCGATTCAAATAAGATCTCAATGGATTTGTTGTTATTGAACGGGTGACATAGGCTATGTTAAATCAGCATAAGTTGGGCAAAAAACTAAAATATTACAAAATTCTCTTTCTATTTTGCAAGAACTTCCTTTTGAGGTACTAGATGAGGCTAAAAATTGCAATTGCTGAAAAAAAAAAAATATAAAAAGGACAAGAATAAAAAACTGAAATAAAACAACGGCTGAGCATTAACTACTAAGCAGGCGGGACTTTTTATTTATAAGTGCATACATTGATAAGTGTTTTTAATTTTAATACGAGAAATTCAGTTTTATTGACTGACATTTTCAGGCGGTATTGTGGTGACGCTGTTTCTACCGTCGGATAAACCTTTGAAACCCTGATCGAGCCAGCTTGGATCCACTATCCACTGAAAGAAAAATCTCGGGCCGAAGCAGGATGGCTGGATGTGACGTCGCTCTAAAAACGAATTGTTATTTCATCAGCCTTGTTTCTCGGTAATTTTTTTATCAAGGATCAATGTAAATTTGTTTGATATCAGCGCTGTAATGTAATGCCACACTGACTCCCAGTTTCTCGTATACTATCTGTTATTCTACTGTTACCAGCTTTTGTTTGTTTTTTTTTGTACGGATTTTGGCTAACTGACAGCTGTTAACAGTACATATTAACAGATCGTTAGTGTGCGAGAAACCGGCGGTGAGTGCCATAGAATGACAGTACATATTAACAGATCGTTAGTGTGCGAGAAACCGGGGGTGAGTGCCATTGAATGTACTTTACTAATTTGTCATTAGTTAATTTTCTACCGTGATCCCACTGCTACTAATGGGTGACAACACAGAAAATAAAATTAGATATATAAGTAAACTTACCTTAAACGACTTTTATTGTATGCTGATATCCATCAGCGACGTGGTTTCTTTTTACTTTTACTATATCGCATAATTTGGTAATTATAAATTTTAATACCACAGCCGCAGCTGCAGCGTCCTTTTTCACTTTGCATTTTGAAATCAAATGATCTACACAGACCGACCGTTGAAAGAGCCCTGTCTGCGTGCGTTGGCGTCCGTGGTCGTCGGCTGTGCGTGATGATCCGTAGAATCGCAAACCGTGGGAAGGTGTTTTCCCGTTAAATGCCGGTTGCTTTAGTTTTAAAGACACCCAGGTTATATGTCTGTGGAAAAACCGACGACGGGAACGCGTTTCACATCTTTACCGTTCTTAATATAAAAGAATTCGGGAATCGACCGACCTATATGACCTATTTCAGAGGCCTGTGCCCTGAAGTGGGGTCTTTGGGCCCTGGGCGCTTAGAGAGAGTGAGAGTGTGGGCTTAATCACCAAAGTGTGGGCAACACATTAGATACTCGGTTTTCATCACGCTGTTTTTGATCATTGTTGACTAATCACAAAACCAGTTAGTCAGCCAGTTGGATTTTTAATTTTCATTGAATTTTAGGTATATACAAGGTGATTTTTCTCAGATTTATCTTTTTCGAAACATCAGGGTAGCCGTTCTGTTTTACACATTATATGGTGTTAAGCTTTTATTATTATTATTGATACTTTTATACGTTTATATATCAAACGGCGGTAAAACAAAACGTAAATCCTCCCGAAACCATTCGAAAAGGTTTCATCGCCTTATTATTTTTTCAGAACCGCAACTAGCTCGATATTTTTTACAGAAAGCTAAGAAATCGCCCGTGATTGTAACTAGTTAAAACTTATTTTATCACGGAGAAAGAAGCCTTTTTAGGGTTCCGTACCTCAAAAAGAAAAACGGAACCCTTATAGTACCACTTTGTTGTCCGTCCGTCCGTCCAGGTGTCTGTCAAGACCCTTTGTCTCAGGAACGCGTGGAGGTATCAAGTTGAAATTAAAACCATAATATATTCAGGTCTAAAGTCCGTTGAAGCTGTGAATAAAATAGCCGTTTATGTCGCAAAAATGTATATTTCGACACTCAATCGAATCAAAATTTATAGGGTAGTTTCTGTTGACGCAGAACTATGAAATTTAGCAAGTAATATCGCAGTATACTACGAGTACAGGGAAAGATCTGAAAACTATACATTTGCAATTAAATTTTAAAAAAAAATGTTCTGAAGTTCGGAAAAGCTAGGAAAAACTGCGACCACAAATTTGTACGGAACCCTCGGCGGGCGAGTCCTACGCGCACTTGTCCAGTTTTTTTTATTTAGCTAAATTTTGTGAATAAAAAAGACAATTGCTTTATTCAGAAACATTTTAAAACAAGTTAGTGATATTGGTGATAATTGATTACTAAAAATTAATATTATACTATTTATAGCCCGTAACTTCCGGTGATAACATGATAATGAAAAATACTTAGATAACTAATCTGAAAATAGAATCACCAGATAGGTAATCAGCAATGAAGATAGGATTAAAGATAGACTATTGAGGCAGGTATTTCGATTTCTTGTAGGTTATTTTGAATGTAAGCCACAACTTATGGCGCGTTTTCTAAGGCGCGAGACACACAGATGGGACGTGGGGGAGGGCGCGGTAAGATGTATAGAGTCACAGACCAAGAGCGACCGCAGAGCAAGGATTGTTGTCTGTTACATATTACGGTGCCCTCGCCCCACATCCCATCTGTGTGTCTCGCGCCTAATGTTGATGAAGCGAAAGAGGCTTGTGACAATCGTGGTAAGTGGCAAAGCTCTCTGCCTACCCGTACGGGATGCGGGCGTGAGTTTATGCGTGTATTAGTATTATGTATATTACATTTGTTCTTACTTGTCTTAAGGCTGCTATTACGTGGAGCATACTGTCTTGCACGCACAACTTAACATTTTTTATATTGTAATAATATAAGGGTTTCATGTAGGCACTGTTAAATCAATCCAACCAAAGTTGAACCAAAGTTCACCAAAGTCACCGACATAGCCCACCGAATTAGCATGCTGAAGTGGCAGTGGGCCGGCCATATTATCCGAAGAACTGATAACCGATGGGGTAGACGAGTTCTCGAGTGGAGACCGCGGATCGGTAAACGTAGTGTGGGACGTCCTCAGACTCGGTGGAGCGATGATCTTCGCAGGGCGGCTGGCAAGAGTTGGATGAGAGTAGCCGAGGACCGTGCTCAGTGGCGTGCTATAGGAGAGGCCTATGTCCAGCAGTGGACAAGCATAGGCTGATGATGATGATGATGATGACTGTTAACAAAAGAAGATACAAAGACATTTTTTCGCAAGGGCCAGTAAAAGACGTCCCAGGCGGACATACTTCGACCAAATAGGGGATGTATTAGCAAAGGGCAAGATAAAAAGTGCCCGAAACCGGCGTGCGTGCATGCAACGACTAATGATTGTTGAGAAAGCGAAAGTGATGTTGTCAGGATCGTGGCAAGTGTGCAAATAAGTGTTCTCTTCTCTACCTATCTATCTACTACAATGTTACGTCGCCGCTATCAATCTGCTTAAATCACTTATCGAATAACGACCTAAGTTTGTGATCTTTTTTGTGTTTAATATAATCTTTTTGATGGAAAATCAATTGTTGTTTTCTTCCTCGTCGCCATATCCTCACGGCTAAATGACTTGACTTTTGTGAGTTTTTAGGTTTCTGTACCCGAAGGGTACTATTAAGGGTATTACTAAGACTCCACTGTCCGTCTGTCACCAGGCTGTATCTCATGAACCGTGATAGCTAAACAGTAAAAATTTTCACAGCTGCTGTATTTCTGTTGCCGCTATAACAACAAATAGGTACTACAAACAGAATAAAATAAATATTTAAGTGGGACTCCCATACAACATACGTGATTATTTTGCCGTTTTTTGCTCGGTATTAATAACGGCAACAGGTAGATGCCTGAAATATTCGCAGAATATTTAGTTGTGTATTCACTTTAAAAAAAAAAATTAATTAAAATAAATATTTAAGGGGCTCCCATACAACAAACCTGATGGTTTCGCCGTTTTTTGCTCGATATTAATAATGGCAACAGGTACATGCTTGAAATATTCAAATGTTGTATAAATAATGATAAGGAACCCTACGTGCGCGAGTCCGACTCGCGCTTGGCCGGTTTTTTGATTCATCACCACTCTCCAAGCACGTAAGTCTTTCAGTGCACTGAAGTGTCGCATTGGTGGTTGCTTTTGGCATTGGGCATCTCATTGGCATACGTCACAAATTAAATAATAAAAAAGTAAATAAAAAAAAAATTGTGTAACCACAAATTTCAGTGTAGGATGACCAGCCACAAGATAGACAGATGACCTCATCCAAGCGGCAGGAAGACACCGGATGCAAGCCGCTTCCAACCGGTCTTTTTGGAAATCAATGGAGGAGGCCTATGTCCAGCAGTGGGCTTCTTGTGGCTAAATGATGATGATGTTGATAAATTTCAATATCTAGGGTTTGGTAGAGGCGTTCTTTTAAGTAAATATACCTGTGCCAAAAGACCCCATCTAATACTCGTACTCATAGCCGATGGGGCCGAAAAGTTCTCCAATGTAGACCACATATCGGCAAGCGCAGCGTAGGACGACCGGCCACAAGATGGACAGCTGACCTCATCCAAGTGGCAGGAAGACGCTGAATGCAAGCCGTTTCCAACCGGTCTTTTTGGAAATCCATGGAAGAGGCCTATGTCTAGTAGTGGCCTTCAGGAATACTCCTCCGTATGCGCGTTGAGTAAATATGGTGGAGGTTTTCGTCTTTATTTTGAGTTGGTCGGCAAAAGACGCAACGCGGCACTCTGGCCCTGACATTACGTTCGCCAAATCCATATTAGATACTAATTGCTATTGCAAACATCAGGGTTCCGCCAGGATTTGGTGCGCATAATAAGGCCCCTGGTCAGAATAAGCGGAGTAATGGCCAGTTTCTGAAATGATAATTTCGCTAAGTAAATGGTTAACTGGTAGTGCTGTCTCTTAAAATTTCTCAGAAAGGAGCGTGACAGAACGTTACTTAAGTATTTACCTACTTAGTGAATTTCTCAATTCAGAAACTGGCCCTTAGCCACGCCAGCGTAACATTTCTTGTGCGTCTATTCAAAAACGCGTTTCAGACTCGAAAGAAAAATCGGAAATATATGAGACCGCCAAGTAGTCGGCTTTACGATTGACGTGTGTATTTCTTAGTAACATCTCGAGGAAAGAAAGTCAGGAAAGAGGCATATGCCCAGTCATCATCATCATCATCATCATCAGCCATTTGACGCCTCCTGCAGGGCATAGGCATCCTTCGTGGTTTTTATAACCATGAAAGAAAGAAGAAAGAAAGAAAGAAAGCAGACATTTATTTAAATTGAGGGGTTTTGCCATAATCGTCACGCTTGACAGGCGGGTTGGCGATCGCAGTATGCGCTTGGAATCTCAGGAAGACGCTGCTGCCCGTCTCCTGGTAACTGATTTCCTTAGTCGTCTTCTACGACATCCACGGAAGAAAATGGAGTGACGCTATTCTTAATCCGGCACCACACGGACTATGCCCAGTAGTGGGGTCTATTCATGGCTGATAGATAGAGAGATTTTGAGCCTTTTAACAACTGATCTGGCCATCTGGGTTGTTCTTATAACCTCTTGATCGCAGTCTGCAAACTTCATCATCGATAATCAGGGCAATTTTCCCAACTCACTGGTTAAGTAAGTAAATAGATAACTACATCATCATCATCATCAGCCATCCGACGCCCACTGCAGGACACAGGCCTCCTTCGTGGTTTTCGTAACCATGAGGGGTTTTGCCATAATCGCCACGCTTGGCAGGCGGGTTGGCGATCGCAGTATGCGTTTGGAATCTCAGGAAGACGCTGCTGCCCGTCTCCTGGTAATTGATTTCCTTAGTCGCCTTCTACGACATCCACGGAAGGAAACGGAGTGACGCTATTCTTAATCCGGCGCCACACGGAAGATAACTACGCATCGTGGGATAAACAAATAAATAGCTGATTCACAGGGTCGTCAGACTTACAATTTATGTATGGATAGTTCTGCAAATGCCATGGTGCAAGACGATTTGGACTTATAGAGCTTAGCTCTTGATATTTATACAGATATATGGTGCTGCTTTGGCGCAAGCCAACCTAATAAGATTAGCGTAATCGATAGTCATAAACTTTATCTTCCATTCTCAGGCGCATTAAGTTTGATAAGCGGAAACTAGAAAGTTTCATTGAAACATGTAAGAAGTTTATAAAGAGTAAAGCTTTCTTTGTACACCCCCAATTTAAGAGTGTTTTGAGGTTATGTTCATACAATTTATTTAATAAATTTCTATCTTTTTCTTGCAACAATATTTTTACGTCATTGGCACAAACAGAACTATGTTGCCCTTTTAACAATTTTGTTAAATTCTTCGACAATTGTTCACGAATCCTTTTGAAACTTACAATGGACTATATACGTCCCACTGTAGGGCACAGGCCTGCTCTCAGAGAGAGAGAGAGAGAGAGAGAGAGAGAGAGAGAGAGTATGGGATTAATCACCGAGCGTGCCCACCGCGGATTGGCGATTTCAAGCGCAGAGGTAGCATATGTAGAAGAAAAAAAGACAGTTACCGAAAATCTACTCGTATCGAACATAACCGCCGGTGTTTTTCCAGTATCGAGCTATTCTAGAAATATTAATACGTGAGTGAATGGTTGTTTCATTGACTCTATTCGTAGTCTAGCAATCAATCGCATTCCAATGGCATAACCCGCACAACATAACTTGGGGCGTCGCTCGATTCGATCTTCTTCGCGAGAGATGCATATTTAATTTGCGCGGGTTATATACCACTAAGAAGACATTGTCCTGCTATTGCTTAGTAGACTACCAAATGATGAAAGAAAACAGCTATTGTCGTGCTTATATCATTCTATTGAAAAACTATGTGTGTACTAGACTCTACGGCCAGGACGATGGTTAGTGGTCAGCCCGATCGTCGAACGACATCGTTTAGTTGTTGGAAGGTCCTTGGATGCGGCTCGCAATGATGATAATTTTAATCTGATGATTTTTGACTTAGCATTAAGGTCTACTATTATTGTACACCATCATCAGCTTTTCGCCCAAATGCCATCTCTCACGGTCCCTTGCCATTCGCATTCACGGACCTTCTGCCGATTCAAAGATATCGTCTGACAATCGGGCTGCTGGTCTGCCCACTGACCGTCATCCTTTTCTTGGCCAAGTAAACATATTTGTGCATAAAGTATAAAATTTACTCAATCATTTTGGTGTCCAGTATGCGAAGCTTTCGGGTCGGACGTCAATATCTTCTACATTTAACTTTCCATGCTACTGTTTGTATTATAAGTAAACATTTTCAGATAACTTCGAGAAAGAGGGCGCGAGAAGGATCCAACTGTGTTGAGCTGAGTTCCAAAACCTGCGCCAGATTTTCTCCTAGGCTATTCCCCAGAGCTAAAGACCGGAGTCTTCTACCAGTGGGATCTACCAGATCCAGGTACGACATAAGGAGCCCAGTCCACTGATGGTAGGACTATTCCATCGATTTAAAGTAGCTCAGCGTGCTGTACGTCGATTAAATAGATGATATATAAAATTAGCAAAGGACAAGATTAAATGTACCCGAAACCGGAGTGCGTGCATGCAGCGCCTAACGAATGTCGATGAACGATATTCACGATCGTGGCAAGTGACAAACCCTGGTGACACAAGCGTGAGTTTTCGAATGTATGTACGTAAAAGTGAAAGTGAAAAATATTTATTTCTATTGTAACACAAATTAAAATAACACAAAAATAAAACAAAATTATGAATAAAAACATAAACAGAATAATCACCTCGCGCGATTCGATCTTCTTCGAGAGAGATACCTATTTAATTTGCCCGGATTATACCACTGGAATGACATTGTGCTATGGCTTTGTAGACTAATGTCATGATTTTGCGAAATATATTTAACTTCATACGTAAGTAATAGTCTATTACCCTTCAAAGTAGGTACCATCATAATAACAGTCGCATCAGTCACCATTTTATTAAAGAGTCATGGATTGTGGGGTATGTGAACATTAAGTTGACAAGCATTAAATAGTAAAAATATTGAAGGGTAGTTGTAAAAGGAAACGGAAACCCAAGGGGGGTTTGAAAATGGTTTCACGTCGCACGCTAGCGACGAGAGGCCATTACGTCCGCGAATATGGTGCCGATCGGATCTCACGAACAAACATCATATTAATTCAGAAGTGGGATGGCCGAATGTCATGATTGTGATAGGCTACAGGCACGCAGAAAATAACAAAGTAACTTATTTATACAAACTCAATTCTTTGAAACACTTCAAAAACGCCGATTTAAATGGTCTGTGGTGGAGATTTCACAGGGAAAGATTGAATAAACGGAGTTTTGGATTGGTTTTAGAGGAATCTGGTTTTTTATAAATAATACCGTAAGTTTATTTCTGAATACGTAGAAGTTTTGCTTAAGATTGCCGTCTTGACAATAATGATATTGTAAAACAAAATTAATTGGTCAATTTAAATAATTATTTACATTTTAATATAAAAAAGGAAACAATTGTCTTGACATAACGATTTACAAAGAAAGATATTCCGTATTTTGTTATAGCTATTAAATCCTAACTAGATCTCTGGGCGTGTTGTGTAGGGGCTCGTGCGCCGGAGGCTGCACGAAGTCGGATGGCCGAATGTCATGATTTTGCGAAATATATTTAACTTCATACGTAAGTAATAGTCTATTACCCTTCAAAGTAGGTACCATCATAATAACAGTCGCATCAGTCACCATTTTATTAAAGAGTCATGGATTGTGGGGTATGTGAACATTAAGTTGACAAGCATTAAATAGTAAAAATATTGAAGGGTAGTTGTAAAAGGAAACGGAAACCCAAGGGGGGTTTGAAAATGGTTTCACGTCGCACGCTAGCGACGAGAGGCCATTACGTCCGCGAATATGGTGCCGATCGGATCTCACGAACAAACATCATATTACTATCAAATAGAGGCAAATAACAACTATTGTGAAAATAAAACAAGTTACGAAAAAAACAAAACCACAAAAATAATAGTAATACAATCGTGCGAACAAGTGCCACAAGACAAAAAGGCTGCAGCTAAGCGAAACGCTAGCCACAGCCAACCAGCGCTGGTTTTCTGCTGCACCTGATTCCCTGAAGTATGTGGTAATTATGTATTGTTATGATGTTAGAATTTCGGAACAACCGGCAAGACAGAACCAACGAAACATATTTATTCGTCTCGTTGATTTCATGCTGTGATTTTAAATTCAGCGCAGTATGAGGTAGGTGACGTGTGACGCCGGATTAAGAATAACGTCACTCCATTTCCTTCCGTCGATGTCGTAGGAGGCGACTAAGGCAATCAACTACCAGGAGACGGGCAGCAGCGTCTTACTGAGATGCCAACCGCATCCTGCGATCGCCAACCCGCCTGCCAAGCGTGGCGATTATGGCAAAACCCCTCATGGTTATGAAAACCACGAAGGAGGCCTATTTTATTTTATTTTTATTTATTGAAAAAAAACAAACAATTGTACAATATAGTTTCAAGGCAAAACAATCTTACATATATATATATATATATATATATATATATATATATATATATATATATATATATATATATATATATATATATATATATATATATATATATATATATATGTAATTGTACAACCTACGTCCTGCAGTGGGCGTCGAATGACTGATGATGATGAGGTAGGTACTCCAATGATGTTATCGTTCCATGTAAGGAGTTTCGAACTGAGGTTAGTCAAATTAGAATTAAGGGTCCGAACGTCAACTGGGCTGGGCGCCATGCGCCACTTCGGACAACTGCTGCTTTACACATTGTTTTAAACGAATCATTTTATTAAAGTAACATAGATATTAGGCTATAATTATTAGCGAACGTTTTTGAGAAAAAACGCCTTAAGTAGATGTAAAAAATACAAAATTACATCAACTTTTTCGTTTTCTATAGTTTTTCAATACTGAAATGATATATTATGTACTATGCGAAAAGTACAAATTATGTACCAGTACAAACTATGTACTATGCGAAAATGTATGCAAGTGGATCTTAAAATTGTTCATGGTTTAAAAACTAAACTAATTTAATTTAACAAGAATTTGTACAAATAATATTTTAATAATGGACAAGCTCTGCGTTTTTTTCTACCATTAGGTCTCTCACAAATACAGGTTGTTCAAATGCTGACAAAAAACTGGCAAGTGGTAAATTGTGGTCACTGCCTACTCCTTCGGGATAAAGGCATGTGTTCCTTGGTTTCTTTGGAATAAATGTGCAATGTTGCTCCGGCATGTTGCTCAGGCGGTGGTAGCCTAGTCAGTACATTGTACTCAGAAGCGAGAGACCCAGGTTCGATTCCCAGTGCGGGCATGTATCTATGACTTTGTTTTCTAAGTTATGTCCATTTGTGAAGTTAAAGTTACAATAACACTCGCTAACATTATTTTATTTTATTAAGGATATCAACAGCGAAAACAAATAATTTGATTACAATAATAAAGAAACAGTTCACAAGGCCAATAACAGACATCCAAAAATAGGCAGTTCATAATTACTAGAAATATAGCACGATAGCGCTCAGCAATAAAGAATACATGCATATTTTTAAATTATTAAAATAAATTAATGTTTATTTATAGTATTAACATTATGGTGGCCACCAACATTTTCGAAGTCTGATATATAACATTTTCATAAAAACATAAATTAATAATTATAAGTAAAAAAAAAAAAAAATAAAATAAAATAATAATAATAATACATCCACAATTGTTTCGTCCAAAGTAATAAATCAAGATGACGAATGAATTAACTGTCAAACAAACCGCCCCGAGACATACTCGAGCCAAAGGTTCCCATAACGCCGGCAGCGTTACCCCGCTGCACAGCGAGAGAGATCCTCTGCATCAAGTATGCCCCAGAGCGGTAGTCCATGCCGCGGTTCCTCAGGCGACGCCCTAACTCCTTTATAAAGGCTCTTCCCTGGACTCCCCATACCCCAGTAGTCTCAATAGCTAGAGGCACAAAGAAGTAGCTACTCATTAACGAGCTGTACTTGGAACATTTGTGGCTAGCAGCCGCCTCCGCAGCAGCCCCAGGAGAAATGGCCGTTGAGCCTAAGTGAGACGGAGCAAAGGTACAGACACATGTGGCATCCCAGAGCAGGCAACGACCCCTCTCCCACGGAATCATAGTGAGACCGTCCGGACGTTTCCCATCACTGCGACACAACCCTGGTGGTTCAAGAATCGCAGGAATGTCAGCAGTAATAAGAGCCCTCCGGACGATGTCATTGATGGAATGATGCCGTGAGATCCTACCCGCGCTCCGAACGCAATGGAGTCCGTGGCGCCCCAGTGAATCCACCTCTGCACCACAAATACAGCGGTGTGGTTGGCAGATGTCGCAGCCTAAACGAAGCGCTACAGCCACGCGCAAAGAATTGTTGTCCAAAAGTGTTCCCAGTTGCGGTGATGGCAACGCGTGGAGCCACAGCCCAGAGTCTGGCCGCGAAACTGCCTTTAAACGTGCCAGTTCAACTCCCGAACTCCGCTCCAGTAAAGCGTCCAAAGTCACTCGACATATCTCTTCATCCCAAGCACGCTGCCGATCAGGCTGCTGCGGAACATCAATACCAGGACAAAGAACCTGCCACAACCTCAAAGCCTCATCAGCAAAAGGGATGCGAAACCCGTCACCATTAACATTTAAAATACGAGTGACTAGGTCCCACACCCCCCGCGACGAGGCCAGGAAAGCCGGCAGCCCTGTGTCCTGCAAACGACGGATGCCCAGCCCGCCATGCCTAATAGGCAGCGCAGCTTGAGACCACTGGGGAGCAGACATCTTGACGTTGATCACACTCTCCAGTAACTCCCTGAGCGTGTTATCATATAACTGTGACTCCTCCCTGTACAACCACACCGGAGCAGTACGCAGTGTATACGTCAGCCGTGGAATGGACAAACAGCTACGCAATATTGTGAGAGCAACATGAGCCGAAAGTTGTACAAGGTGCGGCTTGGTCTCTGCTAAAATTTTCATTTTTTCTAAAATGACACCTGGCACGCCTTCCGGAAAAATAGGTGCACCCAAAAGAGCAAAACTAGTCTTGTCTAACTGCTTTATTCCAGGAACCAGGCAGTTGACTTGCGAAAAAACTTCGTGACTGAGCTGCCCCGAGCAGGGAAATATTTCACATTTTTGCGTGTTTAGACGTAGCCCTAAAGTATTAAAGGCATTATCTAGTTTCCCTAAATCGTCCAACACCACCTCAGGACTACCCCCCATTGTACCATCGTCCAGATACCACACATTTAAAGGCGACTGCAATGAAGTCACCACATCCTGGATAGCCAAACTAAAAAGGAGGGGGGCCAAAGGATCACCTTGTTGCGCACCCACCTGTGACTCCACCAGGTTATCACCAAAAAATAAATTACTCGGTCTTGAATAACACTGGTGGAGAAAAGGGTACAGTGAAGGAACCATATCCCTGACCTTGGTCAAAATGATATCGCGCTCGATTGTATTAAAAGCGTTCTTAATGTCCACTTTGACGATGATATCATCCGAGTCACTTCTAGAAACTGCAAATGCCCGGGTGGCATGAATTGCAGCTTCACAACCCAAAGGCACGCCAAAGCCTAACTGCTGAGGCTGTAGATGCGAAGCCATAACGCCCCTTACAGCACCGCAACCAAGCTTTGCCACCAAACGGCGAAGAACGCTGCCCACAGCAATAGGACGAATGCCACCATCTTTTTTACTTAAAGCACACAGCGAAGCCCCATATAAGTAAGGACACACCTCCCTATTCACCATCCCCTTCAACATGAAATTCACCAGGTTGCAGAGAGAGCGCAAAAGAGTTACTCCACTATCACCAGCTCCCGCAGACGTCAGCTCTTTAAGAAGTTCAGGACGAATGCCATCCAAACCCGCCGCTGAGCCATTATTAAAGGAACCTATAGCCTGTGAAACGTCAGCTGTCTCCACGGACAAGAAATCACTTGAACTGTTCGGCTCTGGAGGCCAATCCAAGTTGCGACTCGGTGTCGGGTGTTTTAGGCGCAAAGACTCTAAAGTCTCGTCATTATCATCTGCCAATGAACTGTCTGACAACAGAATACGCACCGCACCACTTAAGTCACCATCATGGACCTTGGCCTCCACTGTCTTATAAAGAAAGCGCTGGCCAGTAGAACCACTACTCGATACTGTATCTAAAGAAGATAACCCGCTTAAACTAGCAATAGATACATTTTCCTTTACTTTGGAAGTCAGGGATCTGCTTCTATCTGCCGACGAAGGGACTCGTAGACAAGAGTACGAAAATGTTAGCAGGTTAAACCAATCCTCTGTACCATTTGACTGCACACACTTCTCAATTATTTCTGATAGCTTGCCAGCAGCCATGTTCCTTGCGCCTTTGGGAACATGCTTCAAAACCCGCACCCTTTTCCTCAATGAAGGCAAGTCCCGTAACGATGGTGATAGCAGGACATCGCCTACCCCACCCTGTACAACCCCCTGAGACTGCTGAGATGGGCCACCTCTGTGAATCCTACTGATGTGGACATTTAAGCCGCGCGGAACGACATACTGCCTCGAGGAACCAGGGCAGTGAGGGCACACCGCCCTAAAAGTACTCATGTTCTCATTATACATATGAAAATCAAATTACAAAAATGTCAAAAAATTCAAAATAATCATGTCAAAAAAAAAACAGCTTTCATCCTAAAAAAAGGAAGGACTGTGAAGGAAAACATTGTGAGAAAACATAAGTGTCTGAGCTATTCACATACCTCAGCGCTTGATATCGCCAATCCGCGGTGGGCACGCGTGGTGATTAAGCCCATACTCTCTCTCTCTCTCTCTGAGGGAAGGCCTGTGCCCTACAGTGAGACGTATATAGGCTGCTTATGTTGCTCCGGCGGCAATCGAACCCGCGTCTTCTGTCTTGGCAGTCAAGCGTGCTACCGCTAGACCAAACACGGCCTTAGCAGAGCGGTAGAACGCCGGCTTCTCATTCGGAGGTCGTGGGATCGAACCCCGGCACGTACCAATGACTGTGTTTTGTAAGTTACAACGTACGTACATTTGTGAAGCTATAGTAGCAGTACAACTTGCTTATGGTGAAGAAAAACATCGTGAGGAACCTCTAGGGTCTGAGTCCCCACTCGGAGGTCTGAGTCCCCACTCGGAGGTCTGAGTCCCCACTCGGAGGTCTGAGTCCCCACTCGGAGGTCTGAGTCCCCACTCGGAGGCTAAGTGCGGAAATCTCCAGTTAAACTAGAACCGCTAGACCAACGAGGTAGTCAAATATTAGTCAAGTAAAAATATTTACCATACACATACATAAACTCACACCTCTATCCCAGAGGGATAGGCAGAGACCAGGGACTGCCACTTGCCATGATCCTGACAGATCACTTTCGCTTCCTCAACATTCATTAGTCGTTGCATGCACGCACGCCGGTGTCGGGTGATTTAATATTTAACAATTTAACTTGTTATAACGTTTCTTTCCTTCCGTGGATGTCTTAGAAGGCGACTAAGGAAATACATTACCAGGAGATGGGCAGCAGCGTCTTCCTGAGATTCCAACCGCTTACTGCGATCGCCGACCCGCTTGCCAAGCGTGGCGATTATGGCAAAACCCTTCATCGTTATGGACACCACGGAGAAGGCCTGTGTCCTGCAGTGGGCGTCAAATGGCTGATGATGAATGTTTATGTTACTTAAATTAATAATCATTAAAACGTTTTTTACTACAATTTACAACTGAATGGTATCATCACTGAATTTTAAATTCAATGGTATCATATATAAAATGTATGCACTAATGAAACTATATCACCATTATGTAATACTACCTTAGATTAAGCATTTGAAATGTAAATATTTCATTTAATATCAATAAAAATAAAGTTTTCTTTAATTAAAAAAAAATATGTAAATACATTATTGTAAGCGGTTCATACCTGGCTTTATCCGGCCCCTTAACCCCTTAACACTCGTAAGTGTTACGGGCGACTGTACAGACTTTGATAAGAGCTGAAATGAAGATTCACGAAAGTAAACACTCTGTAGTCATCATCATTTGAAAAACAGGTAGAGAACGAATCTTCTATATATAAGAAAACGGACAAGTGCGAGTCAAACTCGCCCGCCGAGGGTTGCGAACAAATTTGTAGGTACTTACAATTAACAAAGTAACTATTGAAATGAATTGTGTTTGGCTTTGGGTTTACAGTAGCGGTAACATATGCATATTGACAATTCGTCTGAGTTTACCTCTTCCGGTGTAAACACAACAATTTGGTGTCTACTGTGAAGTTACAAGAAATATGTAAATAAAACTTTAAATAAAAAAATAAAAATCGATTTTAATTTAAAAAAATATATTTTTCAATTTTTAGTGGGGGAGCGGGAGAAAAATAAACAAGTCTCTTATAACCATAATTTATAATACTTCATTCATTGCTTTAAAATTTGGAGTTCTCAATTTCCATCTCCGACAGTCTTCACCAGAACATCACCAAATTAACTTAGGACTACTTTTACGCTATTTTATGAAACATACGGATATTACTAAAGGATGGGCCCCATAAGGCTTTATTTACTGCTGTCCATTGAAGAGTTCCGTTCTCCATCTTTAAAAGTCTTCACCAGATCTTCACCAAATTAAAATGGGACCAATGGGACGTCATATCTAGTCGAACAAAAAAATAATTGTCCAAATCGGTTAAGATTTGACGGAGTTATGCAAAAACATAGCAAAAAAATATATTATACTAGCTGTCCCGGCGAACTTCGGAACGCCACAGAAAATGTTTGTATGGGAAATAGAAAATGGCTGTTTTTAGAGTTTTCCCGGAAATTATTCGATTTTTTCTCGCCTTTTAAACCTTCCTTAGACCTCCACGAACATTTCAAGACTAAGATAAGATAAATCCGTTCAGCCGTTCTCGAGTTTTAGTGAGACTAACGAACAGCAATTCATTTATATATATATATAGATATTCTTTTTGTTGCACTAACCCGTGCTGAGGACAATTTTAAAAATTTTAATATATACCTGTCGAATTGATAACCTCCTCCTTTTTTTGAAGTTGCAAAAAAATAAATAAACTTAACTTTATACAGCTCATCTTAACTCTACTATTAAATTGCATTATGTACAGCGAACTACATAATACTATTATATAAACTAATCCTCGATAAGAGGCGTCGAAAGCCATGATACAGGCTCGCCTAGTATGGTTTTCGATGTGAAAACATAATAATACAATTACACGCCTACCTACTAAGTTCAATGTATCCAAGACATGTTTTTTTTTGTTGTACAGACGTTCGTAACACAATAAATTTCTTAATTTCTTTTATTCTAGGTACTCTTTTATACAATAGAACCCAACCCTTTTGATAAACGATATTTTCGCTTTTATTGTGCTTTTATCTTTCTATTGAAAAACTACGCGTGTAGATTCTAGGGCCTGGGGCCTTTTTCATAGGCTTTTCAATTCATGGCTTACCATAACAATTTGACATACATTGCGTAGCCGATCAACCAACAGACTAGCGAGTAGGAAGACATACATTGCGTAGCCGATTAACCAACAGATTAGCGAGTAGGAAGACTAATTGTACAAATCGGCTGCGCAAAGTGTATCGAATTGTCATAATAAACTATGAATTGCAGTTTTATGACACGCGGCGGTCCTGTCTTTAAAACAAGATTAAACTGCTGTTTAACAGGCAGGCACATTGACCCTGTCATCGTATTAAAAAATAAAATAAAATAATAGTAAAACCGAGGCAAGTCACTAGTTTCCCGCGGTTTTTGACGTAGCATTGTTATATGAGTATTTAGCGCGTTAAAATACTCAGTTCAGCTTCACAATCCATGTGAGTCGTTTGATAGAGCGGATAACTATTTTGATCTCTTAATTTAATTAGTGAAGTTTTTTTTCAGTATTAGTTTTAAGTTTTTGATAATAGTTGTATTAAATTAAAAACATGAGTGTAAAACACGACAAAGTACCTTTCGAGGAAGCTTTAATTGCCACGGGTAAGTTTATAACAAATAAATAATATTAAAAGCTAATAGCCCTAAACTAATAATGTAATAATACTATCATACTAAGTATGTACTATTCATATTTGCACCAACTACCCGTCTCCCTTTCTCCTTCGGAAACCTTTCCGTCACAAGGTTGTCTGGAAGAAATTGCTGTTAGCAATAAGGCCGCCCATTGTACTTTTTCATTGTAACTTTCATATTTTATGTCTCGCTTCTTGTGTGCAATAAAGAATATTCTTATCTTATCTTATCTTTAGAATAAATTATATTATAATGATTTTTAATGTGATGATATGATAAATATTTTTTTCAATTTCAATATGTAGGCATAATAATAATAATAGTAACTTCCACACAATACAATCACTGTAGTAATATAATAAACGGGTCTAACCGCGATTATTTATTAGGTAAAATTTTATTATCTTAGATTCCCGACGTTTCGGCAACGTACACAAAATACTAACACAATCAATTGACCTGGTCCCAAACTAGGATACCCTGTGCTATGCCCGACAAGACCTTGACTTCGCATACACGTATATCGAAAGCCTAATTAAGCGCACCAAATCATGTTGGCATCCTGACGTTTGCGATAGCAGTTAGTATGGAAATTGACAGTTAGACAATTTGGTTCGTTCAGGATTTGGTGCTGAACGAGTACGGTAATAGGATCTGGCTGAAGGGTAATATAGGAGCTGCCTGAACGTTAATATAGGAGCTGGTCTAAAAGACGGGGGACGAGGGATGTGCACTAAAATTTCTCGAGCCTTAGTTTAGTAAAATTATTAAATAATCAAAAAAAGTTTTTTCTCTTATGTGTCTAACGCAAAATCATTTCGACTGCGCGGATTTTTAGTCCAGTTATTTAATAACTAGCTGTCCCGGCGAACTTCGTACCGCCACAGAATTCGTTCAGATTCTTGCACAGCACCAACTATTTAAAACACAACGTTCGCTCACACAACGCCATCAATTTTAAACTTAAAATAAATATTATCCCACGGGAACGCATTACCCTTATATCAAGGTCTCAATTCAGGTCGTTGTCTATCTTTATGCCAAGTTTCATGTAAATCCGTTCAGCCGTTATTTTATATTTTTAAAATTTATTTAGTAATCCAACAGGCTCTTAAATTTATAAAATACATTTAGCTTCAATTTATTTATAAGGCACAGTCACAGGTTTACTTATTTATTTAGTTTTAGGAAAGCCATTGACATTATATAACTTAATACTATTTAAAAATATGAGAACAGAAAGTCAAATTATATCATTAAATTATTTAACTAAAACAGACAACGGAACTCTTAACTACTTATAAGCTATTCATAACAAGTACTTGACATCTTACTATAATCTAATCCAATTTATCGTTATAAGATAGCCAAAATGCGTTGTTTAAATAAATTTTTTGACAGCCAGAATCTATCTAGATCAGATATTATATTATTGTAGGTCCTCGTAGACAATTAATTAAGCTATTTTGCCCATCATTTGTTTTGTGCGATTCTGTTTGAAAGGTAGTTTGTATTCTGGTTGATGGTCTAGGAACTTTTAAAGTAATTTGTTGTAATAGGTCTCTACAGTCTATGGGGCATTTGATGATGCCACGGAGGAACATCATGTCTGCCAGGATGCGCCTCTTTTCCAATGATGCAACTTTAAAATGTTCCACATTTTGCTCATAATTATGATCAAAGTTCCTTTGATGGTAGCTAAGGCATCGTAGAAACTTTTTTCGCAAACTTTTCAATCTTGCAATACTATTGCCGTACCTGGGATTCCATATTACTGAGCAATATTCCAAATGGCTTCGAAACGAAAAGTGTTTTTAAGTCAGAAATATTTTTAAATTCTTTTGAGATTCTAATAATGAAGCCGTTAGATTTTAGATTTTTCCGTAATACAGTCTATATGTAAATTATGCGATAGTTTTGTATCTAAGATAACACCTAGGTCCCTGGCTGAATCAACTTCTACGATGGCATTGTCACCGATTTTGTAAATAAAGTTGTAATTCTATTTTTCCACGTGAATGTTATTTTCTGGCACTTTTTACCATTCAACGACGGTTTATTTTTACATAACAGATTGATAACCTATCCTGCTGAAGACTAAGTGAGTCTGCTGCTGATATAATAGTTTTATAAACTTCATGTCATCTGCATAGATTATGCATTTTGATGTAGTGAAACAATCAACAATGTCGTTCACGAACAACATGAAAAATAAGAGCCCTAGATACGTGCGTTATTGAGTGAAAAACATCCAAAGATCTGCACAAACTTTCACATTTATAATATTAGTAGGATAGTTATTATTAACTTCCACATTATACAATCACTTGTTCCGGTCCCAAACTAGTATACCCTTTGCTATGGTAACCAGGCACAGACGTCATCGTCGTCATCATCATTCAGCCACAAGAAGTTCACTGCTGGACATAGGCCTCCTCCACGGATTTCCAAAAAGACCGGTTGGAAGCGGCCTGCATCCAGCGTCTTCCTGCCACTTGGATGAGGTCATCTGTCCATCTTGTCATCCTGGTCGTCCTACGCTGCGCTTACCGATATGTGGTCTCCATTCGAGAACTTTTCGGCCCCATCGGCCATCAGTTCCAGTTCTGCGTGCTAGGTGCCCTGCCCATTGCCACTTCAACTTACTAATCCGCTGGGCTACGTCGACGACTTTCGTTCATCTACGGATCTCATCATTTCTGATTCGATCTTGTAGAAAAAAGCCCTTTCCATAGCTCGTTGCGTGACGTCACAAACATGGAAATACTCCCATTTGAAATGTATAGCGTGTGGGAATCGAACCCACGGCATGGTAATCAGACGTGATGCCGCTAGACCAACGGGGCAGTCGGGCAGTCATTTGCTGGGAATTATACGACAGCCTAGTGGGTAGAACATCGGACTCGGAAGCGAGAGAGCCAGGTTCGATCCCCAGTGAGGGCATGTACCTATGACTTGGTTTTCTAAGCTATGTACATTTGTGAAGTTATAGTAGCAATACCACGCGCTAACCGTGAAGGAAAACATCGTGAGGAAACCTGAGTGTCTGAGCTATTCACATACCTCAGCGCTTGAAATCGCCAATCCGCGGTGGGCACGCGTGGTGATTGAGCCCATACTCTCTCCCTGAGAGAAGGCCTGTGCCCTACAGTGGGACGCATTAGACTGATTATGCTATACGACAGGATGGCTTTTAATTCGTTCCTTGTACTTTAAGGGAATGTTCTTTTCATTGTCAAAAACAGTATTGTTAATGATTTATCAGAAACGGTACAACATGTTTGTAAATATTCGTGATTTCCGACCTTTTGCTCGAAACTGTGAATCCAAATACAAAGTGGTAGGAAGTACCGTAATGTTGAAAAATGTTTTCTAATATTATGTTAAATGCTTAAGAGTCTAAAGTCCTATTTTATTTTTTATTTATTATTTATATTTGTGCGAAATGTTTGAATTCGTGCGAAGGTTTTTTTGTTAGCGTTTTTATGTTGGTTATATAGATCTTTTACTTCTGATGATTTTATTCTAAATAATTAATTTTATAGTCATTTTATCTTATTAAATATGTTTTATAATAATTTGAAAAGTGGATACAAATTTATTTGTATAGCATGTTATCAAGATAATTAACAGACGTAACTTAGAAGAAACTATATCGTCTCGCTCGCCAGTGAGAGGTTGCCATAGCAACCGACTGACTCGGCTACTGCCTGGGGCCTGTTTCATGAAACTAAAAATTATGTTTACTATGAAAATTTTATGTACATTGCAAAGCCCATTGATACAAACATAAATAAAACAAACCTGCTACGCAATGTACCTCGAATTGTCATAATAAACTACAAATTACAGTGTTATGAAATTCGACCCTGAAAGCTCAGAGGTCATCGATTATTGGTTTTTCTATAGTGTCGGATACAATTAACCAGTTTATGAAGATATTTATAGGGTTTTTCTCGCCCCCTGTAGACGTATGCGTGATGTTGTTTAGCCTATTTGTTAAACGGGAATCTCAGCTATAATCATGGTAAGTTTTATTAAATTCCCTTCAGTGTTTTGTGCGTGTGACAGACATATACGTCAGACAGAGACAAAATTTACAGATTTATTATATGTATAGATTACTGTTCTGAGGTATAGATAGAAGATACCAACTGAGCTGTGACCGTGCTTAGAATTGAGGATGAAGAAATAAAAAAAATTACAGAAATTATTTTTATAAAAAATTCTGAAAATGGTGACATTTGCTTTTGATCAGTTTGATCATACTTAACTTGATCAAACCTCGATTTGAGCTGTTGAAACATGTTTGTAGGATTTCCGAATAATCCGGCGTCGTTTGTGAATTGAAACCAAACTACGTTTGTATGGGAATTGCATCATGAGGTACCTACCTTCTTAAGTACTTGGATAAGAGTGTGCTACCTGTTCGAAGTACGATAATGCGATGCATCTAGTGCTATACATGTTATTATTAATATTGAACTTAACTGCACACTAAACATGTAACAGGACATTACATAAGAGTGGGCGTCAATTGGCTGTTGATGATGGCATAAGAAATAACATGTGAAAGGCGAGCTTATTTCTATAAGTGAGTGCGACACTTCGCTACGACCAAGGAACTTTTTGTCTATTTTTTCTCCAAAATGATCCAGATTTTGAAATGGACACCTAGTTTTACTTGTAACGTTTAATAAGTCACAGTTTTTGTGAAATTTTGAATAAAACAAATGATTTTTTTCTAAGATACGTGTAGCTTAGGTAGAGTCGGCAGCTGGTCAATCTTCACGTTTTAGTTGCAAAGTAACTGAACTGAGTAGAGTGCACGGGTGTAAAGGTTGATTCGACGTCGACAGTACCTAAGCTGCACGTATCTCGTCAGTCGACAGTCTACAGCAGGTATTTCTTTACATTTGTCTTGCAGATTCACTCAGTTGAAGTGCTGACGATTGTAATTCCCACTTCAATATTTACCTACATATTTCGGATTTAAAGTCAACTTCAACTGACTAATATGTATTACGTTACTTAAACTCAAGCTTGTATCTCAGAAGGTACACAAAAGGCAACACAAAAAAAAAAACAGTTTCTCTGTCCCCAAGATACAAGTTAGGACAAGAGGGTGGCAACCACCTTTATCTCAAAATTGTCACAGCCAAAATTATGCTATCATAAGATATTCTTTATATTGTACCAGGAAAAACACAAACATGAAATATTTACAAAAATGCAGTACAATTGGCGGCCTTATTGCTTATAGCAATTTCTTCCAGGCAACCGACGATGGAGAGTATAAAGGTATCTCTAGATACATATTTTGTTTAGGAAACAGTAATAATAACAACCTCCAGTCAGCACAACCCTTATCCTGGTCTCAAACGCTGCGCCGCCTGCGCTGTGACAACCGGGCCAGGAAACTGCACCTGTAAACTTTATTTTGTGCATGCAACGTGATATAATAAATTTTTCTCTTTATTACATTACCTATTTACATGACTATGTAAAGAGTATGTGGAGCGGTGGCGTAATACCGCAAACAAGATAAAGTTTTCTCAGGGAACCCTAATTAACCTTGACTGTAAAACGTCACGTCATGCAGTGGAAAGATGTTGCGACTGAATTTTTAGTCCCCAATAATACCACAAATGTGATTGTTTGAACGTTTGCCACGCAATCACTATTAAGGCTGCTGTTACGTGGAGCATGCTGTCTCGTTCGCAATTTTTTTTTTAAATATTGTAATAATAAATGAGTAATCTGACTGCTTCGTTGGACTAGCCGTTAAGGCGCTTCCAACCAAGATAGAGGTCGTGGGTTCGATTCCCACTGGGGGCCGCCGTAAATTTCTACAAATGGCCTCAGTCTGGGTGTATTTCTATGTTTGTGATGTCCTTACATGGTTACCATAGTTTGGGGCCATTATTATTATTATTTTGATAAATGTGGTCTGAGGGTTTGATGGATAATTAAATTGCGGATATTCAAGGCGTATTTTTCTTGTCCTGCACTTTGTTTTTCATTGAGAAAGTTTCGATTCCAAAATTAATAATTGTTTAAACAACTTTTCTTTATTATAAACTGCGTATCGGAAAACAAAAATATATTTAAAATGTCCGTTATTAATCTATGCATCAAACTCTCAGAGCACATTTACCATAAGTTTACTAATTTTATTACAATAATTAAAAATGTTAAATTGTGCGAGCGAGACCTCTGCAAGCTCCACGTAAGAACAGCCTTAAGAGGCTGATCATATTGCAGTAAATTAGGCATAGTCTATGGCATAGGTAAGTATTTCTGTGGTCCGTACCTATGTCTGGCCGCAGCATTGGTGTTTTCCTACTTTGACTGATGACTAATGTTTTAGCATTGCAATTGTTAATTGCACTCATAGGATCTTGTTAGATAGGTACTCATACTAACCGAGTTTTAATGTTGTTTAAAGTGCTGGGCCTAGATTCTGTTAATGCATTGTAGTATCATGACAACTGCATGAATATGGCGATTTCATTTCCATGGCCTCTTTAAGTCTACGCGGGCACGCGTGTCAAACCTTCTAGGCGTCAATGGTATGAACAAACACGTCACGTGACCCGACAGTGTATCTGTCATTATACTACAATACACTAACAGAATCGAGGCCCGGTACAGCGTGGCTTACGGCAAATTTAAGCCTCCTAACTATCCTCAAATGAAGAGCGAATTGTCATTATTTATTTATTTATTTATTTATTTAATATAATCCACTTACAGCTAACATTACAGGACTAACCTAATACGATAGCGAAGTAATGGTTAAGTTTACTTAATTTTGTTTTTCTATGTTATTCCCGCGTGCCGGTTTTATTGCAAATTTTATCATTATTTGCTTTTCATAACTTATAATCATGCTGTGCGCATAAGTTTAGGCTTATGGGCTAGATCAAGGTAAATTGTTTCTTTGTTTTTCTTGTGTAATTTTGTCTGTAACCTGTTTTGTGTGCCAAATAAATAAAATAAAATACAAAAATAAAAATGACATCGAAACATTTCATACTAAAATTTTAAGTCCCACCGTGCTTTTGTTCTTAAACGGATTTTACGACCCTTGAGGCGACAAAAAAGTAGCTATTACTACAATACGCAGAAAATATTGCTGATTACAAATATGTACATCGGAGAACAATGAAGAAGATTAAGAAGGCGGCAGGAGGACAATGGACAAGATTAGCAGAAGACCGGCGGGGTTGGCATGACGGTGAAGAGGCCTACGCCGAACAGTGGGCTCGTTTATGGGCTGTATAGACAGATAAATAGATAGAGACGTCATACAAATATGGATTGGTAATTTTAAATACAATTAAAATTCTAACTTAAGAAAATAATAATCTTGTAAACAACGCGGTAAATATTGAATTATTTTTAGATGTAGATATTTGTATGCCTCTACGGCCAAACATGCTGAAACTTAATTATTTACCTATAAGAACTTTTATGTACACGCATGTTTCACAAATAAATAAATTTGAATTTGAATAAATAAAATACTAAATGCTTTACGATAGTTAAATACTAGTAATTTTAAAACCAAATAATATTACGGAATTTATTGGTAGATGAACATTTGAACTGAAATATTGACTGACATTTTAGTATAATTTGTATTTTAAATTGACATTAATCACACACAATTGCTCGAAATTGCTCGAAGAATTGCTCAGTTGAAGTGGCAGTGGGCCGATCGCATAGCTCGGATAACTGATGGCCGTTGGGGCGAAAAAGTTTTGACATGGCGATCGCGGACCGGACACGCTACTTAAATCTAATGCGTTAACATTAATTTTAAGTCGTTAACATTTTATATCAAAATTTTTATTGGAGGTGCCTTTTTCAACCATTTGTACGCCCGGTGAGGCAGAGCACGTATAGAACTAATTAAAATGTTTTGAACCCTATCAATGTACTCGTGCTTCGCAAATAAATATCTGTCTTTGACAGCGGGTCATAATTCACTGACGCCCTTTCCGCCCTTGACGGTTTTCAGGTTTTGCATTATTTCACCCATCTGTGCCAGCCCTTATCAAGCTCTTGGTTTCACCAGGTTTCGGCAAGTTCAACTATGGGATGCTGCTGCTCTGTGGAACGCTGGTCATGGCCATGGTGTTTGAAACCATTTCCCTGAGCTTTCTCGTCGCTGGCAGCGCGTGCGAGCTCCACACTAGCAGTGTGGAACAGGGCCTTCTTGCTGCGATGCCACTTTTTGGTAAGGACTGTTTTTTTGGAGGCTGTTGACCTTGTATTGAGCATGGTCAACAGCCTCCAACGGTCATTATATATTTTAGAAAGAAACCATATTAATTAATACCTGTATATATGCTTATCGGTTACAAGAATTCATAAATAAACCTTACTTAAGGAAGATAAAATTAAATTAAAATTTGGTTTTGTATGAGAGATTCTTTAGCAGATAATACCTATAATATGGAGTGTTAGATTATAAAATTGAGAATAAATAGATCGAAAACTCTTACTTACTGGGTATTCAAGAAAAAGTTTACAAGGCACCCCGTTAGAACGCTTTAAGGGCCTTCAAGCATTCTACCAGAGTGCCCTGTAAAGTTCATCTTGAATCATCATCATCATCAGCCATTTGATGCCCACTGCAGGACATAGGCTTCCTTCGTGGTTTTCATAACCACGAGGGATTTTGCCATTATCGCCACGCTTGGCAGGCGGGTTGGAATCTCAGGAGGACGCTGCTGCCCGTCTCCTGGTAATTGATTTCCTTATTCGCTTTCTACGACATCCACGGAAGGAAATGGAGTGACGCTATTCTTAATCCGGCGCCATACGAAACATTATCTTGAATACTGAGTAGGGAATGGGAATGCTCTGAACAATGTAATTAAGAAAGTAGACCGAATAACTCTAAACGCATTTGATGGCAAAGGAGGTTTGGTGTGAGATATTACGGGAATGGCAAAGTGAACTGGGCAACTATTGAAGAGCTCCAGGTGATTGGCTTTCACAACAATAGCAAACCTCTGTTGCACTGAAGCATTGCTCCAAGCCCAAGCATTGAAGTACGAGCTAAGAAGTATTGGCTTGTTATTATTGTGCTATTTACTGCTATTCTATACTCTAGTTCATCTGTATATTTATTGGTCACCAGGTATTATAGCTACCTCGCACATCTGGGGCTATTTGGCTGACACGCGGGGCCGGCGGAAAATCCTAATATTATCTCTGATGCTGGGCTTCAGCACCGGCATCATCAGTGCCTTCTCACCCAACTGGATCGTGCTGGCTCTCTTCAAGGTCATCTCTTGCGCTGCGTGAGTGTTGTTGACCAAACAGTCAGCTTGAACGCGTCCACTGGTAAACTTGTCCCTGGAGGCACGCCCCACTTATTTCTGTCATCCATCAATCAGCCCGTATTCGTCCACTGCTGGGCATAGGCCTACCCCAAGGACGCCACTTCTTCCTGGTCTCGGGTATCCTCATCCAGCCGCCATCAATCTGCCTCAGATTCTTTTTCCAGCGAGCTGGTGGGCGTCTTACGCTGCGTTTGCCAGTTCGTGATCTTCAGGCAATCACGCACTGTTCGGCCTACATACCAAAAGCAGTATTTTGACGGGCTCGAGCCTTCTCTCAGAGAAAGAGAGTATGAGCTTAATCACCACGCGTGCTCGCCGTGCCCAAACGTACGAAATTATGAAAAATTTGATACGCTGTGAGATAACTACAAATTAAAGATCACGTGGAAAATGGCTTATACAAATATGCGCCAAATGAATTATTGACAAAGTCTAAACAAGGGTTTACATCAACCTGACCTAATGTTAAGTAGCTCGCCTATGTGCAAAACTTTATTTTGATGCAATAAATAATTTTTATAATAATAATAACCTTTTATTGAACAGGTGTTTTCTGTCCATAGATTATCTGGAACATTCGCGCTGGCTATGACGCTGCTGAGTGAATGCACGCCGCAACCCAAGCGGAACTCCATGATCATCCTAGCTACCAGTGTCTTCATGTTGTCCAATGGAATCATGGCAGGTATGTTGGCGGAGCGCGCGACTCATAAAACTACAATTCATGGCTTATTATGACAATTCGATGTACAATGCGTAGCCGAGACTTCCTATTGTTAATCTGTGGGTTAGTCAACTTTGCAATGTATAGTACATCGAATTGTCATAATAAAAGAATAATAGTCCTATAAAATATTGCCGGTGGTCAACTTAAGCAAGACGTCTGATGGTAATTGGTAAGTGGCCAGGAGCCGGTGATGCGTATAGCGCAGTTATATTTTATCTTTATACTAATTTTACAGTGTGATAACTCTGAAAGAAACGAAATAGGTAAATTTAAAGAAATTTTATCACTAAAAATAATCCTACTTCGCATTGTTACAAAATTGGCGGCTGGCTAGCATGATACTGGAACGACTTTTTTTGCACTTGTGTTGTAGTCCCTAACTTTATTATTCTAGTAATCTAGAATAATCGCACTGGCTCGTGGATAAACCTTTGGATGATAACAACGGTTGCCGTAGTGAATGTATAAAACTAGGAGTCGTGTCGTTTCGGTTATCATCCAATATAAAACTGTCCTTTTCGTAAGCAGAGGTTGTCTGCCCCTATATTACGCGCACAAAATCCTGGACGATTTTAATCGCCTTACTTCAAATTCCATACTAATTGCGATCGCAAACGTCAGGATTGTGACAAGATTTGGCCCATGCTCCTTTATTACACGCACCAAATCCTGAATAATTCCAATGATCTGACAGGTAAATTCCATACAAATTGCTATCGCAAACGTCAGATAGGATTTGGTGCGCATGATATAGGAGCTGATCCTTATTATTGATCTGTGCGGCTATTGAACAACAAGGATCATTTGTTTAAAGCGCGTGTCAACTGTCACGTATTTGTGTGAACAGGCAGATTGAAACAACTTATATCAGTGTAGGATACCAGGGTCCGTGATGATATAATTAATTTAGATGTTAGACGGGTTGGGTGGATTCTGGGTCAGTTATGTCCAATTTAATTATCTTTATGTTTTTATCTACTCTGATACTATAATACAAAGATTATAAAACTGAAAACAAAACTCTTATGACAAACATTACGCATAGGCCAAAAATAAAAAGTTTTATTACGATACACGTCTTGTATGGACACCTGTATCATAATATAGCTTTTTAATCACAACGATACACCTATACAACCTCCAGCTGGACCAAGAAGGTTGAACCTCTACTTTAAAAAAAAAGCTGATGATGACGATGATAATGTTATCACAACGGAAGAGAAATTTTATCTACTGTCTAAATTACTGTTAGTAACTAGGCAGCCAATTGTCTGTTACAGATCTGTTATCTTTGTTTAAATAAGTACTGTAATCATTTTCTAGTGTGCAACTAAGAATACTCCATCTAACTATGAATCTGTCTTGGGTGGGAGTTTTAATAGTATTCGTTAATTTTCAACTAAAAATTTTGCAAAATTGTAATAACAGTAACAATGAACTAGGCATATTACAAATAAAAGTGTTTGATATTACTCAGTTAACTAAATTAAGTAAGAGAAGTGAAACTGAAGTAGATAAAAAACCCTCGTTCACCATGGGACAATAAATTAGGGTTTGAATTTAAAAAAAAATCTGCTTCCTTGTATTCAGTTGTTACAAAGCTATTGAAAAACAGCTCTGCGCATAATTTTAATCTGTCAAACGATGTTAAAAAAAATAACCACGATTATTTAACTTTTAACATCGCTTTCCCAATGATATTGAAACATTTTTGTGCAAGTTCTTCAGTGCCTTTAAATTTTCTCATCCGATTTTTTTCTCCTCAACAGTAATAGCTATACCAGTTCTGCCCCTCACCTTCTCCTACTATGTAAGCTTCCTGGACATCTATTTCAACTCCTGGCGTCTGCTCACTTTGATCTACACGATGCCCTGCGCTCTTATCGCCGTCGGGGTGTACCATTGCATTGAGAGCCCCAAGTACTGGCTTAGTGTTGGCGAGGAGGAAAAGGCGTTGGAAGTCTTGAGGACTATTTATAGGATTAATAATGGGAAAGATGTGGAGTATCAGGTGGGTACGTCTTATATTCATAATAAAGCCCGTATACGTGATACTGTAGGACACAGGTATGCTCTCAGAGAGAGAGAGTATGTGCTTAATCATCACGAGGATCCATCATGGATTGGCAATTTCAAATGTTGAGGCATATGATAACATCAGGCACTTAAGCACAGGCGATTACTCGCGATGTTTTCCTTCGCAGTTACCGAGACGTATTTTAATTAAAATTAACGTAACACAAATTTGGGAATTTGTGGTAGCAATTTGTATTGCTGCCACAAATTCCCAAATATGTTTTGAACGTGTATATACCGGGGTTTGAACCCACGTCCTCTTTAATAGCAAGCGTTCCATTGACCGCGCTACCACTGCTCATGATATTTCAAGGTATGTCTTGCAAACTTGATCAACTTGTTCGGTACTATTCATTTATTACATTTACGAGTACTCATTATACATTTATTCGTTCATTTAAACTTGTCTGTCGTGACGTACATGTCTAGTAAGCCTTTTAATGTATTTTGTATTAGTTTTCTGGTGTGTACAATAAAGTGTTCTAATCTAATCTAATATAATCATCCTAGCTTATTATTATAGCTCTACTGTCTCAGACGCGAGATCGAATAAATTATTAATGATTTGTGGGCTGTTTGTTCTGTTTAAATGTATTGTAATTTTGTCTCTTGTTATGTGTTATTTTGTATTATGGATCTTGATATCTGAAACAAAATATTGTTGTTTATTTTATTTATAACCATTTTCAGACTTCCCCACTTCACTATATACGAGTCAAAATAATGATTAAACACTAGTTCCGATTAATGTTTTGACATTAGTAAAAAAATACCTGTTATAAGAGAACCACCTTTTAAGGAATTTTTAGTTATCATTTATTTCTATTAATCTTAATTGTTTTATTTATGTAACGACAGTGCCTCTTTCTAGGTCAAATCAATAGTGCTAGACGAGGAGATATCGGCTCAAAAGGCAACGGGCCTCTGGGCGTCGCTCAAGTCACAAACCATTCCGCTGTTGAAGCCCCCGTTACTAAAGAGGACCGTTCAGCTGTCCATTTTATTCATTTGTATTTACATGTGGTAAGTTCTGGATTACTTGGTATATTTGAAGACATTGTATGTATGATCATGAGTCGACAGACCTAGTTTGGGAATATCGGGCCCTAGAGTCACATAGTTTTTCAATAGAATGATATAAGTATAAGCACGACAATAGTTTCTATTTGGCAGTCTATAAAGCAATACCTGTAAAATGTCATTACTGTGGCACGAGTATAACCCGCGCAAAGTTAATAGACAGATCTCGCCAAGAAGATTGAATCTTGCGAGGCGCCGATTAAAGTTGCACGCGTTACACCACTGGAATCCGGTTGGTTTCGAGAGTACAGATAGTGTCAATGAAACAAGCATTACCATACTAATATGACTCTATTGAACATTTGCATTTTAGAGACTCGCTCTCCGGGTAGACCTATGATCTGAAGCAGACTGCCAGTACCTAGGCGTCGAGTTAGAACGGTCGTGTGTAGTCAAACATGCCTCTGTAGGAACATGTCTATAACAGCCAATTGAGGTAGTTGACGTAGAAGGCGACGAAGGAAATCAATTACTAGGAGACGGGCAGCAGCGTCTTCCTGAGATTCCAACCGCATACTGTGATCGCCAACCTGCCTTCCAAGCGTGGCGATTATGACAAAACCTTTCATGGTTAGGAAAACCGAGAGGGAGGCCTATGTCCAGCAGTGGGCGTCAAATGGCTGATGATAATGATCGGATTCGGGATCGATCGGGATCGTAACTCGGGCTTTAGAAATAGGTAATGGATTAAATACATGACATTTTACTCTAGAGTTTTCTTCTCCTTAAAATCATAGGGGAGCACATGGCTTGAATCATAAAATATGTGTACACCCTTGGCAGTGGTTTGCGGTGCTTCTAATTCAGGTCAGTTAGTGCCAATCGACTTGGGCTCTTGGCAGCTCTTGGCTATGGATCTTGTCCATGTGATCCTAGGCCGCCTTTTCTTTCTATGGCCATATATGACTCATGGTGAGGGTTTTTTAATCTAGGATCTAGATATAAAAAAATATGTATCTAGACCGCTGCCACTAGGGAGACTTCCCAATATTTCCCAAAGGAATTCCTTCCCTGAATGTCCAGGCAGATGCGCTAGCCAAGGTGGCTACAGACTTGAGGGTCACCTGACGAGTCTATGAGGTTCGTTTTTGTGATGTTTATACATCTTAATGCCCCCGGACTCATCGTCTCGACATTTTTTGTGTTTTATATATGTGTGCAATAAAGTATAAAGTAATAAATTGGAAATTACCTTCTCTGTGTCCTTTACTATGCTACTATTGTAGTCCATTAAAAAATCAATCCGAACTGCTCCACTGCTGCACATAGGCCTCCCCCAAGGTACTCCTTCTCTCTTCGGCTATCCTCATCCTCATCCAGTCAGTTATCTGCCTTAGATTGTCGGTCCAGTAATCTGGTGGGCGTTCTACGAGTCCTACTATGTAGTCTAACGAGGATCTACATAATTTCAGCGTGCACCCGTACATAATCTGGCTCCCTACCGTCGTGGATGGCTTCATGAGATCGGTGGAGCGAGGGGACACGGGTCTTTCCTTTTGCGAGATGATTGCCACCCCGCAAAATGCTACCATTGTTGTTGAACAGGTAAATAGGTCTTCTCTACAATTTGAATTTGTTTTTTGACTGCCGCTATAGTCTGGACCTTAGCAGTTAACACGCTTGACTACCACGCTTAACTAAAGGTCCGATTCGTTATACTTAATTTGTACAAATGGCATGATGTTTATGTTGTCCATGCCTGGATACCATAGTATCTACAGAGTAAGTTAGTTTGGGACCGTGAAGTTATGGTGTTGTGAATGAACGAATGAAAATATTTATTTCAGACCTGGGTCCATATTTGAAAATAATAACAGCAATAATAATAAAAATGTTAACATCACAGAAGAATTAATTAATATAAAATATAATACAATAATTATAAAATCAGTGAAAAATTAATCTAAATTAAAATTGTATTGATTAAAATCAATTTCGTGTGAAAGTTATTATTATTAATGGCCATGAGCCAATAAGGTTTGAATCTATCTATCGTCTCGTCAACTGCACAATTTTTTTTTGTAATTACTTCTTCCGGTTGTGTAATAAAATGTTCTCTATCTCTATTATTATTATTAATACGTTTATTGTACATAAGTAAAAAATACAATAACAATGTGACGGACTTAACGCTATAAGCATTTCCTACCAGTCAACCACAAGAAAATAACTGGTAGGCATATGAAATAGACGGATTTACTTCAACAAAAATTAGATAAGCAGACGAATCTCAACAATAAATAAGTAAATATTTATACTATAAACTTATAATAGATACATAATACATCTAAACATGTGTCAAGCTAGATCTTGAAAGTTTTATCCCAATACTTCATTCACAGCCCCAGGAGTGTGCTCTCAACCAGACGGCTATGGTTTCTATCTTGGGCATATCACTGATATTCTGCTTCCTTAACACCCTGATGAGCGGAGTCATCACCAAGTTTGGCAGGAGACGGATCTTCATCACTATACAGGTGAGGCTGATAATGAAATTATCTCTTATATATAAAAATGAATTGCTGTTTGTTAGTCTCACTAAAACTCGAGAACGGCTGGGCCGATTTGGCTAATTGTTGTTTTTATATATTTGTGGAAGTCCAGGGAAGGTTTAAACGGTGAGAATAAAAAAAAAAAACGGTTGACATCGGTGATACGAAGTTCACGGGGTCATCTAGTGTAAGATATAAATGATTCAGAATAAAATTGAGAAAGATTTTTTGCGTTGATTTAGACGTTATAGAGAGGATGAAGGATTGAAAGAAATGAATTGATTGGATGAGGAAGATTCACGAAAGAAATATATTGAGCAATTGTAGGTGGAAGGGCTGGTAAGGGATGTTCCAGGCGGATATACTTCGACGAAATAGAGGATGTATTAGGGATGTTAGCAAAAGATAGAAGGTACCTGAGGCTAGCCGGTGTTTGCATGCAGCGGCTAATGAAAATTGATGAAGCGAAAGAGTTTGTCAGGATTACCCCTAAATCAGGTGTTTAAAAATACATTTCACTCTCTAATGGTTAGTATTTAAAATTTGAAATCTGAAAATATATGTATTACTTTACAATGTCCTGTCTAGGGCCGTCGGTCATTAATTTATATTTATTTAAACTTTATAGAACCAAAAAGTACCCGAAACCGGCGTGCGTGCATGCAACGACTAATGAGTGTTGAGGAAGCGAAAGTGATCTGTCAGGATCGTAGCAAGTGGCAGTCCCTGGTCTCTGCCTACCCCTCTGGGATACAGGCGTGAGTTTATGTTATGTTATGTTAGAACCAAAAAAAAATGCGAATATGAGTCTAAATTATCGCTACATTATGGTTTTATTTGAGCTGTACTGAGTTTTAGATACTAAAAAATATACCAAAGTGGCTATCACTAAATGTGTTAGCGACGTCGGTCGTCGAAATCCTATAAATAGGATTTATATTTCTGTAATTTCAAAAATGCGCTCTCTTCTCCCAACTTTTCACTCGCGTGGCGCAACAAGTCCCATACAAATCCGTGCGCTCGGAGAACCCAAGATTGCCGATTTGAAAAAATTCTTTCACCTTATTAAAAAAATATATTTAGAATGGACCTTCAGGGTTATATGCTAATAGGCTATATGCTAATCCGTTTACCACGCGAACGTAGCCGCGGGAACTGCTAGTACATAATAAATGTCAGTGAGTTAAAAAAGAACACCTCGGTTATCAGAAAAAATATGCTTAACGTGTCTCCTGCTAAAAAACATTACACAAAACATTCTGTTTTCCTTGCGCAAAACGTTTGCGTTGCTAGGGGAAGCAAAATAGAAAGTTAATTTGGAGCATTGAAAACCGATGGTTTTGTGTAATGTTTCATGATAAACACGAGCAGGAGACCCGGCTTTACAGATTATGGTTCATATAACCATGGACATGCTCGTAGGGTGACACAGAGTACTTGTACAGTACAGAGTACATAGGACTTATTTTAGTCATGGTAAGCTTATATTTTTCGTAGCTAAGTTTCTATTTGTGTTTTTTCGGTATCGGTGCAAGTTCACACTGTATAGGTTAAATAAATCCTAAACCCTAATCTAAACGCTATTTATACTACCTACAACGTAGGTCTGTCCGTCTATCCTTCTCTCCGTCTGTCCGTCCGGTCGTCTGTCCGTCCGTGTGTTTGTTCGTCTGTCCGTTCGTCCGTTCATCCGTCTGTCCAAATGTACGTCTGGCGTCCGCCCATCCGTTTGTCGTCTGTCCATCCTTCCGTCCGTCAGCCCGCCTGAGAAAGCCCGCAAATGAGAAATCATAAAAATTGTGTGTGGTGTACGGAACGCTCGGTGCGCAAGTTCAACTCACACATGGCCGCTTTATTTTATCTCCTTAACATTACCAAAGAATTGTTACGTTGGAACAATAAATTACTGTTATCTTTAGAGTGGAAAAGTTGTCACTAATAAAACGGGTTTGAATAATGTTACTACACCTAGGCTGATGTGATTCAACAAGTAAGGATGTAAGCCTTGATATTTCGAAAAATATGAGCCTGAAATAGGAGCCGGCCAAGTGCGAATCAAACTCGCGTATCCAGTTCCGTACATGATTTATATTTACCTTAATAAGGAATATTTCCGTGTGGCGCCGGATTAAGAATAGCGTCACTCCATTTCTTTCCGTGGATGTCGTAGAAGGCGACTAAGGAAATCAATTACCAGGAGCCGGGCAGCAGCGTCTTCCTGAGATTCCAACCACATACTGCGATCGCCAACCTGCCTGCCAAGCGTGGCGATTATGGCAAAACCCCTCATGGTTACGAAAACCACGAAGGAGACCTATGTCCTGCAGTGGGCGTCAAATGGCTGATGATGAAGCAAAAATGAAGCAATAATCTTTCATTCAGAAGAGTGGATTTCATCCGGACCCTTAGTGGGAGTCCACCTGATACTTGACCAGTTTTTATCACTTTTTGTTATATTATGAGGATTGTGCTATAATATCACCGAGATTAAGGCCGACTTGCACCACTTCTTAAATGTCACTTAATTCGCCATTTAAATCGACTTTTGTATGAAGAATTTTAGTTAAATGCCGTTTAAGCCTCATTTAAGAAACTGGTGCAAGTTTGCCTAACGCTTGTATGTATTGATGTTTTTTCGGTATACAGCGACATGACGCAATGAAACTTTACTAGGATGTTTTAAGGACACAAATCGGGGTTTCATTGTACTTATATTGAAAGTAAATTAATAAAAATAAATATAGCCTAATAAGGCTTTTCGAACAAACTTCTCAGGCGACTTCACAATTTTAATTCGTTTCTACTATAACATTGAAACAATCCAACCACATACTGCGGTCGCCAACCCGCCTGCCAAGCGTGGCGATTATGGCAAAAGCCCTCATGGTAATGAAAACCACGAGGGAGGCCTCTGCCCTGCAGTGGGCGTCAAATGACTGATGATGATGATAACATTAAAGATTATTGAGATACAAAGATGTCTACAGTTCAATGCATTAGTACTAGGGTTTAAATAATATGTAAACTCTGTTAATTAAGTAACATATTTGAAAAATTTCAAAAAAAATTATTTAGAGTCTAAAAATTCCACCCATGCCGGAACTTCAATTTTAGGGTGGAATTTTTAGACCCTAAATAGGTTTTCAAAATTGTCCTCAGCACGGGTTAATGCCACAAAAAAAGAAAAGAATATAGTATTTGAAAAAACTGTGAGTTTGGAGGTTTTTTGTCCATTTTTTCTCCAAAATGATCTAGATTTTGAAATGGACACCTAGTTTTACTTGTAACGTTCAATAAGTCACAGTTTCTGTGTAATTTTGAATAAAGAATTTTGTATTTATATATAGATAAGTTTTGTATTTATTTGCAATTCTAAGTTTTCTTTCTTTCATTGTATGTCAATCTGATTCTTGATTTTTTTCCGTAGCTGTTTAATTCCTGTTATGCAGTAAATAATAGTTTACTCTCTGCTCCAGTTAATTGCACCATGGACTTCTTACAGTGTTTCTACAGTTTTTTCCACGTCTTGTCTTCAGGCCCTAGCCGGTGTGATGGGCTTCTTCATCAACCTGAGCCAGAACGCAGCCCTCAGCGCTGTCATGTTCGTCGTCTACTTGGGACCTTTACTGTGCACGGGTGTAATTACAACGTTTACTGTCGATATTTATCCTACACACCTGAGGTATGTACCGCCAAAGAAAACCCGTTTCTTTTTAAATACTCACGGTTTAAAAAAAAAACCTATTTAGAGGCTAAAAATTCCACCCATGCCATGAAATTTCATTGCAAGCATCGATGAAATTTCGAGCCTCTTTACAAACTTCTCTGTATTACGTACAGACAATTTTTAAAATTGTCCTCAGCACGGGTTAGTGCAACAAAAAGAATATTTAAACTCACTTTCTTGTTTATAAAAACTCGATTCCTTAAAACACATCAAAAACGCCGATGAGAATAGTCTGTGGTGGAGATTTTACAGAGAAAAAATGTAGCCACAGATTGAATAAACAGAGTTGTAGTTTGATTCTAGAGGAATCGTGTTTTTATATAATTTATAAATTAATAAATTATTTAGTATTTTATTAACCTTATTTAATAAGGCTGTTAATCTTTGCCTTAGAGGTTCACGGCCATGTCTGCTAAAAATCACTATTAACATGATTGAGAGATTGGTCTGACCCTTTTTGCAAAAAATATTTGTAAAAAGGATGTGATTTTAGGGTTCCGTACCCAAAGGGTAAGGGATCCTATTACTAAGACTCGACTTTCCATCCGTCTATCTGTCTGTCCGTCTGTCTGTCACCAGGCTGTAACTCATGAACCGTGAGAGCTGGACAGTTGAAATTTTCGCAGTTGATGTATTTCTGTTGCCGCTATAACAAAAAAATACTAACAATAGAATAAAATAAATATTTAGGGAGCTCCCATACAACAAAGGTGATTTTTTGCCGTTTTTTGCTCGATATTAATAACGGCAACAGGTAGCCGCTTGAAATATTCAAATGTTGTATAGCTATGAGCTTTTCTCTTTTATGTCTTTGATTTAGTCTATAGAAAACGCTGCTGGTTGTGCAATTACATAGTGTAAATGTAATTATTCTATGTATTTAACCATATTGTACAATTGTTTGTTTTCTTTCAATAAATAAAAAATAAAATAAAATGGTACGGAGCCCTTTGTGCGCGAGTGTGACTCGCACTGGGGCAATTTTTTTTTAGAAATTAACTGAAGCAATTTACTTTCTATTGGTGGCGCTAGTGTTACCGCATGGTTTTCTTTAAGCACTTATATTACGCGCACCAAATGCTGATGAAATTAGTATGAAATTCGTAAGGAATTAGTATGGAATTAGTGTGGAATTAGTATGGAACTAGTATGAAACTAATATGGAACTAGTATGAAATTAGTCTGGAATTAGTATGAAATTAGTCTGGACTTAGTATGGAATTAGTATGTAATTAATATAGAATTAGTATGGAGTTAATATGGAATTAGTATGGAATGAGCATGGAATTCGTATCAATTACTTAAGCGAATGGAATTAGCAGTTGACAACTAGACGTTAGGAATTCTTCAGGATATCGTGCCTCAGGACTCTTCCGACAAAATTACAAATTACAAGTAAAATAAACCGGAATAGAGTTATACACAATTTCCTTCCGTGGATGTCGTAGAAGGCGACTAAGGATATCAATTTCCAGGAAACGGGCAGAAGCGTCTTCCTGAGATTCCAACCGCATACTGCGATCGCCAACCTGCCTGCCGCCGCACATTTGCACACATGACCTCAGTATGGGCTTATTTCCACGTTTGTCTTTGTCTGGCTACCATAGCACAAGGTATCCTAGTTTGAGACCTGGACAAGTGATTGTGTTGCGTGGAAGTTAGATAGACAGAATATTCTTTATTCTACAAAGAAATTTAATAAATCAAAGTACAATTGGCGGCCTTACTACTAAAATCAATTTCTTCTAGGCAACCATAGACGGAGACAACAAAGAAATTAGAGACGGGTAGTCGGTGCAATTAAGAAATATTGTTATTAGTTATTATTATCTTCTTTGTTGCGCTAATCCGTGCTAAGCACGATTTTAAAAACCTTTTTAGAGGCTAAAAATTCCACCCATGCCGGGACTTGAACCCGCGACCTCTGGCTAACCGTGGCAGCGGTCTCCCAACTAAGCTAAAGGGCAAGTGCCGGCGACGGCGAAATTTCGAATCTCTTTACAAAATTCTCTGTATTACGTACAGGCCGTAATATTAGTTATTTATCGTTGCTCAAGCCTTTGTTTCTCTTTTAGAGCAATGGCGGTATGCCTAACGCTGATGGTAGGTCGAGGCAGCGCAATCCTGGGCATCAACATCCTTAAGGAGATGCTGCTGAACAGCTGCGAGGCATCTTTCTACATCTTCTCGAGCATTTCTTTAGGTGAGCCGTCTCCTTCTCTATGGGCCGTATATAACTACACAAATACAGTTAGATAAGTTGTCAAACGATGCTATTAATTACGTTACAGGCGATACTGCAAATAAAAGGCGAAGGTTTATCTTGAAAATGCCGCATATAGGCTTAGGCCTATACGCCTATTATTCATAACAATCATATACGCCTATTATTCATAACAAAGGCTTATGAATACTGTAAAAAAAAGTTTAAGTAAAAAATAAAAACCGACTTCGAAACACTGCAGCACTAAAAAGTTTGAAATAATTAGAAGTATGTCTACATGTAGGTATTGTAGAAGTATAATTAGGAGTCGGTGCCCAAAATAATGGGATGGTCATAAAACTGGGCACCGACTACAAATTATACTTTTACAATACCTACATGTAGACATACTTTCATTTAAAAATTATAGGCAATACCTATCTCACAAGATCCCTTTGTATGCTACGTATTACTCTTAATTTATTAAGCTAGATAACATTAATTATATTTTATGCCACACCTGGCCAAAAAGCGTACGCGTAAGTTTTTCCCGTACGCGTAGCGTGGGGAAAAACCCACCTTGAGGCCAAGTGACGACATAAAATTGTGTACACAACACGGACTGTAAAAAAGAAAGCCCTCTATCGCATATTTATGACCCTCGCCTGCGGCTCGGGCCTTAAACTTCTGCGATATCGGCCTTTCTTTATTTTACGGCCCTAGTTGTGTAAATAACTATTATTGTACACAAAGAAATAACTATCTGCACAAAACAAGCGTAATATCAACGAGTACCTACATAGGCGAGCTTATCGAACATTATCTTTTGTTTGTTTAGTCCTATTAAAAAAACCTATTATACTATGGAATTAAATAAACCCTTGACAAATTGCGTTACCATAAAATTGTAAACCATGCTAATAATTACGTTACAGGCGATGCTGCAAATAAAAAGTAAAGGTTAATCAGCTGCCGACTGTGTTACGTTTATCTTGAAAATGCTGCAGATAAAATAATAACAAAGGCTTATGAATACTGTAAAATGAAATGTAAATGGTGGCACGCTGTTTACTTTTGATCGTTTCCGCAGTGTAGGTAATATCTCACAAGATCACTTCGCCTGCTACGTAAATACTCTTTATTTATGAAAATAGATAACATTAATTTTACTATACTTTATTGTACACAAAGAAAGAAATATTTACACAAGACATAAGCGTAACATAAACGAGTACATAGGCGAGCTTATCGAACATTATCTTTGTTTGTTTAATCTTATTTAAAAAAGCCTATTGTACTATGGAATTACATAAGTCCTTGACAAATTGCGTTACCGTAAAAAATCTAATCCCTACTAAAAATTGTAATGTTCACCAAATACTGTTTACTGAAAATTGCGTATGTTTTTAGGGTTCCGTACTTCAAAAGGAAGAAACGGAACCTTTAGAGGATCAATTTGTTGTCTGTCTGCCCGTCTGTCTGTCAAGACCTTTTATCTCGGGTACACGTGGAGGTATCGAGTTGAAATTAAAACCATATACTCAGGTTAATGGTTATTAAATACGAGTTAGAGTTAGTGGGTAGGCCTCCCACCAGATGATGGTCTGACGACCTGGTTACAGTGGCGGGGAGTCGCTGGATGCGGGCGGCACAGGACTGGGAAGCTTGGAAAACCATGAGGGAGGCCTATGTGCTGCAGTGGGTGTCAAATGGCTGATGATGATGATGATGATACATGGCGAGGCGGGAGGACGGCTGGTGGACCAGGGCAATCACAGAGTGGCGGGCAAGAACAGGACGAAGATCAGTGGGCAGACCAGAGGCTTGATGGTCGGATGATGTCGTTGAGTCGGCGGAGGGTCCGTGGATGCGGATCACAAGGGACCTTGAGAGATGGCATTTGGGGGAAAAGGGGGGAAAGGGGCAAAAGGCATTTGGGGGTGGGCCGATGATGATGATGATACATAATTATTTCTAAAATGAGCGATTCCTAAATCACCCCAACAAGAGTGTGTGTTTCACAACAACTTCTGTCCTATGAGTTATTTCAGGACTTATCTACAAAATTTTATTAAATTTGTGCCTCACGCGCTTTGCTAATGTTACAGTCTTCAGCCCATTGTTTCAGCTTAATTGGTCTACATAGAAATAATGCCGTTCTGGACCACATATATCTATTGTTAACAAACAGAGTTACTACAAAGCAGAAAAAAAATCGCAAATTTTTTTTTCATAAAAAGTTGGTGGAGAGAGAGAGATGGTTAGCTTAGTTTTTTTATTGCTCCAACAGCAACACAACATAAACTCACCCCTGTATCCCGGATAGGTAGCCAGAGGCCTGGATTTGACGCTTGCCACGATCCTGACAAACTTCAGACAAAACCTCTTTCCCTATCAACATTCATAACTGTTTGCCTGCGCGCACGCCGGTTTCGCGTACTTTTTATTTTTTTATTAATCTGAAAAAAATATTTACTTTTTGAGTTAGCGCCCGATCGATCTAGATGTGCGATATGCAGACACCGTTCAGAGACTTTGCTGTTAGGATTTGTGCAGGGGTTTAATAATTGTGATTATAAATTTCCTTTTTTTTTCAGCATGTGCAGCTGTAGCTTTTCTCCTCCCACCAGACGAGAAGGCTGGCAAAAAGACGTGACTTCCAAACCAAAGAATTTTTTCTGATGGATCAATATATTTTGTACAAAATTATTCACGTTTTTTTTTTAATGCAAACTACCCTATATTCTGCAATGTCATAACATCAAACGATTAGCCTTCCGGTGATCTATGAGCCGTTCTAAATAGCATGTAAGTGGAGATCACCAATATGTTAGACGAAACCATCCTTGCAAAGATTGGTCCAATGGTCGGCCATTTCAATTGACGTTGGACCGCTGAACGCGTCTGCTCTCGTGCTGTTTCCAATTTCGAACTAGAATTCTTAATTTAAACTTTCATCACACTTTTAAAACCATCTGAATGTGCCAGTATGGCTTTGATAAGATTGGCATTGCTACTGTACGCGATCGTAGTTTGTCCGACAAGTGAGGTTGTGTGCCAGACGACTCAAGCGCATGGCCTGAAAGTGAAGCTGCTCGAAAACGTGGCACGTGAAGGTGAGTACATTGTACTCTATCATTGCAGAGTTACTTAATAAGATGAAACTTTGAGTTTGCTTAATTTTTTGAACCAAAAGGACTCCAGCGTAGCAAAAATGCGGTAGCGTTGTAAAAACTTTGAGATAGAACTGCTGTTTGATTTGAAACGACTTGAAAAGCTTCCGCTTGCCACGCGTTGATATACAAGTAATAGTGAAAATACGATTCTACTGAAATAAGTAGTAAGTACCTACTTGTGCTTGACGTCGACCTTTGGATACATTTATGTATGTACCTACTGTACTCAAAGTCGCCCGTAGTTAGGTAGGTACGTAAAGAGTGATTTTGTAACGAAAATATAAAGGTTTATGATATGTGACCCCGCCCGCTTGTTAAACAGTGGATCGGAGACAGATTGCTGAGGACAGAAAGAAGGGCGTGCCTTGGTGGAGGCCACAGATTAGCTAAACAACCCCAGCAATTTTTGATTACGAGATCATACGAGCCCGGACTCAAGTAGCGGCCGCAGACGCCCCTGACACTTATGTCGAAGTAGGTGTGCTTACGTAGTTTTATTTAGATTCATACTGTGGTGGAGGCCAATACTATCAAGCAGTGGTCAAAATTTTGGCGCATAGATTGGATTGGATGGGTCGAATTTGGTAGTCGACTGAACAGTTCTACAAGTGTACTGTAGGCACTAGGACTTTTTTTATTATCAGTAGGTACCTACTAGTTCAGTTATACTTTTGCCCTGATAAGAAAATAAGGTTTCTTGGAGATCTTTTTTCATTTCGTCATAATTATACACTTTAGTACAGGTCGGTTGTGTTATCTTAAAATTGGCCAATCACTAACCACGCGTCGAAGTACGCCATCTTACAGAGGATCAAAGGTTATGATGTCTACAGCCGGCGCCTCACTTGGCCACTCGTGTTTGGCAAA
The DNA here is from genome assembly GCA_947308005.1 of Yponomeuta malinellus. Classification (NCBI taxonomy): domain Eukaryota; kingdom Metazoa; phylum Arthropoda; class Insecta; order Lepidoptera; family Yponomeutidae; genus Yponomeuta; species Yponomeuta malinellus. Next base: position 19,314,283 of record OX371003.1, read on the forward strand.
TATTAACCATCCACTGCCGGCTTTTCTGACTAACCTTTGGCACTGATTTTGTAATAGCTGCAATATATTACAAATCGTCGGCAAATACACGGATACAAATAACCAAGTGAAGCGCTAGCAGTAGATTTCGTAGATATAAAAAACGCCATGCATTGCCGTGGCGAGTGGTGATTTCAGACAAAAAGATAAATATACAATAAAAAAAAAAACAATTTTTTTTTTAATTCAAATTAGCACAGAAACTGCGACTTAATGAACGTTACAAGTTAAACTAGGTGTCCATTTCAAAATCTAGATCATTTTGGAAAAAAAATGGACAAAGAAACTCCAAACTTAGCCTTTTCAATTCCTTCATCATCATCATCATTCAGCCACAAGAAGGCCACTGCTGGACATAGGCCTCCTCCATGGATTTCCAAAAAGACCGGTTGGAAGTGGCCTGCATCCAGCGTCTTCCTGCCACTTGGATGAGGTCATCTGTCCATCTTGTGGCTGGTCGTCCTACGCTGCGCTTGCCGATATTATTATGTGGTCTCCATTCGAGAACTTTTCGGCCCCATCGGCCATCAGTTCTGCGTGCTATGTGCCCCGCCCACTGCCACTTCAACTAACTAATCCGCTGGACTATGTCGACGACTTTTGTTCGTCTACGGATCTCATCATTTCTGATTCGATCTCGTAGAGAAATTCCGAGCATAGCCCTTTCCATAGCTCGTTGCGTGACCTTGAGCCTTCTTATGAGGCCCATAGTGAGAGACCACGTTTCAGTGCCATAAGTCATCACTGGTAACACACACTGGTTGTGTAATTTTTTTTCAATTCCTTAATTTACAGAATTTATATAAATATTCTAAAACCTGGAACTCGTGCATTGAACTGGCTTTAGTTTCAGACATCATTTCAAATAACCACAATTTGAAAGCTACAGATGTGAATGTCGTAATATAAAAGTAGATAAATAAATCTATATATAGTAAATAGAATAAAGTATAAATAGATAGATCTGAGAAATATTCTTCAAGAAATAGCGGTAGGACGTTGGAAGATTAGGGTATGAACTTGTAGCACCTTCTTAGAAATATCACTGGCTAACTGTGAAGTAAAACATCGTCGGGAAACCCGGGTGCTTGAGGTGTTCACATACCTCAGTGATTGAAATCGCCATTCAACGGTGGGCGCGGTACGCGTGGATACTACAGCCCATACTCTCTCTCTCTCTCTGAGAGAAGGCCTGTGCCCCACAGTCGGACGCTTGCACTCATATTATATACGAGATTTTGGTAGTAAGTACTTACATATAAAAAAAAAGTTTTCATCCAGACCAAGTCTGAATCAAATGAAATATACAGGGCGTGGTGTAAATACCATCCTGACAGCCTTAGTAGGCCTTGATGATCCTGCGGCCAGGACCTGAGTCCTGTATTAGGCAGGATGCCTTCCGGCTTTGCTGGGAGATGAGCTCGAGGATCGGGCGGCGAATAAAGGACGAGTCGGCAGCTGTGGTTTAGTCTTTATTCATTAAAGCAACCACAAAAATACGTCAGTTGAAACTTAAAACGATGATTCACATTAAAAACTAATTAGTTAATAAATTATTATTATAGATATTCATTTGACTAATTAGAAAGACGGAGAAGAGGAAGAGGAAGAAAAAAGTTAACCATAGAGTCAATTTTACTCTATACAGATTAAATTATAGACTGTGAAGCTTACAATCTCTAACAGGCCTAACCCACAGGAAAGACAAGTCAATACGTGCGGATCGAACCAAGCCTTGGATGGTATAGGCGCTGGGCAAGCCTACTCCATCTAAAACAATGTCCCAGTCACTGCAGCGTCCGAGTGGTCCCTTCACGCATCTAGTGTGAGTGAAGGTGCTGCTGGACGGTGTATAAATCAAAGGCCAAAGGTCTTAAGGTGTAAATAATGGATAAACTAAATCAGTATCGATGGGTAAATGGGTTGAACACACACAAACGTTTAAATGAACCAGATATAGCTATACGTGTTCATGGCCCATGCTGTTCACTAAATGTCTTGTTCAAGGTCACCACCACCACAACACCGAGAAGCCCTGCGACGTGTGTCCGCGGCACGGGAAGTGCGTGCCCAAGGTCCAGTGCCCAGCGCACGTGAGACCCAACTCGTATAACCCCGTGTGCCATATCGGAGGTCAAAACGGGCTGGTCGGCGTGTGTTGTTTCACCGGCAGTGGACATGCTGGTAAGAAGCAGTTATACCACATGACTCTGTATTAATTTTTTCTAGGTTGTATGATATTTATAGACGGGTGAAACGTCCAATGTATTGCTGGCGGTTTACTTGGCTATTCGTATTCTTCATCATGTGCCGTTTCCTATCGGAGGTTGGCAACCAATTCAGCTATCTTGATTTTCGAGGCTGCCAATAAGTACAAACAAGGAACTGGTAGTCTGTTCGAACCACCATCGCAAGTTGTACAAATACAAATTCATCATCATCATCATTCAGCCACAAGAAGTCCACATAGGCCTCCTCCATGGATTTCCAAAAAGACCGGTTGGAAGCGGCCTGCATCCAGCGCCTTACGGCCACTTGGATGAGGTCATCTGTCCATCTTGTGGCTGGTCATCCTACGCTGCGCTTGCCGATATGTGGTCTCCATTCGAGAACTTTTCGACCCCAAATTACAAAAACTTTATTTAGGCAAAAACATATTGATCCTCAACTTAAAAACTAGAACTAAGATTACAAGTAACAACTATTGTAGGTAATGTTAAGTTACTATTGTGTACCCATGATATCTTTGGTCTCCCAGGTCTCCTTCTTCCTGGAATCTAACCTATTCTACTCGTTTTCGTATTTGTGTCTTATTAGTAATTTCTGTGTATTATACAATAAAGAATATTCTATCTATCTTTTACAATACATTGCAGGTTTTACAAAATGAGTGCTAAAGATTCGTCAGAACACCCGGCAATATATGGTAAATATTTGCCGAATATGCAAATACCAATGGCCGAGTAAGGCATCACCTTTCACACGCTTTTGCTTTTCACATTGCAACAATGGGCATTGTCCTAAAAAAATTAATTTCAGTTTTTATGTTTTTTTTCGAGAAAATAGGTAAATTTAAGAGCGTGGGCGGAATTATTCATACTTCATAATTCATTTACTGATCTGTGAGTCACAACTACATAAAAATGTTATAAAATGTAGAAAGTAAATAGGGGCTGTATTAGCAAAGGGCAAGATAAAAAGTACCTCAAATTGGCGTGCGTGCAGGCAACGACTATGAATGTTGAGGAGGCGAAAGTGATCTGTCAGGATCTTGGCAAGTGGCAGACCCTGGTTTCTGCCTACCCCTCTGGGATACAGGCGTGAGTTTATGTATGCATGTATGTTAAAAAGTAAAGTTCTATGTACTCTACCCTAACAGGCATACAAATCATGTCTTGAAAAGTACCGAAATGACGTTGCAAAAGTACCGAAACGTCGGAAAATTGTAAAATTAAACAAAAAAGTGCAAATTCAGTTTTTAATATTAAACCTACTTTAATTCACCTATGAAACGACTGTTAGAAGGTCGAATTAGTTGCACACTTTTTCACAAAAATACAAGAAATCAGTGGATATTACAAATTTATAATTGTAGCATTGTATTTACTGATCTTATGCCATTAAAATGAAGTATCATTTGTATGTAACTGTTGTCAATATTTAGGATAATGGCAAACTTTGTGACAAATTCTTGTAGTATGATTTGTCATGTTTTAAGTTTACGTTAAATGAGGTCGATATAGTTTTAATACATTACGTCACAAAGAACTTTTTCCTAAATCGAGCGGCAATGAAATAAGATAAGATAGATAAAAAGTATTTAAAAAGCAGAACGTAACAACATGAAGAATAGTGGATGCACAGATCACGAATAAAAACTTAAACTTTAAACTAACTGGCTTTTACAATCGATCACGTCTTCTAGCGGAAGCTGACCTGGCGTCAAGAGCTGATGCCTCCATCAGCGGCGAGGATATCAAGTCGTCTCACGTCAAGTCCCAGAGCAAACTGCACGAGTGGCTTGACAAGGCGGAGAACCTTCTGGAACATTCGGCTCATACGGTCTTGAACACCACTTCGCCGAGTTTCGGGCATCATTTGGTGAGTTAGCGCCTGATCAAGATGGTGTAGTAAACGATAACGAGATTACAGCTCATCCAGTAAGAGAACTACAAAAAACTTTAAAATGTTTATTGCTGGCAACCTGAATTCGACATGCCTCTGGTCCACTCGGTTTCGAAACTCTGGATGTGACAATAAAGTTGAGTCTCTGAAAATTATACTCAAAGAAGAATAGACGAGCTCTGTTACATAGGAGCTGTCATTTAGTTCATAAGTGTTGCAGAAGTCTTCACAATTCGTGCCATAGTCTCGAGGGCAGAATTTGTCCATTATGGCTGGTTGCCACTAAATTGAATTGAATAGAGGAGCTCCATATTCCACCATTAGCGTAGACAGACGGAGTCAGGTGGACCGAGCAATCCAGAATGGTCTGATGCCCACCTCAGGATGTTGGGTTACTGCATGCTTACGTGCATTGGGATTCGGTATGTCAGCCCCGCCCATGGAAAATGACCCTCGATAAGCTAAGAAATCTAAGAGGCCAGTGCCCTCGGCCCAAGTTGGCAAGAGGTATGTGGAGAGCCTACCGCAAGATCGGCCGCGATAGCTACATACCTAAAGTATTTCAGGTATTTGTTCCTGTTTAGATATGAAAGGAAATGATGATTTTAAAATTTCGGTTACAGTCCGTGGTAACATTCGACAAGATGGCCAACATGCTTGGACAGGGTGGTTTGCTGAACTTGTTTGCGGCTCAAGACCTGAAGTCACGCGACGCCCTATCTTCGGAGGATCTGCATCTGGGTCTAACTGGCCATGCAGATGGTATGATTTATGTTATTTTATGGTGTTTTATTACCCGACTGCGGCGGAGCCCGCCTGCTTAGTAGTTAATGCTCAGCAGTCGGATAGTTGGTTAATTTTTTATTTCAGTTGTTTATTTTATTTTTATTTAATGCAAAAACCCACAGCTGTTTTTTTTTTAATCTTCTTCTATATAAAAAACAGAGTTGTGTTAGTTACAACATAACTAAAGAACGGATATATTATTGTGTTTGTTGGATTTGTCTTTGTCCGTATTTCCCGATCTTTCAGTGACTCACTGCATATTTTTAATGCTAGATAGTTTTTATCCGACATAGCTCTCAAGCGTTTGTAGCGCGTTAGTGCAATCCTTCTGACTTGACAATGGACTCGGAGCCGGGAGACCCAGGTTCGATTCCCATTCCAATGCGGGCATGTACCTATGACTTTGTTTATTTTCAAAGTAGCAAATTTGCACGCTAACTGTGAAGGAAAACATCGTAAGGAAAACTGCGGCGTGGTTGACGTATTGACCTGTCTTTCCTAGGGCTAGGCCGACTAAGCTGTCAGGATGGTATAGGTGCTGGGCAAGCCTACTCCATCTTAAAAACATTGTCCCAGGCGCTGCAGCGTCCGAGTGGTCCCTTCACCCATCTAGTGTGAGTGAAGGTGCCACTGGGCGCTGTATAAATCATGTCATTACGTAAGATGCAAAGGCCTAAGTTTTCTGAATTGGATTTTTGTTTATGTACAATGTTAACTTGTAATATCAATACCACTTGCTGACTACGAAAAAAAACATTGTTAGGAATCATAATTTGGCTCCACACGTATGTATCGACATTAGTCTTTTCTGTTAGTCAACAAAGCGAAGGGGACGGCATTTGGTGCTGGGTAAGCCTATATCATCTAAAAATATGTCCCAGGCACTACAGCGACTTCACATATCTAGTGTAGATAGAGTTGCCACTAGTATGGACTAGTATAGAGACCTAAGATATTGGATCTCAGCTCTATAATTCCTGTTGTTACCAATCAAAAAAGTCCTTTAACGTTTGCTAGGTACTTTCTCTTATTTTTTGTGGTTTCTAAGCTACGTATTTCTCGTCACGATTTCGGTAATAAAATCCATAGTACGCGTACCATAACCCAAAATTGAAAGGACACTCAGATGCTCATGTAATAAGAGTAATCTTTTGGTTATTAATCATTTGGTTTCTAATTGTGATCAGAACTTAACATATTCTTCTCTAAATTGTGAAATCTTTGCTTTAACACTGACGCATTTTTTGCTTATATTAGGCCCCTTCTGCATTTCGCCGACGCCGTGTCCGGCCAAGCTCAGTCGCTACAGGAGCATCGGGGGCGAATGCAACAATGCCGACAACCCCAGCTGGGGTGCCGTCCACTCCGGCTTCGAGAGATTGTTGCCACCACATTATGGAGACGGTAAATGGGACACGGTGAAAGGAGAGATTTTAACGTGTCTTCTCCAAAATTACTACACCACCTCTGAGGAGAGATGCGAAAGTATCACTGTGTGTGATACTTTTAAAAATGGATTGGTTAGACATAATGATAAAATCTAATCTTAACCAAACTGACACCATTGAATTGACCTCAGTCTCATTGAAAAGGTGCCTAAGTTTTTCTGAATAGGTCTGAACAGATCTGAATAGGGATATGCCCATCACTTGTACCACTTTATCATTGTAACTGTCTTTTGTCTTGCCCTCTGGTGTACAATAAAGTAAATTATTGTTTTAAGTGTTTTTACGCTTCATGTGTTCAGAATCATCATTATTCAATATCCCAATTCCTCCAGTTGATCTTTTTTCTATCTATCTATACAGCCCATGAAGCAGCCCACTTTTGAGTATAGGCCTCTTCACCGTCACCGTCGGTTGATCTTAATCTTCCCTGTTCCTTTAATTTTACCACTGTTTACTAGGAGCCGCTTATAATCTTTCACTGCAACCTTATATTCTATTCTGGTTTTAAGCAGAATTTTTCTTTTAAATTAGTAGGTATTTATAAAAGTAAAATTCCAGGGGTTTGGTCGTTTCGCACCAATACCATCGGCTTGGAGCTGCCGAGCGCTAGAGCCGTGAGCTACCGTCTCTTGTTAGACTCCAGCATACCGAGCCCCACACACAACTTGATGTTCATGCAACTGGGACAGTTCATCACACATGACACCACTTCAGGGGTCATGTTTACTCTTGGTAAGTGTGGGGTGGAATAAGAATAAGTAAATTGTTGACTGGTATGAGATATTCTATTTGTGTTAAATATGGTAAATTTGAGATATTTAAACTAAATAAAGTAAATAGTATTTCCAATACATTTTACCTAGACATGCAAATATTAAGATTAGATCATTAATTTCTTTATAGAAATCTAAACGTTTCCATTTAAAAAACAAGTTTACAGAGTTTCGATGGAAGTATGCAAAAAAATTCATTTCGGAGATGCACCTATTGAATTTTCTATCTCCAGGACAGGACTGTCCAGGACGCATGTTATGTGTCCGGGACAGTCCTGTCCTGGAGATAAAAATATTCTTTATTGAACCCCAGGAGTGCTGGTATTCTGGTGTCCTGACCAGAACACTAGAATTCCTGTGGTTCAATTAAGAATATTTTTATCTTATCTTACCCTGCCACTTTCATATTTTGAAACAGTAGTTTGCAGGAGGCTGTGACGCAGAAGGCTTTAAAGAATTTTTTTGTATAGCACGCACTAATAATGACTTCTGTTAGAAAAATATTTTTTTGAAAAAGAAACTCTCTCTTGAGAATTTGGATGTCTCTCAATGATTTCGGTGCGGATAGGTTCTCCTTTAGCGCAACTCAGTTCATTCATCACAAAAAAGTGTCCATTAATCATCATAGCAGAATAACCCTGTTAATAAACTCAAGGATCCAACGGCAGCGCTATCTCCTGCTGCGAGGGTGACGGGAAAAACTTCCTGCCGCCTTCCCTGACTCACTGGGCCTGCGCAGCAGTGTCGGTTCCGCCTGACGATGACTTCTACACCAGCTTCGGACACAAGTGCCTGAACTTCGTGCGCACGCAACTTGCGCCTTCTAGTTACTGCACCGTTGGATATGCTAATCCGGTTAGTGGATCGAAAGCAACCAGTGTGTTCTACCTATCCTCACGTATGGGGCCGAAACATGGACGCTCTCGAAACAGAGTCAACGAGTCAAAGTTGCACAAAGAGCTGTGGAGCGAGCCATGCTAGGCCTCAGGCTAGAATCTCAAGTCTGAAGTGGCTATGAGCGGGACACTTGGCAAGGCGAGAAGATGGCAGGTGGACCAGGGCAGTAACGGAGTGGCGGCTGAGAACCAGACAGCGGTCAGTAATGTAGGTAGACCAACAGCCCGATGGTCAAACGATGTGGTCAAGTCGGCAGAGAGCCTGTAGATGTACCTACGACTTGGTTTTGCAAATTTGTAGTAGAAATACCATTAGCTAATTATGGAGGAAAACATCGTGCGATAATATGAATGTGTTCACACACTTTACACAGCGCTTGAAATTGGCAATTCGCTGTGGGCTCTCTCTGTTGGAGAAGGAATGTCCTCTGTAGCGGGGCATATAGGAAAATGTGTAATACTTGCTTGGACTATTTCTATCTGTTTGGAGTTGGTTTTAAATTTCCGAAATTGTATGAAAAAAAAAACCAGCCAAGTGTAAGTCGGACTCACGCACCGAGGCTTTCATACAATTTTTAGGTAGGAACTTACATATTATATATATATATCCAATTTTTTAAGAGCTTTTTCCGAACTTAAAAGATATTTTTTTATGATTTAATTATAAATAGCTTTCAGTTTTTTCCTGAAGAAGAAGACAATATTTCATAGTTCTAGGTCAACGGAAATTACTCTATAAATTTTGATTCCATTGAGTGTCGAAATATACGTTTTTTGCTGCATACATCTTTTTTTAACGTTAATTTGATTGTTTGCTCCAAGTGAGTATTCTTCACCTGAGTATATGGTTTTAATTTCAACTCGATACCTTTACGGGTTCCCAAGATGAAGGGTCTTGACAGACAGACGGGCGGACGGACGGACAACAACGTGATCCTATAAGGATTCCGTTTTTCCTTTTGAGGTACGAAACCATAAAAATTAGAACTATGCTTCCTGGCCCCCAACGGGCTTTTAGTACATTCTTCAAAATCCATTGTATTATATTTGCTTTAAACAGCCGTGGCAGTCACCGCTTATGACGATAATTTTAATTGATGTACTTTTAAAAAGTAGTACCCGAAACCGGCATGCAACTACTAATGAATGTTGATGAAGTAAAAGAGATTCTTCAGGATTGTGGCAAGTGGCAATCCCTGGATAAGGGCGTGAGTTTGTGTAACATAATGTGTGTATTTTTCCTCAGATGAATGGCGCGACCCACCACATAGACCTCTCTCAGCTCTACGGCAACTCCGAGGAGAAGATGAAGAAGCTGCGCAGCCCCGGTGGTCTTCTGAACACCTTCAAGGACTTCGGTCGCGAGCTGCCACCGCTGGCCACGGACAACGACTGCTTGTCAAACGAAGATGGCGCCGCTTGCTTTGAGTCCGGTAATGCAACTTTTCCGGTAATGCAAAAAGTAACTTTTCTTTTAGATTTTAGCCCCTATAATTACCTGTTCTCTAGCGGCTTGGGGTCCAAATTAATTGAATTGAAAAATGCTTTATTGCACAATGGGCATTGTTCACCCCTATTTTTTATTCTATAAATCGAAAATATAGACTAATATAAGAAACTGATTTAAATATTTTCTTAATTTTCGATGCCATTATTTTTTTTATTAATTATTTAAAATTTCTATTGGAGAGAAAGGAGGATGACATTGCCGACTGAACTGGCCAGTAAGCCAGTTAGGAAATAATACAAGTGTAGGTATTTGATTTTGAATGATATTCTAGCGAGTGACTAGAGTCTAGATGTCATTGCCTTTGTTCTGTATTTTGTTTGTTGGTAAAACATGTCAGTGAAAATAAAATTATTTGTCCTGATGTAACAGTTTATATTTCTGGGTAGATTTGCAGCAATTGGTAGCTCCCTGAACACGGGAACCCCAATAATTTCTAATAGCTTAGTAAGTATGACGTCACGACTGGCATAATTATGTAGGTTCCTTTGCCTATTTTCGTCCTTTTTAAAAATAAAAATTACTTGACGTTTGACAATGACAAACAAAAAATATCAGTCAGTGTCAACTGCTTACGAATATTTTCTTTTCTAATCTATAGCCAATAACCAAAAATTGAATTGAATTGATCTTCTTTGTAAATACCAAGCTAGCTTCTCATTCGTAATACTTATTCAAATTAATTGGATATTTGTTGAGAATTGAGGTTATCTTCACTGTATCTAAGAATTTGAAACTTTTGACAGTTGTCGAACGAACTACCGCATTAGAGCCAACGATGACGTAATTAAAGGACAAATGAAGGTTATAGATTTTTTGCGATAAATATCAATAATCCGTCTTTATTTCACTTATTTAAAACCCCTACAAGTTATCACTATTCCTATTCCTCGAAATGGTTTCCACTTTACGACAATCGATGCGTCCCTGAACAATGCCCATTAGAGATACTTATACTAAGGCGACCATAATACTAATGAGTATTTTCATCTAGCTAACCTTGGGTTATGTAGGTAGTCAATAATTCAAATTGAAGCCCGGTGCAAAAGACTGAACATTTGTTGGTCCTGGAGTCGCCTGTAAGTCTGATATCCAATAGTGATCTGACCACTATTGGCGGCTCTATCTCTATTTATATCTCTCGCAAATAACGATAATATAATCAACCAAAATTCAACAGGAGACAACAACGGCAACCAAATAATCTCACTCACCGTCATCCACACTCTGTTCACACGGGAGCACAATCGCATCGTCGCTGCCTTAAATCGCCTCAACCCTGACTGGAGCGAAGACCAACTGTTTCATGAAGCACGCCGCCTGCTGCAGGCGCAGTGGCAGCACATCGTCTACGAAGAGTGGCTGCCATTGCTGCTAGGTAAGGAATAACACGCCTTGGTTGTGATGAGTTTGGTGATAATAGCAATTGCTATTACAACACTTTCACTAACAATATACCTGTTGCCATTTTCATCCCCATCACCATAACCACTTCCGTCATAATCACCATCACTATACCATCCAATTAAAAACACAGTTAATATAATAGGCACTTGCAGATCAGGCAATGCGTGCCAACACTGAAATGATCCACTCGTAAGAGTGGCGGGTGAGCAAAAGGGTCAAGTCTGCAATCGAGTATGATAACACTATCATAATCAACTGGCCGGGCGACATTAGTGATTTTTAAAGTGTTCGGAATTTACAGGTCCACGGATAATCCAAGCATTCGGCCTGGCCCCGTCTCCTGGCTACGCGTCGTCCTACGATTCCCATGTGAACCCGGCAATAACCGCAGAGTTTGCGGCTGCTGCTATGAGGTTCGGTCACTCCATTGTGGATTCGAAGTTTGTGTGAGTATTTGATTCTCATTAGGGTGTGATTTGATGATCTTCCTCGGTGTTTGAGTATAAAATAGCTTAATAATATTGGTTTTTACCTCATACGTAAATATGTCCAATTTTCAAAATGTTCTTAAAATTCCCAACTAAATTCGCTGAATATCCAGTTCTCAAATTGATCAATTCGCATAAAGCCAAATTCGAGTTACGGGCATTCTCAGTCATCCTCTTATGGCCTAGGCCTGGCCTGGCCTAGCCTAGCCTAGGATAGAAAGACGTGGCATCCAATGAGGGAGACCTATGTCCATCAGTTGGTGAATACGAGAATACGAGACTTAGGCTGGACTTGCAAGTGGACTTAAGATTGCGCGAATATGGAATTTTGCAATTTGGACATGTTTCGAACGGGACATTTAAAGAACGTTTCAAATATGCATTTCTGCGCCTAAAAAAACCAATGGGTTGATTGATCAGAGAGTTATGGTATTGCCATAAATATTTTTTAAAATAATAATTTATTTATGAACGCCAGACTGGGATTTTGGCTAGGTTTCATCACGCCAGGGTTTCCTGTGTCGACCGTGCCCTCTTGTAGATTTTAAACAATTTTCTCTTTACTTTACTGAACTGAAAATTCCTCCCGAAAACGCTCTGAACAAACCGAAAACATTTCCCCCAACCAGCATCCCAGACACAAAGACGGGCGACGTATTCGAGGCGATCTTCATCCCGGAAGTGATGTTACAGCCCTCGCGCCTGCGCCTGCGCCCGTTCCTCGACCGCATGATCGCTGGCCTGACCTGGCAGCCTATGCAGTGCGTGGACCCTTTCGTCTCCGAGGGGGTAAGTGAAGAGAGGTCACGAAGACCGCTTCTACATAATTTCCAGTTTATCACCACCAACTTAAGACTAAGGTTGGAGTTTTTTTGTCCATTTTATCTCCAAAATTATCTAGAAATGGACACCTAGTTTAACTTATGTAACGTTCATAAAGTCGCAGCTTCTGTGCTACCTACTTTGAATAAAAAACTTTTGAATTTTGAATTTGAATTTTATGAGGGAATCCGTGCATCGAAAACAATCTGTTCCTTTAGTTTAGTTAGACTTGATATTTCCGCAGTTAGCATTATAGTTGGGCCATTGTACGTAGCATGCGCTACGTACGCTATGTGAACACATCAAGGGTGTCCGCACGATATTTTCCTTCACAGTTAGCGAATGGTATTGCTAGTACTTTATCACGAGCGTACGTAATTTAGAAAATAAAGTCATTGGATTCGAACCCATGACCTACCGAATCTGAGGCCATCGTTCTACTGCGCTGCCACCACTCGGGAGGTAAGTGAAGAGGTCATGAAGACAGCTTCTATACCCTTTCCAGTTTTCCACCACCAGTCCACCACCAACTTTATGTGGAGTTTTTTTTTGTTTCCATATTTGGTGCATTAGCAAAATATACCACATTACCTAAAGGTATGGCACAATACAGAAAGTTCTGATGTATATTTCTACTACAAATTTACACAGCCTTCGCTTAAACTAGGAATTGCGTACTTAAAAAGTAGATACATGCATGAAAAATATTTAACTTTAGTTACTCGTAACTTTTTTAAAAAATTAGACTTATAATGTTCAACAAAACCTAACAACATTTACTGAGTTTAAACTTAAAAGCTTGGAAAACCATGACGGAGGCCTATGTCCTGCAGTGGGCCTCAAATGGCTGGTGATGATGATGATGAATCTTAAATATGCTGAGTGAATCTGAAGTTTGACTTGAAAACAATCTGTTCTATAGCTGTAAAAGTCTGTCGCTGCAACTGTCTGTGCAGCAGCAGTTGGGGTTGCTAGGGTAGCGATGTTTGTGGAGCGTGAAACTGGTTCGTGCTCATTTTTTATAGGTGGCACCGCGCTTTATGATTAACTGAGGTTTATTTGAAGGATGATGAACATTTAGTTACGTACTTCTGTGGTTAAAAATTACCGTGCCCGACTGAAGTGCCTACAACCAACAAGATAGGTATTCGGCATCCTTTAAAATTGTAAAAGAATTACTATTTTTATTACATAAATATGGTCTAGGGCGCCAGTAGGAAGTATAATTACGGACATTTTTAACATATTTTCTGATATCTTGAACATACTTTTCTTACCAATTTTATTTATTTGCCGTCATCCACCATCACTATTTTCATAAGTTTACTTATTCTTTAGCAATCCCGCGAAAAAGTCAGAATATGCGAGTGAGAGGCTTGCCAAAGGAAGTATAAAAGCAGCCTTAAAAAATTTTCAACAGCGTTTGGCAAGTAATCCTTTGTCAAGGTACTTATATCTGCAGTGGTGGGTTTGACACCAGTCCGTTTCTGTATGAAAACACCTGAAGTAAACCAAACTAAATGATCTTTACCTATAACCATGCCGCTTTCCAGCTAACACGCTACCTCTTCCGCGGTGGCAATCCCTTCGGCCTGGACCTGGCCACGATTAACATCCAGCGCGGCCGCGACTATGGACTGAGGTCTTACAACGAGTACCGGCGCCTGGTGGGGCTGGAGCCTTTTCAGGACTTCCGGCAGTTTTCTCCTAGCGTATGTACCCGTTACATAAAGGCCTTTGCATCTACGTAATGAGATGATTGCGTCCAGTGGCACCATTACTCACACTGGATGGGCGAAGGGACCACTCGGACGCTGCAGTGCCTGAGACATTGTTTTTTAGATGGAGTAGGCTTGCCCAGCACCTATACCGACCTAACAGCTTAGTCGGCCTAGCCCACAGGAAAGATAAGCCACATAATACATAATGAATCGATAAATTAACCAGTGTTCGTCCACTGCTGGACATAGGCCTCCCCCAATGTACGCCACTTCCTTCCTTTGCATAGGACGTCTACCAGCTCGCTGGACCGACCATCTAAGGCAGATTGCTGGCAGCGGCTGGATGAGAATGGCCGAGGACAGAAGAGAGTTACATATAACGCGTAACAATAAATACTGTGTCCTACAACTTATACTAGGTAATATTCCAGACAGAAGGAAGCTTCAGCGGCCAAAGCTATCAAAGCTAACTAACGACAGTGGTTCAAACAGAATACCAGTTCCTTGTTTGTTTTGGCAGCCTTGAAAAGCAAGATAGCCGAATTGGTTGCCAACTTCCGATAGGACTTCCGATAGCACATAAATAAGAAAAAGTACGTAGCCGATAGACAGACAGATTGAATATTATATATTATTATTTATTTCACAACAGATCCCGCCCTTACAAGTTGTCCACCTAATACAGCAGGTTAAATAAATAAAAATAACATAAAAAAAGAGAAAAATCGATCACATTAACATTAATAAAAAGTAATATCACATTAAAATACAATTCATTATATAAAAGTGTGGTAACACAGATTATACATAAACTTGCGTCCCTCCCTCTCTGTTGTTGTTGCCTAGATACTAAGTGCATCTGTTAATTTCATCAGATCTAATAAATAGTTTTCAGTGTGATTTAATGGTGTTGTGTTAATTAATCGCATCCTTAGCACACTAGGGTCCAGTGAAGTTGGAGTTACAACAAAAAGTAACAAACAATTCACTATTTCGTCAAATATTGAAATAAATAAAAAATATTGCCCAGTAAGAAAAATACAATTTATTTATATTAGTTTCGATTTAATTAAGTATAATCATCAATAAAATATTATCTACTCACTAGCACTGTCACCTCTGCCTTGAATTTAGCGAGCGTAAATATATCTATACTTGTTTCTATCAAACTAATTGAGTAGTCGGATTACCATCGCTACGGGCGCCTCGCTCAATAACTTGGTTTTTGTACTTGGATCATGAAAAAGCTGGTGCCTTCTTGCCTTGGTGTAATTGTCAGTACGCACAAACCGATAAATTTAAAAATATCCGGGTTATTCTGGTATCAAAGTCAAACATTTTTGTTCACTATAAAAACAAAATGTTTACTTAACGAACGTCAAATCTGTTAGTTTCACAATTAATAGATTATGCGGAGAAGAAGCTAACAAAGCAACTCCACATTTATTCTATTCAAAACGGGGTTGCTTAATTAACAGAGTTTTCAACTTAAAGTTACACTACACTAGATACAATCGTTCCTGTTAACATTATTTAAATACCAGACATCCTTGTTTTCCAAATAATCCTTAAAGTTATAAGGCTTTTTTGCATCCGCGAACCAACTCAAAGAAAGAAGTCGCATAATGAATTAAGGCGTATTATTTCGTGACTTATTTCTTTGGGTTGTTATAGGGGTGTCCCCATATAATTTAAAATATGAAAAAAAATATTTTAGTTCTGTATGTATGCTGTTGGTGTGCCTAAATAAATAAAAAATAAAAATAGCAACCGGGTAATTTTTTTTTCAATTTTTTCCAAGATATCGCTATATTTAGCTACATGTGGACTCCAAATGATAGCACTCGTTTCTTATTTACTCCTGACTAGAGAATTATAAAGTGATCTAATTTAAAGTCCTGCTCCACTCCACCATGCTATCAAAGTCCCGCTGCAACGTCTCGCAGGCTTAGTTACACTAAGAAAAGAGTGCGTTTGATGTTTCTATTTCTTCCAGTTTTTTCTCACCTCATCGCCAATCACCAGCTAAGGTGGCAAATGGGACCCTATTATAATGTCTACAACGTCTGTCTGACCCAAAGAGTGCGTTATCTCTTTATATAATTATGTATTATGTATTTAAAATTTTCACAGTTTATGCCAGATAGCTAACAAACAATAAAAAAAATGAGGCGGGTCGTAAAACAGTAATATACATAGGTGTCAAACTTGGTGGGTTTGTAGTGCGATAATAAAAATTGGAAATCAGCCAAGTACCTTTGGTATGCAAGTCCTACATGGCCGGGTTTCCCTTTCTTTTTCACACTGGCAAGTATTCCCCCCCAACACGCTATCTTTGCGGTCTCCGCCATTCGCATCCACGGGCCCTCTGCCCGTGTAACTTGACCACATCGTCCAACTATTCGGCTGTTGGTCTACCCACTGACCTCGTTCAGTGGGTAGACCACCTCTGCCCACTTCACTGATGCAGTGAGCATAGGTGGGAGATGATGAAGTTTTACTCTTTCGCAGGCGGCCCAACGCCTCGCGTCTGTCTACGATAGCCCCGAGGACATCGACCTGTGGGTGGGCGGGCTGCTCGAGGAGCCGGTGGACGGCGGCGTGCTGGGCCCGACCTTCGCCAGCATCATCGCCGACCAGTTCAGCCGGATAAAGCGCGGTGACCGATACTTCTACGAGAATGGACCAGACGTCAGTCCGGGTGCTTTTACGCCGAGTAAGATATTTTCCAACTGTGCACTTTGTACGCTGATCAAGCTTAGATTTTTTTGCTAATTCACCTCTAACTAACTTAAAGCAGAATGCTGCTCGTGGACTATTTTTGTTCACTGTACAAGAGTTTTTTTTCTACGGGTTATTTAAGAAAACTCCTGCAAACCTTTGAAGGAGTCTTCATAATATTTTATGAGAGGACTGATTCTGTAAGATATAATAAAAAAAGGGCAGCCAAAATAAATTTTACCTTTTCTATATTCAACATGCTGCAACTAACTCGTTCATGTAATTAGCCGTAAATGACATAAGAGAGCGATCCTCAGTATCACCATCGAAGATAGCATGCGGAACACCAAGATCAGGAGGCGAACAAAAGTAACCGACATAGCAAGAAGGGCCGCTACTCTGAAATGGAGATGGGCAGGTCATGTTTGTCGCAGAGAGGCTGAAAGATGGAGTCGCAAACTACTGGAATGGCAACCGAGGACCGGACTTAAAAGTGTAGGCCTACCCCCAGCCAGGTGGCGCGACGACATCGACATGGCAGTGGGGAAGAACTGGAGAAGAACAGTGCAAAGCAGAAGCGACTGACGCTTACATGAAGAGGCCCTTGACCAACAGTGGATATCGAAGGGCTCAAAAAATGGTTAGGAAAACCATGAAGGAGGCCTATGTCCTGCAGTGGGCGTCAAATGGCTGATGATGATGATGATGATGACTGGGAACATTGTTTTTTATTGTACTGAAACAATTTGTGTATGTAGTCACAAGTTGGGATTCACATTTTGCGAATGACCCAAAAATTGTGGAACCTTTAAAATACGTTATGAGTCCCCTAAAACTCTGAAAACCCTCAACCTGTAGCGGTCGGTAGGAAATTAAAGTTTCGCAATATTTCAATAATATAGTTATTGTACCCCGATACTGTAATTAAAAACCCTTACTGTTTACGACAGCTTTCAATCCCTGCACGAAAGGCATGTTCTGAACATCGACATCTTATTTGACTAAGATTTAGTTTTCTAATGATGTATTATTAGGAAACTAAACTAAGCCCGATGGTCGAACGAGTTCGTTGAGTTGGTGACTGGTCCGTTAATCCGGATAGCAAGAGACCACCATCATCATTATCATTGGCCTACGCTTGTCCACTGCTTGACATAGGCCTCTCCTATTGCACGCTACTGAGCACGGTCCAGCTCTTGCCAGCCGTCTTGCGAAGATCATCGCTCCACCGAGTCTGACAACGTCCTACACTACGTTTACCGATCCGCTGTCTCCACTCAAAAACTCGTCTACCTCATCGGTTATCAGTTCTTCGGATGATATGGCCGGCCCACTGCCACTTCAGCATGCTAATTCGTTGGGCTATGTCGGTGACTGTGGTTCTCAAGGGACCATGATGGATGGCATTTGGGGTAAAAAGGCCACCCAGCAGCAGCGGTGGGCTGATGATGATGATGATTAGAAGCAAATAGGAGCATACTTAAATTACATTTTATCTCAGGTCAACTGGTGGAGATTAAGAAGGCTAGCGTGGCCAGAATAATATGCGATAACAAGGACGGCATCGAGCTTGCGAAGATGTCTCCGCGTGCCTTCCTTAGATCTGATCTGCAAGGGTGAGTGCTTAAGAATTTTCTTGTAAGTAGGTACTACATACACACATACATACGAAAACTCAGGCCTGTATCCTAGAGGGGTAGGCAGAGACCAGGGACTGTCACTTGCTGCGATCCTGACAGATCACTTTCGCTTCCTCAATATTCATTAGTCGTTGCATGCACGTTGGTTCGGTCATGTGGAAAGGATGAAGGAAGAAAGATGGACGAAACAAATGTATTGAGCGAATGTGGGTGGAAGGGCCGGTAAGGGACGTCCCAGGTGAACATACATCGACCAAATAGGGGATGTATTAGCAAAGGGCAAGATAAAAAGTAGGTAGGTACTGTCGGGAGGAAGACGTATTCACAACACAAGTTTTCTGCCTACTGTGAATACCATTCTACATCAACTATGAGATAATAATAACTTTGTGCGCTAACTGTGAAGGAAACCATCGTGAGGAAGCCTGAGTGTCTGAGCTATTCACATACCTCAGCGTTTGAAATCGCCAATGCGCGGTGGGCACGCGTGGTGATTAAGAACATACTCTCTGTCTGAGAGAAGGCCTGTGCCCTACAGTGGGACGTATATAGGCTGCTTATAAACTAGGTACGAACCTATTAATGTAATAATAATATGTATCTTGTTTGATCAATAAATAGTTTCTGAAATAACGTAAAACGTGAAAATTGTTTCTTCAGTATCGATAACTAACCCCCTGTTTCTCGTATACTGAAAATCTTTTAATCTACTGTTAACAGTTCTTAGTTGGACAAAGTGCATACAAAAAAAAAACGACTGACAGCTGTAAAGAATTAAAATATTTGTTGTGTACGAGAAAAAGTGGGGGTAAAGTTCTTTGTTATTTTTTGGACAAATCTGCATTTGTACAAATTTTAAAAATGTTTAGTTCCAAGATAGAATAATACCAACATGTAAAGTTTAAGCAACATTGTTATTATTTTTAAGCCGACTTAATCATTCGATGTATGGCTTATAAATTAAATAAGACTAAAAAAAATTAATTTTTGTCCCCGGTTTCTCGTACACTACAATTTCTTAATCTACGGTTCATAGCTGTCAGTTGAATTTTTTGTATGCTTTTTGGCCGACAGCTGTAAATTAATGAAAGGGACCGGACAAGTTTTTGTTTCTCGCTCATACAATATAGCCGTCTGTATTGTTAGAGTTACTGATTCATATATTCTTTATTG